>CM057460.1:205572440-206172440 GCA_030035585.1 Dugong dugon
TTCCAGCCCTGGCTCCTGGCAAGCCTGGGCCACACTGCTGGCATCCCGGGTCCGGCTCTGTACAGCAACATTTGCCCAGAGGGTGGTAGTGTTCCCCAGGAGAGACCCCTCAGCACAGGGCAGGGGTGATTCTTGCCCACTAGCCTTGGGGAAGGTGCTGGGCTGTGAGGGCTGAGGATGCCTGGGGTCTTTGCTGGGCCGAGAAGCAGGGCCGGGCAGGGTGAAGTGCTAGGGTCTCCCTCAGGCGGCAGGAATGCCACAGGCAGGAGCCTACATGTGGGGCCAGCTGGCCCATCTGACCCTGAGGCTGCCCCCAGTTCCTGTTCCAGGTGCTGACCTTCCTGATCTACGTGGTGAGCACGGTGTTCTGTGGGCACCTGGGCAAGGTGGAACTGGCATCTGTGACACTCGCGGTGGCCGTGAGTACCCGCCAGCCCCCAGGAAGGCCTGCTGTTGGACAGTGGGGTGGGTCAGGCAGGGTGACTCAGACCATCTGGTCTGACTGCTGCATTCCGCAGATGGGCCCAAGGACCAGAGGTGGTAAGAGCTTTGTCCAAGGTCACACGACAGAGCATGTTAGGACACAGCCAGGGCCAGAAGGAAGGTCCTTGCTCAGTTGCACTCAGAGCTGTCTCAGGCCCCATTTCCCTCCCGGGACAGCCTCCCCCGAGGCCCTAGCGACCTGGCCTCGCCCCAGATACAGGGTTGTCTCCTAAATCTGCACCTGACAAGCCCTTGTGTTTTCTCCTGCGAGCGGCTCCAGTTTGTCAATGTCTGCGGCGTTTCCGTGGGATTTGGCTTGGCCTCGGCGTGCGACACTTTGATGTCCCAGGTAGGGAGCCTCCTGGAGGCAGGCAGGTGGCTGGGCAAGGCAAGAGTAGTCCCGACAGGCGCTGCAGGAACAGCAGGAGGAGGGCCCACTGAAGGCCTCTCTGCCCCTCCTGGACCTCAAGCCTTAGTGCTACAGACAGGCCCTGGGGGTCAGCTGCCCCATCTCCAGGGACTGTGAGCCGTCAGGGACAGAGACCAGGTGTTGGCTTGACCATGTGGGAGACCAGCAGGCTGGTGAGAGGAGCCGTGTAGGAGAAAGGCACAGAAACAGTTCCCTGGCCTGCTGCCCCAGTGGAGGCCACCAAAGAGAAAAAAAAATTGCAACTCGTAACGTGGTTCATTCACTTCTTCACCCTGCCCAGCAACCCCCCGCCCGCCAAGCACACCCCATTAAGTTGCCTATTGCAGCACCGTGTCAGACACTGACGACACGGGATGGGACTTTCCTGCCTGTGTCCCACCGGGGTGGGGGTGGGGGTGGGGGTGGGGGGTGCCCAGGCTGCAGTGGGCCACAAATCCTCCAGTGAAGCGCTGCAGGGACCTGGCCCCTGTGCTGGCCCATCAACTGTTCTCCGAGCTTCACTGACCTTCGCTGTAAAATGGAATGAATAATATCATCCTCATGAGGCACTTCTGAAGAACAGCGGAGACAATGGGTGGACAGTGGAAGGGCATGGAGCTATTGTTGTTGTTAGCTGCCATCGATAGCCCCCAACTCATGGTGACTCCATGCACAGTGAAACGAAATGATGTCGGTCCTGGGCCACCCCCATGATCCACTGTGGATCAGACCATTGCAATCCATACAGTTTTCGCTGGCTGATTTTCAGAAGTAGACCGCCAGGGCTTTATCCTAGTCCTTCTTAGTCTGGAAGCGCTGCTGAAACCTGTTCAGCATCACAGCAACACAAAAGCCTCCACTCACAAATGGGTGGTGGTTGCGCATGAGGTGCATTAGCCGGAATGGAACCTGAGCCTCCTGCATGGAAGGTATAAATAGCCCCTGTTATAATTCTATGAGCAGGTAAGCCCCTGGGCTGTGACTGGAGGTGCACTTAGGGAAAAGGGAGCCTGGGTGGCACAAGAGAAAAGGTTATGCCCTTGACTACTAGCCTAAAGGTTGGCAGTGGTTGGAACCCACCCAGAGGCGCCTTGGAAGTCTAGCCTTTCCATCTGCTTCTGAAAGGTCACAGCCTTGAAAACCCTATGGAGCAGTTTTATCTGTACACATGGGGTCGCCATGAGTCGGAATCGACTAGACGGCAGCTAACAACAACACGGTGCGCTGGGCCGTCACACACCCCGGAGCCTCTCCCCACGACGGCCCCAGCACGTGGCAGAGCCGGGATTTTCGCTGAACACCCCTGGCAGGGGAGCGCTAGGGCGTGATGGGGGTGGGGGCGAGCAACACTGGCCTGGCCTGGCCTGACCTGCCTGGTTTTGCAGAGCTTCGGCAGCCAGAACAAGAAGCATGTGGGCGTCATCCTGCAGAGGGGTGCGCTTGTCTTGCTCCTCTCCTGCTTCCCCTGCTGGGCGCTCTTCCTCAACACCGAGCAGCTCCTGCTGCTCCTCCGGCAGGACCCGGCCGTGTCCAGGTACGCTCGCTCCTGCAGGAAGCCGGGGACTCTGCAAGGTCCAGGGAAACCCGGGGCGGGAAACCCAGAGGAAGCCCGTCTCCCAGGCCCTTGCTTCTCTTGGCCACCGGTGCTCCCAAGTGCAGTGTCTTTGGGGACGCTATGGCATGCTGCTCCAGTTGTGACCAGCAGGGGCAGAACTGAGCGACCAAGGCGAGAAATACCTTGGGATTTGCATTTGCGTCTTGCCGCAAAGTACAATAAACAAAACAAAACAAAACAAAACCCAAACTCGTTTCCGTCGGGTCCATTTCGACTCATAGCGACCCTATGGGACAGGACAGAGTAGGACTGCCCCATAGGGTTTCCAAGGAGCGGCTGGTGGATTCAAATTGCTGACATTTTGGTTAGAGGCTGAGCTGTTAACCACTGTGCCACCAGGGCTCCTTCCACATAGCAGCAGCTTCATAAATGCGTTTTGAAGAATGACGTGTGCGCTACCTCATATTCCAAAAGGAGAAAGAGGACTGAGCCAACTTCTGATGATTTACACATAGATTATTATTGAATGTAGAAGCGTACTCTCATTGGGATGCCTTGTTCATTTTAGATTACATACACGTCTCTTGGTTATTTCTTGATAAGATTTTTTTTTTTTTTCCTACAAACTACATGTTACGAAATGTAGGTTCCCTACTCATGAGGACCCAGTGCCTTGGGCTCCGGCTTCTGGCACCTTCTAGCATCTGGTAGCAGCGATCCCTGACTGCTGAGGTTTCACACGCTTTAGCGGAGTTCTGCAGAGCCCGATAAATCCTCTTCTCAAACCCTGGTGCCCAGGGTGTCCCTTGGGCACCAGCCCAGCCACCCGGTCACAGAGGTCAGAGTGGAGAAGGCTCTGCCTTCCCTGGGCCACCCCTGGTCAGCTCCATGCTTCTCCTTCTCTTGCAGATTAACCCAGGACTACGTGACGATTTTCATCCCAGCACTTCCTGTAAGTGCCCCTATCTCTGGGCTTTTTATTCTGCTGAGCGAGGAGGAGGCTGGAATTATCCTCATGTAAATTCTGGCTTTCTGCCTTTCCACCCTTCCTGCTCAGGAGGCACATCTCAGCTCACAGTAACCCACTGCGGGGCCACAAGAAAGGCTGAAGTTGTAGGAGAATAGGAGTTAGGATTCCAATCTATGATTCCAGTTGTTGCAAATCGAATTAAAAAAATAAATAAATAACATAGCACGTTCTCCTGGTTAGAAAACTGTTTATTGCAGAAAATTTGGAAAGCGTGGGGATGAAAATTTTCAAATCACCTATAATCCTACCAAGGTCCCTGGATGGTGCAAATGGTTTGCGCTTGGCAGAC
Source organism: Dugong dugon (assembly GCA_030035585.1). Lineage (NCBI taxonomy): Eukaryota > Metazoa > Chordata > Mammalia > Sirenia > Dugongidae > Dugong > Dugong dugon. The sequence goes on from CM057460.1 coordinate 205,576,207, forward strand.
TACCAAAAGGTTGGTGGTTCAAACCCACCCAGGAGCTCCGTGGGAGAAAGGCCTGGCTGCTTCAGTAAAGATTACAGCCAAGAAAATCCTATGGAGCAGTTCCACTCTGTAACACATGAGGTTGCCGCGAGTCAGAATCGACTTGATGGCAATGGGTTTTTCGTTTGTTTGTTTGTTTTTTAATAGTCCTACCACTCAGAGAGAACATACGGTAATATGTCTTTCCAGGATTACTTCTATTCATGGGTGTGTATGTTCAAACACACACATATACACGAATAGTTTGAAATGGGGTCAGTAGGTGTGTATTGTATTCTGACCTGCTTATTCCCACATAAAATATGTCATTAGTCTCGTGATGCGATTAAATAGCCTCCTACCAGTATCAATTTTAAAGGCTATGTAGTATTGCATCATCTGTTGTTGTTGGGCCAGGTGGCAACTAACAACAGTGCCGCATAGTTGTGCCATAATTATTTAGCCAATCCCTGTTTGCTAGATATTTAAGTTGTTTTCAATATCACTATTATAAGCAAGGTTGTGATAAACAATGTTGAAAAATCTTTGTGGACATTCATAATGATTTCCTTAAGATGTGTTATTGGAAGTGAGTTGTTTGATCAATGGCTTTTGATACGTATTGCCCAGCTGTACCAATTTTTACTCCCACTAGCAGTGTAGGAGAGCTCCGCTTTCCCAGCATCAGCACAGGGTATCACACTTTTTTTAACCTACTGGAAATAAATTATTTTAACATGCATTTATTTTATTGCTAATGAAGTTGAACATTTTTTCATCTATTTATTGGTTGGTTGTTTTTCTTTTGTGAATGTCCATTTGCTTTTTGCTTTGCTTATTTTTGACTATTTAATCTTTTTTCTAATTATTATAATTCGTATTAAATAATATCTTAACCCTTTGTCATATGTGCTACAAATATTCTTCAGTTTGTTGTTTGTCTTTTATTTTTTGATATTTTTGACCTGAAGAATTTTATCGTATATGTAATCGGATCCATGAGTCCTTTCTTTTATGACGTCTGTCTTTGATGAGCTTAAAAAGAATTATCCCATTGCAAGATTATATAGGTATTTGCCTATATTTTCTTTGAACTCTTTCATGGTTTCTATTTTTACATCTAAGACTTTAATACATCTAACTTAATTTTTTTCTAGCACCAATGATTGAATAGTCTCTTCCTTCTCCATTAGTTTATTAAATGCTAAATCAATAAGCACTGCATATATTTGGGTCAGTTTCTGTGCTTTCTACTCTGACCCAGTGATTTGTATGACTACATTATTTGGTTTGTTGTAGTGTAATGATGCACATTAATATCTGGCAGTGCTGATCACAGATGGCCCAAGTGCGTCTTCCCATCTCTGTAATAGCAGCGGCCCTTTAGCCTCCCTGGCACCAGGGGCAAAGCTCTTGAGGAGGAAACTGGGAAGAGACTGGGTCAGGGTGAACACAGGGTGCCCCTAAAGCGTGCCTAGGTGTACCCCAGCCACACCTACCTGTCTGAAAGGCCAGGGCCCTGACCTATTTGGGGCCTAGCCAGCTACAGATTTCTTCCATGTCTTACGGAAACCACCTGAAGGGCTGGTTTCCCTATAAGCCATACTTTGGCTCTTCAGACCAAGATGATGGTATCTTGTCAAATAGGGTCATTGGAGCTGGATCGGGGGAAACGTCCTCTGAAGATATCATTATGGCTCAGTGGCATCACTAGGGTGGTGCGGGGGTGTGGACCGCACCAGGTGACACTGTCAGAGGAAGTGACACTAAAATGACTGTCTGTAAAATGTGTGTGCAGTGTTTCAGCAGAAATTTATTATTATTTATAAAAATATTCCTGCAGCTAGTTATAACAACAGAAACATTTTTTGTAAGTCCACTTTACATGTATCAATATACCTACAAGGCTAAAGCTCTATGCTAAGTTACTTTTTGACCCCCTCCAATGCCCTCCAGTCGGAGTTGTCACTGTCACCCAATTACAACAAAGCTTTGAATCACGTGGTTTCCTCTGCACATGCTACAAGCACGTGTCGTCATTTTCGTTGCTACCGGTGTTTTTATAGTCACTGATTTTGTCAAAATTTCTGGTGTTTTAGCCAGAATATTTTGGAAATTAGTGTTTGTGAGCCTATAATCAATAACATTTTTGAGAATGAAGTAGTAATTAAAGGAAAAGAAGGAGTGATATATGGGAATTATGATTTACGAGTAACATTAGTACAAAACACATTCCTAAGGATTCTGTATGGTCTGGTATGGGAGGAGGTTCATATGGGGCGGGGGGCGCGCCATGAGCTACCACACTGGGTGACACCGACCCTAGTGACGCCACTGCTATGGCTTCTCCTTTATCAGATAAAGCAAGGCCCCTCCATAAAATGACACTTCAAAATTTAACTGCCAGTAATAGTGATAACAATGACTATTAATACTTCCATAATGCTTGCCTAACGCTTGGAAAACACTCGGAATGTATAAATGTGCCAGACTCTATTATTCAACCACTTTGCAATATTAACTTTGTGTGTGTGTGTATGTGTGCGTTAACACACACATACCAGTTACCAGTTGCTGTCGAGTCGACTCTGACTCATGGTGACCCCCTGTGTGTCGGTGTGAGAGGCAGCCTCAGAGCTCAGCCCTTCTAGGAGACAACTGCTCTGGCTTATCCTCCTACACCGAGCAGAAAAGGCTGCACATTCTTCTGAAATTGTCCTTGACAAGATAACCATGGAACTGCGGTAGCTGGCCTCGACTGGTTTTAGCAGGTTTTCTACACCATCTTGGCACTTTAAGTGACCATTAGCTCACTAAGTGCAAAATATATAGAAGCACCCCGCCTCTGGGTGGAGACTTAACACCCTAATGAAGGAAAACCCACCTCTTCCTCTATCCTGGAGAATCAAACCCTTGTCTAGAGAAAATGCACAGTCATCCCCGAGCTCTAGATACCTGCGCGAAGGCCGATCCTGAATACTCACGATAAATCTACATTTCCTTGTCTGCTCTCTGTAAAAGCCCGCCTCCCCAAGCTGCCTGCCAGCAGTCTTGGAGGCAGCAACCCGACTGTTCCTTTCCTCTTGCAACAAAATAAAGGCATCTTTCTAATTCCCACCTCAACCTCTTGTTTATTGACTGTGACGAGTTGAGCCGAGCAAAACCTGGGGTTTCCACCCAGCAACAAGTATAGAACTGTGCTCCATAGAGTTTTCAATGGTTGATTTTTCAGAAGCAGATCTCTGGGCCTTTCTTCTGGGTCACTTCTAATCTTCGGTCCCGTGTCCTGACCAGCAAGAAGCAGCATGTCCCCAGCATGGCCTGTGGATTCAGGCTCTGGTGGGCCCTTCTCTGAACAAGCGCAGCCTTCGCTCCCTCCTCGTTTGCCTTCCTAAGCTGAGAGGAGCACCAGCTCCCTGAGGGAAGCCCCACTTGGTAGCCAGAAGCAGCCCCTTTGCCTGTTGCCCAAGTGTGCCCAGACCCCAAATTTGTTTTCCTAGAGCCCCATACTCTGCCTGCTATCTCTCACTGGAGGGGAATGGGAGCCCCGAGGGAACTCGGATATCTGTGTCCTGGAAAGAAATGTCTGTTAATGTTAGTCTGGGTGGTGGTTGTTGTTGTTTGTTGATTTGTTGTTTCTTTTTTATGCAGGCAATTTTTCTCTACTGCTTGCTGGCAAAATACTTGCAAAATCAGGTACAGGTCCCTGGGGCTGGAGGGGAGGCTCCCTCCCCCCACAGCACACTTCTCGGGCTGCCCAGGAACACCCACCCAACTCCCACTCAGTGGGACAGGACAGACACCTGTGTGCTTTCCCTCTCTCTCCATCATCTGTGAACCAGGGGGTCAGAGGAGAAGGCCCCGGCTCACTTCTAATCTGCCATCCCATGTCCTGACCAGCAAGAAGCAGCATGTTCCCAGCCTGCTGTAAAGCTGACATGTCTGGGCTTGTTCACACTCTCTCAGTCCTACCCACACTTTAGCAAGGAAGTCCTTTCATTTAAGGAACAGAGGTTACTTGTGCCCTTAGTCTGGTGGCCAATGTTTATTTATTTCAGGGGATCATCTGGCCTGAAGTCCTCAGCGGCATTGTGGGGAACTGTGTCAACGGCTTGGCCAACTACGTGCTGGTTTCTGTGCTGAACTTGGGAGTCAGGTGAGCAGCTCCTGCCATGGGCACAGGACCTGGTGGGCTGAAGGGCCTGGCCAGGGAGCACTGCCCACTGAGCGCCCCCTTGCAGGCAGAAGGCAGTTACCACCATCGCGTCACTCAAGGCAAGGACTTGTGGGAGGCTGCTGTGCTGTCCTCAACTGAGGGGGCCATGGAGAGGGGGCCTGCTGGTCCTCAGGCGCCCTGTGGCACTCCTCCAGACCCAGCCCACCAGGAGATGCTGACAAGTAGAGGCCTGGCCGGGTGGCCCCCAGGACATGCTAGTCATTGCTGCCTGTGTGGCACTGCAGTGCCGAAAGACACCCTGGCTACTGGGCAGGGTTGACTCCAGGGATGGGGGTACTGGCTAGGCCATGGCTCTGTCCCTTGCTGCCCCATGCTGGCTGTCAGCAGGGAAGCCACCCCCCGCCCCGCAGGAAGAGTGGTGAGGGCTCCGCGAGAGGGCAAGGGGCGATTTCAGCTGTCAGCCGCAGCCTGTGTTCCCTCCTTTCCAGGGGTTCTGCTTATGCCAACACCATCTCCCAGTTCATGCAGACCATCTTCCTCTTCCTCTACATTGTGCTCAAGAAGCTGCACCTAGAGACGTGGGCAGGTGCGTGCAAAGAGCCCCCCTCAGAAGCACTGGAATAGAGGGTGGGCACTCACCAGGTGGAGGCCCCAGGCCCTGTCCCTGGCCTGCCTCCATTTCCCTTTAGGGCTCCCTCCTTCCCCTTTGCTTTGCACCCCCAGCACCCGCAGCTCGGCTGGGGACAAGATGTTACTGGGCTGGCCAGACAAGCCTGGCCAGTGAGCTTCCCACAGTGTTGGTCACGGTAGTAACGGAGGCAGAAGCCCTAGGTGTCAGCAGGGTAGTAACGGAGGCAGAAGCCCTAGGTGTCAGCAGCATGCTGAGTGCCTGGCATTCCTTGCCTCATTTAAATCTCTCCAACGTACCTTGAGGAAACTGAGACAGAGAGAGGTTAAGTAATTTGTCCAACATGTCAGAGGTCCTAAGCGGTGGGGCATGGACTTGAACCCACACCTGTCGGATCCCAGGTCTTAGGATCTGAGCACTGCACTTGTCTGCCTCCTGAGAGCTGACTGTCTTTCCTCCAAGACCCAGGGCCTGGCTGGGGGCAGGGAGTCCTGCACCCTCTCCTGGCCTGCACAGCCCTAGCTGCTGAGAGTCCCTTCATCACCCATGACCTCAGGTTACCCTCCAACAACCCTTCAGGGGAGGCAGGGCAGAGACTAGGACTCAAGGTTGTCAGATGATGAGAGGCCCATGGTGTCGAGGGGCAGGATGGGGACCTACACCCATGTCCCCTCCTGGTCCTGAGCACCCCCATCATCTGGCTCTGCTCTGGCCAGGGGGCCACTGTCCTGTGCCTGCATCCTCCTCCTCCCACCCCAACACCAGCTCCAGGGCCAGCTGTCCCCCATCCCCCCCACCCCCCACCCCCACCCCGTGCAAAATGGCAAGTGCCTGGCCCTGCGCTCCCAGTGGCAGTGGGCACCTAGTCTGTGGGTGGCTGCTGCTCAGCTCTCAGGCTTCTGCTCCTAGGCTGGTCCAGCCAGTGCCTGCAGGACTGGGGCCACTTCTTCTCTCTGGCCATCCCCAGCATGCTCATGATATGCATCGAGTGGTGGGCCTACGAGATTGGGAGCTTCCTTATGGGTACGTGCAAGAGGACGGGGTGGGGCACCATGTGTGGGCAACTTGCCCAGTCCAGAAGCCCCTCTGAGTCCAAAGGTGGGTCCCAGCACAGCCCGGCTGGTGGGGCTGAGTCTGTCTGTTGCTCGCCTGTCACCCCTGCTGGGCTGGGAGCCCCCCGAAGGCAGGCCTGTGCCTCTTGTGCCTTCCACCTTCCATCTCTGTGTCCCCAGAATAGCCCAACACCAGGCTTGGCACCTTGTGGGTCTCTGTGAGAGTGGGCTGAGTCAATGAAGGAGTGAGGGAGGGAATGACGGGGGTGGGAGGGTGAGCAGCAGCAAGGGCTTGGCAAGTGCGGGGACTCTCGCCAGACACTTCTCGTGTGTTTATCATGGCATTCTGCACAGAGTTGAAACATCCTGAAAATCAGAAAGCCTGGCCTGGAACAGCCCCTAGAGACCTACTAGGCCAATCCCTGGCCCTATTTACAGATGAGAAAATGGAGTCCCAAGAATTAGAGAAATTGTCCACAGTCACCCAGAAAATGACGGCAGGGCTAGGACCTGAACTCAGGTCTCCTGACCTTGGTCCATCCCCCATTTAAAGACAGACCCTCTCTCATCACCTCTGTTCCTGGGAGGAGCAGCCTGCAGCGCATTCTGGACAGCAACTGGGCCAGGGTTTTCCTAGCAGGTGGAAGGTCAAGCAGGAAAACTTTGGCTGCAGATCTGCTCTTCAGAACCACTTGTCCCTTTGTCCCCAGAGCAGAGAATCACGGTGTCAGCCAGTCTCCGGGCTCCTCCCCACTGGCTAGGCCAGCAGGTGGGGTTTGACTGACCTGAGGTTGGATCCCTTACCACTCCCCGCTCACCACTGTGCTCCTCCCCACCCTACCCCCCACCCCCCAACAGGCCTGCTCAGCGTGCTGGACCTCTCTGCTCAGGCTGTCATCTACGAGGTGGCCACAGTGACATACATGGTGAGTGAAGCTCCTCTGCGGGTGCCTTCCCACACTCTCCACCTGGAGCCCAACCCCCACTGATCACTAGGGGGTGCCGTGGGGGGTAGACTGTCACCACACAGGGCACCATGTCTCCTGAGGGACCCCTCTAGGGCCTCTCCCAAGGGTGTGAAGTGCCTCAGGGTGAGGGGCCCCTCCCACGTCCTGTAGCATCAGGTCTAGGATCTGCTTGGCCGAGGCTGAGCTTGCACACCGGTGGCACACAGAAGTGTAATATTCAATTCACATGACCGTAGAATTTTTAAAAATTTCTAAACATCATTCACAAATTGGGAGATTTCACATAATAATCTGGAGTCCCATGCCCCTCTCCTCCCCACAGACACACAGCATCTGAGGGCTCCTGAGGGCAAATGAGCCTGTGATCCCAGCTTTAAGCAAAGGATTCACAGAAATCTATATTTACAAAGCTAATTCATCAGGTGATCCTTATTTTTACAAATTGTTTCCACTAAATTTTTTTCTCCTTACACTGAGCTTTTCTGGTCTACGTAAGATCACATTCACCTCTTTAAAATTCATTTCCTCATGCGTTTCTGGCACCACACTGATTTCAGTTGCAAGGCCAGAATTCCTGTGAAGTCTCTGATGGAGTGGGTGGGGTGGGGTTGGTGAGGGAATGAGTCTGTGGCTCACTTGGGGTACCCCCACGCCACCTCCCCACCTCAGACCTCACTGCCTGCCATCTGCCATGAAGAATGCCCTCTCCTTGTATCCAGCCTGCTCCACTCGCTCCGGACCAGCCAGGCTGGTGGGCTGCTCTGCCTCAGCCCTGGCCTCTTCCTGGCTCAGGATCCCACCTCATCTCAGGGGCTGGAGGTTGGCTCCACTGACAGCACCTTCATGTCTCTGATCCAGATCCCTATGGGGCTCAGCATCGCGGTCTGTGTCCGAGTGGGGACAGCTCTGGGAGCTTCAGACACTGTGCGAGCGAAGCGGTCGGCCATCTCGGGCGTGCTCTGCATAGGTGGGTGGGAGCACTCTCCTCATGAAGACACTGGCGTGAGTGAGTCAATGGCCTGGTCAGAGGAGGGCCTGGCACGTTGGGGTCTAGAAGAGCCAACTGGTTTACCTTCCAAACCTGCCGTACCTGCCATCCAACCCAGAGCAGCCCCCACTGATGGGAAGTTGACAGCTGCCCCTCTCCCAGGGCTCTTGGCCCCAGAAGGCAGCCCCAAACGTGTCTCTCCTACTTGCCTTGTCCCCTCCCCACTACTTCCCTGTTGCTGGGACTCTTGGACTCTCCTGGAGACAACCTGTCAGTTTAGCTTCCTACCACTCACCATAGACAAAACCACGACTCTTTGAAGGTCCTTCCTCCCCAGGGTTCACCCTCCAGCTGTCCAGCGTCTTTCTGCAAGTCTGCCTTCCCAGCATGCCTATGAGCTTGGAACCTGCCCATCCCACCCATCAGAATGAATCTGTGATCCCCAACCCAATGGCTCTGCTCCTGAGACTAAGAGATTCAGACAAGCTCATCTGTGTAGAGCAGTGGTTCTCAAGTGACAGCCTGCATGGAATCGCCTGGAGGGCTTGTGAAAACAGATTGCCGGGCCTCACCCAGCCGAGTTCTGATTTAATAGGTTGGACACTCATCTGAAAATTTGAATTTCTAACAAGTCATCAGGTGATGCTGATGGTACTGGTGTAGGGACTACCCTTTGAGAACCACTGGAGTAAAGACATTTTACATGTTGGCTTCCTAGGTGATCGCAAAACAGTATGTGTCTTCATCTGCGTGAAAGACTAATGCTTTCGGTGCTGCGACCAAAGCTCCTCAGTGTAGAGAGTTGGGAGATTTGCACTGATTTATCTGATCTAAGCTGGGGTCCTCCTCGGCTTGGGTTCTGTCACCGCTGTTCCTTTTGTCTCTTCCAGTTGGCAATTCCCTCATCGTGGGCACCCTGTTGAGCATCCTGAAAAATAAACTGGGGCATATTTTTACCAATGATGAGTAGGTAATCAGTTTCCTTCACTGACTCCTGGAAAATGTCAGTGTGGTTCCCAGCTGGTCCTCAGAGACTTGTTACATGCTTGGCTGGGTGTTGGGTCTACAGGAAGCAGGAAGAGCACAGACTTTGCTCTCACCGGGAGGAGACCAACATCTTGAGGGCCCTGGGTGGTGCACCCACCCTGTGCTTGTTCACCCAAGCCCCGTCCTCCACGATTTGCTTGTCCACGGACAAGATGCTAATTTAAGGGCAGTAGAAAAATTGTGTGTGTATGTGGTGGGGGAGGGGGGTCTTCTGTAGTTTAATATGTGGCTCACAGATGTTTAGAAAACTCAGGCCTGTAGGTGTCACTTATGTCTGCATGGGGAAATGACCTCTATTACAAAAATATGGGGTGAGAATAAAAACCAGTTACCATCAAGTCGATTCCAACTCATGGCGGCCCCATGCGTGTCAGAGTGGAGCTGTGCTCCATAGGGTTTTCAGTGGCTGATTTTTCAGAAGTAGACTGTCAGGCCTTTCTTCTGAGGCATCTCTGGGTGGACCTGAACTTCCACCCTTTTAGTTAGCAGCTAGCACGTTAACTGTTTGCACCACCCAGGACTCCTGGGAGAGAACAGAAGGCACATAAATGTGTATCTAAAGATAGAGTCTTTTCTTAGCGCTTCAAGTGAGTGTCCTTTCCCACTTCTTCTGCAGAGAAGTCATTGCCCTGGTGAACCAGGTCTTGCCGATTTACATCATCTTTCAGCTCTTTGAAGCCATCTGTGTGAGTACCGCTCTGCTCCAAAGCCTGGCCCCAAAGCGCATGGGTCTGTGTTCACCTGCTGAACCCTTCCTGAGACCTCAGAGAGTTTTTTGTGAGGATTAATGAGTTAATACATGTAAAGGCTAACTGTAGAGTAGACAAACCTATTTGCTGTTATTGGTCCTATTGTTATTCATAGCAATGGCTCCCTTCGTCTTCTGAAACTCCAACAAGCCCCCAAAAATCGATCAAGATTAGCATAAAAGTGCGAAATTGCACGAGTGTAAAATCACAAACTTTTTCCTTCTTGATTACTCAAAAGCTGAGGCCACAGGAACTGACCCGTGCCCCAGACTGGTCAGGAGCTCAACAACAACCAGAAGAGAGGGACTTTTCTGAGAATGAATATGTGAATGCCAAGGGATCTAAATATTCTGCTCATTTGATCACTAAAGTTCAAGTTGCTGGTGAGTTAATCCTCTGCACCACCGAGGGACTCCCAATAAAGTTGTTGTTGTTAGGTTCCTTCCAGTAGGTCCCGACTCATAGCGAACAAAACACTGCCCAGTCCTGTGCCATCCTCACAATCGTTGCTATGTTTGAGACCCTCGTTGCAGCCACTGTGTCAATCTATCTCGTTGAGGGTCTTCCTCTTTTTCGATGACCCTCTCTACTTTACCAAGCACAATGTCCTTCTCCAAGAACTGGTCCCTCCTGATAACACGTCCAAATTACGTGAGACAAAGTCTCTCCATCCTCGCTTCTAAGGAGCATTCTGGCTATACATCTTCCAAGACTGATTTGTTCCTTCTTCTGGCAGTCCATGATATAATCAATATTCTTTGTCAGCACCAGAATTCAAGTGCATCCATACTTCTTCGGTCTTCCTGATTAACTGTCTAGTTTTCACAAGCATATGAGGTAACTGAAAACACCATGGCTTGGGTCAGGCCCACCTTAGTTCTCAAAGTGACGTCTTTGCTCTCTCACACTTAAAAAGGTCTTTTGCAGCAGATTTGCCCAGTGCAGTGTGTCGTTTGATTTAATGCAAATTTAAATTATGTGGATTTTTCAAAAGCACGACATAAAAACACACAACACTAATGTCTAACTTTACAAGCAGAATTTGAAATCTTATGACTCCTACTTTAGTTACGTGAATTTTACAGGAATGCATCAAGGGATGCCTAAAATCCAACAGCTCTGTATAGGGATGTGCCCTTAATTAGCAACACCAAACTACTGCACTCCAGGCCTTTCTTTGCAGGGGTAGGGCTGGGGGGTGGGATGTACAATAATTGTTATCAACTCATATAAAAATATCCTGTTGAGAGGAATGTTATTTATGAAGGATTTTTCCAAAGCACTCTAGGAATGCCATCCAGTTCTCTAAATATTCTAGGATTTACCTTTGAATCAAACTGAACATCCAGAAAGCAATGTTGGGCCACAAGTTCTTAGCCTCAGCAGAATGGCTCTCTCTAGGCTATGTTTTGGTATCATATTCATAGTTTTTGTCAAGGAACACTAAAAGAAATTACTTTATAGAGCCCATTATTGCATTTGTCATAGGATATTGTTAAGGACAGTGTTTGTGTTTTTTGTAGCTCCAAGGTGAAACCATAATTGAGAAATTGCTTTTATAATTGAAGACTGAAAACAGCTTTGCATTTCTCAAGGAATTAAATATGGCTTCCCCTCCAGTGGGAGCAGTGGTGGTTCGGTGGTAGAATTCTCACCTTCTGTGTGGGAGACCCGGGTTCAATTCCTGGCCAATGCACCTCATGTGCAGCCATCACCTGTCTGCCAGTGGAGGCTTGTGTGTTGTTATGATGCTGAACAGGTTTCTGCAGAGATCCAGACTAACATGGAGTAGGAAGAAAGGCCTGGCGATCTACTTCCAAGAATCACCCAATGAAAACCCTGTGGATTACAAGGGTCCAATCCACAGCCAGTGATAGGGATGGTGCAGGACCGGGTAGCGATTGTATGGGGCCTTGTGGCTTCCCTATCTCCATTCTGTCATTTTTCCTCACAGCTATTCTATTTGATTCTTAATTTGTTTTCCATGAACCTTGTTTTTATTTCATAGTTTTACAGCTTTATTCAGGTATAATTTACATGTCATGAAATTCATGCATTTTAAGTGTACAATACAATTATTTTGAATAAATCCAGTCTTGGGCAACCATTGTCACAATCCAGTTTCAGAATACTTCCATCACCCCTCAAAATTTCCTGGAGCCTGTTTTGTAGTCAATCCCTGCTGCCACCCCAGCCTCAGGCAACCACTGATTTGCTTTCTGTCTGTACGAATTTGCCTTTTCCTAATATTTTATATAAATGGAATCATACAACATTTGTGTCTGGCTTCCTTCACTTGGGATAATATGTATTTTTTAATTTTATTGTGCTTTAGGTGAAAGTTTACAGCTCAAGTTAGTTCTCATTATTTTGTGACATTGGTTGCAATCCCCACAATGGTACAGCACGCTCCCCCTTTTCCACCCCGGGTTCCCTCTGTCCATTTGTCCAGTTCCTGTCCCTTCCTGGCTTCTTGTCTTGCTTTTAGGCAGGAGTTGCCCGCTCGGTCTAGTATATTTGATTGAACTAAGAGGCACATTCCTCACGTGTGTTATTGTTTGTTTTATAGGCCTGTCTAGCCTTTATCTGAAAAGCGGGATTCGAGAGTGGTTTCAGTTTTGAGTTAGCAGAGTGTCCGGGGGCCATAGTCTCCGGGGTTGCTCCAGTCTCTGTCAGACTCGTAAGTCTGGTCTTTCTTCCTGAATTTGCATTCTGTTCTACATTTTCCTCCCATTCTGTCCAGGATTCTCTTGTGATCCCTGTCAGAGCGGTCGGTGGTGGTCGCCGAGCACCATCTAGATCTTCTGGGCTCAGGCTGGTGGAGTCTCTGGTTCATGTGGTTCTTTAGTCCTTTGGGCTAATATTTTCCTTGAGTCTTTGGTTTTCTTCGTTCTCCTTTGCTCCGAATGGGATGGGACCAACAGATACATCTTAGATGGCCACTCGCTTTTAAGACCCCAGATGCTACTCACCAAAGTGGGATGTAGAACATATTCTTTACGAACTGCGTTATGCCAGTTTACCTAGATGTCCCCTGATACTCTGATCCCCAGACCCCACCTCCAGCTACTTGGTCCCTGAAAATGTTTGTATGTGTGTAGGAAACTTCTATGCTTTTGCTTTGGTTCATTTCTGCTGACTTCCCCTATATTGTGTGTTGTCTTTCCCTTCACCAGAGTTGACACTTGTCTACTATCTAGTTTGTGATTTCCACTACCTCTCCCTCGGCCCCCCATAACCATCAAAAAATTCTTTTTGTTGTATGTAAACCTTGAGTTCTTATAAATAGTGGGCTCATACAATATTTGTCATTTTGTGACTGATTTATTTCACTCAGCATAATGCCCTCCACATTCATCCATTCTGTGAGATATTTGCATATTCACCATTGTTCTTTACCCTTGCATATTATCCCATTGTGTGTATGTATCATAATTTGTTTATCCATTCATCTGCTGATGGCATTTAGGTCGTTTCCTTTTTTTTGCTAATTGTGAATAGTGCTGCAATGAACATGGGTGTCCATATGTTTATGCATATGATGGCTTTTATTTCTCTCAGGTATATTCCTAAGAGTGAGATTGCTGGATCATATGGTATTTCTATTTCTAGCTTTTTTAAGGAAGCACCATATCATTTTCCAAAGTAATTGTACCATCTTATATACCCACCAGCAGTGTTTTAAGAGTTCCAATCTCCTTCAACCTCTCCAACATTTGTTATTTTGTGTTTTTTGGATTAGTTCCAGCCTTGTTGGGGTGAGATGGTGTCTCATTGTAGTTTTGATTTGCATTTCTCTAATGGCTGATGCTCATGAGCATTTCCTCATGTGTCTTGTTAGCTGCCTGAATGTCTTCCTTGTTGAAGTGTCTGTTTGTATTCTTTGCCCATTTTTTAATTGGTTTGTTTGTCTTTTTGTAATTGAGGTATTGAAGTATTTTATAGATTTTAGAGATTAAACCCTTGTCTGATATGTCATAGTCAAAATTTTTTTCCCTGTCTGTAGTTTCTCTTTTCACTCTTTTGGTGAGCATAAGTGTTTGATTTTTAGGAGCTCCAAGTTATCTAGCTTCTCTTCTGGAGTTTGTGCATTGTTAGTTATTGTTTGTATACTATTTATACCATGTATTAGGGCCCCTAGCATTGTCCTTATTTTTTCTTCCATGATTCTTATCATTTTAGATATTATATTTAGGTCTTTGATCCATTTTGAGTTAATTTTTGTGTATGGTGTGATGTATGGATCTTGTTTTTTTTTTTTTTTTTGCAGATGGACATCGAGTTATGCCAGCACCATTTGTTAAAGAGACTGTCTTTTTTCCAGTTAATGGACTTTGGTCCTTTGTCAAATATCAACTGCTCACATATGGATAGATTTACGTCTGGGTTCTCAATTCTGTTCCATTGGTCTACGTGTCTGTTTTTGTACCAGTACCAGGCTGTATTTACTACCGTGGCCTTATAATATGTTCTAAAATCAGGTAATGTGAGGCCTCCCACTTTGTTCTTCAATATTCCTATACTTATCCGGAGTCTCTTCCCTTTGCATATAAAGTTGGTTGTTTGTTTCTCCATCTCATTAAAGTGTACTTTTGGTATTTTGATTGGGATTGCATTGTATTTGTAGACTACCTTGGGTAGAATTGGCATTTTCATAATGTTGAGTCTTCCTAACCATGAGCATGGTATGTTTCAACTTATGTAGATCTCTTTTGGTTTCTTGCAGTAGTGTTTTGTAGTTTTCTTTGCATAGGTCTTGTACATCCCTGGTTAGATTTATTTCTAGGTATTTTATTTTTTTAGGGGCTATTATAAATGGCAGAACCCTGGTGGCACAGTGGTTAAGAGCTTGGCTGCTACCTAAATGGTCAGCAGTTCAAATCCACCAGCTGCTACTTGGGAACCCTATGGGCAGTTCTACTCTGTCCTATCGTGTCACTAAGAGTCAGAATCAGCTTGACAGTAACGGGTATTATAAATGGTATTGCTTTCCTGATTTCCTTTTTGAAGTTCTCTTTATTTGTGTATAGGAATCTGTCTTGGTTATCTAGTGCTGCTATAACAGAAATACCACAAGTGGATGGCTTTAACAAAGAGAAATTTATTTCATCACTGTGAAGTAGGCTGAAAGTCCAAATTCAGGGCATCAGCTCCAGGGAAAGGCTTGCTGTCTCTGTTGGCTCTGGAGGAAGGTCATTCTCATCAATCTTCCCTCCAGACTAGAAGCTTCTCTGCTCAGGGAGCCCGGGTCCAAAGGATGCGCTCTGCTCCTGGCACTGCTTTCTTGGTGTTATGAGGTCCCCCGTCTCTCTGCTTACTTCTCTCTTTTATATCTCAAGAAATTGCCTCAAGACAGAATCCAATCTTGTAGACTGAGTCCTGCCTCACTAACACAACTGCCCCAGATCCTCCCTCATTAACATCATAGAGGCAGGATTTACAACATACAGGAAAGTCACACAATACCAGGAATCATGGCCCAGCCAAATTGATACACACATCTTTTGGGGGACATAATTCAATCCATGACAGAATCCAACTGATTTTTGTATGTTTATGTCATATCCTACTACTACTAGTTTTCTTGTGTAGTCTTTAGGGTTCTCTACGTATAGTATCATATCATCTGCAAATAGGCCATAGTTTTACTTCTTCCTTACCAATTTGGATGCCCTTCATTTCTTTTTCTTGCCTTATTTCTCTAGCTAGGACTTCCAGCACAAAAATGAGTGGTGATAAAGGGCATTCTTGTCTTGTTCACGTTCTCAAGTGGAATGTTTTCAGCCTCTCTCCATTGAGAATAATGTTGGATGTTGGTTTTGTACAGACGCCCTTTATTATGCTGAGAAATTTCTCTTCTATTCCTTCTATGCCTATTTTACCGTTTTTATCAGGAATGGGTGTTGGACTGTATAGAATGCCTCTTCTGTGTTGATTGAGATAATCATATGATTCTTTTCTTTTGTTTTATTTATGTGGTGGCTTACCTTGATTGATTTTCTAATGTTGAACCATGTTTGACACTTGGTATGAATCTTACTTGGTCATGTGTATTTTTTTATATGATGCTGAATTCTATTAGCTAGAATTTTGTTGAGAATTTTTGCATCTATGTTCATGAGAGATATTGGTCTGTAATTTTCTTTTTTTGTGGTGTCTTTGCCTGGTTTTGGTATCAGGATTATGCTGGCTTCATAGAATGAATTCAGAAGTATCCCTTCCTTTTCTATGTTCTGAAATAGTTTGAATAGTACTGGTGTGAGCTCTTCTCTGAATGTTTGTTAGAATAATCCAGGGAAGCCACCTAAATCAGGACTTTTTTGTTGGCTTTTTTTATTATTACCTTTTTAATCTCTTCTCTTGTGAGTCTGTTCAGATTTTCTACCTCAGTTTGTGTTAATTAGTGTGTAGTGTGTGTTTCTATAAATTTGTCCATTTCATCTGGGTTTTCAAATTTGTTGGAGTACAGTTTTTCATAGTACTTTGTTATGATCCTTTTTATTTCAGTTGGGTCTGTTGTAATGTCCCCTATTTAATTTCTTATTTGGGCTATTTGCTTCCTCTCCTGTTTTTCTTTTGTCATTTTGGCCAATGGTTTGTCAATTTTGTTGATTCTTTCAAAGAACCAACTTTTGGTTTTGTTGATTATTTCTATTGTTTTTCTATTCTCCGTTTCATTTATTTCTACTTTGATCTTTATTATTTCCTTTCTTCTGATGGCTGTGGGCTTCTTTTGCTGTTCTCTATTTGCTCAAGTTGTGTAGCTAATGTTTCAATTTTGACCCTTTCTTCTTTTTTGATGTGTGCATCTGTTGCTATAAATTGACCTCTGAGTACTGCCTTTACTGTGTCCCAAAGGTTTTGGTATGATGTGTTTTCATTCTCATATGATTCTTGGAATTTTTTAATTCTATCTTTGATTTCTTCTATTACCCAGTGTTTTTTTTTTTTCTTTTCTTCATTTTTTTTATTGTACTTTAGGTGAAG
Source organism: Dugong dugon (assembly GCA_030035585.1). Lineage (NCBI taxonomy): Eukaryota > Metazoa > Chordata > Mammalia > Sirenia > Dugongidae > Dugong > Dugong dugon. Next base: position 205,592,821 of record CM057460.1, read on the forward strand.
GTTTACAGAACAAATAGTTTCTCATTAAACAGTCAGTACACGTATTGTTTTATGACATTAGTTAACACCCCCACGACATGTCAACACGCTCCCTTCTTGACTTTTTTTTTGGTTAAAATGTACATAGCCAAAGATACACCATCTCAAAAATTTCTACATGCACAATTCAGTGACATCGATTATGTTCTTCCAGTTGTGCTATTCTCACTTTAGATGAAGGTTTACAGAACAAAATAGTTTCTCATTAAACAGTTAGTACACATGTTGCCCTATGACAATGGTTAACAACCTCACTACATGTCAACACTGTCCTTACTCAACCTTGGGTTCCCTATCGCCAGCTTTCCTGTCCCCTTCTGCCTTCTAGTCCTTGTCCCTGGACTGCTGTGCCTCATTAGTCCCTATTTGTTTTATGGGGCTGTCCAGTCCCTGGCTGAACAGTGAACCTTGGAAGTGACTTCACCACTGAGCTAAAAGGGTGTCTGGGGGTACCCAGTGGTTTTTAAGCAACGTGTTATTCAGTTTCCATGTTACTGATTTTTTTCTCCTTATTATTCCTGTTATGAATTTCTGTTTTTATGACTCTGTGATCAGAGAATATGCTTTGTGTTATCTCAATGTTTTGGATTTTGTTGAGGGTTGCTTTGTGGCCTAAAATGTGGTCTATTCTGGAGAACATTCCAGGTGCACTGGAAAAGAATGTGTACTTTGCTGTTGTTGGATGGAGTATTCGATGTATGTTTATGAGTCAAGTTGGTTGATTACGTCCTTTAGATCTTCTGTACCTTTGCTGAATTTCTTTCTAGATGTTCTGTCCTTTATTGAGAGTGGTGTGTTGAAGTCTCCTACTATTGCTGTGAAACTATTGATTTCTCTTTTCAGTGCTGTTAGATTTTGTTTTATTTATTTTGGAGCTCTGTCATTGAGTACATAGATGTTTATTATGGTTATGTCATCATGGTGAATTGTCCGCTCAATCATTATATAATGTCATTCCTTGTATTTTTTGGTGGATTTTGTTTTAAAGTCTATTTTATCTGATATTAATATTGCCACCCCTGTTTTTTTTTTTTTTTTTTTTGGTTGCTTTTTGCTTGATATCTATTTTTTCCATCTTTTGTTTTTAATATATTTGTCTTTGTTTCTAAGGGGTGTCTCTTGTAGACAGCATATTGATGGGTCTTTTTTTTAATCCATTCTGTCATTCTCTGTGTCTTTATGGGTACATCGAAGCCATTTATGTTCAGTGTGATTATTGATGCTGTTATTAGGTGCTGACAAGTTGGTTCCAACTCATAGTGACCCTAGGTACAACAGAATGAAACAATGCCTGGTCCTGAGCCATCCTCACAATCACTGTTATGCTTGAGCCCATGTTGCATCCACTGTATCAATCCATGTCATTGAGGGTCTTCCTCTTTTTCACTGACTGTCTACTTTACCAAGCATGATGTCCTTCTCCAGGACTCTTACCTCCTGATAACATGTCCAAAGTATGTGAGACAAAGTCTCACCATCCTTCTAAGGAGCTGTACTTCTTCCAAGACGGATTTGTTCATTCTTCTGGCAGTCCATGGTAACTCAATATTCTTCACCAATGCCATAATTCAAAGACATCAATTCTTCTTTTGTCTTCCTTATTTATTTGTTAGCTTTCGCATGCATATGAGGCAATTGAAAACACCATGGCGTGGGTCAGGTGCACTTTAGTCCTCAAAGAGACATCTTTGCTTTTTAACAATTTAAAGAGGTCTTTTGCAGCAGATTTGCCCAAATGTAATGCATTGTTTTGTTTCTTGACCTCTGTTTCCATGGTCGTTGATTGTGGATGCAAGTAAAATAAAATCCTTGACAACTGCTATATTTTCTCCATTTATCATGATATTGCTTACTGGTCCAGTTATGAGGATTTTTGTTTTCTTTATGCTGACTGCAAGCCATACTGAAGGCTGTAGTGTTTGATCTTCCTCAGTAAGTGCTTAAAGTCCTCTCCACTTTCAGCAAGCAAGGTTGTATCATTTGCATACTACAGGTTGTTAATAAGTCTTCCTACAATCTTTATGTCCCATTCTTCTTCATAAACTAGCTTCTTGGATTATTTGCTTAGCATACAGATTGAGTAAATATGGAAAAAGGATACAACTCTGACACACACTATTCCTGATTTTAAACTATGCAGTATCCCTTTGTTCTGTTCAAATGACTTCTTCTTGGTCTATGTACAGGTTCCTTATAAGCACAATTAAGTGTTCGGGAATCCCCATTCTTCACAATGTTATCTATAATTTGTTATGATCCACACAGTCAAATGCCTTTGCATAGTCCATAAAATACATGTAAACATCTTTCTGGTATTCTCTCTGTTCAGCCAAGGTCCATCTGACCTCAGCAATGATATCCCTCATTCCACAGCCTCTTCTGAATCTGGCTTGACTTTCTGGCAGTTCCCTGTTGATGTACTGCTGCAACCACTTTTGAATGATCTTCAGCAAAATTTCACTTATGTGTGATATTATTGATATTATTCAATAATTTGCACATTCTGTTGGATCACTTTCTTTGGAATGGGCACAAATATGGATCTTTTCCAGTCAGTGTGCAAGGTAGATGTCTTCCAAATTCTTTGGCATAGATGCGTAAGCACTTCCAGTATTGCATTCATTTGTTGAAACATCTCAATTGGTATTCCGTCAATTCCTGGTGCCTTTTTTTTCAATGCCTTCAGTGCAGCTTGAACTTCTTCCTTCAGTACCATCAGTTCCTGATCATATACTATCCCCTGAAATGGTTGAAAGTCGATCAATTCTTTTTGGTACAGTAACTCTGTGTATTCCTTCCATCTTCTTTTGATGCTTCCTATGTCGTTCAATATTTTGCCCATAGAATCCTTCAATATTGCAACTCAAGGTTTGAATTTTTTCTTTTGTTCTTTCAGCTTGAGAAATGCTGAGCATGTTCTTCCCTTTTGGTTTTCTAACTCCAGGTCTTTTTACATGTCATTATAGTGCTTTACTCTGTCTTCTGGAGCCACTCTTTGAAATCTTCTGTTCAGCTCTTTTACTTCATTATTTCTTCCTTTCACTTTAGCTTTATTCTAAGTTCAAGAGCCAGTTTCAGAGTCTCTTCTGACATCCATTCTGGTCTTTTCTTTCTTTCCTCTTTTTTTAATGACCTCTTGCTTTCTTCATGTATGATATCCTTGATGTCATTCCACAACTCATCTGGTGTTTGGTCATTAGTGTTAAATGCATCAAATCTATTCTTGAGCTGGTCTCTAAATTCAGGTGGGATATATTCAAGGTTATACTTTGGTTCTGTGGACATGTCTAATTTTCTTCACTTTCAACTTGAACTTACATATGAGCAATTGATGATCTATTCCACAGTCGCCCCTGGCCTTGTTCTGATTGATGATATTGAGCTTTTCCATCGTCTCTTTCCAGAGATTTAGTCCATTTGATTCCTATGTATTCCATCTGGCAAAGTCCAGGTGTATAGTCGCCGTTTATGTTGTTGAAAAAGAGCATTTGCAATTAAGTAGTTGGTCTTGCAAAGTTCTATTATGTGATCTGTGCATCATGTCTATCACCAAGGCCATATTTTCCAACTACTAGTCCTTCTTCTTTGTTTCTAACTTTCGCATTTCACTCACCAGTAATTATCAATGCATCTTCATTGTATGTTTGATCAATTTCAGACTGCTAAAGTTGGTAAAAATCTCCAATTTCCTCATCTTTGGCTTTAGTGGTTGGTGCATAGATTTGAATAATAGTCGTATTACTTTGTCTTCCTTGTAGGCATATGGATATTATCCTATCACTGATAGTGTTGTACTTCAGAATAGATCTTGAAATGTTCTTTTTGTCAACGAACACGATGCCATTCCTCTTCAATTTGTCATTTATGGCTTAGTAATACCATATGATTTTCCAATTCAAAACGGGCAATACTAGTCCATTTCAACTCACTTATGCCTAGGATATCGATGTTTATGCATTCCATTTCATTGTTGACAATTTCCAGTTTTCCTGGATTCTTACTTATATACTCCACGTTCCTATTATTAATGGATGTTTGCAGCTATTTCTCTCATTTTGAGTCGTGCCTCATCAGCAAATGGAGGCCCCAAAATCTTGACTCCATCCACATCATTAAGGTCAACTCTACTTAGAGGAGGCAGCTCTTTCCCAGTAGTATTTTGAGTGCCTTACAGCCTGAGGGGCTCATCTTCTGGCACTATATCAGATAATGTTCTCCTGCTATTCATAAGGTTTTCAGTGGACAATTTTTTTTCAGATGTAGACTGCCAGGTCCTTCTTCCTAGTCTTAGTCGGAAAGCTCAGCTGAAACCTGTCTACCATGGGTGACCCTCCTGGTAGTTGAAATATTGGTGACATAGCTTGCAGCATCACAGCAACATGCAAGCCACCACAGTACCGCAGACTGACAGATGCATGGGGTGATTATTGATAGATGTGAGTTTATTGCTGTCATTTCATAGTTTTTTTGTTTTTGTGATGTTGATGTTTTCTTTATTCCGCTTACTCTCCTATGCTGAGTTTTTTTTTGTGTGTGTGTGTGTGGAATTTCTTTTTGTTTCTTTTTTGTTGATTTTGTGTTATTGAGAATTTGTTTTTTTCTATTTTTATTTTGATGAGTAGGTTTGTTAACTTTCTTTGTGGTTACCTTACCCCTATCTTCCTAAGTTTAAACCAGTCTTTTATTAATTGATATTGCCTCGACTTCCTCTCCATTTGAAAGTTCTATACCTACACCATTTATTCCCCCTTTTATTGTTCTGGTGTTGTTGTCATTTACAAATTGACCTTTCTGGTTCCCTGTTATAGATCTTTTAGTTTTGTTTTATCTTTCAGAGTTCATTACCTAGGTTGGTATCTGGATGGTGCTGTCCTGTGTCCTAGATTCAGGTTGTTGTCTGATATTTTTGGTTCATTAAGTGAAGGACTCCATTTGATAATTCTTATATTTTTGGCTGGTTTTTACAGATTCCATTAATTTTGTTTGTCTGTAAATTTCTGAATGTCACCATCATATTGAGCAAGAGTTTTGCAGGATACATCTTGTTGGCTGGCTTTTTTTTTCTCTTTCAAGGTTTTATATATGTCATCCTGTTGCCTTCTTGCTTGTATTGTTTCTGCCAAGTAATCAGAGCTTAGTCTTATTGTTTCTCATTTGTAAGTGACTTTTCATTTTTCTGGAGCTGCTCTCAGGATTCTTTCTTTGTCTTTGGTTTTGGCGATTGTGATTATGATATGTCTTGGTGACTTTTTTGGGGGTCTATCCTACATGAGGTTTGTTTAGCTTCTTGGATGGTAAGCTTTTCATCTTTCATGATATTAGGGAAGTTTTCTGTCAGCAAGTCTTCAATGATCCTGTCTGCATTTTCCATTTTCTACCTCTATTCTGGAACTCTGAGCACACACAAATTTTTGCTCTTGAGTGTATCCCACATAGTTTTTAGGTTTTCTTCATTCTTTTCTCTGATTTTTTTCCTCAAACTAACTGGTATCCATGGATTTGTCTTCAATTTTGCTTATCCTGTCTTCCAGTGTTTCAAATTTGCTCCTAAAACCATCTATTGTGTTGTCCATTTCTGAAATTTTGTTGTTTATCTTTTGAGTTTGTAATTGCTGTTTTTGTATGTTTTCTAGTTGTTTATTTGTTTTTACACTTGTATTATTATTATTGTTCTTGTACTATTTTCCTGAATTCTCCCTTTTCTTTGTGTTTTCCCTGATTTTGTCTATATTTTTCATGATTTTGTCTATTTTTTCCATAGTTGTGTCTATGTTTTCCTTGATCTCTTTCCTAATCTTTCAGAGAGCCCTGAATTTTAGAGTTTTGAATTCCCTATCAGGTAGTTCCAGTGCGTTTTCTTCTACCAGAAGGTCATCTAGTGGATTATTTTGATCACTTACTGGAGACATTCTTTTTTTTTTGTATGTTTTGATATTGTCTGCTATCTCCAAGACATTCAGGAATTATTTTCATTTATTGATTGTAGGTTTGTTTGCTTCATCCTGCTTTTTTGTTTTATTTGGTTATGTCTGTGTGGACAGGCTGGACGTGTTTTTTTGCTTGATTATCTGTGAGGATGATAGTTCTCACCACCTTGTCCATGTGAGCAGGGCCAGTTGCACAGCTATGGTGCACCAGGGCAAGTCCAGCAGGGGGAGGGGGCGGGGATTGGTCATTTTTCTGCCACATGAACTGGGGTGGTCAGGGCGAGTCCAGGGGTAGCACGTGGTAGGGTCTAGGTGCACAGCACTCTGTGGGGCAGGGCCTGGAGGCACCAGGGGGTGAGGTCTTGGAATCTAGTGGTCCGTACTGATGCTGTTCAGGAACACAGCACTCGGCTGGAAGTGCAGAGAGGCAGAAGGGAAGGGAGAACATGTGATGTACAGAGCTAAGTGGGGGGGAGGAAAAAAAGAAGGGAGAGAAACAAAACAAAACAAAATGGTGGCTGGGAAGGAGCCATTGGGTGGGGGCGGGGCAGACTCCGGGAAGGTGTGCCGGTGGCTCTCTAGCCGAGCAGTGTGGCACAGCCCTTTGAGAGATAACTGAGCAGCACATGGGACTAGGTGAGCAGGAGAAAGGAAAGGAAAGAAGGGAAAGAGAGAGAAGAAACAAAGAAAAACCAAACAAAACAAAAAATATGGTGCTGAGGGAACTGGCTTTTGGGGGCAGGGTGGAACCGGGGTGGTGGTGAGCTGATGTCTCTGGTGATGTGGCACGGCTTGTCAGGAAGGGGCAGTGGCAGAAGAGGGGGCCAGGTGGGAGGGAGAAGGAAAAGGGAGAAAGGGAAAAAGAAAATAAAATATGGCACTGAGGGAGCTTGCCAGTGGGGGTGGGGTGGACCTGGGGTGGCAATGAGCCACTGTCTCTCTAGCTGAGTGACTGTGACCCACTGGAAAACAGCAGAGGCAGCATACAGGGAAGAAGGGTGAGGGGTGGGAAAATGTGTATCTCTGGTTACTGGGTGCTCTGTATCCTATTGGGAGCTCTGTCAAGTTGCTTTGCCATACTCCCTGTCCAGAGTCATTGCGGGCTGTGTTCCAAGATGGCAAAGCTGTGCCGTGTTAGCTGGCAGGGGACCTCCACTCTTTTTTTTAAAATTTTATTGTCCTTCAAGTGAAGGCTTACAAAACAAATAGTTTCTCATGAAACAGTAGTACACATGTTGTTTTATGACATTGGTTAACAACCCCACAACATATTAGTCCTCTAAATTCTCAACCTTTTTTTTTTTTTTTTGGTGAAAATACACATAGCCAAAGATACACCGTTTCAAAAATTTCAACATACACAGTTCAGTGACATTGGCTACGCTCTTCCAATTGTGCTGTTATTCTCATTTAAGATGAAGGCTGACGGAACAAAATAGTTTCTCATTTAACAGTTACTACAAATGTTGCCCTATGAAAATGGTTAACAATCTCACAACACATCAACAATATCCTTACTCAACCTTGGGTTCCCTATCACCAGCTTCCTTGTCCCCTTCTGCCTTCTGGCCCTTGTCACTGGACTCCTGTACCTTGTTAGTCTCATTTGGTTTTACACAGCTGTCCACTCCCAGGCTGAACAGTGAACCTCAGAGGTAACTTCACTGAGCTAAAAGGGTGTCTGGGGGCCATATCTCAAGGTTACTCCAGTCTCCTTTAGGCCAGTAAATCTGGTCTTTTTATTTTTATTTTATTTTTTTTTGTGAGTTCAAATTATGCTCTACATCCTTCTCCAGCTCTGTCCAGAACCCTCTATTGTGATCCTGGTCAGAGCAGTCAGTGGTGGTAGCCGGGCACCATCTAGCTTTACTGGACTCAGTCCAGTGGAGGCCTTGGTAGCTGTGGACAATTAGTCATTTGGACTAATCTTTTCCTTGTATCCTGTTCTCTTCATTCTCCCTTGCTCCCGAAGGGATGAGACCAGTGGAGTGTCTTAGATGGCCGCTCACAGGCTTTTAAGACCCCAGACACTACTCACCAAGGTAGAATGTAGAGCATTGTCTTTATAAGCTGTGTCATGCCAATTGAGCTAGGTGTTCCCCGAGACCATGGTCCCCAGAGCCCTCCGCCCAGCAATTCAGTCCCTCAGGGAGTTTGGATGTGTCTATGGGGCTTCCATGACCTTTCCTTGTACAGGTTGTGCTTGTTTCCTCTGTACTGTGTACTGTCTCACCCTTCACCCAAGATACCACTTATCTTTTGTCTATTTAGTATTTAATCCCCCACCCCCACCCCGCCCATCCCTGGTAACCAACAAAGATTGTTAGATTTTGTGTGTGAACTTTTTCATGGGTTTTTACAATAGAGGTCTCATACAATATTAGTCCTTTGTGATTGACTTATTTCACTCAGCATAATGTCCTCCAGTTTCATCCATGTTATGAGATGCTTCACAGATTCATTGTTGTTCTTAATCGTTGCACAGTACTCCATTGTGTGTATGTACCATAGTTTGTTTATCCATTCATCTATTGATGGGCATCTAGGTTGTTTCCATCGTTTTGCTATTGTGAACAATGCTGCCATGAACATAGGTGTGCATATGTCTATTCGAGTGATGACTCTTATTTCTCTAGGATATATTCCTAGGAGTGGGATTGCTGGATCGAATGGTATGTCTATTTCTAGCTTTCTGAGGAAGCACCATATCATTTTCCAAAATGGTTGTATCATTTTGCATTCTCACCAGCAGTGCATAAGTGTTCTGATCTCCCCGCAGCCCCTCCAACATTTGTTATATCCAGTGTTTTTGATTCGTGCTAGTAATGCCGGGGTGAGATGGTATCTCATTGTGGTTTTAATTTGCATTTCTCTAATGGCTAGTGATAGCGAGCATCTCCTCATGTGTCTGTTGGCCATTTGAATGTCTTCTTTGGTGAAGTGTCTGTTCATTTCCTTTGCCCATTTTTTAATAGGATTATTTGTCTTTTTGTTGTAGAGGTGTTCGATTTTCTTGTAGATTATGGAGATTAGACCTTTGTCTGACTTGTACTGTCCAAAATTTTTCCCCCAGTCTGTAGGTTCTCTTTTTACTCTTTTGGTGAAGTCTTTTGAAGAGCATAGGTGTTTGATTTTTAGAAGATCCCAGTTATCTAGCTTATCTATTGGGTTTTGTGCATTGATGGTTATGGTGTGTATCCAGTTAATGCTGTGTATTAAGGCCTGAAGTGTTGGTCCTATTTTTTCTTCTACGAACTTTATAGTTTTAGGCTTTATATTCAGGTCTTTGATCCATTTGAAGTAGTTTTTGTATACGGTGTGAGGTATGGGTCCCGTTTCATTTTTCTGCAAATGGATATCCAGTTTTGCCAGCACCATTTGTTAAAAAGACTGTCTTTTCCCCCATTTCATGGGCTTTGGGCCCTTGTTGAAGATCAGGTGACCGTAGGTGGATGGATTGACATCGGGGTTCTCAATTCTGTTCCATTGGTCAATGTATCTGTCGTTGTACCAGTACCAGGCTGTTTTGACTACTGTAGCTGTATAGTAGGTTCTGAAGTCAGGTAGTGTGAGTCCTCCAACTTTATTATTCTTCTTCAGTAGTGCTTTACTTATTCGGGGCTTCTTCCCTTTCCATATAAAGTGAATGATTAGTTTTTCCATCTCTTTGAAGAATGTTGTTGGTATTTGGATCAGGATTGTGTTGTATTTGTAAATTGCTTTGGGTACAATTGTCATTTTCACAATGTTGAGTCCGCCTATCCATGAGCAAGGTATGTTTTTCCATTTATGGAGATCTCTTTGGGTTTCTTGCAGTAGTGTTTTGTAGTTTTTTTTGTATAGGGCTTTTACATCCCTGGTCAGATTTATTCCTAAGTATTTTATCTTTTTAGGGGCTATTGAAAATGGTATTGTTTTCCTGATTTCCTTTTCATCGTTCTCTTTATTGATGTATAGGAATCCAACTGATTTTTGAATGTTTATCTTGTATCCTGCTACTCTGCTGAATCTTTCTATTCGTTCCAGTAGATTTCTCGTGGAGTCTTTAGGGTTTTCTATGTATAGTATCATATCATCTGCAAACAGGGACAGTTTAACTTCTTCATTACCAATTTGGATGCCCGGTATTTCTTTTTCCTGCCTTATTGCTCTAGCTAGAACTTCCAGCACAATGTTAAATAGGAGTGGTGATGAAGGGCATCCTTGTCTTGTTCCTGTTTTCAAGGGGAATGTTTTCAGCCTCTCTCCATTAAGAATGATGTTGGCCATTCGTTTTGCATAGATGCCCTTAATTATGTTGAGAAATTTCCCTTCTATACCTATTTGATTGAAAGTTTTTAACAGGAATGGGTGTTGGACTTTGTCAAATGCCTTTTCTGCGTCAATTGAGATGATCATGTGATTCTTTTATTTCCTTTTATTTATGTGGTGGATTACTTTGATTGATTTTCTAATGTTGAACCATCCTTGCATACCTGATATGAATCCTACTTGGTCGTGGTGTATTATTTTTTTTGATATGATGCTGAATTCTATTGGCTAGAATTTTGTTGAGAATTTTTGCATCTATGTTCATGAGAGATATTGGTCTGTAATTTTCTTTTTTTGTGATGGCTTTTCCTGGTTTTGGTATCAGCGTTATGGTGGCTTCATAGAATGAATTTGGAAGTGTTGCTTCCTCTTCTATGCTCTGAAATAGCTTGAGTAGAACTGGTACAAGCTCTTCTGTAAATGTTTTGTAGAATTCTCCAGTGAAGCCATCTGGGCCAGGGCTTTTTTTGGTTGGGGTTTTTTTAATTACCTTTTCAATCTCATCTCTTGTTATGGGTCTGTTCAGATTTTCAACATCACTTTGTTGTAGTTTGGATAGGCTGTGTGTTTCTAGGAATTCATCCATTTCCTCTAGGTTTTCAAATTTGTTGGAGTATAGTTTTTCATAATATTCTGTTATAATCCTTTTTACTTCAGTTGGGTCTGTTGTAATGTCTCCCATTTCATTTCTTATTTGGGTCATTTGTGTCCTCTCCTGTTTTTCTTTTGTCAGTCTGGCCAGTGGTTTGTCGATCTTGTTGATTCTTTCAAAGAACCAACTTTTGGTTTTGTTGATTCTATTGTTTTTCTGTTCTCTATTTCATTTATTTTTGCTCTGATCTTTACTATTTCCTTTCTTCCGGTGGTTGTGGGCTTTTTTTGCTGTTCTCTTTCTATTTGTTTGAGTTCTGTAGTTAATGTTTTGATTTTGTCCCTTTCTTCTTTTTTGATATGTGCATCTATTGCTATAAATTGTCCTCTGAGGACTGCCTTTGCTGTGTCCCAAAGGTTTTGGTATGATGTATTATCGTTCTCGTTTGATTCTAGGAATTTTTTGATTCCATCTCTGATTTCTTCTATTACCCACTGATGTGTAAGCAGGGTCTTATTCAGTTTCCATGTAGTTGATTTTTTTTTTTTTCTTTGCTCTTTCTATTGTTAATTTCTACCTTGATGGCATTGTGGTCAGAGAAGATACTTTGAATTATCTCAACATTTGGATCTTGTTGAGGATTGCTCTGTGGCCTAAGATGTGGTCTATTCTGGAGAACGTTCCATGTGCATTGGAGAGGAATGTGTACTTTGCAGCGGGTGGATGGAGTGTTCTATATATGTCTATGAGGTCAAGTTGGCTGATTGTGCCCTTTAGGTCTTCTATATCTTTGCTGAGTTTCTTCTTAGTTGTTCTGTCCTTTACTGAGAGTGGTGTGTTGAAGTCTCCTACTACTATTGTGGAACTGTCAATTTCTCTTTTCAGTGTTGTTAGAGTTTGTTTTATCTATTTTGGAGCCCTGTCATTGGGTGCGTAGATGTTTATTATTGTTATGTCTTCATGATGGATCGTCCCCTTAATCATTATATAGTGTCCTTCTTTGTCTTTTTTCATAGATTTTGTTTTAAAGTTTATTTTATCTGAGATTAGAATTGCCACTCCTGCTCTTTTTTGGTAGTTGTTAGCTTGATATATTTTTTTCCAGCCTTTGACTTTTAATAAATTCACATCTTTGTTTCTAAGGTGTGTCTTTTGTAGACAGCATATTGATGGATCCTGTTTCTTATCCATTCTGTCACTCTCCGTCTCTTTATGGGTGCATTGAGTCCATTTGCATTCACTGTAATTATTGATAGATGTGAGTTTGTTGCTGTCATTTTGTAGTGCTTTTTTTTTTGGTGCTGAAGTTTTCTTTGTTCTTCTTACTCTCTTGTGCTGAGATACTTTGGTTTGTGGATTTTTTTTCATTTCTTTTGTTTTTGTAGGTTTTGTTTTTGCTGAGACTTTATGTTTTTTGTCTTTATTTTTATGAGTATGTTTGTTAACTTTCTTTGTGGTTACCATAAATTTTACCCTTATCTCTCTAAGTTTGAAGCAGTCTACCATTACTTGGTATCGCCTTGCCTTCCTCTCCATTAGAAGGTTCTACACCTATGCCGTTTATTCCCTTTCATTGTTTTGATGTTGTTGTCATCCATCGATTGACTGCTCTGATTCCCTGTTGTATTTCTTTTGGTTCTGGATAGTCCTCAAGAGTTCTTTTCTTAGATTTGTGTCTGGCCTGTACGATCTTGTGTCCTACGTTCTGCCTGTGGGCTGAAGCTGTTTGTCCTCAGATCGAAGAACTCCCTTTGATAATTCTTGTAAGTTTGGTTTGACTTTTACATATTCCCTTAGTTTCTGTGTATCTGGAAATGACCTAATTTCTCCATCAAGTCTGAATGAGAGTTTTGCAGGATATATTATTCTTGGCTGGAAATTTTTTTCTTTCAAGATTTTATATATGCCATCCCATTGCCTTCTTGCCTGCATGGTTTCTGCCTAATAATCTGAGCTCAGTCTTATTGTTTCTCCTCTCTATGTGACTTCTTGTTTTTCATGAGCTGCTCTCAGGATTCTTTGTTTGTCTTTGGTTTTGGCAAGTGTGAATACGATATGCCTTGGTGATTTTCTTTTGGGGTCTCTTCTATATGGGGTTCGTTGAGCTTCTTGGATGGCCAGCTTTTCTTCTTTCATGATATTGGGGAAGTTTTCTGTCAGCAGTTCCTCAATGATCCTCTCTGTATTTCTGTTTTCTCCCCCTGTTCTGGAATGCCAATCACTCGTAAATTTTTGCTTTTAATTGTGTCCCACATAACTCTCAGGGTCTCTTCATTTTTCTTTGTTCTTTTTTCTGAGTTTTCCTGAAACAGAGTTGTATCCAAGTGTTTGTCTTCAGTTCCACTGATCCTGTCTTCCACGGTTTCAAATCTGCTTCTCAGCCCTTCTATGACATCATCCATTTCTGAAATCTTGTTGTTTATCTTTTGGATTTCTAATTGTTGTTTTTGTATAATTTCTAGTTGTGAATTTAGTTTGGCATTTTGTTCCTGCATCATCTTCCTGAATTCTTCCAATTTTTTGTCTGTATTTTCCATGAATTTGTCTATTTTTTCCTCATGTTTGTCAGCTTTTTGCCTCAGTTCTTGGAAAATTCAGAGTATTAGAGATTTGAATTCCCTATCAGGTACTTCTAGTGCATTTTCTTCCACAGGAGAGTCATCTGGTGTTTTAATTTGGACGCCTACTGGAACCATCTTGTCCTGTTTTTGTAAATGTTTTGCTATTGTCTGCTGTTTTCGGGGCATTCAGTAGTTATTTCTCTCGTTTATTGATTGTAGATTTGTTTGTTTCATCCCTTTTTAAAAAAAAAAATTTTAGTATGTCTGAGCAGGTGGACTGCATGCTCTTTGTTGTTTGCTTGTCTGTGCGTTCAATACTTTTAGCCTCCTTCTCCAACTGGCAGGGTCAGTCATTCAGGTATGGTACGGCAAGGTAGGTCTAGCTGAAGAGGAGTTACTAGGATGGGTTGTCCTCCGCAAGGAGGACAGCAGCAGCCACCGGAGGCGCCGCGCTGAACAAAGGTCCTCCGAGCTGCGGCTCAGACGCCAGGCTGGGCCCGCTGTGAAGGCCAGCCCCGGGCAGGGTGATAAGTTCTTTTATGCTTTCCGTTTTAGAAGCTAGTGAGGGGTGTTGGGGATACTTCTGACTATTAAGAAGGCCCAAAGGCCTGTTGACTGGGGCTGCTTTTAACCCTTTCATGTTTGCAGAGAATGCAACCGTGTGACAGTAATTGAACATTGGTCACAAGTCTTTCGAAAAGGTCAAGGTTCACAAGAACACATGACCATGGGGGATATGAAGACCCCAGACTTTGATGACCTCCTTGCAGCCTTTGACATCCCAGATACGGTCCATCCTAAAGCAGCAATTGAGTATGGAAATGATGACCACGAGAGCCATATCAAACAGAACACTCATGTAGATGATGACGCCCATACACTTTCCTGACGTCGTCGTCAGTGTTATTGTTAATGCTGGGAACACTGATTCCTCCAAGGGCTTGGAGAAAGATGGCCATAACTCCACAGGCAATGGCTTACATAATGGGTTCCTTTCAGCATCCTCTCTTGACAGTTAAGGTAAAGATGGAACAAAGTCCTTGAAAGGAGATGTGCTTACCTCAGAGGTGACTTTAAAAGACTCAACTTTCAGCCAGTTTAGTCCTATCTCAAGTGCTGAAGAGTTTGATGACGACAAGAAAATAGAGGTGGGTGATCCCCTTGACAAGGAGGAAATGGGTACAAATTTTAGATCAAATGTGTTGACAGGATCTGTTTCCCAACAGGACTATGACAAACTAAAGGCACTTAGAGGGGAAAACTTAAGCAAAATGGGAATCCCTACTTCAGGCAATATAGATAAAATCAAAGTTGTTAAAAGAGAATCAGAAACCAATTCTATAAATCTGAGTGTTTATGAACCCTTTAAAGTCAGAAACGCGGAGGATAAATTGAAGGAAAACCCTGAAAAGGTGCTTGAAAACACGGTACTTGATGGAAAGCTGATCTCCGAGAAGAATGACACTAACCTCGCCAGTGTCACCCTGTCAAAGACAAAGTCATTCTCCAAGCTCTCATCATGTATAGCTGCAATCGCAGCGCTCAGTGCTAAGAAGGCTGCTTCAGACTCTTGTAAAGAACTGGTGACCAATTCAAGGGAATCCTCTCCATTACCAAAAGAATTCAACAATAGTCCTAGAGCCATGGAAAAGTCTCCTGAATCCCAGAGTCTCACTGATGGGGTGAAAAAAGCATCCATAAAGCA
The DNA here is from genome assembly GCA_030035585.1 of Dugong dugon. Classification (NCBI taxonomy): domain Eukaryota; kingdom Metazoa; phylum Chordata; class Mammalia; order Sirenia; family Dugongidae; genus Dugong; species Dugong dugon. The sequence goes on from CM057460.1 coordinate 205,607,956, forward strand.
ACCGGACAGTCCCAGGAGTGTTTCAAGTGAAAACAGCCGCAAGGGATTGGCATCCTCTCCTGCGGAATCAACACCAACCGTTCCCAAAGTATGCATAAAGACCATCAAGACTTCTGGGGAAATAAAGAGAACAGTGACCAGAGTGCTGCCGGAAGTTGACCTCAACTCTGGGAAAAAGCCTTCCGAGCAGGCGACATCCATGATGGCATCTGTGACATCCCTCCTGTCATCTCCAACTTTGGCTGCTGTCCTTTCCTCTCCTCCTAGGGCACCTCTCCGGTCGGCGGTCGTTACCAATGCAGTTTCCCCCGTGGTGCTGACACTCAAGCAGGTCACTATTAAACCGGTGGCCACTGCCTTCCTCCCAGTTTCCGCCATGTAGACGGCAGAGTCTCAAGTCATTAATTTGAAGCTCAATAACACATGATGGTAAAAGCCACGGTCATATCTGCTGCCTCTGATCAGAGCACCAGCAGTGCCAACATCAAAGCTGCCAACACCATACAGCAGCAAACCACTGTGGTGCCGGCATCCAGCCTGGCCAGTGCCAAACTTGTGCCAAAGACTGTGCACCTTGCCAAGCTTAACCTCCTGCCTCAAGGTGGCCAGGCCACCTCTGAACTCCACCAAGTGCTAACCAAACCTCAGCAACAACTAAAGCAAGCAATAATCAATGCAGCAGCCTCACAACCACCCAAGAAGGTGTCTCGAGTCCAGGTGGTGTCCTCCTTGCAGAGTTCCGTGGTGGAAGCTTTCAACAAGGTGCTGAGTAGTGTCAATTCAGTAGTGTCAACCTCAGTTCTCCCGCTAATGCAGGTATCACGTTACCTACACGTGGTTACAAGTGCTTAGAATGTGGCGACTCCTTTGCTCTCAAAAAGAGTCTAACCTAACACTACGACAGACGTAGTGTGCACATCGAAGTGACGTGTAACCATTGTACAAAGAACCTAATTTTTTACAAGTGCAGCCTCCTGTCCCATGCTCATGGGTACAAGGAAAAAAGCATTGTGATGCAGTGCTCCTACTTAATTCTAAAGCCAGTCCCAGCAGATCAAATGATAGTTTCTCTGACAAGCAATACTTCTGCTTCGTCTTCCACTCTGCAGAGCTCTGTAGGACCTGGCACACACATGGTAACAAAAATCCAGTCTGGCATAACTGGGACAGTCATATCAGCTCCTTCCAGCACATCCATCATTCCAGCTATGCCTCTAGATGAAGACCTGTCCAAACTCTGTAGACATAGTCTAAAATGTTTGGAGTGTAATGAAATTTTCCAGGATGAAATGTCGCTTGCAACACATTCCCAGCAGGCTGCAGATACTAGTGGACAAGTACAGTATCATTTAAATTTGACATTTCAGTGATGAGTCTATAAGATGTCCTTGATTTTAGGGGTGGAGCTCAGTTAAATGGAGAGAGTTGTGTGTGTACACAAGAGAGGGAGGGAGGATTGTGTTCAAAGAATAGAAACAATGTTGAATATTATTTTAAGAAACCATTTTTTGGGGAAGATGATTCTTATAGATATAAATTATATGTACTAGTTGAGTACTTAATGGAACCTTCGATTTAGGGTAAGTAAAGGAGTGCTTAACTGGTCATTGGAATATGTGTAGCTAGTCTGAGATTTAGCTTATTATTATGTCATTCCATTGTATTCAATGTTCAAGTCAGGCTACATCACCAAAGTTCTGAGTTACTAGTAAGAATTTTTGGAATTTTTTATTACTGTTGTTATTTATAATTATTGAAAAGTCTTTTATAGTTAAATACACCTAATTGGTACCGAACCACTTTTTATGGTGACCAAGAAATATTTTCAAAGATGTTAATATTCATCACTGCAATAAGTTTAAGCTACAAATTAATGGTAAACTCATCTCCATTTAAATGGAAAAAAAAAATAAAGAAATCAAGTGACATATTGCATCGGGCAAATCTGCTGCAAAAGACCTCTTTAAAGTGTTAAAAAGCAAAGATGTCACTTTGAGGACTAAGGTGCACTGACCTAAGCCATGGTATTTTCAATGGCCTCATATCCATGCTGGACAATGAGTTAGGAAGACCGAAGAAGAATTGATGCATTTGAATTACGGTGCTGGCAAAGAATATTGAATATACCATTGACTGCAGAAGAATGAACAAATCAGTCTTGAAAGAAGTATAGCCAGAATGCTCCCTAGAAGCAAGGGTGGCGAGACCTCGTCTCATGTACTTTGGACATGTTATCAGGAGGGATCAGTCCCTGGGGAAGGACATCATGCTTGGTAAAGTAGAGGGTCAGAAAAAAAAGAGGAAGACCCTTAATGAGATGGCCTGACACAGTGGCTGCAACAGTGGACTCAAACATAGCAACAACTGTGAGGATGTTGCAGGACCAGGCAGTGTTTGTTCTGTTGTACATACAGACGCTAAGAGTCAGAACCAACTTGATGGTCCCTAATAGCAACAACAATCAGTACGGAAGCTGACTGCCACATGTTTCTCCCATGGAGCGGCTGGTGGTTTCAAACCACAGACCTTTAGGTTAGCAGGCAAATGCTTAACCACTGTGTCACCAAGGCTCCTTAGGTATTCCACATGTTGTTATTGGATTATTTCCTCAGCATACAGATTGAATAAATATGGCGAGAGGATACAACCCTGAAGCACATCTTTCCTGACTTTAAAACACACAGTATCCCCTTGTTCTGTTTGAAAGACTACTTCTTAGTCTATGTACAAATTCTTCACGAGCACAATTAAGTGTTCTGGAATTCCCATTCTTCTCAGTGTTATCCATAATTTATTGTGATCCACACAGTCAAATGCCTTTCCACAGTCAATAAAATACATGTAAACATTTTTCTGGTATTCTCTGCTTTCAGTCAAGCTCCATCTGACCTTAGCAATGATATACCTCATTCCACGTTCTCTTCTGGATCCAGCTTGACTTTCTGGCAGTTCTCTGCCAATGTACCATGGCAATCACTCTTGAATCATCTTCAGCAAAATTTTAGTTGTGTGTGATATTAATGATATTGTTCGATAATTTCCACATTCTGTTGGATCACCTTTCTTTGAAATGGTCTCCACATAGAAGGCAAATATTCTTCCATGGAACCACCAATGCTTGGGCCAGCAAGCACCAGGCATTTAAGATCCTTCCCCTTCATGCCTATAACTGGCAGGTGACAAGGGGGTGTAACATGAAGGTTGTGGAGGTGAGAACAGGCTGTGGATGGGGCCCTGCTTCCACCATCAACATGAACTAGGTCCTTTGGCACAGCACCTGTGACCTGCCTGGCCTGCCCACCTGGTTCCACCCCAAAACCAAAACCCACTGCTGTCGACTTGATTCCGACTCATAGTGACCTATTGTACAGAGTAGAACTGCCCCATAGTGTTTCCAGGGAGCAGCTGGTGAATTCAAGCTGCCAACCTTTTGGTGAGCAGCCAAACTCCTCATCACTGCACTACTAGGGCTCCCTGGTGCCATCCAGTGGCTGCCAAATCTCTCAGGCTTCTTCACCCAAATTTCTACCACTTGAGGTGAGGGGAGGGGAGGTGACGGAGTTTCTTTCAGCAAATATTCTGGCTCAGGGACAGCTGCTCCCATGGGGTAAGGCTATGGGATGGCAGCTGACAGTGAGTGTGGCAGGGCCGTGGAAATGGCCTCTCTTGCTGCATCTCACAGGTGAGTCTCTAGTCTACCTTCAATACATTTTCCTAAATGGGAGTAAATCTGTCTTTCCATGTTAAATCATTCACCATCTCTACACATAATTATTGTGGCATGTTACCAGCTTACCATTGCATCATTTTTTCTCCATTTTTTAACACCTTTATTGAAAGATAATTCACATATCATACAACTTATCCTTTTAAAGTGTGCAGTTCAGTTATTTTTAATATAGTCACAGAGATGTGCAGACATCACTACAGTCAATTTTAGAACATTTTCATCACCTCAAGAAGAAATCCCATACCCCTTAGCTATTCCCACCTGATCATCCCATCCTCCTCAGCCCCTGGCAATCACTATTCTACTTTCTGTCTCTATAAATTTGCCTTTTCTGGACATCTCATGTAAATGTAATCATAGCCTTTGTGATTGACATCTTTCATTTAACATGACATTTTCTAGGTTCGTCAATGTTGTATCAGTACTTCATTACTTCTAATTGCCAAATAATATTCCATAGTTGGACATAACACATTTTGTTTATCCATTAGTCCTTTGATGGAAACTTAGGTTGTTCCCACTTTCTGCCTGTTGTGGATAATGCCACCACTGCATTCTTGAACCAAAGTGATCTGCATATAGAGAAGTGTCATGGATTGAATTATGTCCCCCAAAAAATGTGTATATCAATTTGGCTGCGCCATGATTTCTGGTATTGTGTGATTTTCTTATATGTTGTAAATCCTGCCTCTATGATGTTAATGAGGGAGGATGGGTGGCAGTTGTGTTAGTAAGGCAGGACTCAATCTACAAGACTGGATTGTGTCCTGAGGCAATCTCTTGAGATATAAAAGAGAGAAGTGAGCAGAGAGAGAGGGGGACCTCATACCACCAAGAAAGCAGTGCCAGGAGCAGAGCGCATCCTTTTGACCCAGACTCCCTGAGCAGGGAAGCTCCTATTCTGGGGGAACATTGATGAGAAGCCAACAGAGAGAGAAAGACTTCCCCTGGAGCTGATGCCCTGAATCTGGACTTTTAGCCTACTTTACTGTGAAGAAATAAATTTCTCTTTGTTAAGCCCATCCACCTGTGGTATTTCTGTTGTAGCAGCACTAGATGACTAAGACAAGGAGTGAGAGTATTTTCCTTAGAAGCCTCAGTAAATGATACTTATTATCAAGGCCAGATTAAGGCAGGTGAGGGCCTTAAATACTGATAATTTGTCATGCCCCCTCCTCTGCTTACTCACATATTTTAAAGGGCTATGTGAGTTATACATGTACATATATACACACATATGTGTATGCGTGCCTTAGCTATCCATGATGTAACTTCTTTATAAATGCAACTATAATAGTAGTGATTGAACACAAAAGTGGCATATGCCATTTTAGCAGAATGAGATGAACTGGATTATAAAATTTTTAGTGGATGTGGGGTACTAAGATTTTTACTATATACCACATATTCTACAAAAAGAATATTCCGTATATTCTACAATAAAGAAAACTAGTCAGGAGGTGGAGCCAACATGGAGCTATAGACAGAAGCACTATGCCGTCCCACTGCAGCAAAGACCCAAAAAACTAAGTAAAACAGATACCAACATCAATCCTGGAACCCCAAGCATCAAATGAAGGAATAAAGAACTAGATCAAGCACCAAATGGAAGAAGAAACTGACAGATAACAGAGAATAAGGAGCATTAAAGAGTGGAGGTCCGGAGTTTAGCCGGCAAAATGGCGCTCTAGGCAGAAGCACCAAGCCGTCCCTCCACAGCAAAGATCCAAAAAACTAAGCCGAACAGAGAATACAACAGTCCTGAAACCCTAAAACATCAAATGAAGAGATAAAGAACTCAGCCAAGCACCAAATGGAGTGAGAAAACTGACAGAGAATGGACAGCGAGGAGAGATTCATGCAGAGGTCCCTTACCAGCTAACGCAGCACCGATCCACCATCTTGGACTCCTATTGGAGACCAGCAAACAGGGGTACGAGAAAGCAGCCTCACGGAGCATCCAGCAGGAGACAAAACAGCTGGTAATTTGCAGTGTGCGCTTTCCCACCCCCCACCCCTCTTCTTCCTGGCTTGGCCTCCTTTGCTTCCCGCAGCCACAGTCTCTTGACTGGGAGGAGCCGGCTGCTTGGATTCCACACGCCCAGGCGGGCGGCTCTCTGGGTGCCATTTGTTAGCTACTGGTGTTGCTTTCTTTTTCTGCTTCTTTTGATTTCTCACTTACCTCTTGCTGCCTCCCCCTCCTTTCACTCGAGTGCCTGGCTCCGTGCGCCATCTTTGCTTCTTCCTGAGGGACTCCAGAGGGCTGGGAATTTATGATATACACTTTCCCACTCTCCACCCTTCTTCACCCACACTCGGCCTCCTTTGCTTCCCGCGGATGCAGTCTCTTGTCCAGGGACACCAGCCCGCACTGGCTGGCTCTCTGGGTGCCATTTGTTGGCTGCTGGTGTTTTTTTTTTTTTTTTTTCTGCTTCTTTGGATTTCTTGCTTGCCTCTCGCTGCCTCCCCTTCCTTTTGCTCAAGTGCCTGGCTCCGTGTGCCATCTTTGCTTTTTCTTGAGGGGCTGCGGAGCTACATTCGAGTGTGGAGCTGCTTCCTTGTCTGGGCTACCGTGCTGGTGGGATCCTGGGGCTTTTGTTCGTTTTTTCATTTTGCATTGTTTGTTTGTTTTCCTTTTCTTGAGTTGGGAGCACTTTCTGGCCAGGTGGAGCTGCGTGGCAAGGAACTCCACTTCAGCTTCCACAGACATGTAGAGGGATCCCTGAGAACATTTCTTTTCACGTTGTTTTTTTTTTTCTTCTGTTTTTTTTGGGGGGCCTTTCTTGTTCTTTTTTTTTTTTTATTTGTTTTGTTTTCTTTTCCTTCTTTTTCCCTTTTTGTCTTTACTCATTGCTTAGTTTCTCATCTCTCTATATCTTCCTTCTCTTTCTGATCCCTGAATACCAGGCGTTCTAAGCCTCTGTGCCTTCTGGCCAGGTTGTGCTGAAACACCTGAAAGCAACTTCCCCAGACCTCATAGCTGCATCGGGGGGATCCCTGGGAAATTTGCAGTTCTTTAACCTTTCTGATTTTTATTTGCTCATTCTTTTCTTTTCTTCCTCTTCCCCTTCCTGTTTTTCTCCATTTCATAGTCTCTCATCTCTCCATTCCAACGGCAAGCTCCCCTAGCATTCTTTTTTGTTTCTTTGTATGTTTTTTGGCTCCTGTTCCTCTCTCCTCTCTCCCATATCCATCTTAGCTCCACACATAACAATCTCCCCGCTGCATCCTGCCTACCTGCACAGTGTGCTTATTATCACACCACCAAGCAGCACAGGCACAGCCTACTGGAACCTGCCCTGCACTGATTACCGACCTGCTCTGGTGGCTGTAGTAAGTGCCAAAAAAAACCCATCCCAGTAACTCCTCTTCAGCTAGACCTACCTTGCCGTACCATACCTGAATGACTGACCCTGCCAGTTGGAGAAGGAGGCTAAAAGTATTGAACGCACAGACAAGCAAACAACAAAGAGCATGCAGTCCACCTGCTCAGACATACTAAAATTTTTTTTTTTAAAAAGGGATGAAACAAACAAATCTACAATCAATAAACGAGAGAAATAACTACTGAATGCCCCGAAAACAGCAGACAATAGCAAAACATTTACAAAAACAGGACAAGATGGTTCCAGTAGGCGTCCAAATTAAAACACCAGATGACTCTCCTGTGGAAGAAAATGCACTAGAAGTACCTGATAGGGAATTCAAATCTCTAATACTCTGAATTTTCCAAGAACTGAGGCAAAAAGCTGACAAACATGAGGAAAAAATAGACAAATTCATGGAAAATACAGACAAAAAATTGGAAGAATTCAGGAAGATGATGCAGGAACAAAATGCCAAACTAAATTCACAACTAGAAATTATACAAAAACAACAATTAGAAATCCAAAAGATAAACAACAAGATTTCAGAAATGGATGATGTCATAGAAGGGCTGAGAAGCAGATTTGAAACCGTGGAAGACAGGATCAGTGGAACTGAAGACAAACACTTGGATACAACTCTGTTTCAGGAAAACTCAGAAAAAAGAACAAAGAAAAATGAAGAGACCCTGAGAGTTATGTGGGACACAATTAAAAGCAAAAATTTACGAGTGATTGGCATTCCAGAACAGGGGGAGAAAACAGAAATACAGAGAGGATCATTGAGGAACTGCTGACAGAAAACTTCCCCAATATCATGAAAGAAGAAAAGCTGGCCATCCAAGAAGCTCAACGAACCCCATATAGAAGAGACCCCAAAAGAAAATCACCAAGGCATATCGTATTCACACTTGCCAAAACCAAAGACAAACAAAGAATCCTGAGAGCAGCTCATGAAAAACAAGAAGTCACATAGAGAGGAGAAACAATAAGACTGAGCTCAGATTATTAGGCAGAAACCATGCAGGCAAGAAGGCAATGGGATGGCATATATAAAATCTTGAAAGAAAAAAATTTCCAGCCAAGAATAATATATCCTGCAAAACTCTCATTCAGACTTGATGGAGAAATTAGGTCATTTCCAGATACACAGAAACTAAGGGAATATGTAAAAGTCAAACCAAACTTACAAGAATTATCAAAGGGAGTTCTTCGATCTGAGGACAAACAGCTTCAGCCCACAGGCAGAACGTAGGACACAAGATCGTACAGGCCAGACACAAATCTAAGAAAAGAACTCTTGAGGACTATCCAGAACCAAAAGAAATACAACAGGGAATCAGAGCAGTCAATCGATGGATGACAACAACATCAAAACAATGAAAGGGAATAAACGGCATAGGTGTAGAACCTTCTAATGGAGAGGAAGGCAAGGCGATACCAAGTAATGGTAGACTGCTTCAAACTTAGAGAGATAAGGGTAAAATTTATGGTAACCACAAAGAAAGTTAACAAACATACTCATAAAAATAAAGACAAAAAACATAAAGTCTCAGCAAAAACAAAACCTACAAAAACAAAAGAAATGAAAAAAAATCCACAAACCAAAGTATCTCAGCACAAGAGAGTAAGAAGAACAAAGAAAACTTCAGCACCAAAAAAAAAAGCACTACAAAATGACAGCAACAAACTCACATCTATCAATAATTACAGTGAATGCAAATGGACTCAATGCACCCATAAAGAGACGGAGAGTGACAGAATGGATAAGAAACAGGATCCATCAATATGCTGTCTACAAAAGACACACCTTAGAAACAAAGATGTGAATTTATTAAAAGTCAAAGGCTGGAAAAAAATATATCAAGCTAACAACTACCAAAAAAGAGCAGGAGTGGCAATTCTAATCTCAGATAAAATAAACTTTAAAACAAAATCTATGAAAAAAGACAAAGAAGGACACTATATAATGATTAAGGGGACGATCCATCATGAAGACATAACAATAATAAACATCTACGCACCCAATGACAGGGCTCCAAAATAGATAAAACAAACTCTAACAACACTGAAAAGAGAAATTGACAGTTCCACAATAGTAGTAGGAGACTTCAACACACCACTCTCAGTAAAGGACAGAACAACTAAGAAGAAACTCAGCAAAGATATAGAAGACCTAAAGGGCACAATCAGCCAACTTGACCTCATAGACATATATAGAACACTCCATCCACCCGCTGCAAAGTACACATTCCTCTCCAATGCACATGGAACGTTCTCCAGAATAGACCACATCTTAGGCCACAGAGCAATCCTCAACAAGATCCAAATGTTGAGATAATTCAAAGTATCTTCTCTGACCACAATGCCATCAAGGTAGAAATTAACAATAGAAAGAGCAAAGAAAAAAAAAAAAATCAACTACATGGAAACTGAATAAGACCCTGCTTACACATCAGTGGGTAATAGAAGAAATCAGAGATGGAATCAAAAAATTCCTAGAATCAAACGAGAACGATAATACATCATACCAAAACCTTTGGGACACAGCAAAGGCAGTCCTCAGAGGACAATTTATAGCAATAGATGCACATATCAAAAAAGAAGAAAGGGACAAAATCAAAACATTAACTACAGAACTCAAACAAATAGAAAGAGAACAGCAAAAAAAGCCCACAACCACCGGAAGAAAGGAAATAGTAAAGATCAGAGCAAAAATAAATGAAATAGAGAACAGAAAAACAATAGAATCAACAAAACCAAAAGTTGGTTCTTTGAAAGAATCAACAAGATCGACAAACCACTGGCCAGACTGACAAAAGAAAAACAGGAGAGGACACAAATGACCCAAATAAGAAATGAAATGGGAGACATTACAACAGACCCAACTGAAGTAAAAAGGATTATAACAGAATATTATGAAAAACTATACTCCAACAAATTTGAAAACCTAGAGGAAATGGATGAATTCCTAGAAACACACAGCCTATCCAAACTACAACAAAGTGATGTTGAAAATCTGAACAGACCCATAACAAGAGATGAGATTGAAAAGGTAATTAAAAAAACCCCAACCAAAAAAAGCCCTGGCCCAGATGGCTTCACTGGAGAATTCTACAAAACATTTACAGAAGAGCTTGTACCAGTTCTACTCAAGCTATTTCAGAGCATAGAAGAGGAAGCAACACTTCCAAATTCATTCTATGAAGCCACCATAACGCTGATACCAAAACCAGGAAAAGCCATCACAAAAAAAGAAAATTACAGACCAATATCTCTCATGAACATAGATGCAAAAATTCTCAACAAAATTCTAGCCAATAGAATTCAGCATCATATCAAAAAAAATAATACACCACGACCAAGTAGGATTCATATCAGGTATGCAAGGATGGTTCAACATTAGAAAATCAATCAAAGTAATCCACCACATAAATAAAAGGAAATAAAAGAATCACATGATCATCTCAATTGACGCAGAAAAGGCATTTGACAAAGTCCAACACCCATTCCTGTTAAAAACTTTCAATCAAATAGGTATAGAAGGGAAATTTCTCAACATAATTAAGGGCATCTATGCAAAACGAATGGCCAACATCATTCTTAATGGAGAGAGGCTGAAAACATTCCCCTTGAAAACAGGAACAAGACAAGGATGCCCTTCATCACCACTCCTATTTAACATTGTGCTGGAAGTTCTAGCTAGAGCAATAAGGCAGGAAAAAGAAATACCGGGCATCCAAATTGGTAATGAAGAAGTTAAACTGTCCCTGTTTGCAGATGATATGATACTATACATAGAAAACCCTAAAGACTCCACGAGAAATCTACTGGAACGAATAGAAAGATTCAGCAGAGTAGCAGGATACAAGATAAACATTCAAAAATCAGTTGGATTCCTATACATCAATAAAGAGAACGATGAAAAGGAAATCAGGAAAACAATACCATTTTCAATAGCCCCTAAAAAGATAAAATACTTAGGAATAAATCTGACCAGGGATGTAAAAGCCCTATACAAAAAAAACTACAAAACACTACTGCAAGAAACCCAAAGAGATCTCCATAAATGGAAAAACATACCTTGCTCATGGATAGGCGGACTCAACATTGTGAAAATGACAATTGTACCCAAAGCAATTTACAAATACAACACAATCCTGATCCAAATACCAACAACATTCTTCAAAGAGATGGAAAAACTAATCATTCACTTTATATGGAAAGGGAAGAAGCCCCGAATAAGTAAAGCACTACTGAAGAAGAATAATAAAGTTGGAGGACTCACACTACCTGACTTCAGAACCTACTATACAGCTACAGTAGTCAAAACAGCCTGGTACTGGTACAACGACAGATACATTGACCAATGGAACAGAATTGAGAACCCCGATGTCAATCCATCCACCTACGGTCACCTGATCTTCAACAAGGGCCCAAAGCCCATGAAATGGGGGAAAAGACAGTCTTTTTAACAAATGGTGCTGGCAAAACTGGATATCCATTTGCAGAAAAATGAAACGGGACCCATACCTCACACCGTATACAAAAACTACTTCAAATGGATCAAAGACCTGAATATAAAGCCTAAAACTATAAAGTTCGTAGAAGAAAAAATAGGACCAACACTTCAGGCCTTAATACACAGCATTAACTGGATACACACCATAACCATCAATGCACAAAACCCAATAGATAAGCTAGATAACTGGGATCTTCTAAAATCAAACACCTATGCTCTTCAAAAGACTTCACCAAAAGAGTAAAAAGAGAACCTACAGACTGGGGGAAAAATTTTGGACAGTACAAGTCAGACAAAGGTCTAATCTCCATAATCTACAAGAAAATCGAACACCTCTACAACAAAAAGACAAATAATCCTATTAAAAAATGGGCAAAGGAAATGAACAGACACTTCACCAAAGAAGACATTCAAATGGCCAACAGACACATGAGGAGATGCTCGCTATCACTAGCCATTAGAGAAATGCAAATTAAAACCACAATGAGATACCATCTCACCCCGGCATTACTAGCACGAATCAAAAACACTGGATATAACAAATGTTGGAGGGGCTGCGGGGAGATCAGAACACTTATGCACTGCTGGTGAGAATGCAAAATGATACAACCATTTTGGAAAATGATATGGTGCTTCCTCAGAAAGCTAGAAATAGACATACCATTCGATCCAGCAATCCCACTCCTAGGAATATATCCTAGAGAAATAAGAGTCATCACTCGAATAGACATATGCACGCCTATGTTCATGGCAGCATTGTTCACAATAGCAAAACGATGGAAACAACCTAGATGCCCATCAATAGATGAATGGATAAACAAACTATGGTACATACACACAATGGAGTACTGTGCAACGATTAAGAACAACAATGAATCTGTGAAGCATCTCATAACATGGATGAAACTGGAGGACATTATGCTGAGTGAAATAAGTCAATCACAAAGGACTAATATTGTATGAGACCTCTATTGTAAAAACCCATGAAAAAGTTCACACACAAAATCTAACAATCTTTGTTGGTTACCAGGGATGGGCGGGGTGGGGGTGGGGGATTAAATACTAAATAGACAAAAGATAAGTGGTATCTTGGGTGAAGGGTGAGACAGTACACAGTACAGAGGAAACAAGCACAACCTGTACAAGGAAAGGTCATGGAAGCCCCATAGACACATCCAAACTCCCTGAGGGACTGAATTGCTGGGCGGAGGGCTCTGGGGACCATGGTCTCGGGGAACACCTAGCTCAATTGGCATGACACAGCTTATAAAGACAATGCTCTACATTCTACCTTGGTGAGTAGTGTCTGGGGTCTTAAAAGCCTGTGAGCGGCCATCTAAGACACTCCACTGGTCTCATCCCTTCGGGAGCAAGGGAGAATGAAGAGAACAGGATACAAGGAAAAGATTAGTCCAAACGACTAATTGTCCACAGCTACCAAGGCCTCCACTGGACTGAGTCCAGTAAAGCTAGATGGTGCCCGGCTACCACCACTGACTGCTCTGACCAGGATCACAATAGAGGGTTCTGGACAGAGCTGGAGAAGGATGTAGAGCATAATTCGAACTCACAAAAAAAAGACCAGATTTACTGGCCTAAAGGAAACTGGAGAAACCCCGAGAGTATGGCCCACAGATACCCTTTTAGCTCAGTGGTGAAGTTACTTCAGAGGTTCACTGTTCAGCCTGGGAGTGGACAGCCCCATAAAACCAGATGAGACTAACGAGGTATAGGAGTCCACTGACAAGGGCCAGAAAGCAGAAGGGGACAAGGAAGCTGGTGATAGGGAACCCAAGGTTGAGTAAGGATATTGTTGATGTGTTGTGAGATTGTTAACCATTGTCATAGGGCAACATTTGTAGTAACTGTTAAATGTGAAAGTATTTTGTTTGTAAGCCTTCATCTTAAGTGAGAATTACAGCACAATTTGAAGAGCGTAGTCAATGTCACCGAACTGTGCATGTAGAAATTTTTGAAATGGTGTATCTTTGGCTATGTGTATTTTCACCAAAAAAAAGGGGGGGTTGAGAAGTTAGAGGGTTGATATGTTGTGGGGTTGTTAACCAATGTCATAAAACAACATGTGTACTTCTGTTTCATGAGAAATTATTTGTTCTGTAAGCCTTCACCTGAAGTACAATAAAAAAAAAAAATTAAATTAAAAAAAAAAAAAACATAGGTGAACATCTTTCTGGTATTCTCTGCTTTCAGCCACAATCCATCTGACCTCAGCAATGATGTCTCTAGTTCCTCATCCTTTTCTGAATTTGGCTTGACATTCTGACTGTTGCCTATTGACATACTGCTGCAACTGTTTTTGAATTATCTTCAGGAAAATTTTACTTGTGTGTGATATTAATGATATTGTTCGATAATTTCCAAATTCTGTTGGATAACCTTTCTTTGGAATGGGCACAAGTATGGATTTCTTTCAGTCAGTTTGCCAGGTAGCTGTCTTCCAAATTTCTTGGAATGGATGAGTGAGCACTTCCAGTGTTGCATCCATTTGTCGAAACATCTTAATTGCTGTCTGTCTTAGTCATCTAGTGCTTCTATAACCGAAATACCACAAGTGGATGTCTTTAACAAAGAGAAATTTATTTCTTCACAGTAAAATAGGCTAAAAGTCCAAATTCAAGGGAAGTCTTTCTCTCTCTGTTGTCCTTCTTATCAATGTTCCCCTGGAATAGGAGCTTCTCTGTGCAGCGACCCTCGGTCCAAAGACCACGCTCTGCTCCTGGCACTGCTTTTTTGGTGGTATGAGGTCCCCATGTCTCTCTGTTCACTTCTCTCTTTTATATCTCAAGAGATTGCCTCAGGACACAATATTTTGTAGATTGAGTCCTGCCTCACTAATACAACTGCCACCCATCCTCCCTCATTAACATCATAGAGGCAGGATTTACAACATATAGGAAAATCACACAATACCAGGAATCATGGCCCAGCCAAATTGATACACACATTTTTGGGGAGACATAATTCAATCCATGACACTGTTCCATAAATTCCTGTAGCCTTGTTTTTTGCCAGTGCTTTCAGTGCAGCTTGGACTTCTTCCTTCAGTACCATTGGTTCTTGATCATATGCTACGTCCTGAAATGATTGAATGTCGACCAATTCTTTTTGGTACAGTGACTCTGTGTATTCCTTCCATCTTCTTTTGATGCTTCCTGTGTTGTTCAATATTTTGCCCATAGAATCTTTCACTATTGCAACTTGAGGCTTGAATTTTTTCTTCAGTTCTTTCAGTTTGAGAAATGCCAAATGTGTTCTTCCCTTCTGGTTTTCTAACTCCAGGTCCTTGCACATTTCATTATAATACTTTGTCTTCTTGCACCACCCTTCGAAATCTTCTGAAATTTTCTCTTATTTCATCATTTTTTCCAATCGCTTTAGCTACTCTACATTCAAGGGCAGGTTTCAGAGTCTTGTCTGACATCCATTTTGGTCTTTTCTTTCTTTCCTGTCTTTTAAATGACATTTTGCTTTCTTCATGTATGATGTCCTTGATGTCATTCCACAACTTGTCTGGTCTTTGGTCCTCAGTGTTCAATGCATCAAATCTATTCTTACGAAGATCTCCAAATTCAGGTAGGATATAACAAAGATTGTGAGGATGGCACAGGACTGGGCAGTGTTTCATTCTGTTGTTCATAGGGTTGCTATGAGTCGGAACTGACTTGACGGCACCTAACAACAACATAGTCAAGGTTGTACTTTGGCTCTCTTGGACATGTTTTAATTTTCTTCAGCTTCAACTTGAACTTCATATGGGTAATTGATAGTCTGCTCTGCAGTCGGTCCCTGACCTTTTTCTGACTGATGGTATTGAACTTCTCCATTGTCTCTTTCCACAGATGTAGTTGATTTTATTCCTGTGCATTCTATCTGGTGAGGTCCAGGTGTATAGTCACTGTTTATGTTGTTGAAAAAAGGTAATTCCATGAATAGGTTGTTGGTTTTGCAAAATTCTATCATGTGATCTCCTATGTCATTTCTACCACCAAGGCCATATTTTCCAACTACTAATCCTTCTTCTTTGTTTCCAACTTTCGCATTCCACTCCCCCATAATTATTAATGCATCTTGATTGCATGTTTGATCAATTTCAGACTGCAGATGTTGGCAAAAATCTTTAATTTCTCATCTTTGGCATTAGTGGTTGTTGTGTAAATTTGAATAATAGTAGTATTAACTGGCCTTTCTTTAGGCGTATGGATATTACCTTATCACTACGGTGTTGTACTTCAGGATAGATCTTGAAATGTTCTTTTTGACAATGAATATGACATCATTTACAAAGATTACAGTATTGGAAACCCTATGAGTCAGTTCTACTCTCCCTATAGGGTGGCTATGAGTTGGACTCGACATTAATGGGTTTGTTTGTTTGTTTGTTTTATGTGGGAGACCGGGGTCAGTTCCCTTATGCGTAGCTGCCACCCATCTGTTAGTGGAGGTTTTCATGTTGCTAGGATGCTAAACAGGTTTCAGTGGAACTTCTAGACAAGGGAGGACTAGGAAGAAAGGCATAGTGATCTACTTCTGAAAATCAGCCCATGAAAATCCTATAAATTACCATACTATATATTACAATGTTCCAGTCCACAAGCAATCATGCAGATGGTGCAGGACCAGGCAGCATTTCCTTTGCTTGTGCATAGGGTCACCATGAGTTGGGGCTGACTCCACAACAGCTAACAACAATAGCCTGCTGCCCCAGTTGTGAGTGGTCTTGCTGTGGCACCACCCAGAGAAGGCTGTGTCAGGGAAGACTTCTGGCTCAGTGGGAGAGGTGAGGGCAACACCACTTACTCATGAGGTCAGGATCGTTATCCTCTGGCCAGTGAGGGGCCTGAGGCTGGGAGAGATGTGTGATCAGCTGGAGCTGGCTAAACTAGATTCAAGCCCAGTCCTCCAGGAGCCACAGCTCAAACTTGTGACCAGGAGTGTTCACAGAGCAGGTTTGAGTGGATTTCTGAAGGTTGGAGAGGAAACAGTCAGGGGCATCAGGTCCAGTTAGCAAGGATGAGCAAAGGCCAGTAGACAGGTAGTGCAGAGTGAGCTGGGGAACGGTGCAGCCAGGGCCTGTGGAGGTGCAGTGAGGCACGTGGCTGGCAGAGCCCTCACTCCAGACCCGGACATTTGGATTCACCTGCTGCCGGTGGGATAGGAGCCCTGGTGGTGCAGTAGTTAAGAACTCAGCTGCTAACCAAAAGGTTGGTGGTTAGAACCCACCAGCTACTCCATGGGAGAAAGATAGTGCAGTCTGCTTCTGTAATGATTACAGCCTTGGAAACCCTATTCAACAGTTCTCTGTCCTATAAGGTCACTCTGAGAAGGAATAGACTTAACGGCAATGGTTTTTTTTTTTCTTTTTTCCAACCAGTAAGCACCACTGAGGCCTCTGAGCAGGGGAGTCCTCTGACTGCTGGCGCCTCCAAGGCACCCCAAACAGAGGAGAGAAGGACATCCTGCAGCATCGACTTTCCTCGGATTTGATCAGGAGCTCCAGCTGAGGTCAGACCTCGCTGCACTATACTGCAAGTGCCGTGGGCAGTGCTTCCACAGGGTTCTTCCAGGTAAAAGCTCCAGTCCAAAGAAGAGGGAAGATGGCAAGAGAAATTATTTATTCACTCTTTGGCTTCCATAGAAGAACCTTCCTTGGGCTTTTCCCAAGAGCTGGGGATAAAGGTTGTAAGCTGTAAGAAAGTGCAACTTAAGAGGAAGAAGAAGAAAAAAAAAGCTCGATTGCTGCTTTCTGCATTAAAACATGCACGAAGAAAACGCACAGTAAGATTCGAATGCAGCAACTCCAGCCTTAGAAACCAAACAGTTTGCAAGTGGGTCTGCCGGCCAGGCCCTATCAGCACCTGTCAGTTCTTCCTGGAACGGTCTGTGTGTGCAGAGGTCTTCGCGTGGGACCTTCGATGAGTCCCTGCACCCACTGAGCCCACGACAGAAAGGCACTGCAGCCCAGAGGCTTGGGGATCTGGCACAGCAGGCAGCAGTACTCCTAGACCGTCCTTGCTCAGATCTCTTTACCTTCCAAACAAAGCTGCATCTCTATGCCCAGATTAATCTCCCTAAAATGCCACCATTATCTAGTCAGGAATTTTCACTGGCTGACTGTGGCTACCAGATTGTCATAAATACTCTGCTTAGTTTGTTTTACTTAGTTGAAAAGTAATCCTTACACACTTCCTTTCACTCTCCACAAGGAGCACACTCTGCTCCCAGGAGGAAAAGCTCCCATGGCCCCACTCAACTCATTGCTGTCCATCTTATTTGCCTAGGGCTGCTGTAACAGAAATACCACAAGTGGGTGGCTTTAACAAACAGAAATTTATCTTCTTACAGTCCAGGAGGCTAGACCTGGGAATTCAGGGCATCGGTTGTCGGGGAAGTCTTTCTCTGTTGGCTCTGGGGAAAAGTCTTTGTTCCTTAGCTCCCTCTTCATGTGGTGTGGCATCTATCTTCCCCCATCTCTGCTTGCTTCTCCAGGCCTAATCTGCTCTTTTCATATCTCAAAGGTTTAAAACACACTCTATGCTGATATGACCTCTCAACATAACAAAGAAAATCCATTCTCAAATGGGATTATAACCACAGGTTATAACCACAGGGCTAGGATTTACAAGGTATTTCGGCAGGACTCAGTTCAGTTCACAACACCGTCACACCCTGCCTCACCTCCTCCTAGTCCTTCCTACCTTCTTTCCTCATTGCTTCTTCCTCACACAGGGCCTTTTTTTCTCTTGCCTCTTACTCCCAAGGTGCTGTCCCTCCAACCTATTCTTTAGGCTACTGCCAGAATTGTGCTCAAAAAGAGAGGGGTGAATGGAGACTGACCCTCTCGGCTGCAGTTCATGGTACACGTGGTGCTCACCTTGTGAAACAGAGTCTGAGGAAAAGGGAAGAAACTCCCTCACTCTTTTCCCATCATCTACTCATTGACTCAGAGACCTAAAGCTTGTGACAACCAGAAATCTGGGAAGCCACCCCTCCACCACGTGGGTGCAGCCTGAGTTGTGTTATCAGCCCTATCCTGCCCCTACCTCTGCTTCCATTCATGGATGTGCACACCAGAGGAACCCTCAGCAGGAAGTGGGAGAGGGCTTGGTAGAGTGTGGTGCAATGTTGGGGGTATGCAGTGTATACAGAGTGTACAGAGTACATGGCAGGTAATGCTGCGTGGGGATAGAGACAAGAAGATCCAACATATCAGGCAGAACATACTGGAAAATGTAGGTTTTGTGTATTGTATGGGGTCCCTGGGTGGTGCAAATAGATAATGTGCACAACTGCTAACTGAAAGACTGGAGGTTCGAGTCCACCCAGACATACCTTGGAGGAAAGGACTGGCGATCTACTTTTGAAAAATCAACCATTGAAAACACTATGGAGTGCAGTTGCACACACATGTGGTCACCATGAGTAAGGGTCGACTCAATGACAACTGGATTTTTATGTATTGTATTGGTGCAGGGAATCAATGGTGCAGCACATATGGTGGTTATAGATGATATCACCTCAGTAAATCTGACTGCACGTTAGAATCATCTGGGAACCAATGTCACAAAACAATATGTGCATTAATTGTTTAATGAGAAACTAATTTGCTCTATAAACTTTTACCTTAAGCACAATAATAATAATAATAATAATAAATCAACAGCAAAAACAAAACAAAACAATCATCTGGGGAAATTTTCAAAAAATTGCCTGGGGTACAGCCTGGTCATTTGCATTTTTAAAGCATTCCCTGGGTATTTCCAATGATCAGCCAGGATTGACAACTACTAACTTAGCAGGTCAGCAATGTCAGGACTCTGAGTAAGCTCCTCTGTGATTCCCTGGGTTTCCCCCTCCTGATTGCGAGATGGCTCAAACAGCCCCGACCATCCCCCATGACAACATCCACATCTAAATATCTCTCCTGGACTCCTTTTTAGAGTAAGATAAACTTTGCAAGAAGCTGCCCAGCTGACTTCCCCTAATATCTACACACCTGTGCCTAAGCCTGTCTTTTTTTATTTTTTCCCATACAAAAATTTATACATACGTTGTTATGTGACTCTAATTGCTCTCCCCATACTGTGACAGCACACTTCTCTTTTCCACCCCTGATTCCCCATGCCCATTCTTTTCTATCTACTTGAGCTAAGAGGCACACTCCTCACAACTATCACTTTCTTAAATTAATGGATACATGTCCTGACTCCACCTAGGCCTGTCCAGTGTGGCTGGTGCCTCTGTCTCCTCTCCCTTCCCGACCCTTTAGTCCCTGGAGTTGTCCTTCTAGAAACTCCCTGGGCTCCAGAGTTCTCAGTGATCTGATGCTCCCCTCTCCCCTCCAACCCCTACCCACCCAAATAGAGGATTTGGAAGGCATATGGTGGGCTGGGTAATCCAAGCTCCCACAAAGGGGTGACCCTGGTAGAGCTCAGGGACAGGAGGCAGCTGCTATGTCTACGTGGGAGCCATCTGGGAGCTGGGCTGGGGTATGGAGCTTCCATAGTCATGGCCATCAGCAGGTGGAGAAGGGGCCAGCCTGAAATAGGGTTTTCCAAGGTCACAACACATGACCCACTGAAGAGCACAAACAGGAAGCTGAGCCTTGGCTTCAGCCATCCTTGTGGTAGGAATAATATGGCCTTTGCTGAAAACAAGCAGTAATTCAGACCAGCCTTGTGCAAAGATGGCCCAGATTCCTGTGGGCCAAGGTACCATGTGGCGCAGCTGGGGAGAGGGGCCTCCTGGAGCCACCTGTTCTAGACTGGTGGTCCTGGGATAGGTTCACCAAGAGAGGAAGGTTCTGGGCCTACCTACTGTCACGGACCTTGTCCTCATAGACTCCCCAGCCACCGGAATGCTAACTAGGGTATTTTAGGAGTCCTGGGCAGCACAGAAGGAGCTCTGGTGGCACAGCGGTTAAGCACTCGGCTGCCAACTGAAAGGTCACCAGCTGTCCTTTGGGAGAAAGATGTGGCAGTCTGCTTCTATAAAGATTATAGCCTTGGAAACCCCATGGAGCAGTTCTACTCTGTCCTATAGGGTAGTTATGAGTTGGAATCCATTCGACGACAATGAGTTTGGTTTGGTTTGGGGCAGCACAGATGGTTAAATGCTTGATTGCTAGCCGAAAAGCTGGCAGTGCAAACCCACCCAAAGGTGCCTCAGAAAACAAGTCTGGTTATCTGATTGAAAACTCTATGGAGCAGTTCTATTCTATACACATGGAGTCATCATGAGTCGGAATTGATTTGAGGGCAACTAACAACAACAACAGCTAGGGGTTTCCAAAGTCAGGAGTCTTTCTTGCAAACTCTGGTTGGCCCTGCAGTGCTAGAGCCACAGGGGCTAGATTACCGACAGAGGCCTGTTCTCAGGTCCTATGTACCATGTGACCCTGGCCCATGTGCTGGCTTCAGTTTATCGAACACCTCATCCAGGCTGAAGCAGTCATTCTCCCAGGGCTTTGAGGCTGGGCCTGGGAGATAGGGAAGTAAAGAAGACAAGATAGAAACCACAATTTAGTATACACTTGGGGCCTGGTGGACCCCAGGCAACACTATGAAACCTGAACTAAAGAGGGTTCTAGAGGCATGAGTCAGCTGAGGACATCAGTTTGGAAGGAGAAAAGAGAAGAGAAGATTCAGAGAGAGGCAGAGATGGAGACCCTGTGGCCCCTTGAGAGACAGGGCCATAATATTATCATTTATTCATTCATTTTTTCCATTTGTGGTCACTATGTGGCCTGGTTGTTCCTTTTCCCTATGAAGCTGCTACCCCATCCTTCTAATAAGCCTCATTGTTTCACTTGAGATGATCTGAAGGGGGTCTTTTCCTTGCAACTCCATAACTCTGACTACATGGGGCTTGTCAGGAGGCCTGCACTTTCAGCTCTCCCCCT
Organism: Dugong dugon; assembly: GCA_030035585.1. Lineage (NCBI taxonomy): Eukaryota > Metazoa > Chordata > Mammalia > Sirenia > Dugongidae > Dugong > Dugong dugon. The sequence goes on from CM057460.1 coordinate 205,629,492, forward strand.
GCCCCCAACCCCATCTTCATACTGACCCCACTGAGCAAACTCTGGCCTCACTGTCCTACCACATGGGCCTTGGCTGGGGAGATAGACTGCCCAGCAGGAAAGTGGGGAGGGAAGGAGCTCCCAGACCACCAAGCAAGAAAGGCAGGGGGAGCTCCAACACCACTTAGCAGGACGCTTCTTGACCAATCAGATGGTGCCATGGGCCGTTCCACTACCTTGGATGTCAGCTGGGGAGGGAGGAGGATATTCTCACTTGTCCCTCACACCTGCGCCCTCTTCAGTGAGGTAGTTTGGCTGTTGAACCTAACTGACTGGAAAAGGAAATACATAATTTAAGCTCAGTTCAAATAGACCTGCATTAAATTTTGATACAACTACTTTCTTGTTGTGTTGACCTTGGGCAAATCACTTATTCTCTTTAGCCAGTTTCCTCCTTTGAAATGAAACCTGACAGAGTAGATGAGCCAACATATATGGAAATGCCTGGAACACAGTAGATATTTAATAAACATTAGGGTCTTCAGGATTGGAAGACTCATTAACAACCCACGATTATGCAGATGGCACAACTTGCTTGCTGAAAGTGAAGAGGATTTGAAGCACTTACTGATGAAAATCAAAGACTACAGCCTTCAGTATGGATTACACCTCAACATAAAGACAACAAAAATTGTCACAACTGGACCAATAAACAACATCATGATAAATGAAGAAAAGATTGAAGTTGTCGAGGATTTCATTTTATAGGGACCCACAATCAAAACCCATGGAAGCAGCAGTCAAGAAATCAAATGGCGCATTGCATTGGGAAAATCTGCTGCAAAAGACCTGTTTAAAGTGTTAAAAAGCAAAGATGTCACGTTAAAGACTAAGGTGCACTTGACCCAAGCCATGGAGTTTTCAATCACCTCATATGCATGCAAAAGCTGGGCAATGAATAAGGAAGACCAAAGAAGAATTGATGCATTTGAATACTGAATATTCCATGGACTGCCAAAAGAACAAACAAATCTGTCTTGTAAGAAGTATAGCCAGAATGCTTCTTAGAAGCAAGGGTGGCAATACTTCGTCTCACATACTTTGGACATATTGTCAGGAGGGGCCAGTCCCTGGAGAAGGACATCATGCCTGGTAAAGCAGAGGGTCATCGAAAAAGAGGAAGACCCTCAATGAGATAGATTGACACAGTGGCTGCAACAATGGGCTCAAGCATAACAATGATTGTGAGGATGGCGCAGGACTGGGCAGTGTTTTATTCTGTTGTGTATAGGGTCGCTATGAGTCAGAACCGACTAGACAGTACCTGACAACAACAAGGATCTTCCTTCTTTCTTTCTTTAGTTCTGGTTCTTGATTCATGTTTAATAGATAAAGTTACTAGATGGGAGTTATAAATAGCCCAAACATTACTTATATGTCACTGAACACTGCAAAAGTTCTGCAAAAGCAATTTTGTTGAAGAAGGAAAAGGTAGAGGAGGGAAGGAGAAGAAGGTGATTCAAGAGAAAACTTTAGCTTGGCTCTTGACTAATTTAGCATTTTTATCCCTACAAAATTTCCTGCAGAATATGTTTGCATAGAATGTAGGAGTGCATGTGTTGATGTAATAGTAAACACAGGTATAACAAATAACTAGTTGCCATCCAGTTAACCCTGACTTATGACGACGCCATGTGTGTCACAGTTAACCTGTGCTCCATAAGGTTTTCAACGGCTGATTTTTCAGAAGTAGATTGTCAGGCCTTTCTTCCAAAGTGCCTCTGGGTGGACTGGAACCTTCAACCTTTTGGTTAGCAGTGAAGTGTGGTAACAGTTTGCAACACCCATTGGAGACACCTGTATGTAGGTGTATGTGTCACCATTATAAGCTAATTGAACCAGCAGATTTAGACACATTATCTCATCTAATTCCATACCAACCTTGTCAGGTAGATATGCTTGGCCCCTATTTTACAAATGAGAGAACAAAAGCTCAGAGAAATAAAGTACTTGCCCAAGGTTACACAGCTGGGAAGGGGTAGAACCAGAATATGAAGCTGGGTCTGTCTCTTCAAAGTTCATGTTCTTTCTGCTACAGCTGGAATGGCAAACAGCTTTTATCCAGCTAGCCAGCTCTGGTTGACTGGTTGTGTTGTCCTGTGCTGCAACATTGTGAACCTCAGACAATTCAGCAGGAACGAGTGCCAGGATCAACTCACAATGTCTGCCACGGACATGAGATGGAGGAGGAGCAGGGTATGTGCCTCCTGGGCCTACATCACACTGAGCATAGGTTTAAGAGCAGAAATACAGAAAAAAAGATATTTGTTCTGTTTGTCTGGTAACTGTTGGCCTGTTCTCAGACAAAGAACTCTGTGTTAGAATGCTCAGGAAGGCTCTGTCGCCCCTCCTGCCAGGACATCTGTCCTGGCCTGAGTCTTCTCTGGTCTCACCCCTTTGCCTCTTTAAAGTAGGGGAGGTGTTACTCCAGTTTCCACCAGGCCCCAACCCTATAAACTCCTATCAGGACTACAGGCTTTGGGAACAGGAAGCTGTTGTCTTTCCCAAGCACAACAGTTGCCAGCACTAACATTTATTTCCCAGAAGGTCACATGAAGACTTGTGAGGTCATGTATGGCCCTGGCCCAGAGGGGAGATGTTCCGTGAATGCAGCACCTTGGGACCAGGTCTGTGCAGCATTCCCAGGATGGGCAAGGCAGGCAATTGGGGAGCTTGGCACCTGCATGGCACCATTGTCGTGTAAGGAAACTAAGGAGGGGGAGCTTTCTTCCCATCAGTCAACTTAGAAGCTTGAGTCAAAGTAGAGAAGAGAACAGCTCCTCCCAACACAGCCTGTCCTTCCTACCCCACTTGCTGTGCCACCCACTCCTCCAGCTTTGGCTAAGAGGCTAAGCCTCTCCAAAGTGTAGACAGATGCCAAGAATGAGCTCCCAGGTCACTAAGTTTCCTAGGGTCAGAGTCTGGCAGAATGGAGGGCCGTCACAGGGCAGTGTCCTGCATTTTAGCGAGCTCTTCAGCGCTGGGCAAGGAAACTAGACAGAGATGAAAGCTGCACATTGAAGAGAGTATGGTTTCCCCCAGGCACCCCAGATCCTGGACCTGACAGAGGAGGGCAGACAGACAGAGATACTGCCAGGAAGCTGCCTGCCCAGTAGAGCTAGCTTAGGGCCTGGCCAGGTGCTTTACATGTGGCAGCCTTGCCTGCCTAAATAATTTCTGTTGCCTTTCCTTTAGGAATTAAGAAGCTTAGGCCAAGTCCAGCTGGTGTTTTCAAAATTTCATATAAACAAAGCAAAAGATGCAGCTCATACAACGTCCTTTGCTGAGGAGTCCACAGTTGCCTGGCACAGGTGAGCAGCCAGTAGGGGCCCTGAGGGCAGCATGTCCAGGCGGGCTGTGCTAATGTGAGAGCCTTTGTCGTCCATAGCCTATTGCTGGGCCACCCTCTAAGGGCCATTCTTTCTAAACTTTCTGCGAACCTTCACCAGCTGGGTGACCTCCAGAGTCTATTTCAGAGTAAGGGAATTAGCTCAGTTTCAGAAAACCACAAAGCTAGAAAGATGAAGTGTCAGAAATAATACTAACATTAATTTACAGCTGGGCAGTGGTGGCTCAGTGGTAGAATTCTCACCTTCCATGTGGAAGACTAGGGCTTGATTCCCTGTCTGTTAGTGGAAGCTTGTGTGTTGCTGTGTTACGGAACAGGTTTCAGCAGAGCTTCCAGACTAAGATGGACTAGGAAGAAATGGCTGGTGATCTACTTCTGAAAATTAGCTAATGAAAACCCTATGGATCACAACGGTCCTATCTCATTGTGCATGGGGTCACCGTGTATTGGGGGCCAACTCGATGACAGCTAACAACAACAATCATCTAAAATCACAAGTAATTTTAGATAAGATGATGGCATAGGGCGGGGAGAAGTGGGGAGAGATTCAAAGCAACAAAACACCAATGATGCCATTAAAGTCATTCATTAATTCATTTACTCAACACATTTATTGAGAGTCTATTATGTGCTAGTTACTGTTCTAGCCTCTAGAGATATATAATGTACACATTGGACAAAGGTCAGTGCTTGTATTCTAACGGGGAAAGACAGGCATCAAACAAGATAAAAACAGATTATAAAAAATGTTTTGGAGGAAAAAAGCAGGGTAATGTGACAGAAAATGAATGGGGACAGGACTTTGGATGCAGTGGTCAGTAAAGATCTTTCTGAGGAGGTGATGTTTGACTCCTGCATCACAGGAGTGATGAGCAAGAGCTGGCCATGGAAAGATCTAGAAGAGGGCTCCAAGCTGCAGGAGAGGAGAGCCTTCTGGGTTGCTGTAGTGTGTTGAACAAGGGCAGTCAGAGTAAGGCAGGCCTGGATTGTACAGCACCTTGAAGGTCAATCTATGGACTTGAGAGTTTATTCTAAGTGCAGTGGGAAACCACTGGAAGATTTTAACCAGAAGATGACATGATCTTATTTCCGTTTTAGGAATGACATCTGGGTACTCAGTGGAGAACAAATTGTAGGGAAGCAAGAGTAGAAGAAATGAGACTTCTTTGGAGGCTTTTGATGGTGCTTAGAACTGAAGGAGTGATGGAGAAAGTGCAAAGGGTTTTAGACATTTTAGCTACAGTTGAATGTAGTCCCCAGAGGGCTTGCTGAGGTCTTGACCATGAAGGAAAGAGGGGAGTCAAGGATGATTCCTAGATGTTGACTTGAGAAACTCTCCGGAAGATCATCTTCCACACTGGGGAGGAATGATTTAGAGAGGAAAATCAAGACTTCTGTTTTGGACATGTTAACATGAAGTTCCTGTTCAAAAAATCTAAGTCCACCTGTCAAGTGGGCAGCTGGATGTATGAGTCAGGAGGTCAGAGTCAGGACTGGAGACTTCAATTTGGGAAGAGCAGCTGGTGAGGTAGAAGGAGAACTGGCGAGTGTGGCATTCCAGGAACCTAGAGAAAAGAGAGTTTGAAGGAGTGGTCAGACAGGAAGGATGGTGTGGGAGGCTGGGGAGGCTGGACACGGAAATGAGAAAGTTGGGTTTGCCCACACGGAGGTTCTTGGTGAACTTGACAAAACCATTTCAGTAGAGTGGAGATGGACTCTTAGGTGGAGCAGGTGGAGGAGAGAGTGGGAAGTGAGAAAGTGGTGGCCGAGAATAGACAATCTTCGGGCTAAGTCTTGCTGTGAAGGAGAGTAGAGGAATGGGGCAGTAACTAGAGGTCATTTGGGTTATGATTTTGTTATTATTTAATCATTTGGATATTTGTAAAAATAAGTAACACTTGCACACAGTAAATATTCCAAACAATCCAAAACTGTTTATTCCCGGTCGCTGCCCCTGTTCCCCTAACTAGAAGGAAGCACAGGTAACAGCTTTTAACAAGATGTGAGATACTAGAGAATGTGTGTTATCAGAAGGAGAGACTGATGATGAGGAGTGAGAGCATAATTACAAGAGTGAAGTTCAGAAGCAGGCAAGGGGTGGAGGGTCCTGAGCCAAGTGGAAGGTCGGCCTTTGTAGGGAGCAGGGTACTTGGTGCACAGCTGCAGGAAGGAAGACAGGGGTGAGACCCCAAAGGCAGGGCACAGCAGGCCTAGTGCAGGGAGTAGGGGTGGGAAGGGAAGAGGGGTGTTCCTGCCAGCTTGCAGATTTTTCACAATGAAATCTGCTCTAAGCACTGGCACACTTGTCCAAAAGATTTGCCAGCCAGACCCATTGCTCCCAGCTGCCAAGTGGGCTTTACTCTGATCATGTCAATACCGCCATGAGGGCCTGCACAGAGAACCCAGGTAGGGGAGGCTCCAGCTCCAGCAGGTCTCACCCCACCTGTCCCCACTCACCTGATTGGCCCAGCTGGGCTGATTCTGGGCTCCTGCTCTGACTAGCCCCTCAATGCCCTGTCACAGACTTCCCTCACCTCACTGTCTTCCTGATCCTGGGCACTGCCCTGCGTCCTTGGGACCTGTTAGACCCTGGGACCATACTGGCCCAGCCCTAGCCTGACGGAAAGCTGGCAAGGGACATCGTCTTCCTGGGGTAGCAGGCTGACCTGGCTTCCTATCCTTCTGCCACCATAGACCACACTCTGAAATTACTGTTGGGAGTATGAGCTGCTGTGGCCTCAGTGCCTCTCACTTAGGCTACCTAATCAGAAGCCTTGGGCCTGGAACATTCGCTGATAATGGAGGCTGGGAACTGCACCTCCCTCTGTCCCAGTTTCTTCTTCCTTATCAGGGAGAATCCTTCCCTGTTTCAGGCCTAATGAGTACCTCTTTGTTCTGCTTATGCATGTGTGTCATATGGCACCTGGTCAACCCCACTACTCTATCTGTTCCCAGCAGGGAGGGAACAGGGTCCCTCACCTGCAACTTGACAGGAGCGTGTACAGAACACCAGTCAGCTTCAGGGACCCACTGGCCACAGGGGATGAACGGCCACAACTGAAGCTGATTTTGCTCTGTCTCTTCTCTATGTGAGTAAAGTATTTGTCTTAGTCTCTTAGTACTGCTGTAACAAATACCGCAAGTGAGTGGCTTTAATGAATAGAAATTTATTTTCTCAAAGTTTAGGAGGCTAGAAGTCTGAATTCAGGACACTGGCTCTAGGGGAAGGCTCTCTGTCTGCTCTGGGGAAATCCTTGTCTCAGCTTCTCTAGCATTCTTCTCGGAGTTCCTTGGAGATCTCCACATGGCATCTATCTTTCCCCCATTCCTGCTTTCTTGCTTCTGTGCCTAATCTGCCCTTTTTTATCTCAAAAGTGATTGGCTTAAGACACATCCTGTACTGATATGGCCTCATTAACACAGCAAAGAAAACCCTATTACACCCACAGCTACGTTGTTGTTGTTAGGTGCCATCGAATCGGTTCTGACTCATAGTGACCCTATAGGACAGAGTAGAACTGCTCCATAGGGTTTCCAAGGAGCAGCTGGTGGATTTGAACTGCTGGCCTTTTGGTTAGCAGCTGAGCTCTTAACTGCTCCGCTACCAGGGCTCCATCCACAGATATGATTTACAACACATATTTTGGGGGGACAAAATTCAATCCATAACAGCATTGTTCCAGCCAATGCCTGTGTGTGAGTTGTGTCCTTGCCTCAACAACTAACTACCTTCTGTCTCCCTGACTCTCACTGATAGGCTTCCTGCCTCACACACTAAATACAATTAGGTCTCTGGTCTCTGAGCTACTTGTCATCAAGTTCACCCTCCGTGGCCACTCCTTTGCTGGACAAGGGTTTGCACACCAGTAATGGAACTGAAACCCCAAAGTCCAAATGGAAGGAAAACATCACCCAACACCATTGCCTCTTGCTGTGAGGATCCTGTGGCTAATGCGAAGCTTTGGAGAGGGGTTCACTGGCTTGTCAGTCAAACCAGGCTGGGCAGTTGGAGGCATGGCTGCAAAGAAGTGTGCTCACGAACTGATCCACTGGTTAGAAATATTTTTATTGGTCTCTATATGTGTCTAGCAAGGGGGCAGGGACATGGAGAGGGGAGGCCCAGGGCCTGTGGGGGCCCCAGTGGTGGAGGTCAGGGGAATCAGGGTGCGTGCACAGATTGGCAAGGAACAAGAGGCTAGGGCTGTGGAAGAGTGTGAGGGTCTCCCACACTTGCAGGGGAGCAGCAGGTGGAAGCTGAGGTGCAGACAGGCAGGCGGAGGGCTCCTCATTAGTGGTGGCACATCTGTGAGGAAAGCAATGGAGGAGGGAGTGAGCCTGAGACCAGGACTTCACCCTGCTGGCCCAGTGGCTTCCATCACCCCTACTCCCACCTCTCACCTTGGATGGGCTCGGCAGGTATCTGGCTTTCTGGGCCTTATCATTCAGCAGAGGTCTCACCAGGCAAGAGAAGCTATGGGAGAAGGTCTCAAAGCTCTTTTTGCCATGGTAGGAGCCCATGCCTCTGTGCCCTGTGGGAGGAGTGGCTCAGGGCCCAGATGGCTTGAGAACCCTGGGCCATAGTCCTGTCCCACAAGGCTCTACCCAAAGCTCACCCACCTTAACCCAGCTACGACCTTCACGTGCCTCCTCTCTGGGCCTCCCTGGTTGGCTGATCCCCCAGGATGTCCACCAGGGTGTCCATGCTGGGACAACAGGGAGTGTTGCCCTCTTAGAGCCTCCATGAAATGGATCCGGTGCACTAGTTGACATTTAAGGACCTTCTAGGATTCTGAGGTTAAATGTGGCTGACGTATTAGCAGAGCCAGAATCCCAGACAGGAAGGGTCTGTGGGCATCTGTGACCCTGGCTGCTCCAGCTCCTCCTGTGTTCCCCAGTAAAAGCGTGCCTGGCCCTGGGGGGCTGCCCCAGGACACCAGGAGGGGGCAGGTAGGCAGTGGGCTCAGCCCCAGACTCACCCACCCCCTCAAAGGGCAACGAGTGTATGGTGATGTGGACGATGACATTGTTGGCCATCACCCCACCACTGGACGTCTCTGCGATCATGTTCTTAATCACCTGCAACACAGACCCAGGCCCTGGCTTCAGTTTCCTGCTCTAGGACACCCAGGCCTCCTTCTCCCTGTCTCCGCAAACCCTGGAGCCCCAAGGCCACAGCCGCTATCTCCTGTTATCCTCATGTGTCCCACCCTTAGCACCCAGAGGAAATAACAATAGCAACAGCTTCTATGACTGTGCAAAGGGCACTGTGTCTTATAAGCACTTTCATGTCGAGCATCTCATTCAATGCTCACTGCAACCTCTGAGGTGGGTATTACTGCCCTGATTTTAGAGACGATGAAAAGGAAGCTCAGAAAGGCTAAAAGACTTGCCCAGGTCACAGAGCTCATAAGCAGTGATGCTGGGACTTGAGCTCAGGTCTGTGGCCCTGGGTCCCATGCGTGCTGGGTCCAGGAGCCCCAGCCCCTGGGAGGAGCCCCAGGCCCACTTGGTTGTTGCAGGAGAATACATAGAGAGTCAGAGGCTTCTCATGCCAATTGATGAACTGGATGGCTTCATCCAGGCTTCTCACGCACAAGATGGGTAACACTGGCCCGAAAGTCTCCTCCTGCATCACCGGGGACCAGGGGTCCACGTCCGTGAGGATGGTCAGGGCTGAGGCGGGAACAAGCACTGTCAGCAGGCTGCAGGCCCTTCTGCTCTTCTGCAAGTCCAAGTATCTGGACATCCTCCTTCACCTCTTCTACAGCTGCTGAGAACCGGAGAGGGCTTTTCCCATGGTTCCTCATACCCAGGGCCTAGCCCAGCAGACCATGGGGAGAACTGCAGAGTAACTTTTATCCAGGGGGACAGGGAGCCCCAGGGGGCTGTAGCACTTCAGTCTCCCTGGTAAATTGGGGGCCAAAAGAGGCCCATCTCGTGCCCTCTCAGGCCAAGGCACTGGGGTTCCCCTGGATCGGCACACCTGGAGACCTGAGTGTCCCCCCTTCAGGGGGCCTTGTTGGGAGAGGGGCTTCTGGGGCTGGAGAGGGGACTTCCAGAGGTTGTGCTGCCTGCAGCAAGCCCTAGACCTCCCCACGATGGGGGCATTATCTGCTTTTCAAGTGTCTGTGGCCACTTGCTATAAACTGGCAGGCAACCCTGGCAGCCTGGCCAGGGGGGCAGAGCTCCTTGGGTCAAGGGCACCTATCTATGTAGCTGGCAGCTACATCCCTGGTGTCCCCATGGGTGACTCTCTGGCCCATCACCCTCTGGAAGTGATGGGAGTTGATGATTCTTCCATAGTCTCGGGACTTCTGGGCATCGTCCCTGTAGAACTTCTGTAGGGAAGAGGAGCACATGTGATACAGGACTGTTAAAACTGTACTGTTGTGTTAGGAAAAAACACGTTGATATATGCATGTACACAGAAAGGAAAATGCAAGGAGATGCACTAAAATGTCAGCAGTGATTACCTTTGGGAGGCAGGATTCTGGGTGGAGCTTTTTACTTTATATTTTTTAATATTTTCCGAATTATCTACAGTATGTATTACTTTTACGCTCAAAACAAAACAAAACAAAAAAACATTTTTTTGCAGTCCTGAAAGTTGGTTGTCACACCATAGCCACTCACTGCTCACAGCCTCCCCTCACGTATCTGCCCGCTCCCAGCACCCCCACAGGCCCACACTCACTTTCAGGCACTTTTTGAGCTTCTCCACTATTTGGCCCTAGATAGAGGAGTCACAGAAGATACAGTCAGGGGCTATGCAGGTCTGGCCACTGTTCATGAATTTTCCCCAGGTGTTGCGCCTGTGAAAACCCCAAATCAGACTACGTCCCATAAGGACGTTTCCCAAGAGCAGGCATCTTATTTTGTTTGCTCAAGTTCAAGGCACAACCGGCTCAGTGCTGGAGGCACCCTCACTAGTCAGCAGAAACCCACAACCAGTTGCAGTAGAGTCATCCTAGACTCATGGGAACCCCATGTGTGTCACAGTAGAACTGTGTTCCATAGGGTTTTCAATGGCTGATTTTTTGGAAGTAAATCACCAGGCCTTTCTTCTGAAGCACCTCTGGGTGGACTCGAACATCCAACCTTTCAGTCAGTAGCTGAGTACATTAACCATTTACACCACCCGATGACTCCAGCAGAAGCCTGGGGCTGTGAACTGTCTGCTGTGAGGCTTCCCTAAGTATCCTACTCATTTCTAGACAGGGAGCCAACCCCTGAGCAGCTCACAGAACTTCTGGAGCCCCATCAGTAGTCTGGAGGGGGTTCTCTGGGAGATGCCAGGGTAAGCGGCCTTTGTTGACTCCCCAGTCACCCTCTCAGAGCCCTGCACAGCCTCATGTCACCCCACTCTCAGAGGGCCACACACATGGAGTATGGTACAAATCTGAGCAACAGATGACCCTTGTCCTCTCCTGTCCTCCTGCTCTCCAGACCTCAGCTCACCCACCTGCCCCAAGCCAGAAGGGTAGACTCAGTAACCTGCAACCTTGTCCATTCTGTGACTGTCCTCGGCCTACTTGTCCTCCAGTCTTCCAGGGGCTGCTCCCTTGGCTTGGACACCTCTTCCAAGGTGATGCCTACTCAGTGCTCAGAGTTCAACCTAGACCTCCCCCTGCAGGAAGCCTCCCAGACTCCTCGTGACATGGTACCTCCCCATGAGGGTGGAGAGGACATTTGTGTTATTCAGAGCAGGACCATGGCACTGGAGGCAAACAGGGAGGCCTCTCCAGTCCATATAGCCTGAGCCCCTCACCTGCAGGCAACGTCCAGATGGCAGTCCTTGTCCACGTAGCAAGGGCTCTTCTCTCCCAGTTCCAGTGTCACAGGGGTCAGGTTCTTGGCAGCGGCCATCATAACAATATTCCCCACATTGGTGCTCCCCCTGTACAAGATGTGGTCAAATCTCTCCTTGAGCACCTCCGTGGTTTCAGGGACACCCCTGTTGATCACTGGGTACAGATTCTTCAGTGTGAGGAGGGGAGGGTCAGAAAAGACCGTAGTCTTTCCTCACTCCTGCACACTTGGGTGGACAGTCCTACAGCCCAGCTCCCTGCCCAGGCAACCACTCACAAGAGGAGCCCCTCTCCTGACTCAAAGGCTGTCCTCAGTGATGTTCATTCCAATGGGAGAGGACAGCTGCTAGGGGCTATCCTTGTCCCCACCCTCTGGCTCACCCCCGGCTGCAAGAATTCACTCATTCTCAGCCCCCAAAGACCTGGTCCCTAACACAGCTATACTTGAGCCCTGGAGAGCAGTTCACCTTGTCCAGGTACTGAGGGATGATGGTGGCCAGCAGGCTTGCCATGTTCTCACTCAGCTCCGAGGGCTTGAGGACCACTGCGTTCCCTGCAGAGCACACAGACTCATGGCCACTCCACCAGAACCTCTGCCCTCCATCTTCTGCATCCTCAGTGAGTGGACAGGAGAGAGGCATACGCAGCCCACACATGGGTACCCACTGGCTCAACTATACCACATGCCCCTCAGCTTGCTCAGATTTTGGAGAAGATGGAAGGAGAAAAGGGAAAGAAGAGCTCAAGCCCTGGGTGGGAGAGCAGAGCTGGATCTTACTGGTAAAAACCAGTTGCCATGGAGTTGATTCCTACTCCTAGTGACCCCATGAGTGTCAGAGTAGAACTGTGTACCATAGGGTTTTCAATGGCTATGACCTTTTGGAAATAGATCACTAGGCCTTTCTTCTAAGGTGCTTCTGGGTGGATTCAACCTGCCAACCTTTCAGTTAGTAGTCAAATGCTTATCTGTTTGCACCACCCAGGGATGCCCTGATAAATATCTGTCGAGAGCAGCCCTGGCCCTCACACACACAGGCAGGGGGAGGCAGGCAGAGAGGACTGGCTAGGCCTCGGTCACCACGAGGCTCAATAGTTTGGTCCTCTCAGCCCCCTGTGAAAGACAGAGTCTTATCAAATCATCATCTGACCCCAGACTCAGCCCCTGTCTCCTTCTGCTGTTGGATGTGGTAATCCCACAATGTCCCCTCCCCAGAACTGAGCCCTGACACCTGAAGCAATGGCGCCCACCATCGGCTGGATGGTGAGGTTGAAGGGGTAGTTTCGGGTGCCAATGATGAAGACCACACCCAGAGGTTATGAGTGGCTGTAGGGCTCGTCCTGCTGGGTCTGGGGAGTCTTCTCCACAGGCTCATCTGCTGCCCACTCAGGGAGCTTCTTGATCATGTAGTCAATGTCTTCCAGAATATACACCACCTCCTCACAGTAGGCATTCCATTTGTTCTATGGAGAGGGCTTCATGTAAGCTTGCCAGCTCTGAGTGGCGGCTGTGCATCCGGGGAGGGGGGGGGGTGGACGGCAAGTGGGGGTCAGTCAGGCTTGGTTGTGGGTCCTGCGGTCTTGAACAAGCTGCTCAATTTCTCCTAACCCCAGGCTTCTGATTACAAAATGGGGGCATGAGCTTTACCCTGTGGAGCAGCCAGTGGATGGCTTGTGAATTTGGGGGCCCCTGGTTTTGCTCAGGGTAAGGGGCACAGGGAGCTTGAGGGAAGTGAGGAAGGATGGAGGAGGGAGGGCTGTTGTGGAGGGTGGACCCCGGCCCTCTGGCGTGGCAGGCTGTGTGCTGTTCCCTAGGAGATCCAGGTTCCTTCAGCGAGGACTGGGGATCTGAGGGCTGCAGGAGTGAGGTGGCAGGAAGTTTGGGGCATCATGGCGGCAGAAGATGCTTGAAACGTTTGGACTCACTCTTCAGGCTGGATGGAAACGAAGTGAAGCCAGGAGGGAACGGTAGGCAAATGGGGGAAAGGAGAGGCCCTGGAGGGGCAATTGGGGTGCAGCCGGGCCAGCGAGAGGGAAAAAGGGCGGCAGGTAAGGCGGCAGGTAATGGGGAGGTGAGGCTCTGGGCGGGTTGCTAGCCCAGTCTCAGTCGCTCCAAGTCACTACTTGGCCTTTCTGAGCTGCACTTTCTCCATCTATGAAACGGACTAGTGAGCATCTATGTAAAGCTCTTCCCACAGAGCATCTGACCGCCACAGGTGCCCCTGGTAGCAGTGGGGTGACAACGCTATGGACCCCTCCCGGTGTGGCGTACAGAAGCTGCTTTCCTCACTGCCCTGCAGGCCCTCGTGCGCGGGTTTTGGCGTGTGAGGAGAGGTAGTCTTTGAGGGGAGGCACTTTGCTGAGGTCGGCGCCTAGCGCCTCAGCGATGTCCCTCTCGCGGTTCTGGATCATGCGCCGCAGCGCCTCCAGCCGCTGAACCCGGAACTGCAGCGGGCGCGTCCTGCCTGAGCAGAAGGTGGCTCTGGCTCGCTTCAATGCGTCGCTGATTTTGCTCATGGTGCGTGGGGAAAGAGAGCGCCTTGGAGCAAGGAGAAAAAGGTGCGTCCCTGACCCAGGGCTGCAGTCCGGCGCCCCGCCCTGTCCCTGGGACCATCTGCAGCGCCAAGGACAGCGCTTCACCACTCCTCAGTCCGCCAGGAGAAGAGGCCTGGGGAAAATGGCACTCCCGCCACTTTCCCTTTTCTGCCTTCTTCCTTCTCAGCTTCCTGTCCCAGATATCCTGGCTTTTCCGTGTGTCCTGATACCCTCCTGAGCAGATGACAAACTCATTCCTATGATCCAAAGTCCATTTGCCAGTGGTGGGGTTCTCTGCAGCGAGCTGGCATGTCTCAGGTCCTTCCACCTCCTCCGCCCTGCCAAGGCAAACACACAAAACGCACGACACGCAGAGCCAGGCCACTTTCCAATGTGGTGGCAATTGGTGGAGTGGAATCTTTATTGGTGATCTTTGTTTTCATCTTCTGTAGTGTTTGATCTCTACTGCAATGAGCTTATATTTTTTTAATGTTTGTTACATATTTGGATAAGTAATACACGTTCATGGTAGAAAATTAAAAGCTACAAAAGGGGGCACAAAGAAGAGCAAGTCTCCCTCCTCCCTGTCCTTCAGCTGCCCAGTTCCCCTCCACAGAGGCAGCTCCTGTAACCAAGCCCTCACTGTCTTTCCCTTCTCCTCTGGAAATGTCCCTCCCAGAGATACTCATCCCGTTACAGACACTGTGTAACATTAAAAATCAGGAGAAAAACAATAAGGCTACTTCCATTTGAAAAAAAAAGGTATTATATATATATATATAAAACCCCATTGCCTTCAAGTCAATTCCAACTCATAGCGACCATATAGGACAGAGTAGAACTGCTCCATGGGGTTTCCAAGGAGTGGCTGGTGGATTCGAACTGCCAGCCTTTTAGTTAGCAGCCAAGCTCTTAACCACCAGGGCTCCATATATATACATATATATATGTATAATTATAATTATATAATTTTTATATGGGTATGTGTATAATCTTGTTTCCAGTTCTGCCTCCCTTCCCCTAGGTGCTGACCCTGGACCCAGCTCCAGGGCCTTCTGTGGAGGAAAGAGTGGGCCTGCTGGCCATGCAGTGCCCTCTCCCTACAGTCTAACAGCTCCTCTGGTCCAGGCCCTTCTGCTGACCACGGCCTGAGAACACCGCCTCGCAGGAAGGTCTCTTTCCCTCCTGAGCTTCTTATGGTCAAACCAGGGCAGCAGCCTCTGGCCACCAGACAGCAGGATGCCCCAGGTGAGTGGGCCTCTCTGGGCCTCCTCATAAACCAGGGTGATAATATCTCTACTTCCTAGTTATTACAAGACGTTTGGAGAAGTAACTGAGCCGGCACCACCTGGCAGCTATTCGTATACTCTGGGTCCACTCTCAGAACCGGTCTGGTTCTGGTCCACCTCGTTCTTTAGCACCCACGTCCCTCATCTATGCTGCCTTTGCCGCCAGGCACCAACTGACTGCTCCACCTCCATAACCTCCTTTGATCCTCACAAAAACCTTGCCCGGGAAGAAGGAACCATTAGGAATCCAGTTAACAGATGGGGAAAGCCAGCCTGAGAAAATGGACTGCTCTGTCTTTGCTCTCATTGTCAGCAAGTGGCAAATCAAGATATGAACCTAGATCTATCTCATGCCTTTAGCTACCTGGCTCCACTGCTTTCCGTGTGAAACGGTCTTCTGATTGTACATCACACCTTCTCCACTGACCACCCCTCCTGCCCCCGGATCCCAAGACCTCATCCCCCTGGAGCCCAGGATGTACAGCAGAGCTGTTGAGATGCTCTTTGCACCAGCTCCCCTGATGCAGGAGGATGGAGGACTTCCAGATACTCCAACCTAGAGAGAAAATGGAACTCAGGGATAGAGGATTACTTTTGACACAGCCTCTCCCAGTGACTTGAGTTCCAGGAGTGAGCAAGAGGCAGGAGGAGATGTGTTTAAGGACACTTCTTTCCACCTTCTTGGCCCTTGGAGTCCCTTCCCAGGAAGTTTGTGTGACAAGAAAAAATAATGCATATATTACATTTGAGTGGGCTACAGTGTAATCCCTATAAGCCTCCATTTTGGGGATTAGGTCTTGGGTTGTCTGCTTTGTTCTGTCTTGAAATGCAAGAATGTGGCTGTGAAGGTTTGGACAGAGCATGCATCCAGTTTTCAAAAGGAAACTCTGTGTTTTCCCTGGGCATGAGGGCCACTGATTGATTCTTTCCAGCTTTCCAAGGTGCACTTGCCAGACGCTGCACTCCCAACTTGCTGGGTTACATAAGCTCAGCGGCAGATGACAGGCAAGTCATAGTAAGTGTGCAACAGCTCCCCATCTCAGCTGACAGGCCACCACTGCCCGTTCTCATCCCTCATCCCCATGTGTGCCAGTGCCTGGGTTCCACCACGTGGGACTTGAACTCCTGAGAACCAAAGGCTGGGTTTCAATGTAGCTCACTGACACCTGGCTCTGCCCTTGTTGAACAACAAAGAAGAGTGTCAAGAACTAGTGAGGCTGGCCACAGACCTCTCTCCATGCGGTCACCACAGACACCAGAGATGCTCCGGAAGGGGGGATCCTGGAAAGCCACAGCCCTTCCTCTGTGCCTGTGCTGTTCAGCTGAGGTGTGCTGGACCCTGCTCACAGAGCTGCTCGCCTCCACTGCCCTGAAGACACTGGGTTCCTTCATCTCACACCTCCCACCAAGTGCCTCCTGCCACCTGGCAGCCTCTTCTCCGCCAGCTGTCAGTGTCCTTGATTTCCATTTCATTCAGGGTAGAGCACAAGGGTCTCATCATGGCCTGCAAGTCACTGGAGGATGTGTTCTTCCCCCTTTACCCCTCTCCCTACCTGGAATTCCCCTCCCCATGTGCCCATCCACAAATCACTTTCTAGCCTCTTCCTCTACTTTATTTTTCTTCAGAGCATTCACTGACCTCTGACATGCTATTTGTCTGTTTATATTGTTTGTTATCTGTCCCTCCGAATGAGAATTTGAGCTCTACAAGGGCAGAGTCATTGGTTTGCTCACTGCTATATCTCCAGCACTTAGAATACCGACCTGCATATAGTCAGTGTTAAATAAAAACTTGTTGAATGATGGAATAAACAAATTTGTTGTTGTTGAGTGCCATCGAGTTGGTTCTGACTCATAGCAACCCTATATACAGCAGAACAAAACACTGCCCAGTCCTGCGCCATCGTCATGATTGCTGTTATGCTTGACCCATTATTGCAGCCACTGTGTCAATCCATCTCATTGAGGGTCTTCCTCTTTCTCAATGACCCTCTACTTTACCAAGCATGATATCCTTCTCCAGGGACTGGTCCCTCCTGATAACTTGTCCAAGTATGTGAGACAAAGTCTCGCCATCCTTGCTTCTAAGGAGCATTCTGGCTATACTTCTTCCAAGACAGATTTGTTTGTTCTTTTGGCATCCATGGTATACTCAATATTTTTCACTAACACCATAATTCAAAGGCATCAATTCTTCTTCATTATTCACTCATTGCCCAGCTTTTGCACGCATAGCTTGGGTCAGGCGCACCTGAGTCCTCAAAGTGATATCTTTGGTTTTTAACATTTTAAAGAGGTCTTTTGCAGCAGATTTGCCCAATACAATGCGTTGTTTGATTTCTTGACTGCTGCTTCCATGGATGTTGATTGTGGATCCAAGTAAAATGACAACTTCAATATTTACTCCGTTTATTATGATCTTGCTTATTGGTCCAGTTGTAAGGATTTTTGTTTTCTTTATTTTGAAGTGTAATCCATATTAAAGGCTGTTGTCTTTGATCTTCATCAGTAAGTGCTTCAAATCCTCTTTACTTTCAGCAAGCAAGGTTCCATCATCTGCATAACGCAGGTTGTTAATGAGTCTTCCTCCAATCCTGATGCTGAGTTCTCTTCATATAGTCCAGCTTCTCGGATTATTTGCTCAGCATACAGATTGAATAGGTATGGTGAAAGGATACAACCCTGACGCACATCTTTCCTGACTTTAAACCATGCAGTATCCTTTTGTTCTATCCAAACAACTGCCTCTTGATCTATGTGCAGATTCCTCATGAGCACAATTAAGTGTTCTTGAATTCCCATTCTTTGCAATGTTATCCATAATTTTTTATAATCTACACAGTCGAATGCCTTTGCATAGTCAATAAAAACACAGGTAAACATCTTTCTGGTGTTACCTGCTTTCAGCCAAGATCCATCTGACATCAGCAGTGATATACCTTGTTCCACATCCTCTTCTGAATCCAGTTTGAATTTCTGGCAGTTTCCTGTTGATGTACTGCTGCAGCCACTTTTGAATGATCTTCAGCAAAATGTTACTTGGATGTGATATTAATGACATTATTTGATAATTTCCACATTCGGTTGGATCACCTTTCTTGGGAATAGCATAAATATGAATGTCTTCCAGTCAGTTGGCCAGGTAGCTGTCTTCCAAATTTCTTGGTATAGACGAGTGAGTACTTCCAATGCTGCCTCTGTTTGTTGAAATATCTCAACTGGTATTCTGTCAATTCCTGGAACCTTGTTTTTTGCCAATGTTTTCAGCGCAGCTTGGACTTCTTCCTTTAGCACCATTGGTTCTTGATCATCTGCTACCTCCTGAAATGACTGAACATCAACCAATTCTTTTTGGTACAGTGACTCTGTGTATTCTTTCCATCTTCTTTTGATGCTTCCTGCATCCTTTAATATTTTCCCATTGAATCCTTCACTATTGCAACTCAAGACTTGAATTTTTTCTTCATTTCTTTCAGCTTGAGAAATGCCGAGTGTGTTCTTCCCTTTTGGTTTTCTATCTCCAGGTTTTTGCACGTGTCATTATAATACTTCACTTTGTCTTCTGGAGCCGCCCTTTGATATCTGCTGTTCAGCTCTTTTACTTCTTCATTTCTTCCATTTGCTTTAGCTACTCAATGTTCAAGAGCAAGTTTCAGAGTCTCTTCTGACATCCATTTTGGTCTTTTCTTTCTTTCCTGTCTTTTTAATGACCTCTTGCTTTCTTCATGTATGATGTCCTTGATGTCATTCCACAACTAATCTGGTCTTTGGTCATTAGTGTTCAACATATCAAATTTATTCTTGAGATGGTCTCTAAATTCAGGTGGGATATACTCAAGTTTGTACTTTGGCTTTCATGGACTTGTTCTAATTTTCTACAGTTTCAACTTGAACTTGCATATGAGCAACTGATTGTCTGTTCTGCAGACGGCGCCTGGTCTCGTTCTGACTGTTGATATTGAGCTTTTCCATAGTCTCTTTCCACAGATGTAGTCGATTTGATTCCTGTGTATTCCATCTGGCAAGATCCTTGTGTATAGTCACCATTTATGTTGTTGAAAAAAGGTATTTGCAATGAAAAAGTCGTTGGTCTTACAAAAATCTATCATGCAATCTCCAGCCTTGTTTCTATCACCAAGGCCGTATTTTCTAACTACCCATCCTTCTTCTTTGTTTCCAACTTTCACATTCCAATCACCAGTAATTTATCAATGCATTGATTGCATTGATGCAATCACTGCATGTTCGATCAATTTCAGATTGCAGAAGCTGGTAAAAATCTTCAATTTCTTCATTTTTGGCCTTAGTGGTTGGTGCATAAATTTGAATAATAGTCATATTAACTGGTCTTCCTTGTAGGTGTGTATGGATATTATCCTATTGCTGATGGTGTTATACTTCAGGATAGAGCTTGACATGTTCTTTTTGCTGATGAATGCAACATCATTCCTCTTCAAGTTGTCATTCCCGGCATAGTAGATCGTCTGATTGTCTGATTCAAAATGGCCAATACCAGTCCATTTCAGCTCACTAATGCCTACAATATTGATGTTTATGGGTTCCATTTCATTTTTGACGATTTCCAATTTTCTAGATTCATACTTCTTACATTCCAGGTTCCGATTACTAATGGATGTTTCCAGCTGTTTCTTCACATCTTCAGTCATGCCACATAAGCAAATGAAGGTCCTGAAGGCTTGACTCCATCCACATCATTAAGGTTGACTCTACTTTGAGAAGGTAGCTCTTCCACAGTTGTATTTTGAGTGCCTTTCAACCTGAGGGGCTCATCTTCTGGCACTATATCAGACAATGTTCCACTGCTATTCATAAGGTTTTTACTGGCTAATTCTTTTCAGAAGTAGACCACCGGGTCTTTCTTCCTAGTCTGTCTTAGTCTGGAAACTCAGCTGAAATCTGTCCACCATGGGTGACCCTGCTGGTATTTGAATACCTTTGGCATAGCTTCCAGCATCACAGCAAAGCACAAGCACCCACAGTATGTACAACAAACTGACAGACCCGTGGGGGACTGGTGTCATAGTTTCCAATATCACAACAACGTGCAAGCCACTACAGTTGTAACTGACAGATGGGTGGTGGACATCATGGTTGGCAGAAGGTCAACGGAAATGACAGAAACCTTCAATGAGTTAGATTGACACAATAGTCACAACAATGGGCTCAAATATGCAAACAATCATAGAGATGGCCCAGCAACAGGCATATTTTGTTCTGATGTGGCCATGAATCAGAGTAGACTAAATGGCAACTAACAACAACAACATCTGGCATGAAACAGCATGGAGGCTTGGAACTGTGAAAGCAAAGGGGCAGTGGCAGACAGGATCAAAGTAAGGTGTGCACAGCAGTTGCTATTACTAAGGAGTTAACGGCAGAAGACGAGGAGGTGGGGTGGGGTTGAGGGGCTGATGGAGGCCCCACCCTCACAACTAGACCAGGCTGTGGGTGTGGGGATTATTAAGGGGCCTATCATAGGGACGTAAGTCTGAATTTTTGGTTTTAGAGATCACTCTGGATACCATATGAGCTCAAAAGGATTCAAACTGAAGGCTGCAGCTCCCAGTAATGCAGGCACAAAATTTCAATATTCCAAACAAAACAAAATGGGAAGCATTCCAAAAATAGCCAGAAGGAAAAACCGTCCAGGGTTGGTACTACAGAGACAGAACCAGGTGGCGGCAGATGGTGGACATTCACTGCAAAGGAAGAGCTGGTAGTGGAATCCGTTGTTGGGTTTGCCCACCTCCTCCCCCTCCTTCTCTGGTGGCAGCAGCTGATTTTCTTTGGAAATGACCCCTTCCCCACTGCTGGTAGACTTGGTAGGATAGTCGACCAAGGCACCCTGCCAAACCCCAGGGTCTTAGGATAGGTTCTCTAGAGAAGAGAAATTAGTGAAGTGTATACACACACACACACACACACACACATAGAGAGAGAGAGAGAGAGATTTATATCAAGGAAATGGCTCACACAGTTGTAGAGGATAGAAAGTCCCAAGTCCGTGCGTCAGGCTGGAGGCTTCTCCTGACTCACGTAGCTACAGCGGTTGGTGAATCCAAGATCAGCAGGTCAGACAGCAGACCTCTGGTCACAGGCTGCAGAGGCCAACCAATCCAGAGACTGGCAGGTAAGATGGCAGACTTCTGACTCACAGGCTGCAGAGGCTGATAAAACCCAATATCAGCAGGTAAGCTGCTAGCTCAAATCCCAAGAACTGGAGGTCAGATCAGGAGCCAGTTGCAGGATCTAGAGCAATCAAAAGCCCTGCACTTTGCCAGAAAGTCCACATATATTGGATGTAGGCCACTCCCCCAAGGAAACTCCCTTTTACCTGATTGGCTGCTCATAGCAGATCTCATCATGGAGGTGATGACATCATTACGTAGCTTCCAAACTACATCATAACTGCCAAACCACTGAGAATCATGGCCCAGCCAAGTTGACATACAACCTTAACCATCACACCCAGCCAGTGGTAGGCATGTACCCCCACAAGGCCACCCAGACTAGCCCGGGAACATGGATCTCAATAGAGGGCATGAAGTATCTGGAGCTGACTCATGGTGACAGTGCCTCCATGAAAGACCACCGACTCCTCCTGCTCCCTGGATCCCCAAGCTGCCCTGGCTCCCATTCAGTTGATATCTGATTCCTGCACAGTCTCTTCAGGTCGATGGAAATGTCCACCAGACTGTCGATCCTACTAGCTGTCTCTTCTTAGACAAGTTATCTAACTCCTCTGGGCCTCAGTTTCCTCATCTGAAAAATGATATAGTGGAAAGAAGCTGAGAGGTGGGTTTTCCCAGCCCCATGCCTCTCTGGCCCTGGACTCTACCCCACCTTTCTTGAAACTCTTCTGCAGTTTTCACGGCTTCTAAGACATCTTTGTTCACCTTATTTCCTCTTTCATCTTTTAGCATGACCTTCTCAAGGAGAACCATGGAGGCAATTGGAAAAAAAAAAGCAAAGGCAGCAATGAGTTAATACACATGAAGTGATTAAAATCTGCCTGGCATACAGAAAGCATTATATAAATGTTAGGTGGTGTTGCAATTGCTATAAGCAGTAATAGTGATAGTATCAGAACAAAGAGTCTTGAAATTAGTTTAAATCTATGCAGAACAAAGTCTTTAGATTTTTGTTGTTAAAAGTTTCAGTGCTGGCACAAGGTTGGGTGGTAATAAAAACTTGTACAAATACATGTATTTCCAATTTTAATCTTTGCAAGGCCTAATACTTCATCCTCGATGTCTCATCCAGGCTCTCTCTGGGGCCAACTCTCTCTCCTGGGCCACTGTTACTGCTTGCTCACTCTCTCTGAGTCCATGCTTACCTCCCCACAGTACCTTCTCCAGACAGCTGTCGTGGGGACCTTTGGCAATGAAGATCTGAACATGTCTTTCCCCTGATTAATATTCTTCAGTGGCTTTTGGTCACTGTTGGGATAAGACCAAACTCCCTCCTACAGCCTTGGAGGCCCTGTATGGCCTGACTCCTGGCTGCCTCACTGGCCTCATCTCTTACTACTTCCTATGATTTTCACTGAGTTCCAGTCGACTGGCATTCCTTGAATGGGCCAGGCAATTCTCAACCTCAGGGCCTTTGCACATGCTGCTCTCTCTCCCTTGAGCACTTTTCCTTCCACTCGACACCAAGCTAACTCGTACTTTTGTTTACATCTCAGCTTCCCTGACACTTCCCTGCAAAATAAATTAGATCTCCCTGAACTTTATACTTTTATTTTCAGAAGCCTATAACCATTTGTAACTGTATATTTGTTATGTGACTATTTCTGTCCTGTTTCTCTTGTCTGCTTGTCCCCCTGGACTCTAATTTCCATAAAGGCAGTGATCTCGACCTGTTGTTCAGTACCCATTCCCAGCACTTACATTAGCTCCTGGCACCAAAGAAGGCCTCAGAAGATATGGAAGCAGTCTGGTTTACCAAATCATTGAGCAGATGGGACTGGACAGAGCCTAAACTAAAACTGAAAGAAATTATTGATAATTGAGTAAGTTGATTTTCGGCAAATTCACCTAAAGCTAGCAAAAAAAAAAAAAAATTTGCCACTAACTGCATTTTGTTTGCGCCTCGGAACAATTTCTTTTTAACCAAATGTATAGATTGTCTTGGGGAACATCTAGCTCAATTGGCATAACACAGTTTATAAAGACATTATTCTACGTTCTACCTTGGTGTGTAGCGTCTGGGGTCTTAAAAGCCTGTGAGCAGCCATCTAAGATACTCCACTGGTCTCACCCCTTCAGGAGCAAGGGAGAATGAAGAGAACAGGATACAAGGAAAAGATTAGTCCAAAGGACTAATGGACCACAGCTACTAAGGCCTCCACCAGACTGAGTCCAGTACAGATAGATGGTGCTTAGCTACCACCACTGACTGTTCTGACAGGGATCACAACAGAGGGTTTTGGACAGAGCTGGAGAAGGATGTAGGACAAAATTCTAACACACAAAAAAAGACCAGATTTACTGGCCTGATAGAGACCAGAGAAACCCCTAGAGTATGGACCCCGGACACCCTTTTTTGCTCTGTGGTGAAGTCACTCCCGCGGTTCACTGTTCAGCTGGGGATTGGACAGCCCCATAAAACAAAATGGGACTAATGAGGCACAGCAGTCCAGGGACAAGGACTGGAAGGCAGAAGGGGACAGGAAAGCTGGCGATAAGGAACCCAAGGTTGAGTAAGGACAGTGTTAACATGTAGTGAGGTTGTTAACCATTGTCATACAGCAATATGTGTACTAACTGTTTAATGAGAAATTATTTTGTTCTGCAAACCTTCATCTAAAGTGAGAATAGTAGCACATCTGGAAGAACGTAATCGATGTTACTGAATTGTACATGTAGAAGTTTTTGAAATGGTGTATCTTTGGCTATGTATATTTTCACCAAAAAAAAAAAAAGCTCTTCCAAGGCCAAGAAGGGAAGGGAGCGTGTTGACATGTTGTGGGGTTGTTAACCAATGTCATAAAACAATATGTGTACTAACTGCTTAATGAGAAAATATTTGTTCTGCAAACCTTCACCTAAAGTACAATTTAAAAAAATTATTTAAAAAATGTATAGATTTGCCTAAAAGTTAGTCTGCTTAAATTGCAAGGAATGCTTAAGTTAAAAACACTTGTTGGGATGGGGAAATGCAAATTCCCAGGCTCCAATCCAGACCTACTGAATATGAAACTCTGGAAGAGAGCCCAGCAAGCTGTGTTTTCACAAGCCCTCCTGGTGGCTCTGATGTGCACTCAAGTTAGAGAACCAATGATTTAGGTAGTTATTGACAACAAGTCACTGGGAGAAACTCCATGTTATCTATATGTTTATTCTTTTATGAAATTGCTGTAGGAAAACCGTGTTATAGGCCATTTAACGTCTTCTATATATTACTGTTTGGATAAAGAGGGATATTTTGTAAAAAAATGAGGCTGCGGAAATCCATGGTAATGACATGAAGCTCTTGTCACAGCCAGATTTTACATCAGGATGTGGCACAGAATTCAGCTCACAGTTTTCAAGTGACCAAAAAGCAGGGTGAAAGCATAGCCCCTTATAAGAAAGTGTTCCGAGGGACAAATAAAATGCAGTTAGTGGCAAGCATGAAGCTATTGGATCATGGCGAGCATCCTGTCGGTCATTATTCCAGGAGTCGGTCACACCTCTAGGGTTCCTTGTGGTCATTATGGTGCCATTTATAGAGTACTCCTTCTCTGCCATGGACTGCATGCATATTTCCTTCAATTATAATTTTACAAGAAGGGTGTTATCATCCCCATTCTATAGAAGGCAACTTGTCTGTCAGTTTGTTTCACTGTGGTAGCTTGCATGTTGCTGTGATGCTAGAAGCTGTGCCACCAGTATGTCAAATACCAGCAGGGTCACCCATGGTGAACAAGTTTCAGGGGAGCTTCCAGACTAAGACAGGCTAGGAAGAAAGGCCTAGTGATCTACTTCTGATCACAACAACATTATCCAATATAGTGCTGGAAGATGAGCCCCTTAGGATGGAAGGCACTGATAATCATGGGAATGGAGCAGGACCATAAATGTTTTGTTGTGTTGCACGTGGGGTCACCACGAGTCAGGGGTTGACTTGACAGCAACTAACAACAACAACAGATAGAAGGGAAATGGAGGGTTGTAAACAAAATTTTTGTAGGCTCTCACAACTCTTAGGTGGCAAAACTAGGACTTGAACCAAGCTTGGCAGACACTAAAGCACAGGCTCAGTCGCCAAATCCGTGCTGTCTCCTTAGTAAGTGAAATGCACCTCCAGGGACCCCAAGGAAAGTGTGGAAGCCCATGTATGGATTCTCACTATACAAGCAGTTCTAACAAACATGGGTTCTGGTTTCTCAGCCCCAAGAGATTAGACACAGTAGATGGAAGAAGGAAGGGTGAGGGTGAAAAGCTGTTGTGAAGAACATGGAGGAGGGATGCTGATCACCTAATGACGGATAAACCAGGAAAACTACAAAAAGGAGACCCAAAAAGTAGAGCCATTCAGAGAACAGGAACTGCCTTGAGAGAAATGGCAAACAGTGATTGTTATTTATAGGAATGGTCCTGAGGCATCAAAGAACAGTTACACCTATTAGAATTAATAAACAAGTTTAGTAAGGCTGCAGCATAAAAAATGAATATATAAAAACTGATTGTATTTCTGTATACTAGCAATGACTATTCCAAAAATGAAACTAAGAAAATAATTTCATTTATAATAGCATCAAAAAGAATAAAAACTTAGGGATACATTTTAAAAAAGAAGTGCAAGACTTGCACACTAAACACTACAAAAGTTTATTGAAAACAATGAAAGATTTTAGCTGGAAAGATATTTTATGTTCACAGATCAGAAGATTTAGTATTGTTAAAATGGCAATACTCCCCAATTTGATCTACAGGTTCAGTCCAATCCTTATCAAAATTCTATCTAGCTTTTTTGCAGAAATTGGCAAGCTGATTCTAAAATTCATATGGAAATGCAAGGGCCTAGAATAGACACAATAATCTTTAAAAAGAACAAAGTTGGAGGACTTGTACTTCCTGATTTCAGAACCTTACTACAAAGCTACCATAAGCAAGACAATGTGGTACTGGCATAACGATAGGCATATAGATCAAAGGAACAGAATTGAGAGTTCAGAAGTAAACACATACATCTATGGCTAACTGATTTTCGACAAACGTGCCAAGTTCACTCAATGGGGAAAGAATAGTATCTTCAAGAAATGATGCTGGGACAACTGGATCTCCACTGCAAAAGAATGAAGTTGGACCCCTGTCTCATGCCATACACAGAAGTTAAAACGGACCATAGATCTAATTGTAAGAGCTAAAACTATAAAACTTCTAGAGGAAAACACAGGAGTAAATCTTTGCAATTTGGGGCTAGTCAATGGTTTTTTGGATACAACACCAACAGCACAAGTGACAAAAGGAAACAATAGATAAACTGGACTACATCAAAATTGAAAATTTTCGTGCTACAAATGATACTATCAAGAAAGTGAAAAGACAGTCCACAGAATGGGAGAAAATTTTTGCAAATCATATGTCTGATAAGACAGTTGTATCCAGAACACACAAAGAACTCTTACAACGAAACAATAAAAAGACAAGTAACCTAATTTTAAAAATGGGCATAGGATTTGAATAGCCATTTCTCCAAAGAAAATATACAAATGGCCAATAAGCACTTGCAAAGGTGTGCAAAATCACTAGGGAAATGCAAATCACAACCACAATGAGATACCACTTCACACCCACTAGAATGGCTATGATGAAAAAAGGCAAACAATAACAAGTGCTGGCGAGGAGGTGGAGAAATTGGAACCCTAGTACGTAGCTTGTGGGAATGTAAAATGGTGCAGCTGCTATGGAAAACATTTTAGTAAATCCTCAAAGAGTTAAACATAGAGTTACCATATAACCCAGCAATTTGCCTCCTAGGGGAAAAATAAAAACATATAGCCACACAAAACTCACACACAAATGTTCATAGCAGCATTGTTATAATAGTCAAAAAGTAGAAACAACCCAAATGCCCATCAACTGATGAACAGATAAACAAAATGTGACATATAATTACAATGGAGTATTATTCAGCTATAAGAAGAATGAAGTGCTGATACACACTACAATGTGACTGAACTTTGAAAACATTATGGTTAGTGAAAGAAGCCAGTCACACAAGATCACATATTGTATGATTGATTCCATTTATATAAAATGTCCAGAAAAGGCAAATTTATGGAGATAGAAAGTATGGTTGCTTAGAACTGGGGAGGGGATTGGAGGGATAGAATGGGATTGACTGTTAAGTGAATGGTACAGGGTTTCTTTCAGTGGGGAACAAAAATGGTCAAAACTAGATTGTAATGACGGTTGCACAAAAAAACAAAAAACATTGAATTGTACAGTTTAATTGAGTAAATATATATATAGTATGTGAATTATGGAGGATCCCTGGTGGCACAGTGGTTAAAGTGCTTGGCTGCTAACCAAAAAGTCAGAGGTTTGAACCCACCAGCTGCTCCTCGGAAGAAAGCAGTCTGCTTTTGTAGAGATTTGCAGCCTTGGAAATCCTATGAGGCAGTTTGACTCTGTCCCGTAAGGTCTCTGTGAGTTGGAATTGACTCAGCGGCAATGGGTATGTGAATTATATCTCAAAAAAGTTGTTAGAAAAGATTTATATTATATTCAGTGTCTTCACTCTTAGAAAATAGGAAAACAAATTTAAAATCTTTTCAGAATTTCTCATACAGAAGAATTTGAAATAATTAATGTAGATACTGACCCCTCAAGGAGGTGGAGCATAACTCCCCACTCCTCAGTGTGGGCTGGGCATAGTGACTTCATTCCAAAGAGTACAGTGTGTGTGTGTGTGTGTGTGTGTGTGTGTGTGCGTGTGTGTGTGTGTGTGTGTGTGTGTGTGTGGAGGGGTAACTTTAAAGTTACTAAGGTGTTGTTTACCACCTCCTCTAAGTGATCAAGGTTAACATCAACAGTGATAAATCACATTGACAGTATGTACCCTTGATATGAGATAATGAGAATGGCACTTTACCTCTGTAGTCTTCTACCCCAAGCCCCATAAACTCTAGTCTAAGCATGAGAAAAACATCAGACATACCCATATCGAGGAACATTCTATAAAATAGCTGACCAGTGTTCCTCTAAACTGTCAAAGTCATCAAAAACAAGGAAAGTCTGAGTCAAGAGGAGCCTAATGAGACGTGACAACTAAATATACTATGGTTCTGGATGGGAGCCTGGGGCAGAAAAAGAACATTAGGTAAAAACTAAAAAAATCCACATAGAGTATGGATTTTGGTTAATAATAATGCATTAATATTGGTTCACTAGTTGTGACAAATGTATCTTACTAATATGAGATATTAACAACAGAGGAATCTGGGCGTGGGGTACATAGGAACTCTCTGTACTGTCTTTTCTGTAAGTCTAAAACAAAAAGTTCATTTAAAAAAATCATTTGGAGGCAACATGTAGAGTGAAATAAGTTCCAGCTTTACTGCTCTCTAGCTGTGTGATCTGGCCTTTTTTAGGTCTGATTTCTTCATCTGTAAAATAGTTGTGCCAAACTCTCCAGCATTTTTTGTCTGATCCTAGTGAGGTAATTAATATACAATAAAGAATTTTGTAGTCAAATTCCTTCCAAAATAGTTCACCTAAAGAGGTAAGCTTCAGTTAGCTGCAAAATTTTCTAATGTAGATTCCTTAATCTCCTAACTTAATATATATGATAGTTTATACCTCTGGCCACCACCATCCTTCCCTCCCTGGTACCTAGAGTGGCTCCCCAGGCCAGTCTGCTCCACCCACAACCTGGTGGGCCATCCCTCTTCCTCACACACCCACAGATGCCATTTCTCCACCAAGATCCAGCTCTGGCACCCTCCAGCTGGCTGAGTTCTGGTGCTTCACATATAAATTTCCAGATAGGCATCAGTAGTGGCCTATCAGTGGCCTAGGAGCCTGGCTGCCAAGGGCTTGGCTGTAATGAAGACTATGAGAGTAGGAGGGGTGCGAGGGTGGGAAGGCTAGGCTGAACTTCACTTCACCCAACTGAACGTCATTTCTGACCTTGATGCCATTGCTTCCTAGGGAGACCCACCTTCTGGGCCCCTTCAGCATCTGGGAGTCAGCAGTGGGGTCCTGGCCAACAACAATTAATGCACAGTGGTGAGCAGCAGAAGATGCTGAGTTTTTAGACTTTTTGAATCGTGATAAGTATATATAAAAAATGTTTGCCATTTCAACATTTTTAACATGGACAAATCAATGACATTAATTACTTTCATCCTGTTGTGAAACCATCACCACTACCGTTTCCATCACCCTTAGCAGAAGCTCAGTGCCCCCTAAGCAATGACTCCCTCTTCCCCTTCTCTGCAGCCCCTGGTAACCACTAATGAACTTTGGACTCTATGCATTTCCCTGTCTAGCTATTTCATATAAGAGGATGCAGGTTTTTATCAGTACTACTATCTCTACTACAGGGTAGAGAATCCTCCTTGGATAAGAATGAATGCGCAGAACCTGCCCTGGGTGCCTTCCCCAGCTACAGCTGTGCACTCTGGGGAGACCCTAAGAAGGGACCTGGGAGCCTCCATTCCTTGCTCAGAGAAGCTGCAGGCTCGGAGGCCTGGAGAAGGCAGTGGGAGCAAGAAGACACCTCCCCCAAGGATGCTGCAGACGTCCCCCAGACTTGCTCACAGTGCAGTCTCCCAGCAGGGACCCCAAAAAGCCAGGACTGAGTAAGAATGTCCAGCAGCCCGGGGCACAGAAGGCAGGGCGGCCCAATAGTGCAAGTCTTGAGGAGCTCCTGCACCTGGCAGTGTTAGGGGACCTTAAAAAACACCTAATTAATTAGTACTCCACCAGTTACCAGGCCACTCCCAGTCACCTCCCCACCACTTCATTCACTTCCTCTAAGTGGTTTTGCAGACTCTCTGGAGAATTCCTGACGGATCTGGATCTATCCATCTTAAGGAGGTCAGACATGCAGAGCTGACAAGGGTGACTGACAGACGACTTCAGACACCCCATGCATGCTCAATAGCATGGGGAAACTCAGGTCAATGAATGAAAAGACTCATGTCAAAGAACCAAATTCACCAGACATACTCATCTGCAGTAGCCAAGCCCATTCAAAAGCGAAGACTCCGTCCGCAGCTTCAGTGCCAAGTCTTAGCCCCGCCCCATAATAATCAATAAAATCTATGAATATGTAGAACTTCCTGATCCTGCCCACCTGCCTTTCTCCACCCCTATATGAATATGTATAGTTCCCCAAACCTACAAAATGTAAACGCTTCCTCAAATTGAGGAGCTCAATCTGAGGTCATACCTCTGAGTTCTCGCTTCCTAGCCTGCAAAATAAACTGTTTCTTCCTCTCAAAACCATCATCTGAGAGACTGGCTCCCTGCACGCTGGGCATGGACCCCTTGGTCCGGTTTCAGCAGCAGAGGACCTGGTCTGCGCAGTGCCCCCTGAGTCACATGGGCACGGGTATGGCGGGATGGTGCCGGCTGGGCATATGGAGGCCTGCCTCCTGGCACCACTGGTCTCTCTGAGCGCTGGAGGCCCCACCCCGAATCATAACAAACATATTAAATGCACCCCCCTCATCACACATTAATATTTAATCTAAAACTGGAAAAGACTTAAATTTTTATTTCCTTATGATAAGCACTCAAATATAACTTTATAAACATGCATACATGAGAAACAATTCTTACAGCAGTCTTTTTTCTCTCCTACTTACTTGGCTCTCCCCTCCTTCAATATCAGCACTCCATAATAATCCAGTATGTTTCTTCTATATTTCTGCCAATGCTCATAAAATATTTACAACAAATTAAAATATGTGTGACACACGGGGGTTATTTTTTTAAAAAGCAGGGTCTTATTACACACTGCTGTCGTGCGTCTTCTTTTCCTGTTTGGTGGGATGTGGGGAGAAGGCAGTGGGAACAGCTTGAATTCCTCCTTTTCCATGCTGGTTACCATCCCATGGCATGCATGTGCCATGAGATTCCCTGTCCCAGTGTTTGACTGATGCTCATAAGCTTACTTGAACTTACTGATGCTTTTATTTCTCTGTAATAGAAATAGGGAGGGGGCAGTGGTAGAATTCTCACGCTCCATGTGGGAGACTTGGTTGGATTCCCAGCCAATACTTCATTCGCAGCCACCACCTGTCTGTCAGTAGAGGCTTGTGTGCTGCTATGATACGAAATGGGTTTCAGTAGAGCTTCCAGACTTAGATGAACTAGAAGAAAGGACTGGCAATCTACTTCCAAAAAGTCAGCCAAGGAAAAGTTTATGTATCACAACAGTCCGACCCAACACTGATCATGGGGATGGCAGGACCAGGCAGTGTTTCTTTCCATTGTGCAGGGGGTCTTCATGGGTTGGGGCCAACTCCACGGCAGCTAAAAAACAATAGAGTCCCAGGAAGATTTGCATTTTTACTTTTAACAGATGCTCCCAGATGGACCTTCCACCTAGGCGACCCACTCCTCATTGCTGCCAGCAGAGCAGCTATCCCAGCATCCCACCAGAAAAGTTGTCAGAGCCCCCACACCATGTGAAGTGCTCTATGGACTTCCTTCCATGGTATTTCCTGAATCCAGGAGAGCATCAGCATTTTTCACACATGCTGGCAGCTTCCATTTGCAATCCTGGAACTGTCCTCCTTTGCCCATTTCCTCTGTTAGGTTTTTGTGTTTTCCCTGTCAACTTTTATGAGCTTTTTTATATTGTATACATATGCGTTACTAGTATTTTCCTTAATATATCCTTAGTCAGTGTTATGTTGTGGTTAGCTACCAGTGAGTCAGTTCTGAATCATAGAGATCCTGTGAACAATGGAAGGAAACGCTGCCCGGTCCTGCGCCATCCTCACAACTGTTGCTATGTTTGAAGCCATTGTTGCAGCCACTGTGTCAATCCAACTCGTTGAGGGTCTTCTTCCTCTTTTTCGCTGACCCTCTACTTTACCAAGCATGACTTCCTTCTCAGGGACTGGTCCCTCCTGATAACATGCCCACAAGACTGTGAGATGATGTCTCAGCATCTTTGCTTCCAATGAGCATTCTGGCTATACTTTTTCCAAGACAGATTTGTTCATTCTTCTGGCCAATGATAGTATATTCAATATTCTTGGCCAGCACCATAATTCAAAGGCATCAATTCTTCTTCAGTCTTCTTTATTCATTGTCCAGCTTTCACATGTATATGAGACAATTGAAAATACCATGGCTTGGACAGGCACACCTTAGTCCTCAAACTGACATCTTTACTTTCCAGCTCCTTAAAAAGGTCTTTTGCAGCAGATTCGCCCAATGCAATACGTCCTTTGATTTTTTTGACCGCCGCTTCCATGGGCTTTGATTGTGTATCCAAGTAAAAAGAATCTCTGGCAACTTCAATATTTTCTCTGTTTATCATGACGTTGCTTATTGGTACAGTTGTGAGGACTTTTGTTTTCTTTATGTTGAGGTGTAATCCATACTGAAGGCTGTAGCCTTTGATCTTCATCAGTAAATGCTTCAAGTCCTCTTCCTTTTCCACAAGCAAGGTTGTGTCATCTGCATAACACAGGTTGTTAATGAGTGTTCAACCAATCCTGATACCCCATTCTTCTTCATATAGTCCATTTTTTTTGGATTATTTTCTCAGCATACAAATTAAATAAGTATAGTGAATAGATACAACTCTGATGCACACCTTCCCTGATTTTAAACCACACAGTATCCCCTTGTTCTGTTCGAAAGACTGCCTCTTGGTCTATGTACAGGTTTCGCATGAGCACAATTAAGTGTTTTGGGATTCCCATTCTTTGCAATGTTATTCATAATTTGTTATAATCCACACAGTCAAATGCCTTTGCATAATCAATAAAACACAGGTAAAAGTCTTTCTTGTATTCTCTGCTTTCAGTCAAGATTCATCTGACATCAGAAATGATGTTTCATGACCTCTTCTGAATCTGACTTGAATTTCTGGCAGTTCCCTGTCAATGTACTGCTGCAGCCACTCTTGAATGATCTTCAGCAAAATTTTACTTACATATGATATTAGTGATATTGTTTGATAATTTCTGCGTTCTGTTGGATCACCTTTCTTTGGAATGGGCACAAATATGGATCTCTTCCAGTCAGTTTTCCAGGTAGCTGTCTTCCAAATTTCTTGGCTTAGACAACTGAGCACCTCCAACACTGCATTCATTTGCTGGAACATCTCAGTCAGTATTCCATCATTTCCTAGAGCCTTGTTTTTCACCAGTGACTTCAGTGCAGCTTGGACTTCTTCCTGCAATACCATCGGTTCTTGACCATATGCTACCTCCTGAAATGGTTGAACATCAACCAATTCTTTTTGGTACAGTAACTGTGTATTTCTTCCATCTTCTTTTGATGCCTCCTGGGTCGTTCAATATTTTGCCCATAGAATCCTTCACTATTGCAACTCAAGGCTTGAATTTTGTTCTTCAGTTCTTTCCGGTTGAGAAATGCCGAGCTTGTTCTTCCCTTTTGGTTTTCTAACTCCAGGTCTTTGCACATTTTATTATGATACTTTACCACGTCTTCTTGAGCCACCATTTGAAATCCTCTGTTCAGCTCTTTTACTTTATCATTCATTCATCCATTCTCTTCAGATACTCTATGTTCAAGAGCAAGTTTCAGAGTCTCTTCTGACATCCATTTTGGTCGTTTCTTTCTTTCTTGTCTTTTTAATGACCTCTTGTGGTTGTTTTTTTTTTTTAACCGTACTTTAGATGAAGGTTTACAGAGCAAATTAGTTTCTTATTAAACAATTAATACACATATTGTATTGTGACATTGGTTGCCAATCCCATGACATGTCAACACTCTCCCCTTCTCTACCTTGGGTTCCCTGTTACCAGCTTTCCTGTCCCCTTCTGCCTTCTTGACCTTGCCCCTGAGCTGGTATGCTCATTTAGTCTTGTTTTGTTTTATGGGACTGTCAAATCTTTGGCTGAAGGGTGAACCTCAGGAGTGACTTCAGTACTGAGTTAAAAGGGTGTCTGAGGGCCATACTCTTGGCCTT
The DNA here is from genome assembly GCA_030035585.1 of Dugong dugon. NCBI lineage: Eukaryota > Metazoa > Chordata > Mammalia > Sirenia > Dugongidae > Dugong > Dugong dugon. The sequence goes on from CM057460.1 coordinate 205,663,649, forward strand.
CTCCAGTCTCTGTCAGACCAGTAAGTCTGGTCTTTTTGTGTGTGTGTGTGACTTAGAATTTTTTTCTACATTTTTCTCCAGCTCTGTCTGGGACCTTCTATTGTGATCTCTGTCAGAGCAGTCGGTGGTGGTAGCTGGGCACCATCTAGTTATGCTGGACTCAGTCTGGTGGAGGCTGTGGTAGTTGTGGTCCATTAGTCCTTTGGACTAATATTTCCATTATCTCTTTGGTTTTCTTCATTCTCCCTTGCTCAGGATGGGTTGGGACCAGTGGAGAATCTTAGATAGCTGCTCACAAGCTTTTAAGACCCCGGATGCTACTCACCAAAGTAGAATGTAGAACATTTTCTTTATAAACTATGTTATGCCAATTGAGCTAGATGTCCTTGAGACCATGGTCCCCAGCCCTCAGCCCCTCAGGGAGTTTGGATGTGTCTATGACGCTTCTATGACCTTACTTTGGTCAAGTTGTGCTAACTTCCCCAGTATTGTGTACGGTCTTACACTCACCAAAGTTACCACTTATCTATTGTCTAGTTAGCGTTTTTCCCTCCCTACCACTCCCCTCCCCAGTAACCATCAAAGATTGTTTCTTTCTGTGTGTAAACCTTTTCATGAGTTTTTATAATAGTCGTCTCATGCAGTATTTGTCATTTTGTGTTTGACTTATTTCACTCAACATAATGTCCTCCAGACCCATCCATGTTGTGAGATGTTTTGCAGATTCGTCATTGTTCTTTATTGTTGCATAGTATTCCATTATGTGTATGTACCATAGGTTGTTTATCCAGTCATCTGTTAACGGACACTTACGTTGTTTCCATCTTTTTGCTATTGTGAATAATGCTACAGTGAACATGGGTGTGCATATATCTATTTATGTGACGGCTCTTATTTCTCTAGGATATATTGCTCAGAGTGGGGTTGCTGGATCCTATGGTATTTCTATTTCTAGCTTTTGAAGGAAGCGTCATATAGTTTTCCAAAATGGTTGTACCATTTTATATTCCCACCAGCAAGGCTTAAGAGTTCTAAACTCACCTCAGCGTCTCTAAAATTTGTCATTTTCTTTTTTCTTTTTTTGATTAGTGCCAGTAATGTTGGGGTGAAATGGTGTCTTATAGCACTGCTATAACAGAATACCACAAGTGGATGGTTTTAACAAAGAGCAGTGTATTTCCTTACAGTAAAGTAGGCTAAAAGTCCAAATTCAGGGTGTCAGCTCCAGAGGAAGGCTTTCTCTCTCTCAGCCTTCTCATCAGTGTTCCCCCGGACCAGGAGCTTCTCGGCACAGGGACACCGGCACTGCTTTCTTGATGGTATGAGGTCCCCAACTCTCTGCTTGCTTCCCTTTCCTTTTATCTCTTGAGAGATAAAAGGTGGTGCAGGCCACACACCAGGGAAACTCCCTTCACGTTGGATCAGGGATGTGACTTGGGTAAATGTGGTGTTACAATCTCACCCTAATCCTCTTTAACATAAAATTACAATCACAAAATGGAGGCCAACGACACAATGCTGGGAATCATGGCCCAGCCAAATTGATACACACATTTTTGGTGGGACATAATTCAAACCATGACAGATGTTATCTCATTGTAGTTTTGGTTTGCATTTCTCTAATGGCTGGTGATCTGAAGCATTTCTTCATGTTTTCTTTGGTGAGGTGGCTATTCATATCCTTTGTCCATTTTTTAATTGGAGTATTTGTCTTTTTGTTGTAGAGGTGTTGAGTTTTCCTATAGATTTTAGAGATTAGACATTCATCAGATTTGTCATAGCCAAAATTTTTTTCCCAGTCTGTAGGTTCTCTTTCTACTGTTTTGATGAAGTCTTTTGATGAGCATAAGTGTTTAATTTTTAGAAGGTCCCAGTTATCTAGCTTATCTTCTGGTGTTTGTGTATTGTTAGTTATGGTTCGTATGCTATTTAGGCCATGTATTGGGACCTCTAGTTTTGACCCTATTTTTTCTTCTATGATCTTTATAGTTTTCGGTTTTATATTTAGGTCTTTGATCTATTTTGAATTAGTTTTTGTGTATGGTGTGAGGTATGGCTCCTGTTTCTTTTTTTTTTTACAGATGGACATCCAGTTTTGCCAGCACCATTTGTCTTCTCCCCATTTAATGAACTTTGGGCCCTTGTCAAAGATCAGGTGACCATAGGTGGATGGATTTACATCTGGGTTCTCAATTGTGTTCCATTGGTCAATATGTCTGTTGTTGTACCAGTACCAGTCTGTTTTGACTACCATAGCTGTATAGTAGTTTCTGAGATCAGGTACTGGAGGCCTCCTATTTTATTCTTCTTCTTCAATAGAGCTTTACTTATTCCAGGCCTCTTTCCTTTCCATACAAAGTTAATGATAAGTTTTTCCATGTCATTAAAGAATGCTGTTGGTATTTGGATGGGGATTGCATTGTATTTGTAGATTTGGGTAGAAGTGACATTTTCACTATGTTGAGTCTACCTATCCATGAGCATGGTATTTGTAGATTTGGGTAGAAGTGACATTTTCACTATGTTGAGTCCACCTATCCATGAGCATGGTATGTGTGATGGTTAAGATTGTGTGTCACCTTGGCTGAGCCATGATTCTCAGTGTTTATATGTGATCACTCCCCTGATTGAATATCCTGTGAGTAGCCAATCGGGGGAAAGGGAGTTTCCCTGTGGGTGTGACCTGCATCTGAATATAAGCAGATGTTCTAGCTTTTTGCTCACTCTGGATTCTGCAGCTGCCTCCTGTTCATCTGACCTCTGGTTCTTGGGACTTGAGCTATCAGCTTATCTCTGATCTTGGGATTCGTCGATCTTCACAGCCTGTGAGCGGAGTGCTGCTTTCCAACCTGCCAACCTGGGGTTCACCAGACCCTGTGGCTACATGAATTGGGAGAGGCCTCTACCCTGAGTCACAGACTTGGGACGTTCTAGCCTCTACAATCATGTGAGCTTTTTCCTTGATATAAATCTCTCTCTATATATATTTGTACACTTTACCGGTTTTGCTTCTCTAGAGAACACAGCCTAAGACACTTGGTACAGACAGTGGGGTGCTGCTGTAACAGATGCCTAAAATGTGAAAGTGGTTTTGAAACTGTGAATGGATAGAGGAACAGCAAAGGCAGAGGACCAGCAGCAGCAGAGAACCAGCAGCAGCAGAACCAGGAGACCAGAGCAAGACGGTGCTGGAGCCGACCCATGGAGCAAGACAGCTGAGTGTCTGTACACAGGAGGCTTCCTGGCAGAGTAGGATACATCTGGGCACTTATCGGTGGAGTTGCAGAGCTTTGGAACACTTGCCCCAGCAGGACAGATGCTGGCGTGAGGCCTGAGGAGCTGAGAGGCCACAGGAAGCAGAAGCTGAAGATACACAGAACACAAGAAGCCGAGCTGCCTCAGTCCCAAAAGGTATGGCCATGAACTATGGGGTTTCAAAGGGTGGAGTCATGGCCTCTGGTGTTTCTAATGGTGGAGTCATCACTCTGATGGACTAGGAGAATGGTGCACCTAAATCCAAGGGAGCAGAGTTGCCATCCCAGTGGCAAGGTGGAAGTGGAAGGTGGAGCTAAAGTCCAGGGCCAAGGGGCCTCCACTCAGAATCTGGAGAGCGTATCCAATATCTAGAGTCTGGAGGGCAGGGCTGTTGTGTGAAAGGTCTCAGAGAACAGAGGATTATTTTCAAGCCTTGAGGGCTAATGTAAGGTGTTCTACTGACTTACTTGGTGCCTGTTATCCCTTATTTTCCTCCAGTTTCTCCCATTTGTAATGGTAATGTCTAGCTTGTGCCTGTTCTGCCATTGTACCTTTGGAAGCAGATAACTTGTGTTCTTGATTTCACAGATGAAGAGGAATTTTTTGGATTTTGGACTTGGAGTTGATTTAAGACTTTTGTTATGACATGATGGGGTGAATATATTTTACATGTGGCAAAGACATGAATTTTGGGAGGACAAAGAGTGGAATGTCATGGATTGAATTGTGTCCCCTCAAAATATCTGTCAAGTTGGCTGGGTCATAATTCCCAGTATTGTATGATCATGTACTATTTTGTAATCTGATGTGATTTCCTTATGTGTTGTAAACTCTATCACTATGATGTAATAAGATGGATTATGCTGAGGTATACAAGATTGGATAGTGTCTTAAGCCAATCTCTTTTGAGACATAAAAGACAGAAGCGGGCAGAGATACATGGGGACCTCGTACCACCAAGAAAGCAGCGCTGGGAGCAGAGTGTGTCCTTTGGACCTGAGGTTCCTGTGCTGAGATGCTGTCAGACCAAGAGAAGACTGAAGACACAGACCTTCCTCCAGAGCCAACAGAGAAGAGAAAGTCTTCTCCTGGAGTTGACACCCTGAATTTGGACTTGTAGCCTACTAGACTGTGAGAGAAGAAATTTCTCTTTGTTAAAGACATCCACTTGTGGTATTTCTGTTACAGCAGCACTATCTAAGACAGTATGTTTTTCCATTTATGTAGGTCTCATTTGGTTTCTTGCAGTAGTGTTTTGTAGTTTTCTTTGTATAGGTCTTTTACATCCCTGGTTAGATTTATTCCTAATTACTTTATTATCTTAGGGGCTATTATAAATGGTATTGCTGTCCTGATTTCTTTTGTAGTTCTCTTTATTGGTGTATAGGAATCCAACTGATTTTTATATGTTTACCTTGTATTCTGCTACTCTGCTGAATCTATCAGTTCTAGTAGTTTTCTTGTGGAGTCCTGTGGGTTCTCTACGTATAGTATCATGTCATCTGCAAATAGGAATAGTTTTACTTCTTCCTTACCAATTTGAATGCACTCTATTTCTTTTCCTTGCCTTATTACTCTAGCTGGGACTTCCAGCACAATGTTAAATAAGAGTGGTGATAAATGGCATCCTTGCCTTGTTCCTCTTCTCAGGGGGAATGCTTTCAGTCTCTCTCTGTTAAGAATGATGTGGCTGTTGGTTTTGTATAGATACCCTTTATTATGTTGAGGAATTTCCCTTCTATATCTATTTTATTGAGAGTTTTTATTAAGAATGGGTTTTGGACTTTATCAAATGCCTTTTCTGCGTGGATTAAGATGATCCACATGATTCTTTTTTCTGTTTATGGGGTGGATTATGTTGACTGATTTTCACCTGTTGAATCATCCTTGCATACGTGGTATGAATTCCACTTGGCCATGATTTTTTTTTTTTTTACATGATGTTTAATTCTATCGGCTAGAATTTTGTTGAGAATTTTTGCATCTATATTCATGAGAGATACTGGTCTGTAATTTTATCTGTTTTTGTGGTGTCTTTACCTGGTTTTGGTATCAGGGTTATGTTGGCTTCATAGAATCAGTGCAGAAATATCCCTTTCTTTTCTATGTTCTGAAATAGTTTGAGTAGTACTGGTGCAAGCTCTTCTCTGAATGGTAGAATTCTCCAGTGAAGCCATCTAGGCCAGGGCTTTTTTGTTGTTGTTGTTGGGATTTTTTTAAATTACCTTTTCAGCCTCTTCTTTTTTTATGGGTCTGTTCAGATTTCTGACCTCAGTTTGTGTTAGTTTAGGTGGGTAATGTGTTTCTAGAAATTTGTTCATTACCTCTAGGTTTTGAAATTTGTTGGAGTATAGTTTTTCATAATATTCTGTTATGATCCTTTTTATTTCAGCTGGGTCTGTTGTAAGGTCCCCCATTTCATTTCTTATTTGGGTTATTTACATCCTCTCCTCTTTTTCTTTTGTCATTTTGGCCAATGGTTTGCCAATTTTGTTAATTCTTTCGAAGAACCAACTTCTGGTTCTGTTGATTCTTTCTATTATTTTTCTATTCTCTATTTCATTTACTTCTGCTCTGATCTTTATTCTTTCCTTTCTTCTGGTGGCTGTGGGCTCCTTTTGCTGTTCTCTTTCTATTTGTTCAAGCTGTGTAGCTAATGTTTTGATTTTGTCTGTTTCTTCTTTTTTTGACGTGTGTATCTCTTGCTATAAATTAACCTCTGAGCACTGCCTTTGCTGTGTCAGAGAGGTTTTGGTATGATGTGTTTTCCTTCTCATTTGATTCTAGGAATTTTTGGACTCCATCTTTGATTTCTTCTATTACCCAGTGGTTTTTAATCAAGGTGTTAATTCAGCTTCCATATATTTGATTTTTTTCCCCTTACTTTCTGTGTTATTAATTTCTACTTTGATGGTGTTGTGATCAGAGAAGATACTTTGTATTATCTCACTGTTTTGGATTTTGTTGAGGGTAGCTTTGTGGCCTAAGAAGTGTTCTATTCTGGAGAACATTCCATGTGCATTGGAAAAGAATGTGTACTTTGTTGCTGTTAGGTAGAGTGTTCTATATATGTCTATGAGGTCAAGTTGGTTGATTGTGGCCTTTAGGTCTTCTGTATCTTTGCTGGGTTTCTTTTTAGATGTTCTGTTCTTCATCAAGAGTGGTATGTTTAAGTCTCTTACATTTATTGTGGAACTGTCAATTTCTCTTCACTGTTGTTGAAGATTGTTTTATGTATTTTGGAGTGCTGTCATTGGGTGCGTAGATATTTATTAAGGTTATGTCCTCCTGGTGGATTGTCCCTTTAATCATTATATAATATCCTTCTTTGCCTTTTATGGTGGATTTTGTCTTGAAGTCTATTTTATCTGAGATTAGTCTTGTCACTCCTGCTCTTTTTTGGTTGCAGTTTGCTTGACATATTTTTTCCATCCTTTGATTTTTAATATACTTATGTTTTTGTAGGCAGCATATTCATGGGTCCTGTTTTTTTTTTTTTTAATCCAGTTTGTCATTCTCTATCTCTTTATGGTTGCATTTAAGCCATTTATGTTCAGTGTGATTACTGATAGGTGTGAATTTATTGCTGTCATTTTGTAGTGCTTTTTTTGTGGTGCTGATGTTTTCTTTGTTCTTCTTACTCTTCTGTGTTGAATTCCTTTTGTTTGTGGATTTTTTTTTCATTTGTTTTGTTTTTGTAGATTTTGTGTTTTCTGAGACTTTATGTTTTTCTTCTTTGTTCTGATGAGTAGGTTTGTTAACTTTCTTTGTGGTTACCAAAATTTACCCATCTTCCTAAGTTTAAACTTGTCTTTTATTACTTGACGTCACCTTGACTTCCTCTCCTTTTGAAAGTTCTATACCTACACGATTTATCTCTTCTTTTATTGTTCTGATGTTGTTGTCATTTAGATTGAACTCCCTGGATCCCTGTTATAAATCTTTTAGTTTTGTTTTGTCCTTGAGAGTTCATTACCTAGGTTGGTATCTGGCTGATGCTGTCTTGTGCCCTAGATTCAGATTGTTGTCTGATGTTGTTGGTTCTCTAACCAAAGGACTCTCTTTAATAATTCTTGTAAGTTTGGTTTGGTTTTTACATATTCCCTTTATTTCTGTTTATCTGGAAATGCCCCAATTTCATCATGATATTTCAGTGAGAGTTTTGTAGGCTATATTACTCTTGGTTAGCAGTTTTTTTCTTTCAAGATTCTGTTTATGTCATCCTATTGGACCTCTTGCTTTCTTCATATCCTTTATTTTATCCAACAACTCGTCTGGTCTTCAGTCATTAGTGTTCAATGCATCAAATTTATTCTTGAGATGGTCTCTAAATTCAAGTGGGATATACTCAAGCTCGTATTTTGTTTCTCATTGACTTGTTTTAATTTTCTTCAGCTTCGACTTAAGCTTGCATATGAGCAATTGATGATCTGTTCCACAGTCGGCCCCTGGCCTTGTTCTGACTGGTGATATTGAGATTTTCCATTGTCTCTTTCCACAGATATAGTTTATCTGATTCCTGTGTTTTCCAGCTGGTGAGATCCACACGTATAGTCATTTTATGTTATTTAAAAAAGGTATTTGCAATGAGTAAGTCGTTGGTCTTGCAAAATTCTATCTTGCGATCTCTGGCATCATTTCTGTCATCAAGACCTTATTTTCCAACTACTGATGCTTCTTCTTTGTTTCCAACTTCTGCGTTCCAACCACCAGTAATTATCAATGCATCTTGATTGTATGTTTGATTAATTTCAGACTGCAGAAGTTGTTAAAAATCTTCAATTTCCTCATATTGGCCTTAGTGGTTGGTGCATAAATTTGAATAATATTTGAATTATACTGCTAGTCCTTCTTCCTAGTCTGTCCTAGTCTGGAAGCTCAGCTGAAACCTGTCCATTCATGGGTGACGCTGCTGGTATTTAAATACCAGTGGCACAGCTTCCAGCATCAGAGCAACACGCAAGCCCCCACAGTACAAACTGACACATGAGTGGTCTTTATTTATGGTATCTTTTGCCATGTAGAAGTTTATATAGCCAAATAAAACTCTTTTATTTTAGAACTTCTATTTTTTTAGTTTGCATTAGAAGGGTTCTCCCCTAGCCTAGAGTGTTCGTTTAATGCTCTAGATTTTTTTGGAAGGTTTTTATTGTTTTACTGTTTACTCTGAATCCATCAAGAACTAATTTCATATATAAAGTAAGATGGAGCCCACTTTATTTTCTTTCAGATGAATAGCCTGTTGTGTCAACACCATTTAGTAATAATAGCAACACCTACTGAGTCTTTGTTATGTTCCAGGTAGTGTTCTAAGCACTTCACAGGCATTAAGTCATTTAGTCCTCAAAACTACTAGCAGGTGGGAACTTTACTATCCCCACTTTATAGATGAGGTAATTGAAGCACAGAGAGGTTACATCATTTGACTAAAGTCACACAGCTAGTAAGTGATAGAGCCAGATTTCTCCCAGGGTATCTGACTTCAGAGTTTGCTTTCAAGGCCTATGCCTCATCCTCTAGGTTTTCAAACTTGTTGCCATAGTGTTGAATATAGTTTCTTTAAAATTCTTTTAACCTCCCCTAATTCTGTAGTTAATCCACCTTTCTCATTCCTAATCTTGTATATTTCTATTATATCTTTTTTCCTTTGCCCTCAAAGGTGCAAGTCATGATGAGTTCAGATTTTCCTGTTTCATCAGTGTTTTCAAAGAACAATCCATGTTTTGAATCACTTATCCTTTCTAATTAAATATGAATGTAAATATAGATTTGGCTTTCTAGTTCATTAATTTCTTTTTTTATCTTCATCGTTCTTCTTCCTAGTTTCATTTGGAACTTAAACTAAGTATGTAGATTCTTTAATTTATGTCTTCCTATTTTTCAGATTTTATTTGTTTTGTTGTTGTTGAGAATATACACAGCAAAATGTACACCAAATTAACAATTTCTACAAGAATTATCTAGTGACATTGATTATATTCTTTGAGTTGTGCAAACATTCTCACCCTCCTTTTCTGAGTTGTTCCTCCCCATTAAAATCACCTCACTGCCCCCTAAGTTTCCTATCTAATCTTTCAAGTTGCTGTTGTCACTTTGATCCCATATTGATAGTTCTTAAAAGAGCATAATGCGCAAGGCAGACCTTTTTTACTAGTTAAGCTAAACAATTGTTTGGTTTTAAGAAGACTTCAGGGGATATTTTTGGTTTAAGTTTGCAGTACAGTGAATTATTTAATATGGCCCTTCTAGCCATAGTCTTTATAACTCCCACCAAATGATTGGGTAGGAGTATGCAAATGAGGTGGTTGTGGCCCATCAAGGGGATTGGATAGCTTGCCAATAATGCATATAAGGTGTGCGGCACCTTTGTGAGGGTAGGACCATGCAGATAAGGTATATGGAACCCTAACGAGGGGATTGGACAGTTTTGTCATCTCACTAGGTTTAAAATGAGCCATCTCAGAGGCAGATGGGGGGACCTCAAGACCACCAAGAAAGAAGAGCTAGGAGTGGGATGCATCCTTTGGACCCAGGATCCCTTTGCTGAGAACCTCCTAGACACAGGAGGCAGAGAGAGGGAGCTGTAACATGGAAAACAATGAAAGACAGTGGCACAGCAATAGCAAGAGCCATGGTGTACGAGACAGCAGGATCCAGGAGACTGGCATAAGATGGCTGTGGTGGGGCTTGCCAGCCCGCAGAGCTAAGAGCTGTAACACTTACCTGAGAAGGTCTCCAGCTGGGCCCAGCATCAGAGGGCAAGTAGAAGCTGTCCTGATCAAGGAATTGCATCCTGAGTTATTCCTGTTACTTCCAAAGTGATCCTGATCCCAAGTTGTACCCTATTCCTCCCCTAATAAACCACTTAACTGTAAGTATGATTCGTGACTTCTGTGAGATGTTGCAGCAAATTACTGAACCCAAAGATGGGAGGAAGAGTACTGAGAGGAGGAGGAGGAGTTGATGTTACAGATGATGGAGTAGTATGGTGCAGCAGTTTGGAAAAGTTGGACATTTGGGACATCTTTAACCTCTGCCTCATAGGAACCAGCTTTGTGCTGATCCTTATAAAATAAATTATTCTTTACAGATTTAAAGATTATCTCAGGGCTATAGTTTCATGTGTTCATCCAACCTTCTTGGCTCCAGGATGTCTGCAGTCCATGAGAATTTGAATTTCCGTTCTGCATTTTCCCCCTTTTGATCAGGATTCTTGTATAGAATCTTTGATCAAAATGTTCAGTTATGGTAGCTGGGCACCATCAAGTTTTTCTGGTGTCATGGCAAAGGAGGCAGTTATTCATGGAAGCAATTAGCCATACATGCCATATTCTTCTCCTATTCCTGACTCTCCTTCTTCCTCTGTTGCACCAGGTAGGTAGAGACTAATTGTAGTGTCTTGGATGGCCACTTTCAAGCTTTTAAGATCCCAGACACTACACAACGAACTAGAAGGTAAAACAGAAGCACTAAACATGTTATTAGGCCAATTAACTGGGATGTCCCATGAAACCATGACCCTAAACCTCCAAACCAAGGAACCAAATCCCATGAGGTGTTTGACTGTACATCAGCCATCTCAGCAGCTATTCTTTTTTTCCTTGTTGTAGTAACTATATCTATTACACAGCTTTTGCTGATTCAACTTTTTACAGGTGTACAACCTATTGAGAGCACGTACAATAATCATCTGTGCAACCCTACCTTTAATCAATGCAATTTTTCCATCACCATAAACTGTAACTCAGTATTCCATAAGTTGTAACCCTCCTCTCCTTCTCTCTCCCGCCACTGTTGTTGTTGTTAGGTGCTGTTGAGTCGGTTTCCACTCATAGCGACCTTATGTACCACAGAACAAAACACTGCCGGGTCCTGCCCATGCTCACATCGTTGTTTTGCTTGAGCCCATTGTTGCAGCCACTGTGTCAATCCATCTCTTTTTCAGTGACCCTGTACTTTACCAAGCATGATGTCTTTCTCCAGGGACTGATCCCTCCTGACAACATGTCCAAAGTATGTAAGATGTAGTTTTGCCATCCTTGATTCTAAGGAGCATTCTGGTTGTACTTATTCCAGGATAGATTTGTTCGTTTTTTGGCAGTCCATGGTATATTCAATATTCTTTGCCAACACCACAGTTCAAAGACATCAATTCTTCTTCAGTCTTCCTTATTCATTGTCCAGCCTTCCCATGCATGTGATTGAAAATACCATGGCTTGGGTCAGGAGTACCTTAGTCTTCAACGTGACATCTTTGCTTTTCACCACTTTAAAGAAGACTTTTGCAGCAGATTTGTCCAATGCAATGCATCTTTTGACTTCTTGACTGCTGCTTCCATGGGTGTTGATTGTGGATCTAAGTAAAATGAAATCCTTGACAACTTCAATCTTTTCTCTGTTTATCATGATGTTGCTTATTGGTCCAGTTGTGAGGATTTTTGTTTTCTTTATGTTGAGGTGTAATCCATACTGAAGGCTGTGGTCTTTGATCTTCATCAGTAAGTGCTTCAAGTCCTCTTCACTTTCAGCAAGTAAGGTTGTGTCATCTGCATAATGCAGGTTGTTAATGAGTTTCTCTCAATCCTAATGCTGCATTCTTCTTCAGATAGTCCAGCTTCTCTGATTATTTGCTCAGCATACAGATTGAATAGGTATGGTGAAAGGATACAACCCTGACGCACACCTTTTCTGACTTTAAACCATGCAGTATCCCCTTGTTCTGTCCAAACAACTGCCTCTTGATCTATGTACAGATTCCTCATGAGCACAATTAAGTGTTATGGAATTCCCATTTTTTGCAGTGTTATCCATAATTTGTTATGATCCACACAGTCAAATGAGTTTGTATAGTCAATAAAACACAGGTAAACATCTTTCTGCTATTCTCTGTGTTCAGCCAAGATCCATCTGACATCTGCAATGCTATCCCTGGTTCCATGTCTTCTTCTGAATCCTTTCTGAGTTCCCTGTCAATATACTGCTGCAGCCACTTTTGAATGGTCTTCAGCAAAATTTTACTTGCGTGTGATATTAATGATATTGTTTGATAATTTCCACATTTGTTGGATCACCTTTCTTGGGAATAGGCATAAATATGGATCTCTTCTGGTCGATTGGCCAGGTAGCTGTCTTCCAAATTTCTTGCCATACACGAGTGAGCATTTTCAATGCTGCATCCATTTGTTGAAACATCCAATTGGTATTCTGTCCATTCCTGGAGCCTTGTTTTTTTTGCCAATGCCTTCAGTGCAACTTGGACTTCTTCCTTCAGTACCATCAGTTCCTGATCACATGCTACCTCTTGAAGTGGTTGAACATGAACCAATTCTTTTTAGTACAGTGACTCTGTATTCTTTCTTTATCTTTGATTTTAGTGAGTGTGATTATGATATGCCTTGGTGATTTTCTTTTGGGGTATATCCTATACGGGGTTCGTTGAGCTTCTTGGATGGTCACCTTTTCATTTTTCATGATATTGAGAAAGTTTTCTGTCTGCAGTTCTTCAATGATTCTCGCTGGGTTTTCTGTTTTCTCCCCCTGTTCTGGAACTCCAATCACTTGCAGATTTTTGCTTATGATGCTATTCCACATAATTCTCAACTTTCTTCATTTTTCTTCATTCTTTTTTCTGATGTTTCTTCAAACAGAGTTGTATCCAAGTGTTTGTCTTCAGTTTCACTGATCCTGTCTTCCATGGTTTCACACCTGCTCCTCAGCTCTTCTATCACACTGTCCATTTCTGAAATCTTGTGGTTTACCTTTTGGATTTCTAATTGTTGTTTTTGTATGGTTTCTAGTTGTGAATTTATTTTGGCATTTTGTTCCTGTATTATTTTCCTGAATTCTTCCTCTTTTTGTCTGTATTTTCCATTAACTTGCCTGCCATTTCCATGAATTTGTCTATTTTTTCCTAATTTTTGTCTGCTTTTTGTGTCATCTCTTAGATAACTCTGGAAATTAGAGATATGAATTCCTTATCAGGTAGTTGTAGTGTGTTTTCTTCTACTGTAAAGTTATCTGGTGTCTTATTTTGGAAGTTTACTGGAACCATCCTGTCCTGTTTTTGTACGTTTTTCTATTTTCTGCTGTCTTCTGGACATTCAGTAGTTATTTGCCTCCTTTATTGGTTGTAGATTTATTTATTTCACCCTGCTTTTTTGTTTTATTTGGTTATGTCTGAGAAGGCGGGCTGTACGTTTTTTGTTGTTTGCTCATCTGTGGGCACGACACTTTCCAGCTCCTTGCCCAATGGGCAGGGTCAGGCACTCAGCTATGGTGCAGCAGGGCAGGTCCAGCTGAAGGGAAGTTGCTGGAATGGGTTGTTTGTGGCATGTACTAGGGCCAACAGGGCAGGCTGGGGATCAGTGCAGGCAGGCCGTTCTGTGTTGCTTGGGGGTATGATGTTCACCGCATGGTGTAAGCAAGCAGGAAGAAGGGGGGAGATTGGAACGTGTGGAGCAGTTGTTCTGTCTCCTGCTGGGACCTCTGTGAAGCTGCTTTCCCATATTCCCTGTTTGCCGATCTCTGACAGGAGTCCAAGATGGTGAATCCGTGCTGCATTAGCTGATAGAGGACCTCTGCATGTATCTCTCCTCGCTCTCTGTTCTCTGCCAGTTTCTTATTCCATTTAGTACTTGGCTGAGTTCTTTATCTCTTCATTTGATGCTTAAGGTTTCAGGATTGACGTTTGACTTAGTTTTTTTGGTCTTTGCTGTGGAGGGATGGCTTGGTGCTTCTGTCTATAGAGCCATGTTGCCCAGAAGTCTCACCCTCATTCTTGAAGGGTAGTTTTGCTGGATATAGTATTCTTGGTTAACAGTTTTTTTTCTTTCAGTACTTTAAATATATCATTCCATTGCTGTCTGGCCTCCAATATTTCTGAGGAGAAATTGGCACATAATCTTAAAGAGAATCCTTTGTATGTGACTCTTTCTGTCTCACTGCTTTCAGGATTCTCTCCTTATCTTTACATTTTGGATGCCTAACTATGATGTGTCTTGGTGTGGATCTCTTTGGGTTTATCCTGCCTGAGGTTCTTCGATCTTGTTGGATTTGTAGATTCATGTCTTCTTTAGATTGGGGAAATTCTGTCATTATGTCTTCAAATATTTTTTCTGTACGTTTTTCTCTCAACTCCTTCTGGAATTCACATGATGCATGTATTAGGTCTCTTGTTGTTGTCTCATAATTCCATTAAGCTGTTCTCAGCCTTCTTAAGCCTCCATTCTTGTTTCTCTTCATCTGTAATTGTAAGTATCTTATCTTCCAATTTGCTGATTGTTTCTTCTCTCTGATTAAATCTGTTGGTAAGTCCATCTATTGTTGTTGTTGTTAGGTGCTGTTGAGTCAGTTCTGAATTGTTACTGCCCTATAGACAGAGGAGAACTGCCCCATAGTGTTTCCAAGGAGCAACTGGTGGATTTGACCCGCCAAACATTTGGTTAGCATCTGAGGTCTTAACCACTACACCACCAGTCCTTATATAGTGTTTCTCATTTCAGTTATTGTCCCTTTCAGTTGCAATATCTCTTTTTTTAGATCCTCACTTTGTTCTTGCATTGTTTTCCTTATTTCTTTAAGCTTTTTGTCTATGTTTTCCCTTAGCTCTTTAATTATGTTTAATGTTGTTGTATTATAGTCTTCCATTTTTTTCATTATTTGGTCATCTCCAGATACGCTTTCACTCCCTTTGTCATGTTCACTTGAACAGGCTATTATTTCTCTGTTCTTTGTGTTTCTTGTAATTTTTTGTTTGGGCATTGGAATTTTCAAGGGTGTTAACTTTCTCAGTTTTCCCCAGTATTTGGTGTTTTCACCCATACTACTTTCTGCAAAAAACTCTTAGGCAAGCAGAGCATTCAGCCTTTGCTTACAGTTTCCTCTCTGTCTGTGTGATAGTTACTTTTTCCTCCCTGGTTTAATTAGGATTTGAATGTTCCAGGTTTTCATTTACAACGTTCAATTTCTCCCAAATACCAGAGAACATGCTGTGGTCAGTCTGTCCACCAGTGGGCACTACCACTCATGTGAGATATTGTGTACTAATCAATCCGTCCACCAGGGGACACAGCCCTCTCTCTGGTTATTACTCCCTTCCCGTCTCTGTTTCTGCTGCCATGTTTTGAGTCAGAAAACCTGCACCCAGTGAGCCCCCTTTGGGACTGGGTGTTGGCTGGGTATTGCTCTTTGGTTTTGCCCTAGGCTTGCTTCACCGCTCTATGGGGGCTGTTTATATCTGAGCTGGCATTCAAGGGAAGCACAGGCAGACTTTTTTTCATTTCAGGAGAAGGGGGGCTGGCACTCCCCAGAAGGACCTTTGAGAGATCAGAGTTGTTGGTTTCAGAGCTCCAGTGGTCCTGTAGCAGTTGGGGAAGCAGCAGTGTCCACTTAGGTGACGCACCTCCTGACTTCACTGTAGAGAATCTTCTGTAGGAGTTTGTATCAGTCCAACAGCTGACAATTACCAGCTGCGGGAGGGGTTGTCACACTCCAAACAGACCCTCAGGGAGGTGTGCCTTATTACTATCAGAGCCTGGGCCATAGTATGTTGACTGTGGGCATAGCATCCACCCAGGAGTCCTGCTTCCTAGCACACAGGCGCCTCAGTCAGCAGTCTTCAGTGCCAACTGGAAGGAGGAATAGACAGACACAAACTGATTCCCAGGGGGAATCTTTCCTGTTGGTTTCAGAGGCTAGAACTATGGGGTATACAGGGAGGCAGGTAGAGTGCTAACTACAGGAGCAGATTTCACTTTCTTTAGCAATTCACAGCAGGCTTGCAGCCAACAGTGTCCTGGTGGAGGAGGTGCTGGCACATTCCAAAAAGACCCCTCAGGGAGGTCTGCCTTGTTATCAGAGCCCCCTTGTAATATGTTGGCTGTGGGTGTAGCTTCCACTAAAGATGCCTGCTTCCTAGCACACAACAGCCTTCATCAATAGTCCTCAGCAGTGACCAGAAGGAGGAGCAAAAGGACCTAAACTGACTCCCTGGGAGGTATGTCTTGTTGGTTTCAGAGGCCTGAGCCATGGGCGCGCAGGGAGGCAGGTAGAGTGTTGACTATGAGATCAGACTCCACTGCACAGGCCTTCTGTAGCAATTCACAGTAGACTTGCAGTCAATAATGTCTGAGTGGGGGAGGTTCTGGCACACTCTAAACGGACCCCCAGGGAAGTCTGCCTTGATGATTTTACAGCAGAAGTTTGGGATTCTGATTCTTTGTACAGGCAAACTGTGGTGGTTAGGGAAGCAAGCTCCTTTTGGAGGGCCATTTCCCCAGTTCATAGCAGCCAGAAGCCCACGTGGCTGGGAGGAGGGGTAGGGACGATGGAAGAAGCGATTTTCTCAGCATATGCATGTTGAAGATTCATTGATTCTAGCCTGTCTGCAGTTCCCCGCTGCTTTCCTTTGCTCTCCAATTCAAAGTCTCTTAAATCCCTGCACCATTTCCTTGTTGTATTTGTGGGGGAGGGTCAGAATGATGGTCAGTCTATGCCACCTTTTCCCAGAATTTATGTCTTCTGATTTTAATACCAGAGGCATTCAAATATTTAATTTAATTATTTCTACTGAATACAGTTTTGCTTGTCCCTGAGGTTTGGAATGCTTGCGTCGGGGGTGGGGCAGATAGGAGTAGCAATTGTTATCAGGACCACTGGTACACTACAGAGTGCTTGGGCCAGGAAAGTCACCCACAGTGACCCAGGAGTGTAGCAAATCTACTGACAGTCATTTATTGATCTCCACTATGGACTAGGTGCTGGAGCCACCATGGTAAAAAGGGCAGAGTGGTCCTGGCCCTCATAGAGGGATGAGTGAGAGGTGGGGACTCCTGGGCAGGGAGGCAAAGGCGGACATGACTGGAGGGCAGGGACTCACAGAAAACTAAGGTGTGGCCAAGGGGTATATATTAGAGACCAGAGATTGAGGCGGTGTACCTGGGTCAGATGGAGCAGCCCCAGCCTATATTCAGGTGCAAACCTGCTCCAGCTCCATGTGCACAAGATTGGACTTGGAGAGGGTGGTTGAGTTTCCAGAAGTCTACAGATAGGAGTCATTTTTTGGAGGGGCATTCGAAAGAGCTTGTTGAGGATTAGATGTAGGCCGTGATAGGAAAGAGAAGATTAAGGACAATACCTGGAATTTTGGCAGGAGCCACACTGGATTTACTGAGCTAGAGAAGACTGGGTGGGAGGGGAGGTGGTGAGAATCAATATTTCTATTTTGAAAACAGAGAATGTGATATGAAAAGATGTTCAGCCTCACCAGTAATCAGAGAATGCAAATTAAAAACACAGTGAGCTAACTTCCTGCAAGACAGCACACACATATGCAAGACAACACACACATATGAAGCCTTATAATTCACAGTGCGAAAGAGGATGTGGAACAACAAGAATCCTCATGCAGGGCTGGAGGGAGTGTCAACTGTTACAACAACTCTGGAGCTATGATACTGCGATTCCACGCGGGACACGTGGTGGGTAAAGAGGGTCCACTGCATGCTGTCTGCAACAGGGACAGCCAGAAACACCCTAAGTGTCCACTGCCAGGAAAGAAAATTTAAATAATTGTAATTAATCCATCCTGTGGCATACCAGAAAGCAGTTGAAATGAAGAAACTATAGCCTTATATATCATACATGTAAATATAGCCATATATGTCAACATATATATGAGACTATATATATACATATACATGTATATATAGCCACTACCCATCTGTCAGTTTGTCATACTGTGGTAGCTTGCATGTTGCTGTGATGCTGAAAGCTATACCACCATTATTTGAAATACCAGCAGAGTCACCCATAGTGGACAAGTTTCAGTGGAACTTCTAGGCTAAGACAGACTAGCAAGAAAGACCTGCTAATCTACTTCTGAAAGTTAGCCAGTGACAACCTTAGGGATCACAACAGAACATTGACTCCCCTGCTTTTGCGACGTCATCAGGAGTGATCAATCACAGGAGGAGGGCCTCATGTTTGGTGAAGTAGGGGGCCATTGAGGGCAAGGGAGACCCTCAGTGAGATGGATTAGCGTAATAGCCACAACAATGAACTCAAATATGTTGGCAATTGTGAGGATGATGCAAGACTGGGCACTATTTCATTCTGTTGTACATAAGGTCACCATGAGTAGGAGCCAACTCAACAGCAGCTATCAATCTATCCATATATGTGTTGTTGTTAGCTGCAATCAAGATGATTTCGATATCTCAAAAACATAAGGTTGAGCAAAAGCATCAAGTAGCAGAAGACACATAGATTATGATGGCATTCCCATAATGCTTCTAGATATGCAAAACAACACATACATATGAAGGAAAAACAGAAAACCTGCATGGCAAATGACAAAGGCAAATTCAGGACAGGGGTCATCTCTTTTTTTTTTTTTTTTTTTTTTTTTTTAATATATATTTTATTGTACTTCAGGTGAAAGCTTACAGAGCAAATAGTTTCTCATGAAATAGTAGTACACATGTTGTTTTTTGACATTGGTTAACAACCCCACAACGTATTAAGCCTCTAAATTCTCAACCTTTTTTTTTGATGAAAATTACAGATGGCCAAAGATACACCGTTTCAAAAATTTCTACATTCACAGTTCAGTGACATTGACTACGCTCTTCCAACTGTGCTGTTATTCTCACTTAAGATGAAGGCTTACAGAAAAAATAGTTTTTCATTTAACAGTTACTACACATGTTGCCCTATGACAATGGTTAACAATCTCACAGCACATCAAGAATATCCTTACTCCACCTTGTGTTCCCTATCACCAGGGGGCTTCCTTGTCCCCTTCTGTCTTCTGGACCTTGTCAGTGGACTATTGTACCTCTTTAGTCTCATTTGTTTATTTATTTATTTATTTATTTATTTATTTTTATTTTATTTAAACACCATTTCAAAACTTTTTACTTACACATTTAAGTGATATTGACTATGCTCTTCCAGTTGTACTGCCATTCTCGCCCAAGATGAAGGCTTACAGGACAAAACAGCCTCCCATTTAATAGTTACTACAAATGTTGCCCTATAGCAGTGGTCAACAATCTCACAATACATCGACAGTGTCATTATTCAATTTGTGTTCCTTATCATCAGTTTCCTACTCTCCCTCTGCCTTCTGGCCCTTGTCACCGGACTCCTGTACATCGTTAGTCCCATTTAGTTTTACTGGGGTGTCCATTCTCAGGCTTAACATCGAACCTTGAAGGTAACTTCCCCTCTGAGCTGAAAGGGTGTCTGGGGGCCACACTCTCGAGGTTTCTCTAGTATTCTTTAGGCCAGTATATCTGGTCTTCTTTTTTTTTTTTTTTTTTTGGGAGTTAAAATTATACTCTACATCCTACTCCAGCTCTGCCCAGAACCCTCTGTTGTGATCCTGGTCAGAGGAGTCATTGGTGGTAGCCGGGCACCATCCAGCTGTACTGGGCTCAGTCCGTGGAGGCCTTGGTAGCTGTGGACCATTAGTCCTTCGGACTAATCTTTTCCTTGTATCCTGTTCTCTTCGTTCTCCCTTGTTCCCGAAGGGATGAGATCAGTGGAGTATCTTAGATGGCCGCTCATAGGCTTTTAAGACCCCAGACACTACTCACCAAGGTAGAATGTAGAGCATTATCTTTATAAGTAGTGTCATGCCAATTGAGCTAGATGTTCCCCGAGATCATGGTCCCCAGAGCCCTCCGTCCAACAACTCAGTCCCTCGGGGGGTTTGGATGTGTCTATAGGGCCTCCATGACCTTTCCTTGTGCAGGTTGTGTTAGTTTCCCCTGTACTATGTACTATCTCATCTCTCACCCAAGTTACCACTTACCTATTACCTATTTAGTATTCCCCCCCCCCCCATCCCTGGTAACCAACAAGGATTGTTACATTTTGCATGTGAATTTTTTCATGGGTTTTTACAATAGAGGTCTCATACAATATTTGTCCTTTTGTGATTGACTTATTTCACTCAGCATGATGTCCTCCAGTTTCATCCATGTTATGAGATGGTTCACCGATTCATTGTTCTTTCTCGTTGCATAGTACTCCATTGTGTGTATGTACCATAGTTTGTGTATCCATTCGTCTGTTGATGGACATCGAGGTTGTTTCCATCGTTTTGCTATTGTGAATAATGCTGCCATGAACATAGGTGTGCATATGTCTATTCGAGTGATGACTCTTATTTCTCTAGGATATATTCCTAGGAGTGGGATTGCTGGATCGAATGGTACGTCTATTTCTAGCTTTCTGAGGAAACGCCATATCATTTTCCAAAATGGCTGTATCATTTTGCATTCCCACCAGCAGTGTATAAGAGTTCCCGTCTCCCCGCAGCCCCTCCAACATTTGTTATTTCCAGTGTTTTTGATTCGTGCCAGTAATGCCGGGGTGAGATGGTATCTCATTGTGGTTTTAATTTGCATTTCTCTAATGGCTAGTGATCGCGAGCATTTCCTCATGTGTCTGTTGGCCATTTGAATGTCTTCCTTGGTGAAGTGTCTGTTCATTTCCTTTGCCCATTTTTTGATAGGATTGGTTGTCTTTTTGTTGTAGAGGTGTTGGATTTTCTTGTAGATTATGGAGATTAGACCTTTGTCTGACTTGTACTGTCCAAAAATTTTTTCCCAGTCTGTAGGTTCTCTTTTAACTCTTTTGGTGAAATCTTTTGAAGAGCATAGATGTTTGATTTTTAGAAGATCCCAATTATCTAGTTTATCTGTTGGGTTTTTTGTGTTGATGTTTATGGTTTGTATCCTGTTAATGCCATGTATTAAGGTCTGAAGTGTTGGTCCTATTTTTTCTTCTATGAATTTTATAGTTTAAGGCTTTATATTCAGGTCTTTGATCCATTTTGAAGTAGTTTTTGTATATGGTGTGAGGTATGGGTCCTGTTTCATTTTTCTACAAATGGATATCCAGTTTTGCCAGCACCATTTGTTAAAAAGACTGTCTTTTCCCCATTTGATGTATTTTGGGCCCTTGTCAAAAATCAGGTGACCGTAGGTGGATGGATTTACATCTGAGTTCTCAATTCTGTTCCATTGGTCAATGTCTCTGTTGTTGTACCAGTACCAGGCTGTTTTGAGTACTGTAGCTGTATAGTAGGTTCTCAAGTCAGGTAGTGTGAGTCCTCCAACTTTATTCTTCTTCTTCAGTAGTGCTTTACTTATTCGGGGTTTCTTCCCTTTCCATATAAAGTTAATAATTAGTTTTTCCATCTCTTTGAAGAATGTTGTTGGTATTTGTATCGGAATTGCATTGTATTTGTAAATTGCTTTAGGTAGAATTGCCATTTTCACAATGTTGAGTCTGCCTATCCATGAGCATGGTATGTTTTTCCATTTATGTAGATCCCTTTGGGTTTCATGCAGCAGTGTTTTGTAGTTTTCTTTGTATAGGTCTTTTATATTCCTGGTCAGATTTATTCCCAAGTATTTTATCTTTTTAGGGGCTATTGAAAATGGTATTGATTTCCTGATCTCCTTTTCATCGTTCTCTTTACTGGTGTATAGGAATCCAACTGATTTTTGAATGTTTATCTTGTATCCTGCTACTCTGCTGAATCTTTCTATTAGTTCCAGTAAATTTCTCGGGGAGTCTTTAGGGTTTTCTATGTATAGTATCATATCATCTGCAAACAGGGAGAGTTTAACTTCTTCATTACCAATTTGGATGCCCTTTATTTCTTTCTCTTGCCTTACTGCTCTAGCGAGAACTTCCAGCACAATGTTAAATAGGAGTGGTGATAAAGGGCATCCTTGTCTTGTTCCTGTTTTCAGGGGGAATGTTTTCAGCCTTTCTCCATTAAGAATGATGTTGGCTGTTGGTTTTGCATAGATGCCCTTTATGATGTTGAGAAATTTCCCTTCTATACCTATTTTATTGAGAGCTTTTATCAGGAATGGGTGTTGGACTTTGTCAAATGCCTTTTCTGCATCAATTGAGATAATCATGTGATTTTTTTCTTTCCTTTTATTTATGTGGTGGATTACGTTGATGGATTTTCTGATGTTAAACCATCCTTGCATACCTGGTATGAATCCTACTTGGTCGTGGTGTATTATTTTTTTGATATGATACTGAATTCTATTGGCTAGAATTTTGTTCAGAATTTTTGCATCTATATTCATGAGAGATATTGGTCTGTAATTTTCTTTTTTTGTGATGTCTTTGCCTGGTTTTGGTCTCAGCGTTATGCTGGCTTCATAGAATGAATTTGGAAGTGTTGCTTCCTCTTCTATGCTCTGAAATAACTTGAGTAGAACTGGTACGAGCTCTTCTGTAAATGTTTTGTAGAATTCTCCAGTGAAGCCATCTGGGCCAGGGCTTTTTTTGGTTGGGAGTTTTTTTATTACCTTTTCAATCTCTTCTCTTGTTATGGGTCTGTTCAGATTTTCAATATCACTTTGTTGTAGTTTGGGTAGGCCGTATGTTTCTAGAAATTTATCCATTTCCTCTAGGTTTTCAAATTTGTTGGAATATAGTTTTTCATAATATTCTGTTATAATCCTTTTTATTTCAGTTGGGTCTGTTGTAATGTCCCCCATTTCATTTCTTATTTGGGTTATTTGTGCCCTCTGCTGTTTTTCTTTTGTCAGTCTGGCCAGTGGTTTGTCGATCTTGTTGATTCTTTCAAAGAACCAACTTTTGGTTTTGTTGATTCTTTCTATTGTTTTTCTGTTCTCTATTTCATTGATTTCTGCTCTGATCTTTACTATTTCCTTTCTTCCGGTGGTTGTAGGCTTTTTTTGTTGTTCTCTTTCTATTTGTTTGAGTTCTGTAGTTAATGTTTTGATTTTGTCCCTTTCTTCTTTTTTGATATGTGCATCTATTGCTATAAATTGTCCTCTGAGGACTGCCTTTGCTGTGTCCCAAAGGTTTTGGTATGATGTGTTTTCATTTTCATTTGATTCTAGGAATTTTTTAATTCCATCTCTGATTTCTTCTATTACCCATTGATGTGTAAGCAGATTATTATTCAGTTTCCATGTGTTTGATTTTTTTTCCTTGCTCTTTCTAGTGTTAATTTCTACCTTGATGGCATTGTGGTCAGAGAAGATACTGTGAATTATCTCAGCATTTTGGATCTTGTTGAGGATTGCTCTGTGGCCTAAGATGTGGTCTATTCTGGAGAACGTTCCATGTGCATTGGAAAAGAATGTGTACTTTGCAGCGGTTGGATGGAGTGTTCTATATATGTCTATGAGGTCCAGTTGGCTGATTGTGTCCTTTAGGTCTTCTGTATCTTTGCTAAGTTTCTTTTTAGTTGTTCTGTCCTTTACTGAGAGTGGTGTGTTGAAGTCTCCTACTATTATTGTGGAACTGTCAATTTCTCTTTTCAGTGCTGTTAGAGTTTTTTTTATGTATTTTGGAGCCCTGTCATTGGGTGCATAGATATTTATTATGGTTATGTCTTCATGATGGATCATCCCCTTAATCATTATATAGTGTCCTTCTTTGTCTTTTATGGTAGATTTTGTTTTAAAGTCTATTTTATCTGAGATTAGAATTGCCACTCCTGCTCTTTTTTGATAGTTGTTAGCTTGATATATTTTTTTCCAACCTTTGATTTTTAATAAATTCACATCTTTGTTTCTAAGATGTGTCTCTTGTAGACAGCAAATAGATGGATCCTGTTTTCTTATCCATTCTGCCACTCTCCGTCGCTTTATGGGTGCATTGAGTCCATTTACGTTCAGTGTAATTATTGATAGATGTGAGTTTGTTGCTGTCATTTTGTAGTGCTTTTTTTTGTGATGCTGAAGTTTTCTTTGTTCTTCTTACTCTCTTGTGCTGAGTTCCTTTTGTTTGTGGATTTTGTGTTCATTTCTTTTGTTTTTGTAGGTTTTGTTTTTGTTGAGACTTTATGTTTTTCGTCTTTATTTTTATGAGTTGGTTTGTTAACTATTTTTGTGGTTACCATGAATTTTACCCTTATCTTTATAATTTTGAAGCAGTCTACCGTTACTTGGTATCGCCTTGCCTTCTTTTCCTTTAGAAGGTTCTATACCTATGCCGTTTGTTCCCTCTTTCATTGTTTTGATGTTGTTGTCATCCTTTGATTGATTTCTCTGATTCCCTGTTGTATATCTTTTGTTTTTGGAAAGTCGTCTGTAGTTCAGTTCCTAGAATGGTATCTGGTTCATGTTAACCTGCATCCTAGGTCCTAGGTCCTGCCTGAGGGCTTAAGCTGTTTGTCCTCAGATCGAAGAACTCCCTTTAATAATTCTTGTAAGTTTGGTTTGACTTTTGCATATTCCTTTAGTTTCTGTTTATCTGGAAATGACCTAATTTCACCATCAAATCTGAATGAGAGTTTTGCAGGATATATTATTCTTGGCTGACAATTTTTTTCTTTCAAGATTTTATATATGTCATCCCATTGCCTTCTTGCCTGCATGGTTTCTGCTGAATAATCTGAGCTTAGTCTTATTGTTTCTCCTCTGTATGTGACTTCTTGTTTTTCCCGAGCTGCTCTCAGGATTCTTTGTTTGTCTTTAGTTTTAGCGAGTGTGATTATGATATGTCTTGGTGATTTTCTTTTGGGGTCTATTCTATTTGGGGTTCGTTGAGCTTCTTGGATGACCAGCTTTTCATCTTTCATGATATTGGGAAAGTTTTCTGTCAGCAGTTCCTCAATGATCCTCTCTGTGTTTTCTGTTTTCTTCCCCTGTTCTGGTATGCCAATCACTCGTAAGTTTTTGCTTTTAATTGTGTCCCACATAACTCTCAGGGTCTCTTCATTTTTCTTTGTTCTTTTTTCTGAGTTTTCCTGAAACAGAGTTGTATCCAAGTGTTTGTCTTCAGTTCCACTGATCCTGTCTTCCATGGTTTCAAATCTACTTCTCAGCCCTTCTATGACACCGTCCATTTCTGAAATCTTGTTGTTTATCTTTTGGATTTCTAATTGTTGTTTTTGTATAATTTCGAGTTGTGAATTTATTTTGGCATTTTGTTCTTGCATCATCTTCCTGAATTCTTCCAATTTTTTGTCTGTATTTTCCATAAATTTGTCTATTTTTTCCTCATGTTTGTCAGCTTTTTGCCTCAGTTCTTGGAAAATTCCGAGTATTAGTGATTTGAGTTCCGTATCAGGTACTTCTAGTGCATTTTCTTCCACAGGAGAGTTATCTGGTGTTTTAATTTGGACGCCTATTGGAGCCATCTTGTCTTGTTTTTGTAAATGTTTTGATATTGTTTGCTGTTTTCGGGGCATTCAGTAGATATTTCTCTCGTTTATTGATTGTAGATTTTTTTTTTTTTTTTTTCGTTCTTGTGGTACAGCTGGGCAGATCTAGTTGAGGAGGAGCCACTGGGATGGGTTGCTTGTGGCACTCACCGCAGCCACCAGGACGGTCGGTAGTCAGTGCTGGGCAGGTTCCAATAGGGCGTGCCTGCACCGCTTGGTGATGTGATGTCTAGTGCACGGTGCAGGTAGGTAGGGTGCAGCGGGAAGATGGTTATGTGTGAAGCTAAGCTGGATATGGGAGAGAGGAGAGAGGAGGAGGAGCAAAAAGCGTACAAACATAAAAGAATGCTAGGGGAGCTTGTTATTGGAATGTACAGATGAGAGACTATGGGATGGAGGAAACCAGAAGGGGGAAGAGAAAGAAAAGGAAAGAATGACCAAATGAAAATCAGAAAAGTTAAAAAACTGCAAAGTTCCCAGGGATCGCACCGATGCAGCTATGAGGTCTGGGGGAGTCGGTCTCAATTTTCACATCTCAGCCTGGCCAGAAGGTACAGAGGCATACATCGCCGCAGTTTACCGGTCGTTCTGTCTCCGACCAGATGCTCTGCAAGGCTGCTCTCCCGTTTGCTGGTCTCCGATAGGAATCCAAGATGGTGGATCCGCGCTGCGTTAGCTGGTAAGGAATCTCTGCCTGAGTCTCTCCTCGCTCTCCGTTCTCTTTTAGTATTCTCACTCCGTTTGGTGTTTGGCTGAGTTCTTTATCTCTTCATTTGGTGTTCTAGGGTTTCAGGATTGTTGATTCTCTGTTAGGCTTAGTTTTTCGGATCTTTGCTGTGGAGGGACGGCGTGGTGTTTTTGCCTAGAGCGCCATCTTGCCCCTCCGCAAATCCAGGGGTCATCTCTTGAAGGCAGGGAGAGGGACAGATTTGGGGAGAAAGGCATTTTATACATTTTTGTATGCCAAAAGAAAAAACACGTAGGTTTTGAGGTGTCTGTGGACACCTTCATACTGATAGTGACCTTATAGGACAGATTAGAACTGCCCCATAGGGTTTCCAAGGCTGTAATCTTTACTGAAGCAGACGGCCACATCTTTCTCCCACAGAGGTGCTGGTGGGTTTGCACTGTCATCCTTTCAGAAGGTTGCTATAAGGTCGCTATGTGTCGGAATCAACTTGATGGCAACAGGTTTGGTTTATTTTTCTATGGGCACCTTGGTTGATGGTTCAAACCCATCAACGGTTCCATGGCAGTTGGCTTCCATAAAGATTACAGCCTTGG
Source organism: Dugong dugon (assembly GCA_030035585.1). NCBI lineage: Eukaryota > Metazoa > Chordata > Mammalia > Sirenia > Dugongidae > Dugong > Dugong dugon. Next base: position 205,690,368 of record CM057460.1, read on the forward strand.
AAATCCTATGGAGCAGTTCTACTCTGTTCTATAGGGTCTGTATGAGTCGAAATCGACCCACTGGCAATGGGCATGGGACATTCAAGCATAAATATCTGGTAGGCAGCTGGCTGTGTGGAAATCTGGGCTGGGGACATGTGAGGGAACTCATGACCAAGGGAGCACAGCAGCGGGTGTCAGACCAGAGCCCAGGGAAAGGATGTCCACAAGGTTCAGACTGAGGAGTGAGTCTGAGGAGGGGCAGCCTGTGTATGGGGAAAGAAAACAGAGTCACAGATGCCAAGGAAAGAAAGCTTCCCAAGCAAGGAGGGCTCACCCTGCTCAAAGGCTGCTGGGGGGGAGTCAGCCAAGGCCTGGGAATGGGCCAAGGGATTTGGGTACATGGTGATGTGACAGTCAGGGCAGCTGCAGCAGAGCAATCCCTCTCAGAATTTACCAGCAGAAACTGGAGAGTCAGGACATACTTAGGAGCAAACACTTTCATTGTGGCATAGCTTATAATAAACATAAGGTTGGAAGCCACCTGTGTGCCCACCAAGACAACTGGTTACAGACTTGAAGATGCAGACACACAAAGACAGGCTGCCTCTCCTTGCAAAGGGGCTGTGACAGGGCAGGTGTTGAGAGTATATAGATACATAAGAGAAACAGGTTGTAAAATACTCCATTTTCTAGGACTCCGTTTGTGTAAAAGATTCTGTGTGCATGGGGAAAAATAATCTGCACAGGATGAACAAAGATGTTCACACAATCTCTGGGGTACAAGCAGTTTGTTTTCTTTGTGCTTACAGGCAGCCCCAGGTTACAAATAACTTCTGTCTTTAAGTCAAATTTGTATGTAAGTTGGAACAGCTAGATACAGTTTGTATCTAATGTCAGTTAGTCAAATGTTTATCTTAGTATATAGTGTATCTTTCTATGCATAAAAAAATTAAAGGAACACTCATGCTCCAGCTCTACCTGCACTTTGGACCCGCTGCCCCTGCAGCAGTAGTAGCCCCTATTATTTCCCTTTCTGCCTTCCCAGTCTGATGGAAGGATGGAAAATGAAGATGGTGGCCCACAGCAGATAGCCCTGTGGATCCAGTGAGCCCTGAGACCCTGACTGCAGGGTCCCTCTGAATATCTGGAGCCACTGCTGCCTGAGGCACAGGGCCATGGGACACAGAGTTGGCCATGAGATGCAGGGCCCTGGCTGAGGAGCAGTCAGCCAGAGGGACGGGGCAGAGGGGAGGGGGCTGGACCAGGCAGAAGGTCAGTGGCCAGGAATGAGGGCCCGAGGGTCGGGGGCCAAGGGGTGAGTTGTGCTGGGGGTACTGAGGGTGGGGAGAAGGGACTGAGACTGAGGAACCAAGGGTCTGGGGCTGAGGGCAGGCTGGCCCAGGTGCCACCGAGCACAAAGCAGCCTGGGAATCTGATGTATTGGTGCACCTCGCAAAGTAGCATCCAGTTTTTAATTAGGAACCATTGTATATACCCTGAATTTTTAACATACATCTTCTCCTCACCTATCGACTATCTGATTATCCAACATTTCACATTTATGACAGTAGTAAAAAATCTACTATTTCACGCATCAATGACGTACGTCTGGCAGTAAGGAACGCAGAGATGCGAGACAAGAGTAACACTGGCTGTGATGGTTAAGGTTATGTGTCAACTTGGCTGGGCCATGATTCTCAGTGGTTTGGCATTTATGTAAAGATGTAATTTGGCAGTTACGTAATGATGTAATTTGGCAGTTATGTAATGATGTCGTCATCTTCCATTTTTGTGATCTGTGGTCATCCTCCATTTTTGCATAATGCTGACTTCACATAACAGCCTGGTCTTTGGAACCTGACCACGTTGAAGAGAGGCTTTATGGGAGTTGGTTTGTAACTATGGGTTATATGTAAGTTAGATGTTCGTAACCCAGGGACTGCTTATATTTATATTTCAAAAGTTTTCTGCAGTAAACATAAAATACTTACAAAAAGGAGGGGGGGAGGAAGAAAAGAGGAAGGGAGTAAGGTCTTCCATTGGAGCACCCCTCTGACGTTTCCCATCCATTCTTGGCCTTAGTGGGAGAGCAGTGAGCCAGCAGTGCAGGGGGCTTGCACACCCATGGAGGCGGCAGACATTTGTTGGGCTCTTACTATCTGCCAGGCCCTGGAAGGCAAACTTGGAGTCAGGCCTCACAAGTTCTCATTGGAGTGATGGGAATCAGATGCCCCAGTCAAGAATTCAGAGAAACCTGGGGAGGAATTCTTAAAGTGCCTGCTCTGGGAAACACCAGCGCAAAGCTCTAGCGGGGCTGGTGGGCAGGGGGTGTGGGCTGGGAGATGGCTGAGAAGCTGAAGGGGTTCCCAGCAGAGATTCAGCTGTAGGAGGGACCTGTCAGCTGGAGAAGACAAGCCCAGAGCTGCAGAAAGTCAGGGAGCTTGGGGACTATGTATGGCAGTAAAGTGCTCTGGGGAATTAGGGCAGCTTTTCAAGAGAAGGATGAATAAGAGCCCACTGCAGGAGGAAATGCATAGCCACCCAGAGGGGGTCAACCGGTGGGACCACCTGCATGGCTATTAAGTGAGGGTTTCTTTGGATATGAAGACACACTTTAACATTCAACAACCAAAAGAAAGAAATGACAGTTATTACTCACAGGTCCTGGAAAGGAGTGTGCTTAAGGGCCACACACAAATCTCACACGGGTGCCCAAGAAGGGGAGAATCAGAGAGATTGTCAAAGGGCCTGGGCTCAGCCTTTAGCAGGGTCTGATGGGGGAGTACATTTTATTTCTCAGGCTTAGGGACCATTAGCTGATTTAAAACAAGCAGCAGGAAACTGAGGGTCTAGGAGTTCAAATTTGACAGGGGTCCTTATCTGGATTCCCAGATGTGATGTGTGAGTGGGGAAAGGGAGAGCCTGCAAGGGGAAGAACTGCCTCTGGACTGTTATCTAGGATTCTGCCTGCAGGTGTGAGCACATTAGGAAGGCAAGCAAGCCTGCTATTTTGAAATAAGTAATGTTTAAACGGAAGCTGGAAGAAAAGGGATTCCGAGGTGTTTACAAAATGGAGTTTGGGTTTCTTATGACATGGGGGAAAGGCACTGACTGACTAGGTCTGTTCAGAGAACCCAGAAAGAGTTGGTGGGCAGGGACAGAGCCTAGGTCACCTTGAATGTAGCAGCAAGGTTCTTTGTCCGTGAGCAATGGGGAGGCATAGAAGGACATGAGCTAGTCAGGACTCTACTGGAAATGACAATCCAACCTGAGCTACCTCAAGCCAAAAGAGAATACCAGGCTCCTCTCAGCTGGGAGGAGCCTCAGGTAACGCCTGCGACAATTCGGGAAGAGACGTAGGAGACAGCTTAAGGGCCTGGGACCGAAGACGTGTGAGTGCGCTCTCTCTCTCCGTCTACCTCACTCAGCTCTGCTTGTCTCTGCACGTTTGCCTTATTCTCTCCTTCTGCAAATTGCAGGAGGAAGAGGAAGAAATACCCATTGAACTCAATAAGGGCACTTCCCAACACACACACACTCATTCTGTGTCTGTCTTACACACACACACACACCCCTGCCTCTCACCATCGGAATTAAGAATCCATAACACTTGAGCTGGCCCCCTCCTTTAGCACTAATCCATCATACCTCATATCCCTGTTTACCTCACTGGCTGCCAAATAGCTGAGTCCCAGGTTGCCCTGCACCCTCCACCCACCCTGCTTGTCCTACCCACCCCTACGCCCACCTTTTTCTCCTCCCAATCTTAACTGAACATCCAGTTCCCCAAAAGACAGTGCTCCCTGCAGCTCTCCCTATGGCTGGCTGCCTTACCTCTCTCATTCCTCAGGTCTCAGACCATCAGACCAGAGGTAGATGGGCTTCTTCCTGCTCCCCAGGGTAGACTCCAGACCTGCATGAACCTGGCTCCTTCGAGGTTCACACTGTGACCTAAGCCCCTTAACTCCCTCTCTTCCTGGGGTCCGATGATCTCCAGAACCCTCTATTTGCTGCAGACATGGCCGCTTCCCTCTGTGTCCGCACCCCCACCCCCACCACCATGGGGACCTGCAGGCCCAACCCCAGGCCCACAGCTCCTGGTCCCCTCTGCATCCACGTTTTCTTTCCTCCACCTTCACCTCTCACTGTCATGGCCCTGCTTGGGACTAGTTGATTTACTGTGAAATGTCTAATAATAAAAAAGGAGATGTTTCGTCTCTCGTAACTAATGATGCCTATCTGCACACACTGGGCCAGGATGGAGCTAAAGGATCAACACATGGCAAACCAGGGCCTGTTTTCTCGGTGTTCACATTTTTAAATGGGGGCTGCAGAGTGGCAGCCAATCGCTGTTGTGACAAGGCTCAGGAGACCAAATTTGATTTTGCCCAGTTCCACCAGCAGATATTCTGTGCTACATAGGGCTCTTTTGAACTATTAGGTTACCTGAATAGGGTCCATGCCCTGCAGCAGTTGAGCTAAGAAAACATACTCCAAGTTAGAAAGAGAGAGAAAGTTTTAATTCAGGAAGTGTACACCACTGGGGACCCAACAGCAACGCAAGCTGCCCTTAGGGAGTCCCAAAAGGCATTTTTACATTAGAGCTTATATATGATTTTTACAAAGGTTAGATGTGTTGTTATTCATTTCAAGATAATTACGAGACTTTTTATCATACTAAACAGATAGGGAACCAGACATTTCCTTATCAGGCTAAAGATATAGGTCTCTGACATCTGGGCTCTAATCTTCCTCTGGGGGATCCTGAGTCATAAAACAGAGTCAGTAACAAAGGTATGTGTAAAACAAAGCCATTAACAAAGGTATGAGAAAAGGGACAAGGCAAAGAAGGAGAAGAGAAAAAAGAAACTTAGAGGTTCATTATGGCGTTAGTTATGTCAAACCCTCAGTTGTCCATTTTGAAAAGGAGAAAATATGTTGGGGAGTATTATGGTCACAATTAGGAATGCCTGGGTGGTGCAAACTGTTAACATGCTTGGCTGCTAACCAAAAGGTTGATGATTCGAGTCCAACCAGAGGTGCCTTGGAAGAAGAGACTGGCGATCTACTTCTGAAAAATCAGCCATTGAAAACCTTATGTAGCACAGTTCTATTCTGACACACATGGGGTCGCCGAAGTTGGAGTTGACTCCACGGCAGCTGGTTTTTATCATGCACAATTAACACATTGCCTTTCTGCCTTAGACTGAAGTTGGAAACCACTAGAATGCTGGGCTGACCTTTTATGAGGTAAGTCTCCTAACTTATCTCTCCTCAACCGTCACACACAATTAATCGGTGCATTTCATTCCCTCTATGACTAGTGCCCCTTCTAGGTACACCACATACTCCTGTTCCCACCATGAGTCACAGGCTTAGCCATAGTTTATCCCAAACCTGTTTGTGTTCATTATACCTAATGAAATTTTGCAATTCAACTAAATGATACATGAGTTTGGAAAGAAAGAGATTTGTTGTTTCTTTGAAAATTAATTTAAATACTTTAGAGAGACTTGATAAAAATAAGTTCTATAAAATCGTTACCAAAGTTTAAGTATTGAAATCTCAAACAGATTAACTGTATACCAGTGTTCATTGCAGCACTATTCACAATAGCCAGCAGGTGGAAGCAACACAAGTGTCCATCAACAAGTGACTGGATAAAAAAAACATGGTTTACCCACACAGTGCAATATTATTCAGTCATAAAGAGAAATGAAGTCCTGATATATGCTACAACATGGATGAACCTTGAAAACATTTTGCTAAAAGGAAACAGTCACAAAAAGGCAAATATTGCACAAAATATCTAGAATAGCCAAATGCATAGAGACAAAAGTTTATTAATGGCTACCAGGGGGTGAGGGAAGAGAAGAATGGGGTAATATTGCTTAATATGTACTGAGTATCTGTTTGGGATGATAAAAAGGTTTTTGAAATGAATAGTGGTGATGGTAACACAATATTGTGAATATAATTGCTGTCACTGAATTGTATACTTAAAAATGGTTAAAATGACAAAATTTATGCTCTATATATTTTACCATAATTAAAAAAAACCTCTATTGAAGGACATAAAAGAAGACACAGATAAATGGAAGGTTATATACGGTTCATGGATAGGAAGAATAAATATAATAAGGATTAAATATAACAAAGATGTTTAAATTATTCTATGAATTTATTTTCATCCCAATTAATGGAAACACAAATTTGGAAAGAAAGAGAATTTTTGGGAATGGGAACACTTATACAATGATACTGGGGTTTATCTAAGACACTGATTCTCAACTGGAGGCCATCTTTGCCTCCCAGGGAATATTTGGAAATGTCTAAAGGCATTTTTTAAAGAGCTCAACTGCTTACCAAATGTCGGCAGTTTGAATCCACCAGCTGCTCCTTGGAAACCCTATGGGGCAGTCCTACTCTATCATATATTGTCACTATGAGTTGGAATTGACTTGACAGCAATGGGTTGGGTTTGGTTTTTGGTAACGGCATTTTTGGTATCAAAATCAAGGGAGGAGATGTTACCGACATCTAATGGGTGAAGGCCAGGGGTGCTGCTAAATATCCCATAATACACAGGACAGCCCCTCCACAAGAATTAACTAGCTCAAAATGTCAGTAGTTCCCCTGTATAACTCCACCTATATGAAATGTCTGGAATGAACATATTCATAGAGACAGACAGTAGATTAGTGGTTACCAGGGGTTAGGGGAAATGGGAAATGGGGAGTGATTGCTTAATGGGTACAGAGTTCCTGTTAGAGGTGACAACAAGTTTGGGAATAGAGAGTGGTGATGGTTGTACAACATTGTGATCGCAATTCATGCCACTGAATTATACACTTAAAATGATCAAAATGTCAAATTTTATGCTATGTATGTTTTACCACAATAAAAAAGATATGGAAAGACAACTGTAAAGGATTGAGGGAAAGAAAGATTACAAAAATTTAGGAGGATTCTGCATTTAGATTACTTCATAAAGTGAATTTCTGCCTTCCTTTTAAAGGAACAGAAATCACACAATTTGTAAGACAAATATACAAGCGAAGTATTGAGCAGACAGTGGGATTCAAGAGTCTGGAGCTGAAAGGAGGGGTCTGAGCTGGAGAGGTGAGTCTGGTAGTCCTCTGCTTACAGATGAGAATGGTGCACGAATATGCAAGAGCTGCTTCAGAAGACATGGAGAAAGAGAAAGGGAGAGGACCTAGACAGTGCCAGGAAGGATGACTCAGCTCACAAAGTTGTGTATAAAACATTTTTTTTTTCATTGCTATAAAAGTATAGATAACACATCTGCCAATTCGACATCTTTCACACACACAATTCAGTGACACCAGCTACATCAATCACGTGCAACCATCACCAATATCCACTGCCAAAATTTTCATCACCATAAACAGAAACTCAGTGCTTCCTAAACCATGTTTCTATTCAACTATGAAACTTTGACCTTTATATATTTGCCTATTCTTGTTATTTCATATAAGTGAGACCATACAATATTGTCGTTTTGTGACTGATTGATTTCACTCAGCATAACGTTTTTAAGGTTCATCCACATTGTAGCATGTATTGGAACTCCATTCTCTTTATGGCTGAGTACTATTCCATTGTATGTCCAAAAAACCAAACCCACTGCCGCTGAGTCGATTCCAATTCATAGCCACCCTACAGGACAGAGTAGAACTACCCCATATGGTTTCCAAAGAGCACCTGGTGGATTCGGACTGATGGCCTTTGGTCAGCAGCTGAGCTCTTAACCACCGTGCCACCAGGGCTCCACCTTCCACTGTATGTACAAAATATAATTTTGTCTTTTCAACTTAGTTTCTATTTCTAGTCCCCTTTCAGCTGCAAGTAACAGAGAAACCTACTAAAATAAAAGTAGCTTGGCCTTTAGAACATTCATTATCTTATAACAAGAAGCCTGGACACAGGGTGGCTCCAGGTACTAAGCAGCTCGATGTTGTCGTCAGTGATGCCGTCAAGGACCAGGAATTTTCCATCTTCCCACTGCTTCCTTGTAGGGTGGAAGATGGCTGCAGCAGTCTAGGGGTCACACGTAGACATGATGACATCCAGCAGGGAAGGGGGGCTGCAAAATGGCCACAATAATACCTCCCATCCCTGTGTGCACACAGATTTGCAATGTGTCTTTGCCATGCTTCCCATGAAGAGGTGGAGTCTATTTCTCCACCCCCTGAATCTGGACTTGGACATGTGTCTTAGTTTCCTGGTGCTGCTGTGAAAGTAATGCCACAAGTGGGTATCTTTAAAGAACAGTAATTTATTTTCTCACAGTTCAGAAGACTAGGTGTCCGAATTCAGGGTACCGGTTCTAGGGGAAGGTTCCCTTTGTCAGCTTTTGGGGAAGATCCTTGTCTATTTCATTTTCTGTAGCTCTGGTGTTGCTAAGTTCTGTGGTGATCTTTACATGGCATCTATCTTCCCCCATTTGTGCTTGTCTCTGTATCAATGCTGTTCCTTATAACTCAGAAGTGATGAGGTGTATGGCCTCATTAACGTAACAAAAACTCTATTCCCAAAGGAGATTACATTCACAGGTATAGGGGTTAGGATTCTAGCACATATTTTGGGGGGACACAATTCAATCCATAACATTCCACCTTTTGGCCTCCCAAAATTCAGGTCCTTTCACATGCAAACATTCACCCTATCATCCCAAAAGTCTTATCCCATTCCAGTATCAACTCTAAGTTCAAAATCTCATGCCTTGGAATCAACCGGCAAAGAGGGGAGTTACTATACTGGCTAGTATGATTGATCCTGATTACCAAGGAGAAATTGGACAGTTATTACACAATTGAGATAAAGAAGACTCTTATCTGGAATACAGGAGATCTCTTAGAGTATCTCTTAATACTATCATGCTCTGTGACTAAGTCAATAGAAAACTAAAACAATGCAATTCAGGCAGGACTACTAATGGCCCAGACCCTTCAGGAATGAAGGTTTGGGTCAGTCCACCATGTGTGAACCATGACCAGCTGAGGTACTTGCTGGGGGCAAAAGGAATATGGAATGGGTTGTGGAAGAAGGTAGTTATAAATACCACATGACCAGTTGCAGAAATGAGGATTGTAATTGTTATGAAGATCTCTTCCTCGTTTTGTTGTGTATCTTTGTTTTCTTCCCCCTCTTATCCCATTACTTATCATAAAATACGTACAAGGGGTTAGTGCATTTTCGGTTGCACAAATGTTAGTGGTATCATGCCAGGCGGAAGCATAACTTTATAGTCATCTTTATTTAGAGATTATGCACTGTTTAAGGAAATGTGTGTGGGTTCCCAGTTAACAAAGGGTGGACTCTGATGGTTGATTTTATGTGTCAACTTGACTAGGCTGTGATTTTCAGTGGTTTGGCCAAACACTAGTCTAGTTGCTGTTCCATGATGTAATGTAATCAATCAGTCAGTTGAAAGGTGAGTTTTTCTCTGGGTGTGGTCTGCCTTGACAATAAATAAGACGTTTTGGCAGAATTCACTCTATCTTTACTCTGCACTTTTTCCATCACTTGACCTACAGATCTTGGAATGTAGGCCTGTGGGAGTCTCCAGCCTGCCATTTGACCTAAGGATTTTGGACTTGCCAGCCCCCACAATCGTGTGAGCTAATCCCATGAAGTAAATCTCCCTGCCTCTCTCTAGATACATGTCTCACTAGTTCTGTTTCTCTAGAGAACCCTAGGACAACATGTGACTTGCTTTGACTGGTGGGACATCAGCAAATATGACTCAAGCAGAGTCTGAAGAGGCCTTATGCATTGGGGCTCACTCTCTTACTGCTCTTGTGTTGTGTGTGGCACCATCAACTGAGCGAGGCTGGACTAGCCTTTTGGATAATGGCAGACACATGTTCAAATCATCCTTGAAACCCTAGTGAAACAGCAAGCAAACCTACAAATACAAGTGAGGCCATCCTAAACCATCGAATACCAGCCAAGCTGGCCCAGACCAGAAAAATTCCCTAGCTGACTCACATAATTGTAAGAAATAATACATGTTTATTGTTTGAAGTCATTTTTTTTAAGAATACAGCAGTCTTTTATTACGCCAAATAAAGATTTGCAAAAATGTAAAACAATGCCACTTTTCTAATTGTTTTTGTTTTTGAAAAGTTACTTTTCACAAAATATTTTATGTGAACATGTAATAGGTATATTATTTTAAATTAATACAAAAATTTCTCCAATATGGTAAATATTATAGAAATAAACCACATAAATAAAAGCTCTGAGTCCTCAAAATATTTTAAGCATGTAAAGGCGTCCCAAAACCAAAAGTTTGAAGACTGCAATGTAGATAATGAATTATTTTGTAGAACTGAAGTTTCACCTGAGGAGCTTTTTAGATGACTTAGTAAGTAGATTTATAGATTCAGTATTAGTTTTTCAGATAAATGGAACATTAAAAAAAGATCATCTACATATTGGAGTGGAACAGACCAAAAGGGAATCATATATCATTGAGATTTTTATTTAAAACTTGAAAAGTTGATGGGAGCTTCAGTGAATCCCTCCAAAAAGCTGCAAACCCACTACTGTCAAGTCCATTCTGACTCATAATGACCCTATAGGACAGAGAACTGCCCCATAGGGTTTCCAAGGTTGTAATCTTTACAGAAGCAGACTGCTGCCACATCTTTCTCCCCCAGAGTGACTGGTGGGTTCGAACTGCCAGCTTATTGGTTAGCAGCCAAACACTTTAATCACTGTGCCACCAGTGTTCCTAGAGAATCCCTAGGACATGACAATTCTGCTGAATTGCCGATTTTCCCAGGTTTAGTCAAATAAACATTGGCATCTTTATCATCTGGAATATGTCGTAAGGAGAGTCAGGTTTGTGGATTAGGGAAGTGAGTTAAAACTATTTGGTTAATTGCTTGCAGATCTGAGACAAAGCTATATCCCTGACTATTAGGTTTTTTAAGAGGTAAAACAGGTCACAGCAGGGACTGGTTCAACAGACTATTCACCTTTATTTCTTAAGCGGGTCAAAATTTGCATAAAATCTTCGTTGGTGTCAGCTTTAAGAGGGAATTGAAGTAAAAGTTTGGTAGAATGCACCTGAAAATTTATAGATTGTTTCAATTATTTTGGCTAATAGTTTTTTGCCCAAGTTAATAGTCTTTTGCCCATAGGGCAATTTTTCAGCTATTCTTAAATCATACATAGTGTGTTATTGTTATTAGTTGCCATTGAGTTGCCTCCAACTCATGGTAACCTTATGCCCAACAGAATGAAACGCTGCCTGGTCCTGCTCCATCTTCATGATCATTGATATGTTTGAGTTCACTGTTGTCGCCATTGAAAGTTTTTTTTTTTTTTTTTACTGAGAACAAGGGGTCAAATTGGTACTTACAGTTTGCGCTCACCATACTAGCAACAATCATGCCAGTTTTCTGTTGTTTATGTAATTTAAACATTTGTTGAGCTACTGGCGAATGGAATAAGTATGGCATACACAGTTTAAAAATTAAATTAGTATAAAGTGAAAACAAAATATACATCATGACAGTAATAGAGCATGATTATTTTAACAACATTTTCTTTAAAGTATATTAAGCTATGATCAAAGTTTAGGAATGAGGTCTATTGAAAAGTTTGGGCTTGTCTAATTTGATGAATTCCTTGTAATTGTTTTTTAAGTATATTTAAATTGTTGGTTGCTTGTTTAGGCCGGTTTATATAAAAATAACATTGGTCATGAACTATAGCATATGCTCTGTCTTGTAGGGCTATGAGGGTATTTAACATTGTCTGCTTTTGTAAGACTATGGAAGAAAAACTATCTTATTTTGAAGAACTTTAAATGTTGAAAATAGAATTAAAACTTTGTTTTATAACCTTAGATATGTTTATGATTTTTTTTTTTAAATTATAAGTTTTCAATTGGGGGAAAATACAATAGGATGAAATTTGGTCCTGTGGTAAACTAGAAGGTTTTTTATTATGTCTCTTTTTTTTGGGAGGAGGGATAACCTGATGTACAAAAGAACCAAGGTTAGTAACCTGACTAGTACCGAGGGTAGGAGTATGGTCAAGGAAGGTATTAAAAAGCCAAGATTACATTGTTTTGACTAATTGGGAGGCAAACTTTTGTTAAGTTTTATTGCCATACTGGAAAAATAACCCAGTTTTGGCTGAAGAATGAGTTAGTTTTTTGTCAGGTTTGTTATTGGTGGACAAGTGAACAGAATTACTAGTATTAGGGCAAAAAGGAGTGTTTTAGTCATCTAGGGCTGCTATAAAAGAAATACCACAAGTGGATGGCTTTAACAAAGAGAAATTTATTTCCTTACAGTAAAGTAGGCTAGAAGTCCAAATTCAGGGCACCAGCTCCAGGGGAAGGCTCTCTCTCTCTGTTGGCTCTAGAGGAAGGTCCTTCTCATCAATCTTCCCCCGAACTAGGAGTTTCTTCGCACAGGAACCCCACGTCCAAAGGATGTGCTCTGCTCCTGGCGCTGTCTTCCTGGTGGTATAAGGTCTCCCTGTCTCTCTACTCACCTCTCTCTTTTATATCCCAAAAGAAACCAGCTCAAGACACAATCCAATCCCATTGATTGAGTCCTGCCTCATCAACACAACTTCCGCCCATCCCCCCTGATTAACATCATAGAGGCAGGATTTACAACACATAGAAAAATCACATCAAATGACAAAATGGTGGACAATCACACAATATCTGGAATCATTTATGACCCAGCCAAATCGATACACACATTTTGGGGGACATAATTCAATCCATGACAGGGGGACAATGGGAGTAGTTTAGAAGGGGGAAAAACATAATAATTATTAAAACTGTTATCAAAGCCAAGGAAGGCACGAGGTAAGGAAACCAAGGAATCTTGTTCTGGAGTCTTGGGCAGAAGTTGTCTACTTTTGTGATGTCATCTATAGCTGCTTCCTGAAAGGCAAAAAGGTGCCAAGCAGGAAGTCATTCCATTGCCCATACGGATGACTTAGAAAAGCCCTTCTGGAAATCTGCCCATGCTCAGCCCACTACCTTCCTCCTCAACCTCTCCTTGAAGGAGCCAAGCTGCTGCTGATGTAATTGCTAACGGGCGCTTCTGCAGACACTGCTCTGACCAGGCCAGGTTAAGTGGGCCTTTCTGTGTGGGCACAGACACTCAGCAGCTAATTGAACTATGAGATAGGGGCAGCAGCATGGGACATGGGAGAAGGCAGGAACCAGGTGGACTCAGTGGGTAGAAAAGCGGAGGGAAGAAGACTACTAGTTAGAGGAACACTTCTGGCTCTGCCTGTCGTTCTCCTTCTGTGTGAAGTGAGAGGCCTAGCACTTAACTCTATGCCAGGTAGGTACTTGTTGAGAACGTGAGGCTGCACAGCCTCAACAGGGACAGCCTAAGAAAAGGACACTCACTAAGAAAATGACTATGTCTATTGCCACCAGAGACAGACCTGGTCTCAAGACTTGTGGAGGGTCCCCTTGGCAAACCTGGAATTTAGGTTCCTCCCATTTCCCACTTAAGCAATTCCCCACTGCTCAATCTCAACCCTAAAGATAACACAGGAAAACTTTATTAACATGTCACAGAGTCCCTTTTCACTAGGAGACTCAAGGGTGGTTTCCGAAATCTCCAGTTCAGTCCCAAGTGGAGTTGCACAGAGCTCTTTAACCTCACCTGCGTCTTGAAATTTTGCTGCCTTCCACCAGGCAGCAGATGGTCCAGCAGGACATATCTGGGCACCAATGGCATAAAGCTCTTCCTTCCTTCCCCTCTTCCTGTACATCATCGGAAGGGAAGTGTTAAAAAGCCATGGGAGTACGCATTTGAGATCTGCTAAGGGTGAGCAGGTCTGGGGATTTAGGCCTGGGCCTTAGGCACATCCTGCGGAGCAGTGATGCTCACTGCACTCAGAGCTCCCAGCCCAGCAGACTGGAATCCAGCCCCTGACAGTGGTCTGCTTCTGTCACTACCCAGCTGTGCGGCCTTTCTCTTGGGGAAATCACTCTCTATTCTGTTTTTCCATCTGAACAATGGGGCAAGCAAGGGTTGGTGTGAGAATTAAATGAAGTAACAAATTCTAGATTGAAGCAAACATTTAATTAAAATAGCCAAATCAACTAAAAGGGTGACTTAATGTCTGAAAGCAGAGTGCAATTTTTACTCAAGAACTGTGTCCTTTCACCAGTTGCCCAGTCAGTTGCCCCAAACAAAACAATTTATCCTTTACTCCTTCCCATCTCCCCCACCCCCTAAGAGCAAAAACAGCCAGGAGCTGCAGACAGATAACTTCCACAACAGCTATTACTTATATGTGCCAGGTGCTGTTTAGAGAACTTCACACTAACTTATTTAATTCTTACCACTCTATCAGATTTAGCAGATATCTAATATTAATACATATTTAATATTTAACAGAATTATTTAGTAGACCTCTGAGATCTATTCCTCCATATTACAGTTTGGAAAGGTTAGGTCACTTGCCCAAGGACACAGAGATCAGTGGTCTGCCTCCAGAGCTCACACTATTAACTTCTAAGCTGCGCTGCCGAATTCAGTTGCAGAAATCCCAAAGTAGGTATAGAACAAGTGTCCAAGCTGGCATTTCCTAACGACATAAACAAACTCTCAAATAGCAGGAAGGGATTCTGCACTGCACAGCCCTGAGGCAGTGCTCCAGAGAGGGCCTTTCCCAGATACCCTCGCCTGCCAGGAAAGGCCAACCTGCACCTTCAAAAGAGCATCTAGGCCAAAAGGTAAAAGGAAACCAACTGACCATCTGGCCCTCCTCACAGCCAGGCTTAGTCACCTCCACTCCACAGCCTCTCTGCTGCTCCATGTCCACTCCCAGCAGGCACTGTGGAGGGCTATTAAAAGAGAATACATTAAACAACAAAAATGATCTTTACGATACATTAAAAACTGGGCTGAAAAGAGGGCTTCTATGAAAAGGGGAAACCTATAGGTTGATTTCACCTGCCAAGTGCCACAACACAGCCTTGTTGGGACCACACGTGCCTCTGGGGCTCTGCAATGGGCAGATCCTCTCTCTGGCTGTGCCTCCTGCCTAGCCCCTGCTGGCTCACCTGCCTAAGTTCATGTTGCTGGTAGGTTCTGTCTCCGCTCCCATCTCTAGTGTGGTTTGATCACTGAATTCACACTGGTCCTTTATCAGTTTGGCTTTGCCTCTTCCATAAATGCTGACATTTCAGGGACTGTTTTCCATAGTTTTCTTGCAGTGCAGTACTTTTCTAGGTGGACAGTTTCTGATGCGGTTTCCTCTGATTCAGGTGCAGAAAATACCATCTTGACCCATCCCCCAAAGAAGGTGTTCTCACGAGGGCTTTGATACACAAAGACGAGATTCAGTTAGGACCTAAGAGCTTCCATGGCTACAGACACAGGGTCCAGGATCCAGAAGTAGATTTGTCTAAGGCAGTACAGAGGTGGGAACAGATGTTTCTAAGATGCCCTATCAACAGTTTTAAGTTCGCTGAGTAGTACTACTCCCCGACAAATACATCAGCAGGTAATCCTGCTAGAGAAATATTGATCAACCTTGCTTTATTCCAGAAAGAATTCCAGAAAGACTGCTTAAGAAACCACAAGAAGGGAGCATAATTTAAAAGTGGAAGTCTTTCTCTAAAGCCTGGGCTCAAACCACTTATATTGCCTCAGGACTTTTCAGATACCTGAGTCAGTGGACTACAGGTACTTTTATCACTCTTCTCTGAATATTGTTTCTCTCAACTAAATTTTTATCATAATTGGGTGACAGAATTTTCATACTTGGTATTCCCAGACAAGTACCAGAAAAGCAGCTACTCCAAACTGCCAGTTGAGTACAGAAAATAAAGCCTCAGCAGATGGGTGAGCTGGAAGGAGGGATACTCTCCTCCTCTAGACTGGGGAAGTCACAAGGATGGCTGCCACAGACTTACACCACCTCCATATAGAATGGAGGCGTGCAGAATCAAGACATCATAAACGTATGGGTTTGGGGCACCCACTCCATGCCCTCATGTTCACTGTGTTCAACTCAACTTCTCCTTATTATCCTGTGGAGACTGAGGAACCTACCCTAACAATAAACCCCTCTCCTTGCTCTAATACCATGGCTTTCATAAGAACAAAAGAATTCTTGCTCTGGTTATTCTTGTTGGGGAAAAGGGAACACGGGATGATGGGAAATAACTATTTAGAACACATACCCTTAAGACCAATACAGGCTAAAGAAAATCCTTACAGCAGAAACAGCCAATTAGCAAATTCACTGATTATTCCTCTATTTACATTTGTATACTCAATAATTTGCTAGGTTATGGCTTGAATATAGATGTCAATCCATGAATGTGTGGGCTGGTTCATTTTAAGAAAGACATAATGCGAAATTTAAAAATACTCATGTAAGCATAAAGCATTTGTTTATTATTGCTATAATCAAGGCAAAATCTCTTAAACAATTAGCCTTGGTAACAGAAGTATAATCAGAACCATTATCCATGAATTTACAATTTGTTCTTCCCTGCTGTTCAGACGTAACTGTTTCACACATAACATCTACCACAAGAACTTTATTATAGAGAGGAAGCGAAAAGAAATTGAAAATCACTAAACAAGCTTTAACCACTTCCTTAGTTACCTGACAATTACATTCTCTGAGCCTTTTTAGGAAACCCTGGTGGCGTAGTGGTTAAGAGCTATGGCTGCTAACCAAAAGGTGAGCAGTTCAAATCCACCAAGCGCTCCTTGGAAACCCTATATAGGGCAGTTCTACTCTGTTCTACAGGGTTGCTGTGAGTCAGAATCGACTTGATGGCAAGAGGTTTGATTTTTTTGTTTTGAGCCTTTTTCATCTGTGTTAAAAGAAAAAGAGGTGAGGGGGAGGAAGGGAGAGAACAAACCTACCCACTTGGAGGATCAACTGAGATAACACACGTGATAACTGAGATAACAAATGAAACTGCACTGTAAACTCTGATACAAAATACAGTATCATCAACAACAGTGCTTATAACCCCTTCCAAGGAGGGACAGGATCATCACTCAACATTCTATGCTCTTGGCAGCCTGCATGACAGTGCTCAAGAATCAAATCCTGGGGCAGGTCAAAAGATATCAATGACCAAGTCTCCAAACTCACTAAAGAACTATCAGGGCTTGACAAGCCACTTAACATGGATTCAACTGTACCCTAGAAATACTTGGTCGGTTTTATTTTACCTTAATATACATTTTGTACAGGCAATAATAAAAAGGCTGTTACACAACAATTCAGTGAGTTTACCTAGTTTCAAAAATAATGCATGCAGTTACAAATTGAGAGGTAGAAACACTGTATTAAAGACCTAAAAATACAAACATCATACAAATAAATGTTCAAATTAACTGCTGGAATTTCATACAAATAAGAGAAAAAATTACATTACTTTGTCAAAGTAAAGTAAAAATCATTTTTGTTGCTGTTTGTTTTTTTATCAGTACACTAAAATTAGATTAATGCCAAAGAGCTTCTGTGTAATTTTTTTTCAGGTTATAGTATCTAAAAGGATTAAAATAAAAGGATTAAAACTGGAGAATGGTTTATTCAAGTATTCAAGCACATAAGTAAAAGAAACAAAATAATATACATTGTTGAAACATTTCTGGAGGGATGTTAACTGCCTGCATTCTCCATGACTAGGTATTTGGTGAAATGTCAGGATTAACATGAAAAACACTCATCAGGCTGTAGAAAGCTGCCCATTTTCCTAACAGAATATCAACTTCACTTTTCACTAACTTTATGTAGAAACTCCACATCACTAACAAGCATTTAGGTCACCACTTTGTTTTGGCCCTATTAAAATTCTTGAGAGTCTCTCTTGATGTATATTTGTTTTAACACTGCCCAAATAAACCTACTAGCCTTTAGTAAATTTAGAGGTCACAGGCATCAATGCACATTCTGCATGCACAATAAAAAAGGTAACCAAAAGCAAACCACCAGCAACTCAAAACATTACTGAAAAAAATCTGTAGTTGTAGATGAATAGGTTAAAAAAAAATGCAATGGTTTACATGAATACAAGTTTTTTGTTTTTTTTAACCTTTCAAAGTCCACTAGAGATTACACTTGAATTATGGAAAGGGTGTATGTACATAATCAAATAAAATATTTTAAATAAGCCCACTGTGCCACATTTATTTTTAAATTTCAAAATCCATTACACAGTTGTTTTTAATAAATCAGTGCAATATGAAATATTCTGGAAGATTAACATAAGACCAAATTGAAGGTGTCAAAATTTCTTCCTAGAGCCATCATTTGCTTCTTCTTAAGCTACTGCTTGCTGAGCTGTTTTAGGATACATGCTAAGATTTAGACAAACTTACCCCAGAAATCAAACTGCCTGGATGAGATGTAGATTATTTCACTTTTATATCTCAGTAATTTTCTAGTAGTTTGAAACAGGCAAACTAAACAACTTCTCATCCACATGGAATTCACATATTGCTCTGATGAAGTGAGTGAAGGGTCACTCACTTTGTTGCATTCTTAACTCTCCTTAAGAATAACTGTACTGATAATTCTAGTTCTAAGGTACATTTACTTACCATGTTCAAACTGAGAGCCAAGTAGAATATTCCTGCTTTTGCTTCCACAAAGAAAAAGGGAAGGGGTGATTTCTTTGATAAGGCAGATTTCCTACAAACGTGTAGTTTTGGGATTGTTTTTCCGTTTTGAAACTACTCTGTGTTCTTTGGTAGTCACCAGTTAAGAAACTACAGTTTCCTGGGGATAGGGCAACAGAACCCAAGCTGAAATCCAATCCCAAACATATCACCTCACATTCCCACTGACTGGTCCACGGGACAAGCCTGCTACTGCTCACATCGTCACAGTGCTATAGCAGAGTGCTGACAATCTTCTTTCAACACTAGACTTATCTAGAAATAAAATAACAAAAATTAAATTCATAATAAAAGTCATTTATATTTTCCAGACCAAGGACAGAAGAAGTAATGAATATTTTTTTGAAAATCACTCTACCTACCTCCTCCTCTCTGTTCTACCTTTGCCCCAAAGTAACAGTCCTGAGTAATGTTTCTTCCTTATGCCTGATAATAGTTTAGATATGGTTCTAGCTTACTGCTGCAAAGTAGTACAATTTACATAAGCATGTCAAGTAAAGAACATTTAGATTGTAACAGTCTCCTCACGATTGCAAATAATTTTAGGATTGCCATCCCCTTGTGGCTATTCAAAAACGTAATACACCACATACACTACAAGGGGTCCACCACCACTTTCTCAGATTACTGGGTTTATATTTGATAAGTAATAATATTATCCTGGCATCCAATCAATCTCAACTCTGCTATCTATACCAAATTTCCAGTACATCAGGTCTATCTTTTTTAGTTACTAAGCCAATGAGGCTTTAAAAAGTTGCATTTAATAATAAAAACAAAGTGTTTCTATAGACACGAACACATGCCCACCACCTTAGTACTGCAGTGTAGGAATCTAAAGACTAGCAAGAAAAGCTATCAGTACTTTACATACATTACCTCTAATACTCACAACAACTCTGCAAGGTAGGCTTTTTATTTTTTATTTTATTTATTTATTTATTTTAATAATAACTTATGTGTTTATCTTTTTGAAAAATATTTCATTTTTTTGTTGTTGAGAATACACATAGCAGAACATACACTAATTCAGCAACTTCTACATGTACAGTTCAGTGACACTGATTACATTCTTCAAGTTGTGCAACCATACTCACTCTCCTTTTAACACAAACTCATTGCCTCCTAAATTTCCTATCTACTCTTTTGAGTTGCTGTTGTCATTTGATCCCATAAAGATATTTCTTTAAAACAACACAATGTTCAAGGCAGACATTCTTTACTAATTAAGCTAAACTACTGTTTGGTTTAAAGAAGACTTCAGGGGATATTTTTGGTTTAATATTTAAAGATTATTTTAGGGGTTCATCTAGCCTCAAAGGCTCTAGAAAGCCTGGATTCCATGAGAATTTGAAATTCTCTTCTTCATTTCCCCCTTTTGATCACGATGCAAGGTAGGCTTTGTCATCTCCATCTTATAGATGGAGAAACTGAGACCACAGAAAAGTTAAATAATTTGCTCAAGGTTGCAAGGCCCATATTCAAACCGATACCTGTAGGAGACAACTAAGCAACAATCAAGAAATACAGTACTTTATAAGTCAACTTACATTTATGTACATTTTCAATATCTGCAGGATCCTGTAAAATCTTAGTTAGTCCTTCCAAAAGAAGAGCTGCCTTATGATAGCGAAAAACAATATCTTCAGTCTGCTGAAACATCTCATCCAAGGCTGCAGACTGAACCTGGAGCCAGTCAACAAAAATGAGAAGATTCTCAACTTTTTTTAAGAAAATGGTAATTCATTTGAGCAATGTAGCTTTAAATGGAATATACCTAGAATTAACACAAACTATATGGAGACCAGGTAGTGCAACGGTTAAGCGCTCAGCTGCTAACAAAAATGTTGGCCATTCAAACCCACCCAGCAGCTCTGCAGGAGAAAGACCTGGTGATCTGCTTCTGTAAAGATTACAGCCAAGAAAATCCTATGGAGTAGTTCTACTCTGTCACGTAGGATCACTATGAGTCAGAATCAACTCAACAGCACCCAAAAATAACAACAATCTTAAAAAAGTCAAAGATTCATCAGGATGAAAAATATAAAGGAGTTTCTTGACAAAAGGGTTATTCTGTGTTTAAACACAGCCTTCTCATATTCAGAGAACTCTGAGATTCATGACTCATAAAATTTATACTGTCTCTTTCAAAAATTAATTTAAAGCTGCTTACAACAAAGTAAACTAAATGGATACAGAAAACCAGAGTCATGAAAAGGAAGAAGAAATAAATAAACATATGTGCTAATACCACAAAGCTTGCTAAACAACCAGGGCAAAGGGAGGAGCTTATTGAAGTCACATGGCTCTTATTAGAAAGGAAGGAAACATCATAATCCCCTATGAGAAGGCATTTTCCCAGGCACAAAATTCTAAAAAAATTGATCATATACAGTCTTAATCTGGTATAGGGTAATATAACGCATATTACTCACATCAATAGTGATATAATGTATATCATTTTTGTCAACAGTTTATATGCCAAAGTTATTTTCATGTGACTTTATTATAATGACTTTCAAAAAAGGCTGAGGATATAACTTAACAGTACATTTTAAAGAAGACAAACTTGGGAGTAATCTCTTATGTTAATGTGGTACAAATGAGATTGGCCAGTAATGTTTTTCCCCATTTAACCAATTCTTTAACAGTCTCTATTTTTATCTGTGGAGCCCCGGTGGCACAGTGGTTAAGAGCTTGCCTGCTAACCAGAAGGTCAGTAGTTCAAACACACCAGCTGCTCCTTGGAAACCCTATGGGGCAGTTCTACTCTGTCCTATAGGGTTGCTAAGAGTCGGAATTGACTCGACAGCAGTGGGGGTTTTTTTTTTTTTTTTTGGTTTATTTAAATCTATACTTTAGAGCAAGTTTTCACTCGATAGAGACAGCAAGTAAGTTATTTCCAGGAATACTGTTGTTATATGTTGTCGAGTCCATTCTGACTCGTAGCAATTGTACAGGATAAAACAGAACTGCTCCATTAGGTTTCCAGTACAACCAGACAATTGGAAAAGTAGATTTTACTTTATATCTATACTTAACTAAGGTCAGTAAGTGGAATTGGAGCACATGAAATTTATAGATAGGTTAACAAAGTAGCATTTTT
This sequence comes from Dugong dugon, assembly GCA_030035585.1. NCBI lineage: Eukaryota > Metazoa > Chordata > Mammalia > Sirenia > Dugongidae > Dugong > Dugong dugon. The sequence goes on from CM057460.1 coordinate 205,712,136, forward strand.
TCTAGTAGCTTTATCAGGACAAAATTTCTTAACTATCCAGTGCTCCTTCTAGATAGTCAGGGAATTAGCACCTTTCACTGAAGAACCCTTATTCCCCCCCACCAATTTGAAATGCCACTTTAACATAAATCACATTTTTGTAGGCATTTAAACCTGCTTCGGGACTCTCCATCCCAGTGGTTCTCAATCCTGGCTGCACATGAGAAACATCTGGGGCATTTACAAAAATCATCAATGTTCAGGTCTACCCTGCTGGATCAGAACCTCAGGGGGCAGGCAGGGTCCAAGCACTGCTTTGATTTCAAAGCATTTTGGGTGATTACAAGTATAGCCAGGACTGAGAACCCCTGCTCTAGAGTATTCCATTGATTCATCTAGCTCTTTCTTCTTCTCTACCAAACTGTGTTTTATAGGGTTGGCGCCTTGTCATTCCTCTTCTTTTTCTTGGCCATTCTACACATATGTATTTTTCCAGATGAACTTTTTCTCTCATTCTGTCAGTTAAAAAAAAAGAAAAAAAACCTGTTGTGATTCTAATTTGGGCTACACTGACCTTACTTTCAGCCAACAAATCTACTATGTGCCAGGCACTATTCTAGGCAGTGGGGACACAGAGGTGAACAAAGGAAAAAAAGAAAAATTTCCTAAACAGCAGAAACAGATCCAGCTAAAGCTTTCAGATGCAAACTACAAAAAGATTAGATCATGCCTAATGTTAGCAAATTTTAAGAAAAATCATCAAATTCTACCAACTGTGATAACCAGATTTATAAATTACATTCAATGTTATGTAAATATTATAAAAGATTTAGGAGGTACTCCACAATACTTGGGATTTAGGGGTGATAGGGCATAAACTTTTAAAGAGGAATAAATGGTGTCAATTCAAAAAATACTTTTAGAGATAACTAGTACTATACAACATTAAATCTTAAAAAAAGGTACCATTTCTACAGCACAATTATAGATGAGTTTCTCTGCAGTTACACTGTTGATTTCATCAATAAATCTCTGTTTGTCAGAGAAGAAGCGATTCAGCTTTTCTGTAAGTTTCTTGCACATGGTGATGCAGAATTTATATCGTTCATTCAGACTTCTGACAACTGAAAAGAGATGGGAATTAATTTTAGTTTTTCTTCAGAAATAAAAACACAGTGGCATGTACTTTTCCTGCTGATATAAGGAAAGTGACACTAACTGATCATTGAAAAGAAATTACTGGACATCAGATTCTTTCATATGTTCTCTTTTTCAGTTAAAAAAAGATTGAGAATAAAGTACTTCTCACTTTTCTCCATAATTAAATGGCAAAACAGAAACAAAAACAAAAACAAAAACCCCCAGCATCTTTTCCCTTTTGATTAAGAGTATTTAATAATATAGTGATTCCTTATCAAAAAGTTTCTTTGTTGGCATAATGAGAATAAGGGTAACCTGCGTATCCCTGGGTCACACTGGCCATGCTCACCCATACCTTGTTTCACAGCTGTGGAAGGGCTCAGCTTCCCGGACTTGATCTGAGCTTTGGCGAGATGCAGAGAAGCTGCCAGCAGCTGTGCTGCTTTCATGTATAATACCAACTGTTCCACCCGCCTGTACCAAGAAGAGGAAGAGAGTCATCTTGAGAACTAGCCTGCTAGTATGGACTCTCCTATACATCAAGTCACCATGAAAACAGTCATTGTAAGCGATACTGGGGCCCTGGTGGTGCAGTGATTAAGAGGTATGGCTGCTAACCAAAAGGATGGCAGTTCGAATCCACCAGCCACTCCTTAGGAACCTTAATGCACAAATAAGTCCTGAAGGGAGAGGATTTGACATGGAAAAGGATGTGTGTACTTTGAAAATAACAAATACACTCATAAAAACCAATAGTTACTTTATCATCAAATATCTTCAACAATATAATGTACAGGGGAAAGGCAACACTACTGTTACAGAATCTCAAACTTGTGCCTCATACATTGAAATCTAGTATAATTTAATAATTAAGATACTCCCCTGAAGCTTTTAATAATGAGATATGATCTTCAGTGGGTGACAATCCCTACATCTCAACCACAAGTTTACAGAAAGCATGAAGAATTTGGAAATGAATGACAAATAAGGCACCTACCCCCAGTCTTTGCTCAGCTGGCTGATCTGGTCCACAACCACACTCTCCTGAATCTGGTACAAAGAGACAGCAGATGTGCACAGCTCTGGGTTTCCTCCCCGCACGGCTGTCAGATCCAGGACACACTCAGTAAACATCAGCATCATATTCAGATGGCGTAAGGTGTCTGTGTGTTCTCGCTGTAGCAAAGTCAATTTTTCTTAAGAAATTTTCAGAATAATCATAATAGGTACATACTCATTTCTGTATATAAACTATAGCCACTACTAATGTTTTTCTATACATATGTAAATCAGAATGAACAAATGAGATTCAGATTTTTAAATTTCAGAAGACTAGTGAGAAAATAAACACAAATGAAACCAAATGTGGGCGTGTGCATATGTTTGTGTATGTATCAGAGCACCCACAAAAGCTTCAAAGATATGAATGAGGTCACTGATTTTATTAGAAAAAATAAAAAAACTAAATGATTAAATCAGTATGCATGAGACAAAAACATGACAAAATAGGTAACAATATTAGATAGTTCAGTGAATTCTACTGACTTCTTATAATTTCAGAGATACTTTATTTTAATTTCTGATGGTGTTTCAGTTAACTAAATTATTAGAATGAATGCCAAAGCTCTAAGTTTCTGTAACTTCTTCAGGTAATTGAAGAGGAAAGTCTAGGCATATCAGCATTCAGAGAGGTGTCATTTAAAATTGATATTCTAAAATTAATGTTTTCAGATTTTTTTTTTTTTAGTTATATATGTATTTTGAAATCTTAAATAAGACTAAAAATTTCTCACCTTCCTTTTATGTTTAAAAAGGATCAAGAATCATGTTCCCAGAGACAGGAGAATAAACCAACCAACTTTTAGAAGCCTCTCTACTCTGTGACAGAATATTGGACTCTATGTTCCAATACATTGGATCACATGTAACATATTGAATTTACGTCTAATTTGGAGACTGAAAAAAATCTGAGGATTGCTTTTCTAATCTTAAGCATATCAGACATATTTTCAAAATTACTAAATTATTATTAAATTCACTACTGAAATTTTGCATGTGATGTTTTATAACTTGTTTGTGAAATATTTATTTTAATTTTTATTCATACAAAATAGAAATTTTAGAGGGCCTACCTGAAGACAGGATTTGTTTTTCAGTTAGCCTGGAGAGTTGATAATTTTAATTTAAAATTCAAGCTAACTCGGCACTGCAGCTAGGGACTGAGGACACGTGAGTCCACTGAAGGTTGTTTCAGAGTCAAGATAGGGAACTGAGTTGGCATAGTCTTTGAAATCATAAAATTAACTTCTCTTGTTCTAAATTTGTGTTTTTTTCTGTAGAATTGACTCCAGAAAGGGAAGTCCTGTTCTACAAATGGGAGGATCCAGTCTGTTGGACAGGTATATTTCTCAGTGTTAATGGTGAGACTGGTTTATTATTTTCTTAAACCTAAGTTCAGGTGTATTATTTTTATCTTATTTAAAAAACAAGCTTTGAGAATAAAAATTTATGGTTTTAGGACAAAGATTATGTTTTAAATGTCTTATAAGCAGTAAATAAACTTCAGATAAAAAAATAAAGAACACCCACTTTCATCACTGGTAATTAGGCAGGGAAAAAAAAAAATAAATGAAAGGCATCCAAACTGGAAAGGGAAAAGTAAAACCATTTCAGTTCACTGATGACATGATCCTAAACATAGATAGTTCCAAAGAATCCATAAGAAAGCTACTAAAACTAATAAACGAATTCAGCAAAGTTGTAGGGTACAAGATTAACAAGCAAAAAATCAGTTGTGTTTCTAATCACAAGCAATGAACAAGCTGAAAGGAAACTAAGCAAACAACCTCATTTACAACAGCATCTAAAAGTATAAAATATCTAGGAATAAATTTAATTGGGAGTAAAAGACTGATACACTGCTGAAAGAAATTAAAGAAGACCAAAACAAATGGAAAGACATGCTGTGTTCACAGATCAGATAAGTTAATATTGTTAAATGTCAAAACTAACCAACGCAATCTCTAGATTCAATGTGATCTGTATCAAAATTCCAACAGTCTTTATCACAGAAACTGAAAAGCTGATCTTCAAATTTATAGGAATTGCAAGGGGTCCCAAAGAGCCAAAACAATCTTCAAAAACAAGAATGAAGCAGACTCACACTTCTCACCTTCAAAACATACTTTAAACCAAACTAAACCAGTTGCCATCAAATTGATTCCGACTCATGGTGACCTCCTGTGTGTCAGAGCCTCCATAGTATTTTCAATGGCTGATTTTTCAAAAGTAGATCACGAGGTCTTTCTTCTCAGGCAACTCTGGGTGGACTTGAAGCACCAACCTTTTGGTTAGCAGCTATGCATTAACAATTTGTACCATTCAGGGACTCCAAAACATACTATAAAGCTACAGTAGTCAAAACAGTGTGGTAGTTATATAAGGACAGACATACAGACCAATGGAATAGAATTGAGAATCTAGAAATAAACCCATACATCTATGTCTAATTGATTTTGAGAAGGCTGCAAGTCTACTCAAGGGGGAAAAAGTAGTCTCTTCAATAAATGGTACTTGGACAACTGGATCTCCACATGCAAAAGAATGAAGCTGGACCAATACCTCACATCATATACAAAAACTAACAAAAAATGATCAATGACCTATATATAAGAGCTAAAACCATAAAACTCTTAGAAGAAAACATAGGCATAAAACGTCAAGATCCTGTTTTTGGGAATGGAATTTTAGATATGACACCAAAAGCACAAGGAACAGAAGAAATAAACTGGACTCCATCAAAATTAAAAACTTTTGTGCATCAAAGGACATTATCAAGGAAGTCAAAAAACAACCTACAGAATGGGAGAAAATACCTGGAAACTATACATCTGGTAAGGATTTAATATCCAGAATATATAAGAACTCCTACAACTCAACAACAAAAAGAGAAACCACCCATTTAAAAAATGGACCAAAAACTGAATAGACATTTCTCCAAAGATAAATAAATGGCCAATGAGCACATGAAAAGATGCTCCATACTGTTAGTCATCAGGGAAATGCAAATCAAAACCACAATGAGATACTACTTCACACCCACCAGGGTGACTATTATCAGAAAAAACAGAAACTAACAAGTGTTGGGGAGGATGCCATTTCTGGAGGGAATGTAAAATGGTGCAGCCACTGTGGAAAAGTCTGGCAGTTCCTCAAAAAGTTAAAAATAAAATTACCACATGACCCAGCAATTTCACTCCTAGGTATTTATCCGTAAGACTTGAAAGCAGGGACTCAAATATACCTGTACACCAGTGTTCACTGCAGCATTATTCATAATAGTCAAAAGGTGGTAACAAGCCAAGTGTCCATCAACAGAGGAATGGATAAACAAAGTGTGCTCTATACATGCAATAAAGAGAAATGAAGTTCTGATAAGTTACAACACGGATGAACCTTGAAAACATTATGCTGAGTAAGATACGTCAGACACAAAAGGACAATAATATTGTATGATTCCACCTATATGAAATATGTAGAACAGGCAAATGTATAGAGACAGAAGTTTATTAGTGATTACCAGGGGTTGGGAAGAGGTGGGAATTTGAGTTATTGCTGAAGGGGTACTGAGCTTCTCTTTGGAGTGATGTACAACTTCTGGAACTGGACAGTGGTGATGGCTGCACAACACGGTGAAAGTAATTAATGTCACTGAACTGTAGACTTAAGATGGTTAAAATGGCAAACTTTCTGTTATATATATTTTATCACAATGCAGCTAAAAAAAATAAAGAAGACAAAATGTGCTGCTTCCTATGAATCAAAGCTTGTTATAGATGAGAATCACTGTCAACATTATTCTGAAAATACATTAGTGATGTTTATCAAATATAAAGAAAAAGTAAGTTAAAGAGAAAAAAAAACTACTCAACAGTATTTTGTTCTTTCATCATCACTAGAACATTCTCATACAGTGTCAAAGATTACATGGGCACAACACAACAGTCTTTCCTCTACCTCCATCAGTGTCTCCTCAGGCAGTTCAGGAGCTTCAAAGGTGATGAGCCCCTCTAAGCTGGGGGATGATGCACCGTAAGGCATGGGAGCTGCCTCTGCTTGTGGAGGGGAGGATCCTGAACACACGCCAGGTGGGGAGCCCATACATACATGGCCGCTCACAGAGCAGAGGGAGCCTCCAGAGCTGCTGGACCCCGCTGGAAGGAAACAGAACACATGGAGCAGTTTCCTGAGTTAGTTCTTGAAGTTAGGGGCTTTTGCACCCACTTCTACTTTTATTTATTGAATAAAATCTATTATTAAAGAAAAAATTTTAAAAGTCAGTGATCTCCTATTTGACCATATCAATAATTTTTATTTTTCCATGCTCACCCATCTGTCAGTTTGTTGTGCTGTGGTGGTTTACATGTTGCTGTGATGCTGGAAGCTATGCCACTGGTATTTCAAATACCAGCAAGGTCACCCATGGTGGATAGATTTCAGCAGAACTTCCAGACTAAGACAGACTAGGAAGAAAGGCCTGGCAAGGCAATCTACTTCTAAAAATTAGCCAATGAAAACCTTATGGATCACAATAGAACACTGTCTGACTTCCCTGCTTTGGCCATGTCATCAGGAAGGATCAACTGTTGGAGGATGACATTGTGTCTGGTGAGGTAGAGGGCCAGCAAGGGCGAGAGAGATCCTCGGTGAGACGAATTGGTATGATAGCTGCAATGATGGACTTGAACATGCCGGTGATTGTGAAAATGATGCATTTTATTTTATTGTACATAAGGTCGCCATGAGTGGGCGCTGACTTGATGACAGCCATCATCATCATCATCACATGCAGATTTTACAGTCATCATCATAGCTATCCTTTTTATACTGTTTTATACAAATTTGTATCATATACATTTCCCCATGTTGCTCCATAGTCTTCATAATTATAAAACTTAATACATGTTAGTGGGTCATTAAATCTATATATGTAATTTTCTTAGCTAGTTCTCTAACTTGGGGCATTTATACTGTCTAATTTTACAAATTACAAATAACACGGAAATGAAATACACAGTTTTCCTCCTTTCTTTTGAATGATTTGTAATAAATACTCCAAAGTAATATAAACAGGAATGGGATTACCACTGGTTAAATATTATAAACATTTTTATAGCTCTTCCTAAAAATTGCCACACTGCTTTTTAAAGCAGCAGCGAGTAAGCACACGGATCCCACTACAGCCTCAACAACACCAGGTGTTATACTTTTTTAAAAGTTGGCTTAGTTAATAGACATAAAATGTTACTTCCTTAAAATGGTATTTTCTTATGTAAAATGGTATTCTATTATTTCTTATATAAGAGTTTTGATAATCTTAAAAGTAAGATTATTAGCTCCACTTCCTGTCCTGCTTCCTACTTATATTCTTTGCTTATTAATTTATTGCTATCTTGAATAGTAACTTATTTAGCATAAGAGAACTTAAAGGACACAAGGTACAATATGTAACATGATATCAAATGATAACTGATTTCCAGTTCAATCTAAATACTTTTTAAATTATTTTTGATATTAATAACCTACTTAAAGAGTGCTGTTGTTAGTGGCCATCGAATCAACTCTGACTCATGGCCACCTTAAGTACAACAGAACAAAATGTTGATCAGTCCTGTTGACCAGCCAGCATTTTGAGTCCATCACTGTGGCTACTGTGCCAATCCACCTTACCCAGGGTCTCCCATGCCCTCACTGGCCTTCTGCTTCACCAAACACAATGTGCTCCTCTAGTGATTGAGTCTTCCTGATGACATATCCAAAGCAAGTGAGTTAGATAATATTTTGTGAGATTCATAAGGCTCTCATGGCTAATTTTTGGAAGGAGATCACCAGGCCTTTCTTCCAAGTCTGTCTTAGTCTGGAAGCTCCACTGAAACCCATCCACCATGGGTGATCCTGCTTTGAAATAACAAAGGCACAGTATTCAATACCATAGCAACAAGCAAGCCACCACAGTATGACAAACTGATAGAGGGGTAGAGTTATTTATAGAGTATGGATGAAAGAAAATCTATTAGACTGTTTAATTACGTATAGGATTAAGTGCAAAGATTGGGACTCAAAGTACAAAAACAACAAAAATATACCAAAACTCCTATTATCTTAAAAAAACTTACTGGATCTACTATAATACTATAATAAGCCTTCAATATAATCTGAGAAGCACTATATGTGCATAGCTGCTTCATCATGGGGAATTCACAGTTATATTGTGATACTATAATACTACCCTTTATATAAAAGTACAATATACACATATATATTATATAACACTTTTACTTATCAAAAAGTTTTAAATAAACGTTGTCTCATTTACTCCTTCAAACCCATTAAGGTAAAGAAAAGAGTTACCTCCATTTCACTGGCAAAAAAACAAGCCCAGAGAGGTTAAGCGACTTATCTAAGTCACAGTACTTAGATAGTCATTATCAGAACACCATACTCCAAATACTAGCTGAAGGTCATAATAACACCTTACCTGAAGTTGTTCTTGTTCGAAGGACCACATGGGTACAAGTGGGGGCCGTGGCACTATGTGGAGGTGACCCTACAGTGAACAGGACAGTCCTAGAAGTTGCTGTTGCTGCTCCTATAGGAGGTGTCAGTACAGCGCCACAGGCTCCTGCAGGAGCTACAATAAAAAGTTCACAAAATGGTACATTACCTCGATAGTGTTTATCTCAGGGGGTGGGATTACAGTAAGGCTTTCATTTTTACATGAGGTATTTTTTCAAAACAGCATTTATTATTCTTAAAATCAGAAAATTCAATACAGTATATCCATTAAAAATATTTCATACATAAACATGGACGTACATGTGGTTGGACATTGCCCAAATGGACTTTATATGATGCATAACTGTATATAGAAAACTTCTACAAATAAACAACAAAAAGACAACCTAATCAAAAACTGGTCAGAGGATATGAACAGATACTTAACCAAAGAGGCTATTCAAATGGAAAGATATGGAAAGATGCTCAATGTCATTAGCTATCAGAGAAACGCAAATCAAAACCACAAGATACTATTTCTCTCCCACTAGGATGGCAAAGATTTAAAAAAAAAACCCAGAAAATAACAAGTATTGGAGGGGATGTGGAGAAACTGGAACCCTGATCCACTGCTGCCGGGAATGCAAAATGGTACAGCCGTTGCTGAAAATACTCCGGCAGTTCCTCAAAAAACTAGAGGTAGAGCTGCCATCTGACCCAGCAGAGATTGAGCTATATGGAAGAGTAGGTACAAAATCCCCCATCTGCCAAGCCAAGAAGAATCAATAAAAGTTATTCAAAGCATTTTCACACCCAAACATCTGAAAAACACTACATTTCTGAGACCACAGAATGGAGGCAGGCATCAATAACACATATCATAAATTTAAAATAAGACACACTGAACCAGATACAGGAAAAAAAATGCCTCTTAGCATCCACCTACTCTGCAACAGAGCAAAACAAAGGTAAACATTCTAACTAAAACAGTGGAAGGCAGAGTTCATAAACATCTCATCTGGAGCAAGGGGACAGTAAGCAGAAATTAATTACTGATTAGTTTTAATTAAGTATTGATCCCTGGGTGATGCAAACAGTGAAGAGCTGGGCTACTAACCAAAAGGTTGGTTGTTCGAACCCACCCAGAGATGCACTTCAGAAAAAACACCTAGCAGTCTGCTTCTTGAAGGTCACAGCCATGAAAACCGTACGGAGCACAGTTCTACTCTGACACACATGGGGTTGCCATGTTAACTCAACAGCAACTCGTTTATTGTTACATAAGATATACAAAATGACACAGATATTCTATTTGATATAATATCTTTATGATTTTATTTTAGCAGGTATAAAAGTATTTAAGGATCTTTGTGGTTATATTGTAAGACCCAGTCATGTGAACTATCTTTTCCCTAAGGTCTTAAGTTTCTTCATCAATAGTTTTTATTTTCAGGAACTGAAACTTCATACTAATGTCAAAGAGAAACTTTAGAAAGGAGGTGGGACCAAGATGGCAGAGTAGTCAGACACTACCTGTGGTCCCTCTTAAAACAAAGACCCAAAAAAACCAAGTGAATCAATTATATATGACAATCTAGGAGCCCTGAACATCAAAGGCAAGTTGAGGAATCAGACTGAGCAGCAGAGGAAGGGAGAGACAGTTTGGAAGCAGAGAGGAGATGCCAGACCTGACCTGGCAGGAACCAGCACCCTGCAGGCTGGATTGGCTGGTGTGCACAGTGAGGCAAGCAGTGGCGCTCAGTGTGCATATTCCACATCCGGAGATACCGAGTGGTGGAGTCTACTGAAGCCTCCAGAACCAGTGAAAAGTGGTGCTCAATCGGCAAAAGATAAGTACATGCGTCTAACGTATCACGTGGATAAAAAACATCCCCTTTGGGAAGAAACTCTCTCCCATTTACCTGCTCCTCCCTGCTGTGAACTAGGTCCTGGGCTGGCTTCAGTGAATTGCCACATCCCCGGGCCGGAAGTAGGATGCGTCGCACACCCTGAGCCATTCTCTAGGCTTTAGAAAGGGAATAAATTAACAAACAGGAAAAAATAATCTGCCAGGTCCCCAAAGCGGGAAACCCAGGGAAGGTACAGCCCCTTTGCCTAGGCACAGGCATAAGGGGTCCACAGACTTTGAATGCCTTTCACCCCTGCACAGACTTTTGTGGGCCCATTTCAACAGTGTAGGCCCTCATTAGCACAGTACAACAGAGTATATACCTAAAGCCTATTTTCAACTGTATTGGCTATAAGGTGGAGTGGCACATTTGTGACACCTGATACCCTTCTGCCCATTAAGCAGGGTCCTCACCTACCCACATCAGGGGCTGGAGGACTGGTGGCTCCACCAATGCCATCTAGCCACCTGCGACAGGGGTCCAGGAATTAAGTGGTGCCTCCCAGCCTTCCAGTCCTTACAGCCAACAACACTGGGTTCCCATAGTCCAGCTGGAAAACTCACCCACCTACATGCTCTATGGAACAAGGACACACTTTCCTCCCAGGCACTCAGGGGCAGCTGTCAGCCCCCTTCCTTGCTCAGCGCGTGATCCCCTACAGCCAGATACCTGTGCCTATTCTGATCACCCCTGCTCGTCTAGGACTGTAGATGAGAGCCTGCACCACACACCTGGTGACTGACTACCCGGACATCTAAGCTGAATCCATACAAGAAAAGTAAACAGATTCCTGGGCTCACATATCTAGTAGCAGCTCTATCCACCTACTGACAGGATGTAAGTGCTTCAAAGGCTCCAATAATCAAACCAGCTTACACGAGCAGCCTATTTGGGACTACCAAAACAAAACAAGAAGCTAGGACACAGTAAGCAAACATAAAATAAACTAATAACTTATTGATGCCTCGGAGACAAGAGTCAATATCAAATCACATAAAGAAGCAGGCTACGATGGCTTCAGCAAGCACCCAAAACAAAGAATCAGGAAACCTTCTGGAGAAAGAGAACTTCTTGGAATTACCAGAGGTGGAATTCAAAAGATTAATATAAAGAACTCTTCAAAGAGATCATGAAGGAAATCATGCAAAATGCAGATAGAGCCAAGGAACATACAGACAAAGCAAGAGAGAAAATTAAGAAGGTCATACAAGAGTATAATGACAAATGTAACAAGCTGCAAGAATCCATACAAAAGAGAGCAAACAGAAATCCAAAACATTAACAATAAAATTTCAGAATTAGACAACTCAATAGAAACTCATAGGAGTGGAATTGAGGCAATGGAAGTCAGAATTAGCGAGACTGAAGATAACGCACTTGACACCAATTTATTTGAGGAAAAATCAGATAAAAGAATTTAAAAAAATGAAGAAATCCTAAGAATTATGTGGATCTCTATAAAGAAGAATAACCTATGAGTGATTGGAGTACCAGAACAGGGGGGGATAACAGAAAATACAGAGAGAATTGTTGAAGATTTGTTGGCAGAAAACCTCCCTGATACTGTGAAAGATAAAAAGGTATCTATCCAAGAAACTCATCCAACCCCACACAATGTAGATCCCAAAAGAAAGTTACCAAGACATATTATAATCAAACTTGCCAAAACCAAAGATAGAAAGAGAATTTTAAGAGCACCTAGGGATAAATGAAAAGTCATCTACAAAGGAGAGTCAATAAGACTAAGCTCAGACTACTCAGCAGAAACCATGCAGGCAAGAAGGTAACAGGATGACATATATAAAGCCTTGAAAGAAAAAAATTGCCAGCCAAGACTTATATATCAAGCAAAATTGTCTCTCAAATATGATGATGAAATTAGGGCATTTCCAGACAAACAGAAGTTTAGGGAATTTGTAAAAAACAAATCAAAATTACAAGAACTACTAAAGGGAGTCCTCCGTTTAGAAAATCAATAACATCAGATAACAACTGAAGACTGGAACACAGGACACAACAACCAGATATTAACTCAGATAGAGAAGTTACAAAAATAAATTCAAAGCTAAAACACTGAAAATAGGGAAACAAAGACATCAATATGTAAAAGATGACAACATTAAAAGAAAAAAGAGGGACTAAACAATGCAGTCATAGAACTTTCATATGGAGAAGAGTCAAGGCAAATAAAGAATTAAAAGATTGGTTTAAACTTAGAAAAATAGAGGTAAATACTAAGGCAACCACAAAGGAAACTAACAATCCTACAAGTCAAAATAAAAAACGGGCAAAATGTAAAGATTCCGAGAATATAAAATCAACAACAATGAAAAGGATGAAACGAAAACACATAAAGAAAAACGATTAAGCAAAGAAATTTAAATGGAACAAAGAAACTGCCAACAACACAAAAAAAAGACATCAAAATGACAGCACTAAACTCATACCTATCAATAATTACGCTGAATGTAAATGAAATAAATGCACCAATAAAGAGACACAGAGTGGTAGAATGGATTAAAAAAACACAATCTGTCTATATGCCGCCTACAAGAGACACACCTTAGACTTAAAGACACAAACTAAAACTCAAAGGATGGAAAAAATATATTAAGCAAATAAAGAGTAGGACTGTCAATATTAATATCTGACAAAATAGACTTTAAAGTAAAATCCACCAAAAGGATAAGGAAGAACACTATAATGATAAAAAGGGTCAATACACCAGGAGGACATAAACATAGTAAATATTTACACACTCAATGACAGGGCTCCCAAATACATACAACAAACTCTAACAACATTGAAAACGGAAATAGATAGTGCCGTAATAACAGTAGGAGACTTCAACACACTACTTTCGGTGAAGCACAGAACATCCAGAAAGCTCAATAAAGACATGGAAGATCTAAATGCCACTATCAACCATCTTGATCTCATAGACATATAAAGAACACTCCATCCAACAGCAGCCAAGTATACTTTCTTTTCCAACACACATGGAACATTCTCCAGAACAGACCACATATCAGGCCATAAAGCAAGCCGTAACAGAATCCAAAGCAGCGAAATATTACAAAGCATCTTCTCTGACCATAAAGCCATAAAAGTAGAAATCAGTAACAGAAAAAGCAAAGAAAAAAAATCAAATACATGGAAACTGAACAACACCTTGCTCAAAAACTACGGAGATACACCTCCTGGTGTACTGATCCTTTCTATCATTATACAGAAATTAAGGATGGAAGAAATTCACAGAATCAAATGAGAATGAAAACACATCCTACCAGAAACTTTGGGACACAGGAAAAGCAGTGCTCAGAGGTCAACATATAGCAATAAATGCACACATCCAAAACGAAGAAAGGGCCAAAATCAAAACATTAACCCTACAACTGGAACAAGTAGAAAGAGAGCAGCAAAAGAAGCCCTTGGGCACCAGAAGAAAGAAAATACTAAAAATTAGAGCAGAATTAAATGAAATAGAGAACAGACAATCGAAAGAGTTAACAAGACCAAAATCTGGTTCTTTGAAAAGATCAACAAAATTGATAAACCCACAGAGAAACTGACAAAAGAAAAACAGGAAAGGAAGCAAATATCCTGAATAAGAAATGAGACAGCTGATATCACAACAGACTCGACTGAAATGAAAAGAATTAGACTACTATGAAAAACTGTACTCCAACAAATTTGAAAACCTAGAGGAAATGGACAAATTTCTAACTACCTAAACTAACACAAACAGAGGTAGAATAATTAAATAAACCTATAATAACTAAAGAGATTGAAAAGGTAATTTAAAAACTCCCAACAAACAAAAGCCCTGGCCCTGATGGCTTTACTGGAGAATTCTACCAAACTTTCAGAGGAGAGTTAACATGACTACTACTAAAGGTATTTCAGAGCATAGAAGAAGATGGAATACTCCTAAACTCAATCTATGAAGCCAGCATAACCCTGATACCAAAACCAGGTAAAGACACCACACAAAAAGAAAATTAACAGGCCAATATCCCTCATGAATATAGATGCAAAAATCCTCAACAAAATTCTCACCAATAGAATTCAATGTATCAAAAAAATAATTCACCATAATCAAGTGGGATTCATACCAGGTATACAGGGATGGTTCAATATTAGAAAAACAATCAATGTAATCCATCATATAAATAAAACACAAGAACCACATAATCTTATCAACTGATACAGAAAAGGTATTTGACAAAGTCCAACAACCGTTCATGATAAAACTCTCAGCAAAATAGAAATAGAAGAGAAATTCCTCAATATAATTAAGGGCATTCATACAAACCCAACAGCCAACACCATCTTAAATGGAGAGAGTCTGAAAGCATTTTCACTGAGAACGGGAACCAGACAAGGATGCCCTTTATCACCACTCTTATTCAACATTGTGCTGGAGGTCCTAGCCAGAGCAACTAGGCTAGAAAAAGAAATAAAGGACATTCAAATTGACAAGGAAGAAGTAAAAGTATCTCTAGCTCCAGATGATATGATCTTATAAAAAAAAATCCCGAAGAATCCACAAGAAAACTACTGGAACTAATAGAAGATTTCAGCAAAGTATCAGGATACAAGATAAACATACCAAAATCAGTTGGATTCCTCTACACCAACAAAGAGAACTTCCAAGAGGAAATCAGCAAATCAATACCATTTACAATAATCCCTAAAAAGATAAAATACTTAGGAATAAATCTAACCAGAGATGTAACAGACCTATACAAAGAAAACTACAAGATACTACTGCAAGAAACCAAAAGAGATCTACATAAGTGGAAAAACATATCTTGCTCATAGATAGGAAAACTTAACACTGTGAAAATGTCAATTCTACCCAAAGCGATCTACAGATAACAATGCAATTCCAACCCAAATTCCAAAAGCATCTTTTAAGGAGATGGAGAAACAAAGCACCAACTTCATATGGAAAGGGAAGACCCCCTGGATAAGTAAAGCATCACTCAAGAAGAAGAACAAAACAGGAGGCCTCACACTACCTGATTTGAGAACCTATTATACCATCACGGTAGTGAAAACAACCTGGTACTGGTACAACAACAGATACACAGACCAATGGAAGAGAATTGAGAATCCAGGCATAAATTCATCCACCTATGAGCAGCTGATATTTGACAAAGGCCCAAAGTCTGTTAATTGGGAAAAAGTCTCTTCAACGAATGGTGCTGGCATAAATGGATATCCATCTGCAAAAAACTGAAACAAGACCCATACCTTACACCATGCACAAAAACTAACTCAAAATGGATCAAAGACCTACATTTAAATTCTAAAACAATAAAGATCATGGAAGAAAAAATAGGAAAAAGCTAGGAGGCCTAATACACAGCATAAAAAGAATATAAAACATAAGTAATAATGCAAACACCAGAAGAGAAACTAGATAATTGGGAGTGCCTAAAAATCAAACACTAACGCTCATCAAAAGACTTCATCAAAAGGATAAAAAGACAAGCTACAGACTGGGAAAAAAACTTTGGCTACAACATATTTGATCAGGGTCTAATCTCTAAAATCTACAAGACACTGCAAAACCTCAACAACAAAAAGACAAACAACCCTATTAAAAAATGGGCAAAGGGACTTTTGGCAACATGGCTTTCTAGGCAGAAGCACCATGCCGTCCCTCCACAGCAAAGATGCGAAAAACTAAGCCAAACAGAGAAAACAGCAATTGTGAAACTCTAAACATCAAATGAAGAGATAAAGAACTCAGCCAAGCATCAAATGGAATAAGAAACTGACAGAAAACAGAGAAAGAGGAGACATACATGCAGAGATCCCCTATCAGCTAACGCAGCATGGATCCGCCGACTTGGACTCCTATCAGAGACCAGCAAATAGGGGGTATGAGAAAGCAGCTTCACGAAGCTTCCAGCAGGAGACAGAACAACCGGTAACTGGGAATATATGCTTTCTCACCCCCCACCCTTCTTCACCCCCATGCTCTGCTTCCCGCAGCCACAGTCTCATGGCTGGGAAGCATCGGCTGCTTGGATTCCACTCGCCCGCACTGGCCGACTCCCTGAGTGCCATTTGTTGGTGGCTGGTGTTGCTTTTTTCCACTTCTTTTGATTTCTCCCTTCCCTCTCACCACCATCCCCTCCTTTCACTCAAAAACCTGGCTCTGTGCGCCATCTTTGCTTTTTCCTGAGGGGCTGTGGAGATCCGTTCGAGTGTGGAACTGCTTCCCGGTCTGTGCTGTCATGCTGGTGGGATCCCGGGGCTATTTTTGTTTGTTTTGTTTTGAATTGTTTTTGTTTTCTTTTTCTTTTCTCGAGTTGGAAGCCCATTCTGGCCGGGCAGTGCTGTGTGGCTTGTAACCTACCCCCTCAGCTTGCACAGACGCGCAGAGGGATCCCTAAGGGCGTTTTTTTGTGTTTTTTTTTTTTTTTCCTGTTTTTCTGGGGGGTTTTTCTTGTGCTTTTTTTAAATTTGTTTTTTTTTCCCTCTTTTTCCCTTTTTGTCTTTCTTCATTACTCAGTTTCTCGTCTCTCTACCTTCTTTCTCTTCCTGTCCCCTGGTGCTGAGTGACACCTCTATGCCTCCTAGCCAGGCTGTACTTTAACACCTGGGAACAACTTCCCCAGACCTCGTAGCTGCACCAGTAGGATCCCTGGGAGCTTCTCTTTTCTTTCTAATTTTTATTTATTCATTCCTTTCTTTTTTTCTTCTTCCCTTTTTTGTTTTTCTCCATTTCATAGTCTCTGATCTCTCCACTCCAACGGCAAGCTCCCCTAGCACTCTTTTTTGTTTGTTTGTACGTTTTTGGCTCCTGTTCCTCTCTTCTTTTTCCCGTACCCATCTTAGCCCCACACATCACAATCTCCCCCCTCCATCCTGCCTACCTGCACCATGTGCTTAATATCACACCATCAAGCAGCACAGGTACAGCCTACCGGAACCTGCCCTGCACTGATTACTGACCCGCCCTGGTGGCTGTAGTAACTGCTACAAACAACTCATCCCAGCAACTCCTCTTCAGCTAGACCTGCCCTGCTATAACACATCTGAGTGGCTGACCACGCCAATTGGAGAAGGTAAAAAGTATCGTGCCCACAGACAAGCAAACAACAAAGAACACACAGCCTGCCTACTCATACATAGCCAAATTAAAAAAAAAAAGACAAAACAAACAAATCTACAATCAGTAAACGTGAAAAATAACTACTGAATGCCCCGAAGACAGCAGACAATATCAAAACATTTACAAAAACAAGACAGGATGGTTCCAGTAGGCGTCCAAAATAAAACACCAGATGACTTTCCAGTAGAAGAAAAGGCACTAGAACTACCTGATAGGGAATTCAAATCTTTAATACTCAGAATTATCCAAGAGTTGAAGCAAAAATCAGACAAAATTGAGGAAACAATAGACAAATTCATGGAAAATACAGACAAAAAAATGGAAGAATTCAGGAAAATAATGCAGGAACAAAATGCCAAACTAAATTCACAACTAGAAATTATAAAAAAACAATTGGAAATCCAAAAGATAAACAAGATTTCAGAAATGGACAGTGTCATAAAAGGGCAGAGGAGAAGATCTGAAATGGTGGAAGACAGGATCAGTGGAACTGAAGACAAACACTCTGATACAACTCTGAGGAAATCTCAGAAAAAAGAACAAAGAAAAATGAAGAGACCCTGAGAATTATGTGGGATACAATCAAAAGCAAAAATTTGTGAGTGACCGGAGTTCCAGAACAGGGGGAGAAAATAGAAAACACAGAGAGGGTCATTGAAGAACTGCTGACAGAAAACTTCCCCAATATAATGAAAGATGAAAAGCTGGCCATCCAAGGAGCTCAATGAACCCAATATAGGATAGACCCCAAAAGAAAATCACCAAGGCATATCAATCCCACTTGCCAAAACCAAATACAAACAAAGAATCCTGAGAGCAGCTCATGAAAACCAAGAAGTCACATATAGAGGAGAAACAATAAGACTAAGGTCAGATTATTCGACAGAAACCATGCAGGCAAGAAGGCAATAGGATGACATATATAAAACACTGAAAGAAAAAAATTGCCAGCCAAGAATAATATATCCTGCAAAACTGTTGCTCAAATATGATGGTGAAATTAGGACATTTCCAGATAAACAGAAATTAAGGCAATATGTAAAAACAAAACCAAACTTACAAGAATTATTAAAGGGAGTCCTCCGATCTGAGAACAAACAACTTCAGCTCACAGGCTGAGTCTAGGACGCAGGATCATATCAGCCAGATACCAATCTAGGAAATGAACTCTCAAGGACTATCCAAAACCAAAAGGAATACAACCAGGAATCAGAGCAGTTTATCTGTAAATGACAAGACAACAACATCAGAACAATAAAAGAGGGAATAAACGGTGTAGGTATAAAACCTTCTAATTGAGAGGAAGGCAAGACGATACTATGAGAGATGGGAGGGGTGGAGGGGAAATAATAAATAGGCAATAGATAAGTAGTATCTTTGGTGAAGGGTGAGATGGTACACAATACTGGGGAAACCAGCACAACTTGTACAAGGATAGGTCATGGAAGACACATCCAAACTCCCTGAGGGACTGAGTTACTGGGTGGAAGGCTGTGGGGATCATGGTCTGGGGAAACATCTTGCTCAATTGGCAAAACACAGTTTATAAAGACAATGTTCTACATTCTACCTTGGTGAGTAGTGTCTGGGGTCTTAAAAGCCTGTGAGCAGCCATTTAAGATACTCCACTGGTCTCACCCCTTTGGGAGCAAGGGAGAACGAACAGAACAGGATACAAGGAAAAGATAGTCCAAAGGACTAATGGACCACAGCTACCAAGGACTCCAGCAGACTGAGTCCAGTACAGCTAGATGGTGCCCGGCTACCACCACTGACTGCTCTGACCGGGATCACAACAGAGGGTTCTGGACAGAGCTGGAGAAGGATGTAGAACAAAATTCTAACGCATGCAAAAAAGATCAGATTTACTGGACTGAAGGACACTGAAGAAACCCTGAGAGTATGGCCCCCAGACACCCTTTTAGCTCAGTGGTGAAATCACTTCCAAGGTTCACCATTCAGCCAGGAATTGGACAGCCCCATAAAACAAAATGGGACTAATGAGGCACAGCAGTCCAGGGACAAGGACTACAGGGCAGAAGGGGACAGGAAAGCTGGTGATAGGGAACCCAAGGTTGAGTAAGGACAGTGTTGACATGCAGTGGGGTTGTTAACCACTGTCATAGGGCAACATGTGTACTAACTATTTAATGAGAAACTATTTTGTTCTGTAAACCTTCATCTAAAGTGAAAATAGCAGTACAACTGGAAAAACATAATCGATGTTACTGAACTTTGCATGCAGAAATTTTTGAAATGGTGTATCTTTGGCTATGTATATTTTCACCACAAAAAGTAAAAAAAGACATCGAGAAGGGAGAGGGTTGACATATCGTGGGGTTGTTAACCAATGTCATAAAACAATATGTGTACTGACTGTTTAATGAGAAACTATTTGTTCTGTAAACCTTCACCTAAAGTACAATAAAAAAAAAAAGTATGCCTAAAAACTTAAAAAAAAATGGGCAAAGGATATGAACAGACACTTTTACTAAAGAAGACATTCAGGCAACTAACAGATAAATGACGAAATGCTCACGATCATTAGCCATTAAGAGAAATGCAAATGAAAACTACATTGAGATATCATCTCACCCCAACAAGGCTAGCATTAATCCAAAAAACACAAAATAATAAATGTTGGAGAAGTTGTGGAGAGACTGGAACACTTACATATACACTGTTGGTGGGAATGTAAAATGGTACAACCACTTTGGAAATAGATTTGGTGCTTCCTTAAAAAGCTAGAAATAGAAATACCATATGATCCAGCAATCCTCTCCTTGGAATATATCCTATCAAAATAAGAGCCATCACTCAAATAGATATATGCACAAGTTATCAAAGATGCATTTTATGCCTAAATATTCTTTAAGAAAAAAAAATCTGGGCTCGCATACATTAACTTTAACTTAAATTATAACACACATTCATGTAGAACCTACAAGCTCTCTAAAATTTAAGTTTATTTATACAGGAGAATGATACACAATATGGTCATTCAATCAAGCTGTTTTCAAAAACTGTCCCAGGATTCTGGGAAGATGCTGGCATTAACAGACCATCGTACCGACCCTCCCCAACAAATAAAACAAGAAATACAATAAGGAAACAGTGCTCGGATTTCAGAGACTCTGCACTGGGGAACAGAGGAAAGCAGTGGGGAACTACAAACAAGCAAGAAGCAACAGATCAAGGTGTCATGTGTGGTAGTAAAATCACTTCTCCCACAATCCCTGCCCTCCCCCAAGGCACACAGGCCTAATGCTGCTGTGAACTGCAGAAGTGGTCCCAGAATAGGAGCCTGCTTCCCTAACCACCACAGCCCCTGCCGGTACAAAGAGATAGGACTCCAAGCTTCTGCTCTAAAATCAACAAGGCAGACCTCCATAAGGGTCCATTTTGATTGTGCCAACACCTCCCCCAACTAGCACTGTCGGCTGCAAGCCTACTGTGAATTGCTCCAGAAGGCCTGTGTAGTAGAGTCTGCAGTCAATACTCTACCTGCCTCCCTGGGTACCCCATAGCTCAGGCATCTGAAACCAACGAACAGACCTCCCGGGGAGTCAGGTCAGGTCTTGCCACACTCCCTTTTGGTCAATGCTGACAACTGCTGACTGAGGATGCTGTGTGTTAGGATGCAGGAATCTTGAGTGGGCAGGAATCCTGAGTGTAGGCTACACACACAGCCAACATACTCTGGGGTAGAGAGTGGGCTCATATAGAAACAACGCAGACCTCCCCAGGGGTCTGTTCAGATTGTGAATACCCCTCCCTCCAACTGGTAACAGTCAACTGCAGGACTGATACAAACTCCTAGAGAAGGTTACCTACAATGGAGTCAGGAGGAGGATCACCTAAGTGGAGACTGCTCCCCCAACCACCACAGGGCCACTGGGGGTTTCAGATCTCAGAGGTCCTTCTGGGGAATGCCAGCCACTCCTCCTCCTGAAACAAGAGGAAAGTCAGCCTGTGCTTCCCCTGAGTGCCAGCTCGGATATAAACAGCCCCCACAGAGCAGTGAAGGAAGTCTAGGACAAAACTGGAGGGCAACACCCAGCCCCAAAGGGGGCTTGCTGGGTGTGACTTTTCCAAATAAAAACATGAGTGCAGAAACAGAGAAGGAAAGGGAGTGAGAACCAGAGAGGACTATGCCGCGTGGTGGATAGATTAATTAGTACATGATAACCCCCAAGTGGCGGTGCCCACTGGTGTACAAACTCATCACAGCATGTTCTCTGGTGTGTTTGGGAGAAATTGAAAATTGAAAACCAAAATCTGGAACTTTCGAATCCTGATTAAACCATGGAAGGAGAAGGAGCTATCACACAGAGAGAAAACAGTAAGCAAAGGCCAAATGCTCTGCCCACCTAAGAGTTTTTTGCAGAAAGTAGTATTGGCAAAAACACTAAATACTGAGGAGAACTGATAAACTTAACACCCTTGAAAATTCCAACATCCCAACAAAAAATCACAAGACACACAAAGAAAAGAGAAATAATGGCCCATTCAAATGGACATGACAAAGGGAGTGAAAGTGCATCTAGGGATGACCAAATGACGAAAAAAATGGAAGAATACAACTACATTAAATATAATTAAAGCGCTAAGGGAAAACATAGACAAAGAGCTAAAAGAAATCAGGAAAACAATACATGACCAAAATGAGGATCTACAAAAGGAGATATTGCAAGTTAAAGGGCCAATAACTGAAATGAGAAATACAATAGAAGGACTTACCAAAAGATTTAATCAGGGAGAGGAAACAATCAGAAAATTGGAGGATAAGATAGTTACAATTACAGATACTGAAGAGAAACAAGAAAGGAGGCTCAAGAAAGCTGAGCAAAGTTTAATGGAATTCTGTGACAACAACAGATCTAATATATGCATCATGGTAATTCCAGAGGGAGATGAGAGAGATAAAAGGACAGAAAGAATATTTGAAGACCTAGTGACAGAACATTTCCCCAATCTAATGAAGGAAATGAAACTACAAATCCAGAAACCTCAAAAAGCCCCAACCAGGACAAACCTGAAAAGATCTACACCAAGACACATCATAGTTAAGCGCTCAAAAAGTAAATATAAAGAGAATCCTGAAAGTAGTGACAGAGAAGCAAACACTCACAGACAAAGGATCCTCAATAAGACAGACAATTTCTCCTCAGAAACACTGGAGGCCAGAAGACAACGGAACTATATATATACATTTATTTATTTTTATTATACTTCAGATGAAGGTTTACAGAACAAATAGTTTCTCATTAAACAATCAGTACACATATTGTTTTATGACAGTGGTTAACAACTGCATGAAATGTCAACACTGTCCCTTCTCAAACTTGGGTTCCCTATTACCAGCTTTCCTGTCCTCTCCTGCCTTCTATTCCTTGTCCCTGGGCT
This sequence comes from Dugong dugon, assembly GCA_030035585.1. NCBI lineage: Eukaryota > Metazoa > Chordata > Mammalia > Sirenia > Dugongidae > Dugong > Dugong dugon. The sequence continues at coordinate 205,735,257 of CM057460.1, forward strand.
GCTGTGCCCCATTAGTCTCATTTTGTTTATGGTGCTGTCTAATCTTTGGCTGAACTGTGAATCTCAGGATTGACTTCATTACTGAGCTAAAAGGGTGTCCAGGGGCCATACTGTCAGGGTTTCTCCAGTCTCTGTCAGGCCATTAAGTCTGGTTTTTTTTGTGAGTTAGAATTTTGTTCTACATTTTTTCCAACTCTGGCCAGGACCCTCTGTTGTGATCCCTGTCAGAGCAGTCAGTGGTGGTAGCTGGGCACCATCTAGTTGTATTGGACTCAGTCTGGTGAAGACTGTGGTAGCTAGACCTTTGGACTAATCTTTCCCTTGTACCTTGTTTTGTTCATTCTCCCTTGCTCCCAAAGGGGTAAGATCAGTGGGAGTATTTTAGATGGCTGCTCACAGGCTTTTAAGACCCCAGACGCTACTCATCAAGGTAGAATGTAGAACATTTTCTTTATAAACTCTGTTATGCCAATTGAGCTAGATGTTCCCTGAGACCATGGTCCCCACAGCCCTCTGCCCAGCAATTCAGTCCCTCAGGGAGTTTGGATATATCTATGGAGGTTCCATGACCTTTCCTTGTACAAGTTGTGCTGGCTTCCCCAGTACTGTGTACTGTCTTACCCTTTACTAAAGTTACCACTTACCTATTGTCTATTTAGTATTCCCCCCACACCCTTCCCGTCCCTTGTAACCAACAAAGATTGTTACATTTTGTGTGTAAACTTTTTCATGAGTTTTTACAATAGAGGTCTCATATAGTATTTGTCCTTTTGTGACTGACTTATTTCACTCAGCACAATGTCCTCCAGTTTCATCCATGTTATAAGATGCTTCACAGATTCATCATTGTTCTTTATCGTTGCATAATACTCCATTGTGTGTATGTACCATAGTTTGTTTATCCATTCATCTGTTGATGGGCATCTAGGTTGTTTCCATCTTTTTGCTATCGTGAACAACGCTGCAATGAACGTGAGTGTGCATACATCTATTCATGTGGTGGCTCTTATTTCTCTAGGATAGATTCCTAGGAGTGGAATTGCTGGATCGCATGGTATTTCTATTTCTAGCTCTAAGGAAGCACCATATCATTTTCCAAAATGGTTGTATCATTTTGCATTCCCACCAGCAGTGCATAAGAGTTCCGATCTCCCAGCAGCCTCTCCAACATTTGTTATTTCCAGTGTTTTTGATTCGTGCCAGTAATGGCGGGGTGAGATGGTATCTCATTGTGGTTTTGATTTGCATTTCTCTAATAGCTAGTGATCGTGAGCATTTCCTCATGTGTCTGTTGGCCATTTGAATGTCTTCTTTGCTGAAGTGTCTGTTCATTTCCTTTGCCCATTTTTTAATTGGATTATTTGTCTTTTTGTTGTAGAGGTGTTGGATTTTCTTATCGATTTTAGAGATTAGACCTTTGTCTGACTTGTAATGTCCAAAAATTTTTTCCCAGTCTGTACGTTCTCTTTTTACACTTTTGGTGAAGTCTTTTGATGAGCATAACTGTTTAATTTTTAGAAGATTCTAGTTATCGAGCTTATATTCTGGAGTTTGTGTGTTGTTGGTTATGGTTTGTATCCTGTTAATGCCGTGTATTAGGGCCTCTAGCCTTGAGCCTATTTTTTCTTCTATGAACTTTATAGTTTTTGGCCTTATATTTAGGTCTTTGATCCATTTTCAATTAATCTTTGTGTATGGTGTGAGGTATGGGTCCTGTTTCATTTTTCTGCAGATGGACATCCAATTTTGCCAGCACCATTTGTTAAAAAGACTGTCTTTTCCCCATTTGATGGACTTTGGGCCCTTGTCGAAGATCAGGTGACTGTAGGTGGATGGATTTACATCTGGGTTCTCAATTCTGTGGAACTATATATTTAAAGTGCTGAAAGAAAAAAAGTGTCAACTAAGAATACTATACTCAGCAAAACTGTTTTTCCAGAATGAAGGTGAAATTAAAACACTGCCTGACAAACAGAAGCTGAGAGAGCTCATATCCACCAGACCGGATGTCTTAGTCATCTAGTGCTGCTCTAACAGAAATTCCACAAGTGGATGGCTTTAACAAAGAGAAGTTTATTCTCTCGCAGTCCAGTAGGCTACAAGTCCAAATTCAGGGCATCAGCTCCAGGAGAAGGCTTTCTCTCTCTGCTGGTTCTTGAGGAAGGTCCTTTTGATGCATCAGTCTTCCCTTGTTCTGGAAGCATCTCAGGGAAGGAACCTCAGATCCAAAAGATGCACTCTGCTCCTGGCACTGCTTTCTTGGTGGTATGAGGTTCCCATGTGTCTCTGCTCGTTTCTCTCTTTTTATATCTCAAAAGAGATTGGCTTAAGACACTATCCAGTCTTGTAGACCTCATCAGTATAATCTCATCATAGTCACAGAGTTTACAACACATAAGGAAATCACATCAGATTACAAAATGGTACACAATCATATAATAATGAAAATCATGACTCACATTTTTGGGGGGATATAATTCAATCCATGACACCGTATCTGCAAAAAATACTAACTGGAATTTTGTAGGTGGAAGGGAAAAGACACTAGAAAGTAATTCAAAGCTATACATAAAAAGGAAGATCTCTAATAAAGGGAAATGCATGAACAAGTATAAGGGCTAGTACTAAGGCAATCATGCTTGATAATTCTAAATATTTTGTACTCTGTTTTTTAATAACAGATATATAAAAATAAAGAATAAAATTATGTTATAGGGCACCTGAAATATAAAGATATAATTAGTGATAACAACAACAAGAGGGGAGGAATGGTATATAGAATTTTTTGTATGTTACTGAAGTTAAGTTGGTACCAACTTACCCTAGAATGTTAAATGCAAACTGTTAAATGTAATATTCATGGTAACCACTAAGAAAGTATCTAAAAAACAGATGAAAAAGGAAAGGAGAAGGGAATGAAAACGGCTCACTACAATAAACCAACAAAACACAAAAGCAAGCAGTAGTAAAAAACAAAGACAAAGAAGGCTTAAGATGCACAAAAAACAAAATGGCAAAATCACTTCTTATTAATAATTACAGTGAATGTAAATGGACTAAATGCCCCAATCAAAAGGCAGAGTGGCAGAATGGATGAAAAACATGATCCGAATATATGCTCTTTATAAGAGACACATCTTAAACCCAAGGATGCAAATAGGTTGAAATGAAAGGATCGAAAAAAATATTCCATGCAAATAATAACCAAAAGAGAGTCAAGGTGGCAATCTTAGTATCAGACAAAGTAAACATTAAGAGAAAATCTTTTAGAAGAGATAAGGATGGACATTATATAGTGGTAAAAGGGTCAATTAATCAAGAAGGTTTAACAATCATAAATATACATGCACCAAGCATCAGGACACCTAAATATATAAAGCAAACGCTGACAGAATCGAAGGGAGAAATAGATAGCACTACAATAATAGTTGGAGACTTCAATATACCACTTTCACTATTGGACAGAATATCTAAAAGAAGATCAACAAGGAAACAGAGGCCTTCCATGATACTATAAACCAGCTAGACTTAACAGACATATATAGAATACTCGACCCCAAAACAGCACAATATACATTCTATTCCAGTGCACGTGGATGATTCTCCAGGACAGACCACATATTAGGTCACAAAACAAGTCCTGATAAACTTAAAAAGACTGAAATCACACAAAGTATTTTCTCTGACCACAACGGAGTGAAGCTAGATCAATAACAGAAAGGAAACAGAAAAAAAAAAAAAATAGGAAAATACACAAACATATGAAAATTAAAGAACACACTATTCAACTGCCAGTGGGTCAAGGGGAAATGAAAAGAAAAATCACAAATTTCCTACAGTCAATGAAAATGAAAGCACAACATACCAAAACTTACCAGATGCAGCAAAGGCAGTACTCAGAGGGAAACTTAACATCAATAAATGCCTACGTGAAGAAAGAAGAAAAATCTGAAACCAACACAGCCTAACTCGACAACTCTAGGAATTAGAAAGAGAAGAGCAAACTATGTCTGGAAGTAAGGAAAAAAGAAAGATTAGAGCAGAAGTAAATAAAATTGAAAACAGAAACACAACAGAGAGTATCAATAAAACCAGAAGTTGGTTCTTTAAAAAGATGAATAAAATTGACAAACCTTTACCTAGGCTGACAAAGAAAAGATGCAAATAACCAAAATAAAAAATGAAAGATAGGACATTACAATTGACCTGACAGAAATAAAGAGAATTATGACAGAACATTATAAACAACTGTATGACAACAAACTGGATAACCTACAAGAAACAGACAAATTCTTAGAAGCACACAACCTACCCAAACTGACACAAAAGGAAATAGAAATTTCAACAGACTCATAACAAGTGAAAAGATGGAATTAGTGATCAAAAACCTCCCAACAAAACAAAAAAAGTTCTGTACCAGATGGCTTCACTGGAGAATTCTACCAAACATTTAGAGAAGAATTGACACCAATACTGTTTAAACTCTTCCAAAAGATAGAGAAGAGAGGACTACTCGCTAATTCATTCAATGAAGCAAATATAACACTGATACCCAAACCACACAAAGACACCACGAGAAAATTACAGTCCAATATCTTTTATGAATACAGATGCAAAAATCCTCAACAAAATACTAGCGAACAGAATCTGGCAGTATATTAAAAGAGTCATACACCATGACCAACTGGGATTTATTCCAGGAATAAGAAAATCGATCAATGTAATACACTATATCAATAAAACGAGGAAAAAGAACCACATGATCATCTCTATGGATGCAGAAAAAGAATTTGATAAAATTCATCACCCTTTCTTGATGAAAACCCTAAAGGAGACTGGAAGAGGAGGGAAACCCCTCAATATGATTCAGGGCATATATGAAAAGCCAACAGCCAACATGATACTTAATGGAGAAAGACTTGAGAGCTTTCCCCTTGAAATGGGGAAAAAGACAAGGGTGTCCACTCTCATCACTTCTATTCAATACTGTATTAGAAGTTCTAGTCAGAAAAATAAGACAAAAAAGAGAAACGAAAGGTGTTCAAACAGGAAGAGGAGTAAAATTATCTTAATTCACAGATATGATCCTATACATGGAAAACCCCAAAGAGTCCACAAAAAAACTTCCAGAGCTAATAGAGGAATTCAGCAAAGTTGCAGGGTACAAGGTTAAATACAACGAAATCAGTTCGGTTTCCATACACCAGCACCGAGGAACAAAACTAGGGAAACAACTGCATTTACAAAAGCATCTAAGAGAATAAAATACCTAGCAATAAATCTAATAAAGGAAATGAAGAACCTATACAACGAAAATTATAAAACGCTGCTGAAAGAGAATAAAGACTTAAATAAATGGAAAGATGTTCTGTGTTCTTGGAGTAGAAGGCTTAATATTGTTAAGATGTCAATACTACCCAAAGTGATCTATAGATTCAATGCAATCCCAATCAAAATTCCAACAGCCTACTTTACAGAAATGGAAAAAACAATCCTCAACTTCATGTGGAATGGCAAGAGGCCCCAAATAGCTAAAACAATCTTGAAAGAGAAAAACAATGTAGGAGGACTCACAATTCCTGATTTTAAAACATATACAGTTACAATAATTAAAACAGCCTGGTATTGATCCAACAGACCCACAGACTAATGGAATAAAACTGAGACTCTGGAAATAAGCCCACATATCTATGGTTAACTGATTTTTGACAACGGTGCTAAATCCATTTGATGGGGAAAAGAACAAGTCTCTTCAATAAATGGTGTTTGGAAACTGAATTTCCACATGTAGAAAAATGAAAGAGGATTCATACCTCACACTAAACACAAAAACAAATTCAAAATGGATTAAAGACCTAAATGTGAAAACTAAAACCATAAAATTCTTATAAGAAAATGCAGAGGTAACGCTGCTGGGCCTAGCTTTTAACAATGGATCACTTAATCTAATAACAAAAGTACAAACAACAAAAGACAAAATAAACGGGAGCTCATAAAAATTAAAAACATTTGCTCATCAAAAGACTACAAAAAAGTGAAAAGACAAGCTACTATTGGGATAATATCTTTGTAAACCATATCCAACAAGAATCTACTAACCAAAATATACACAATGCTTCAATAACTTAACAAAAATAACCCAATAATAAAAATGGGGAAAGGACTTGAAGAGACATTTCACCAAAGAGGACATTCAAATGGCCAACAAACACATGAACAGATGCTCAAAATCATTAGCCATCAAAACGATGCAAATCAAATTCACAATGAGATACCATTTAACTCCCATTAGGATGGCTCAAAAAGACAAAGTCAAGTATCATCATGAAATGTGCAAAGACCTGGAGTTAGAAAACCAAAAGGGAAGAACACACTCCGCATTTCTCAAGCTGAAAGAACTAAAGAAAAAATTCAAGCCTTGAGTTGCAATACTGAAGAATTCTATGGGGAAAATATAAACGATGCAGGAAGCATGAAAAGAAGATGGAAGGAAGAGAGTCACTGTACCAAAAAGAACTGGTCAACGTTCAAACATTTCAGGAGGTAGAATATGATTGATGGTACTGAAGGAAGAAGTCCAAGCTGCACTGAAGGCACTGGTGAAAAACCAGGCTCCAGGAACTGATGGAATACAAGTGAGATATTTCAACAAATGGATACAGCACTAGAGATGTTCACTTGTCTATGTCAAGAAATTTGGAAGGCAGCTTCCTGGCCAACTGACTGGAAGAAATCCATATTTGAGCCCTTTCCAAAGAAAGGGGATCCAACAGAATATGGAAATTATCAAACAATATCACACACAAGTAAAATTTTGCTGAAGATCACTCAAAAGCAGTTGCAGCTGTACATCGACATAGAACTGCGGTAAGTTCAAGCCAGATTCAGAAGAGGACATGGAATGAGGGATATTATTGCTGATGTCAGATGGATCTTGGCTGAAAGCAGGGAATACTAGAAAGATGTTTACCTGTGTTTTATTAACTATGTAAAGGCATTCGACTGTGTGTATCATAACAAATTTTGGATAACACTGTGAAGAATGAGAATTCCAGAACACTTATTTGTGCTGATGCAGAACTGTACACAGACCAAGAGGCAGTCATTTGAAAAGAACAACAAGGGGATACTGCATGGTTTAAAATCAGGAAAGGTGTGCATCAGGGTAGTATGCTTTCACTAATTCAATCTGTATAGTGAACAAATAATCTGAGAAGCTGGACTATACGAAGAAGAACATGGCATCAGGATTGGAGGAAGCCTCATTAACAACCTGTGATATGCAGATGACTCAACCTTGCTTCCTGAAAGGGAGGAGGACTTGAACAACTTACACATGAAGATCAAAGACAACCTTCAGCATGGATTACACCTCAACACAAAGAAAACAAAAATCCTCACAATTGGACCAATAAGCAACATCATGATAAACAGAGAAAGTACTGAAGTTGTCAAGGATTTCATCCTACTTGGATCCGCTATCAATGCCCATGGAAACTGCAGTCAAGAAATCAAACGATGTACTGCCTTGGAAAATCTGCCGCAAAAGACCTGTTTAAAGTGTTAAAAAGCAAAGATGTCACTTAGAAGACTAAGACGTGCCTGACTCGAGTCATGGTATTTTCAATTGCCTTATATGCATGGGAAAGCGGGACAATGAATAAGGAAGACAGAAGAAGAATTGATGCCTTTGAATTATGGTTTTGGTGAAGAATACTGAACATACCATGGACTGCCAGAAGAAGGAACAAATCTGTCTTGGAAGAAGTACAACCAGAACGCTCCTTGGAAGCAAGGATGGCGAGACATTGTCTCACTTACTTTGGACATGTTATCCGGAGGGACCAGTCCCTGGAGAAGGGCATCATGCTTGGTAAAGTAGAGGGTCAGCGAAAAAGAGGAAGACCCTCAATGAGATGGACTGACATAGTGGCTGCAACAACGGGCTCAAGGACAACAATGATTGTGAGGATGGCACAGGACCAGGCAGTGTTTTGTTGCACACACGGTCGCTACGCGTGAGAACCAATTCGATGGTACCTATCAACAACAGGATGGCTAAGATAAAAGAAAATAAGAAATGCTGGTGAGGATGTGGGGAAACTGGAACACTTAACCAGTTGCTGGTGGGAGTGCAAAATGGTACAGCCATTTTAGAGAAGTGTGGCGGTTCCTCAAAAACTGACTAAAAACTAAAAACTACCATGTGACCCAGCAATTCCACTCCTAGGTATATAACCAAAAGACTTGAAAGCAGAGCCTGAAAGAGAGACTTCTTTTAGCACTACTCACAATAACCAAAAGGTGGAAACAACCTAAATGCCCACTGACAGATGAATGGATAAACAAAACGTGGTTCATACATACAATGGAATACTACTAAGCCAGTAGGAGAAATGAAGTCTTGATACATGCTACATATGGATGGAGCTGGAAGCCACTGTGAAATAAGTCAATCCCTAAAGCACAAATATTGAATGACCTCACTTATATAAAAAGACAAAAAAAGGTAAATGTATAGAGGCCAAAGTTAGTAGTTACCAAAGGTGGGAGGGAGAGGCAAGGTTAACAGTGATGAAAAAAATCACATTGACTAAGGGTAGGGTTGCAAAGCCTATTATTGTAATTGCTGTCAATAAGCTGTAAAAGCTGAAATGTGTAATAGATATATTTACAACAATGACCAAAAAACAAAAAACAAAAAACACCTGCTAAGGCTGCTTATGTACAACCAAACATCTCATGGGATTTGGCTCCTTGTTTTTCAGGTTTAGGGTTATGTTTTCATGGGACATCCCAGTTAATTGGCCTAATAACGTGTTTAGTGCTTCTGTTCTACCTCCTAGTTCACCGAGTAGTGCCTGGGGTCTTAAAAGCTTACAAACAACAATCCAAGGCGCACCAATTGGTTTCTATTCACCTAGACCAACAGAGAAAGAAGGAGAATCAGGAGCAAGAGGAGGATATGGTGGCTAATTGCCTCCATGAACAACTGCCTCCTGTGTCATGAGACCAGAAGAACTGTATGGTGCCCAACTACTATTACTAAACATTTTGATCAAAGATTCCATAGAAGAGTCATGATCAAAAAGGGGAGTACACAGAACAAAATTTCAAATTCTCATAGGCTCTAGACTTTAAACCTTAAACCAAAAATATTCCATGAAGTCATCTTAAAACCATGAAGTAGTTTAGCTTAACTAGTAAAATAGGCCTGCCTTGAGCATTATGCTCTTTTAAGAACTATTTATATGGGATAAAATTGACAACAGCAAATTGAAGGATTAAATAGGAACCTTAAGGGGCAGTGGGTTTATGTTAATGAGGAAGGAGTAACTCAGAAAAGGAGGGTGAGAATGGTTGTACAACTTGAGGAATGTAATCAATGTCACTAAATTATACATGTAGAAACAGTTCAGGAGGTGTGTGTTTTACTGTGTATATTCTCAACAACAACAAAATAAATAAAATTTAGAAGGAAAAAAAAAACCCTATGGAGCAAAAAAGCTTGTAAGCAGCTATCGAAGGTACAACTGGTCTCTATTCATTTGGAACAACACAGGAAGAAGAGAATCAGGAATAGGAGGAGGATATGGAATGTGTGGGTTAACTGCCTCCATGAACAACTGTCTCCTTTGCCGTGAGACCAGAAGAACTGGATGGTGCCCAGCTACCATTACCGAACATTTTGATCAAAGATTCCATAGAAGAATCCTGATCAGAAAGGGAAAAACTGCAGAATAGCATTTGAAATTCTCATGTAATCTGGACTTTGTGGAGCCATGGGAGCTGGATGAACCCCTGAAGCTACTGCTCTGAAATAATCTGTAAACCTTAAACCAAAAAACATCCCCTGAAGTCTTCTTAAAACCAAACAATAGTTTAGCTTAACAAGTAAGGGATGCCTTGGGCATTATGCTCTTTTAAGAACTATCTACATGGGATCAAACTGACAACAGCAACTGGAAAGATCAGATAGGAACCTTAGGGGGCAGTTAATTAATGTCAATGGAGGAGGTAGAACTCAGAAAAAGAGGGTGAGAACTGCTGCACAACTCGAAGAACGTAACCAATGTCACAGAATTGTAGATGTAGAAATGGTTGAATTAGTATGTTTTGTTGTGTATATTCTCAACAACAAAAAAGAGAGAAACCCAATAAGTAACATCATATAAATGGTAAGAAACTAGATGTTTCCCCTTAACATTGCGAACAAGGTAAGGACATTCTAATAAGGGTTATAAAAGCAGCTTTTCAATTCTGTTAAACACAAAGTTTCAATATCTCAAAGATAACAATTCTCTCTAAAATGATGTATTCATTTAATGTAATTCCAATCAACATACCAACTCAATTATTTGGGAGCCCTGGTGGCCCAAAGACTAAGTGCTCGGCTGCTAACTGAAAGGTTGGCAGTTGGAACCCATCCAGTGGCTGCACAGGAAAGACCTGGCAATCTGCACCCATAAAATTACAGCCTAGAAAACCCTATAGGGCAGTTCAACTCTGGCACAGGGGGCCACTATGGATCTAAATTAACTCAACAGCAATAACATATCCTTCACTTTAGAAAGTGTGATGGTTAAGATTGTGTGTCAACTCGGCTGGGCCATGATTCTCCGTGTTTTAATGTAATCACTCCCATGATTGAATATACTGTGAGTAGCCAATCAGACGAAAGGGAGTCTCCTTGGGGGTGTGGCCCGCATCTGTATATAAACAGACGTTCTGGCTTTTTGCTATCTCTGGATCCTGCGGCTGCTTCCTGTCGTCTCAACTCCCGTTCTTGGGACTTGAGCTGTCAGCTTATCTGCCAAACCTGGGATTTGTCGATCTGCACAGCCTGTGAGTGGGAGCCCTGCTCTCTGACCTTCCGATGCTGGGCTTGCCAGCTTCTGCAGCTGCGTGACTTGGGAGAGGCCTCTACCCTGATCCACAGACTTGGGACGTTCTAGTCTCTACAATCGCATGAGCTGTTTCCTTGATATAATCTCTCTCTATATACATATTTATACACTTTACTGGTTTTGCTTCCGTAAAGAACCCAGCCTAAGACAGAGAGAGTATCTCAAAATGCCCCACACCACTGAACCCCTAGAAATTTCACTAAGGTGGAACGCACCTGAATTTTTGTCAGATTAATTTCATACCCTCTAATATGCAAATGTTTTATCAAGAAGTCCAGTCACAGACACTTCTTTCTTACTAGGTCCAATCAGCATAATGCCATCAATGTAGTGAACCAGTGTGGCATCTTGTAGAAGGAAAAGGTAATCAAGGTCCCTGTGGACTAAATTATGATACAGAGCTGGAGAGTTGATATCGCCCTGAGGTAGGACACTGAAGGTGTATTGTGGGCCTTTCAGCTGAAGACAAACTGCTTTTGGTGGTCCTTCAAAACGGGTATGGAGAAAAAGGCATTAGCCAGATCAACAGCTGCATACCAGGTACCAGGAGATGTTATTAATTTGCTCAAGCAATACAACTACATCTGGAACAGCAGCAGCAACTGGAGTCACCGGCTGGGTAAGTTTTTGATAATTCACTGTCATTCTCCAAGATCCATCTGTGTTTTGCATGGCCAAATAGTTGAGTAGAATGGACACTGGTGGGAATCACCACCCCTGCATCCTTCAAGCCCTTGATGGTGGCAGTAATCTCTGCAATCCCTACAGGAATGCAGTATTGCTTTTGGTTTACTGTATTTCTTGGTAGGGGCAGTGCTAACGGCTTCCACTTGGCTATTCCTACCATAACAGACCTTAATCCATTTGTCAGGGATCCAGTGTGGGAGTTCTGCCAGTTGCTGGGTGTATCTATTCTAATTATGCATTCTGAAACTGGGGAAATCACTACAGGATGGGTTTGGGGAACCACTGCATGCACTGTGAGATGAACCTGAACTAAGAATCCATTAAAATAACTTGACATCCATAATCCATCACTTTGACTGATGGGCTGAAGTGACATTTTTGGGTCTCCTGGAATTAGTGTCAGTTTAGAGCCAGTATCCAGTAATCCCTGAAAAGTCTGATTATTTCCTTTTCTCCAGTGAACAATCACTCTTGTAAAAGGCTGTACAACCCTTTGGAAAAGGCTGGGAGAAAGATTAACTATAAATTTTTGGCAGTGTAGTGAGGTCTTTCCTCAAGGGGATGCTGCCTGCCCTTCATTCAAGGGGTTGTGGGTCTTTAAACTCGCTCAAGTCTGGAAACTTATTGAGGGGCCGTGACTCTCTATTCTGGCGATTCGAGTTAGACTGCTGTTCACTTGACCTAGAATGCTTCTGCCTGTACAGATCAAGCAAATATTTAGTGGATTTCCTATCTATTTAACTCCTAGGGGCACCATGACTAAGTAGCCATAAGATAAGTCCTTAAGATAAGCCCATATGAGTCAGACTATTTTGATGACTGCTTTGACTACGCCGTTCATAATGGTAACCACGCCCACCTTGTCTTTGTCAATTAAGTGCCGCCACTTTGCCCCTACCACCACAGGCTCCAATCAGCCCCACTGTAGTTAGGTGTCTGAATTCAGTTAGGGCAGTTGTCACTGCCAAATCTGACTTACATAAAATAGCAATTACACCAGTCTTCAAGGATGCTGGGGCTCCCTTCACAAATTTGTTCCTCACAGTTGTGGTAAAAGGTGTGTCCTCTGGGTACTCCATGTGTGAGTCTGTGGGTCTAAACTGATAAATCCACTCTGACATACCAATTTCCCTAAGCCTTTGGATATCTTCTTGTACAGTATACCACGGCAGGTCTGGTACTTCAACTTGATTTAGTGTAGGCCACCAGGTAATCTATGCTTCAGTGACCCAATCGAATAAACTATTAGATCCTTTCCTAACCTCAAGCTGAAACACTGAAGAATGTGTGCTTAGTGGACCCATATTAATAAACTCAGACTGATCCATCTTTATGCTCCTTGCACCATTATCCCATATCCTTAATAGCCATTCCCATTCTTACTTCCCAGGTTTCTGTCTGTACATATTTGAAAAGTCAAGCAGTTATTCTGAAGTGTAGCATACCTCCTCTTGGGTCACGCTTTGTACTTCACCTTTTGGGGCTCGCTGAGCCTTAAGTCTAGTTACTGGTCTAGAAGCCAGAATTGGTGGAGGGGATGTTTAGAGAACATTCAGCACTGCTCCGTAAGGCATGTGCCTTAGGCGATGCCCCAGGCAATGACTCAGACCAAGGCTTTTTAGACACAGCTGGGTTAATCTCATCAGATGGGGGTGGAGGGGCTAATGGTTTTACTGGGGAGGTTGGCCTAGTATACAAAGATGGAGTAACCTCTTCAATGGAAGTGAGAGAGAGATTGTAGGAGGCAGGGCCAAGATGGTGGAGTAGTCAGACACTTCTGGTGGACCCTCTTACAATGAAGACCCAAAAAAACAAGTGAATTTATTATATATGGCAATCTGGGAGCCCTGAACATCTAAGACAGAGTTGAGGAACCGGACTGAGTGGCAGGGGGAGGGAGAGACGGTTTGGAAGCAGCAAGGAGTTGCCAGCCCCAACCCGGCGAGAGCCTGAGCTGTTCAGGCCTGATCAGCTTGGGGGTAAGCACTGAGGCAGGCAAGCAGCGGTGCTTGGGAGGCACATTTTCTGCACCGGGAGAGACCCAGCGCCAGAGAGTCTACACGGCCACCCAGAACCAGTGAGAAGCAGCCATGGATAGGCGAAAGATAAGTAAATGCATATGTCTTGCCGCGCAGATCAAAAACACCCCCCTTAGGGAAAAACCTCTCTCCCATTTACCTCCCTGCTCCCTGCTCTGCACTGGGTCCCGAACCGGCTTCAGCAATTGCCAAGTCCCCTCGGCCAGAAGTAGGATCTGTCACATGCCCGGAGCCATTCTCCCTGCCTTGGAGAGTGAACAAATTAACAAACAGAGGAAAAAATAAACTGCCGGCTCCGCTAAGCCAGGAACCCAGAGTAGGCACAGCTCATTTGCCTAGGCACAGGCATAAGGGATCCACAGACTTTAAGTGCCTTTCCCCCTGCATAGATTTGTGTGGGCCCATCTCAACAGTGTAGGCCCTCATTACCACAGTACAACAGGGTACCAGAAGTCTAACTTCAACTGTTTCAGCTGTGAAGTGGCAGGTTCTTGACATGTGACTCTGCCCATTAAGCAGGGTCTTCACCTACCCACATCAGGGGCCTGAGGACTGGTGTTTCCACCCACACCACCTAGCCACCTACAATAGGGGCCCATGAATAAGAGGTGCCCCACAGTCCTTACATTCAACAGCATTAGTTGCTCACAGTCCAGCTGCAAAACCCACCCACCTATGTGATCTACAGAATAGGGACACGCCTTCCTCCTAGACACTCAGGGGCAGCCAATCAGCCCCCTGCCTTGCTCAGTGTGTCCCCCTGCTGCAGCCAGATGTCTGTGCCTACACCAATCACCCATGCCTGTCTAGAACTGTAAGTGAGAGCCTACACCACACACTTGGTGGCTATCTACCTGGGCACCCAAGCTCAATCCATACAGAAGTGGGTGGACTCCTGAGCTCACATACCTAGTTATCAGATCTAACCACCTGGTGATAGGACATTAGAGCTTCAAAGGTGCCAATAACCAAACTAGCTCATACGAGCAGCATATTTGGGCATATCAAAACAAAACAAGAAGCTAGGACACAGTAAGCAAACAGAAAATAAATAAATATAATAACTTATTGATGGTTCAGAGACAAGAGTCAATATCAAATCACATAAAGAGGCAGTCCATAATGGCTTCAGCAAGCTCCCAAAGTAATCAAGAAATTTTCCAGAGGAAAGTACCGGAATTACCAGAAGCAGAATACAAAAGATTAATATACAGAACTCTTCAAGAAATTAGGAAGGAAATTAAGCAAAACGCAGAACACCCAATAGAGGAAATTACAAAGATTAGAGTAGAGCATAATGACAAATTTAACAGGCTGCAAGAATCCATAGAGAGAGAACAATCAGAAATCCAAAAGATTAACAATAAAATTTCAGGATTAGATAACTCAAAAGAAAGTCACAGGAGCATAACTGAGGCAATGGAAGTCAGAATTAGTGACACTGAAGATAAAGCACTTGACACCAACTTATTTGAGGAAAAATCAGATAAATGGATTTAAAAAAATGAAGAAACCCTAAGAATTATGTGGGACTCTATCAAGAAGAATAACCTACAAGTGACTGGAGTACCAGAATGGGAGGTGGGGGGATAACAAAAAATACAGACAGAAATGTTGAAGATTTGTTGGCAGAAAACTTCCCTGATATTATAAAAGATGAGAAGATATCTATCCAAGATGCTATCGAACCCCACTTAAGGTAGATCCCAAAAGAAAGTCACCAAAACACATTTAATCAAACTTGCCAAAACCAAAGACAAATAAAGAATTTTAAGAGTGGCTAGGGATAAACGAAAAGTCATCTACAAAGGAGAGTCAATAAGAACAAGCTCGGACTACTCAGCAGAAACCTGCAGGCAAGAAGGCAATGGGATGACATATATAAAGCCCTGAAGGAAAAAAACTGCCAGCCAAGAATTATATATCCAGCAAAATTCTCTTTAAAATATGATGGCGAAATTAGGGCATTTCCAGATAAACAGAAGTTTATAGAATTTGCAAAAACTAAATCAAAGTTACAAGAACTACTAAAGGAGAGTCCTCCGGTTAAAAAATCAATAACATCAGATAACAACTGAAGACTAGAACACAGGACAGAACAACCAGATATTAACTCAGATAGAGAAGTTACAAAAATAAATTCAAAGCTAAAACACTGAAAATAGGGAAACAGAGATATCAATATGTACAAGATGGCAACATTAAAAGAAAAAAGACGGACTAAACAATGCAGTCATAGAACTTTCATATGGAGAAAAGTCAAGGCAAATAAAGAATTAACAGATTGGTTTAAGCTTAGAAAAACAGAGGTAAATATTAAGGCAACCACAAAAGAAACTAACAATCCTACAAGTCAAAATAAAAAACAGGCAAAATGTAAAGATTCAGAAAATACAAAATCAACAACAATGAAAAGGATGAAACGAAAACACATAAAGAAAAACGACTCAGCAGAGAAATTTAAGTGGAACAAAGAAACTGTCAACAACAACAAAAAAAAAGACAACAAAATGACAGCACTAACTCATACCTATCAATAATTAAGCGGAATGTAAATGAACTAAATGCACCAATAAAGGGACTCCTCCGTTAGAAAATCAGTAACATCAGATAACAACCCAAGACTAGAACACAGGACAGAGCAAGCAGATATCAACCCAGACAGGGAAGTCACAAAAGTAAATCAAACCTAAAACACTGAAAATAGGGAAACAGATGTCAATATGTGAAAGATGACAACATTAAAACAAAAAAGAGGGACTTCAAAAATGCAGACACAGATTTTTCACATGGAGAGGAAGTCAAGGTGACATAAAGAAATAAAACACTGGTACAAAATTAGAAAAATAGGGGTAAATATTAAGGTAACCACAAAGAAACTAATAATCTTACAAGTCAAAATAAAAAAAACTAGAAAAATATAAAGATTCAGCAAACATAAAATCAACAACAACAAAAAAGATGAAAAGAAAATACATAAAGAAAAATGACTCAGCACAAAAAATTAAGTGGAACAAAGAAACTGTGAACAACACACAAAAAAAGACATCAAAATGACAGCACTAAACTCATACCTATCAATAATTACACTGAATGTAAATGGACTAAATGCACCAATAAAGAGACAGAGAGTGGCAGACTGGAATTGAGAGGGCTGGTTCAGTTGGCAGGAGTGATTCAACAAATTTAGGGGCTCAGTGTTCCCAGTTTCCTGATTATCTGCCCATATGCCCCCATCCCAAGTTTCAGGATCCCACTTCTTCTCAATCAACGCCCTCACTTTAACTTCAGACACCACTTGAGGCTGAGAATTCAAGCTGGCATTGTAATTCAGCCCCTCTTACAACAAGACTCTGGGTCTGGTTTTCGGCGATTTCAGCTCTGTTACTAAAAGAAATAGGGTTTTCTTTCAAAGCACAAGTGGAAACTTTGAGGTTGTTTATGCAGCAGTTGAGCTTTTACTCTGAAGCCCTGAGCACATCTCTTTCTTTCACTAGTTTGTCTAGCAAAAGCAGGAGCAAACAACCAGCATCGTTATACTTCTCTTTATGACAAAATTGTAGAAAGGTATCTAACATGTGATCACCGAGAACCTCGCCTTTCACCAATACCTAACCTATCAGTGATGGTATTTTGCAGATTTCCTTTGACACCTCACGTCATGGATTAGGAGTGCTCTCTTCACTACTGGAAACAGAATCATCAACATCTTTAAGACTAACTAGACCTGAAAACCAATTTAGAAAACTCATTCTTACGATTTTGTTTCTTTAGAACCACTCTTGGTACCAAATGTCTTAGGCTGGGTTCTCTAGAAAAGCAGAACCAGTAAGGTGTATAAATATAGATAGATAGATTAGATAGATTAGACTGGATAAGACAGATTAGATAGATAGATAGATTTATATTAAGGAAATGGCTCAGACAGTTGTTGAGGCTGGAACATCCCAAGTCCGTGGGTCAGGCGGGAAGCTTCTTCTGATTCACGTAGTCACAGGGGTTGGCAAACCCAAGATTGGCAAGTCAGACAACAGGGCTCTGGCTCACAGGCTGTGAAGACCCACAAATCCCAAGATCAGTAGAGAAGACAGCAGGTAAGCTGCTAGCTCAAGTCTCAAAAACTGGAAGTCTGATGAACAGGAGCCAGCTGTGGGATCCAGTACAAGCAAAAGCCTACGAGCCTTGCCAGAAAGTTCACCTATATTGGATGCAGGCCACATCCCCAAGGGAACGCCTTTCAACTGATTGGCTACTCACAGCAGATCCCATCATGGAGGTGTGATCACATGATATCAAATCTCATCATGGAGGTGATCACATCAGTATATGACTCCCAAACTACATCATAACTGCCAAACCACTGAGAATCATGGCCCAGCCGAGCTGACACACAACCTTAATCATCACTAAGACCAAAGGGTCAACAGCTATTTTACAACTGGGTTGCAGTGAATTACTTAATATGGCCCTTCTAGCCAGTTTGTAACTCCCACCAAGTGACTGGGTGGGACTACGTAAATGAGGTGCTTGTGGCCCACTAAGGGGATCAGATAGCTTGCTAATAAAGTAAATAAAGTGCATGGTACACTTGCGGGAGTGGGACCATGCAGATAGGTGTGTGGAACCCTAAGAAGGGGATTGGTCAGTTCTGCCATCCTGCTAGGCTTAAAGAGAGACACAGAGAGAGAGAAAGGTGGACTGTAACACAGAAGACAGCAAGACGGTGGCACAGCAAGAGCAAGAGCGGCATGAGACAGTGGGAACCGGGCACAAGATGGCTGTAGGGCCCATGTAGCTAAAGGTTGCAACACTTGCCCAAGAAGGCCCCTAGCAGGGCCTGGCAGCAGAGGGTGAAAAGAAGCTGCTCTGATCAAGGAACTTCATCCTGAATTGCTCAGTCCAGATCCTGAATTGTACCCTGTTAGTTCTCTAATAAACCACTTAACTGGAAGTACGGTTCGTGAGTTCTGTGAGACGTTGCAGTGAATTACCGAACTCAAAGACGGAAGGGAGAGCAGTTGATGTTAGAGATGATGGAGTGGTACAGCAGTTTGGAAAAGTTGGATATTTGGGATACCTTTAACCTCCACTTCACAGAAACCAGAAATTATTCATTTAAAAGCATAGATGAGAAGGTTCAGGGACAGGGAGATTAAGTAAATGGGAGTGAAACAACTACAACAGAAATAATGAGAATATTGATACAAATGTGAATAATGCAACCAATGTCACTGATCATTATGTTTTGAAAGTGAGGAATGGGAGTAGGTTTTGCTGTGTATATTTTCACCAAAAAAAAAAAAAAAAAAAAAAGGCTCTCTCAAGTCAATGGGGACAAAAAGGGTTTACTAAATAAAGGGTATTGGGATAACTAGCTAGTTTGGGGATACATCAAAATAAATTCCAGATGAATCAAAGGCTTAATTAAATTTAAACATACATAAAAGCACTGAAAGTAAAGTATGTATTTACAATGTATATCACAGTCAAAAAGCCAAGTTCTTCAATATAGGAAGAGCTCTTGCAAACAAACAGAACAGATTACAAGCGGAAAAAAAAAAGGTGCATGAAAAGGCACTGCTCAGAAGAAAAACTAAAATGGTCAGTAAACATGAAAATGTTTAAAATGCTATCTTTATTAAAGAATTACGAATGAAAACATGATGAAATCAAAACAGAAACGGACTATTACAATATGTAAAGTAAATGATACACTATTATGTAGAATGTAAATGAATGCAACCTTCTTGGAAAGCAATTTGACAATTATCTATCAAAATTTCAAATATATATACAGTTTTGCCCAGCAGTTATATTCTAGATATTCAGCCTTCAAATAAAGTTGCACAGGAACACAAAGTTCTATGGGTATAGGATCATTTTTCCAGGTGTCTGCACAATGCCGAGGGTATGTTCTTAAATTACTGCTGGATGAATGAATTACAGCATTGTTTGGTATAAGAAAAATAAGTGGTACTGGTAATGGCCTCAGTGTCTATCAACAGCAAATTGGTTTAGTAAATTACAGTATAGTTATATAGTGGAATACTGTGCAGCAGCTAAAAATAATGGAAGTACAGCTACATCCGTATATGTATTTCTGGAAGGGTACAGAATAAGCAGTTACCGGTCACTATCACCCACTGGGGAATGGAACTGGGATGGGGCAGAGAAGATAATACTTTTACATTTCATCTTATTCCTCTCCTTTCTGTACTGAGAATTTTTTTTTACTAAAAACATATATTACAGTTTTACAATGAAATACAAGATAATGAAAATCCACTGTTAGGGGAAATTTTCAAATAAAAATATTTTAACAAATAGTTTTATTTTTAGAAAATTGTCCAAAAGGGTTGCTGTCTTTTAATGAACTAATGGATAATGCACACAATTATGAAAGATTCTATGTTAAAATAAAACTTATACTGGAGTAAACTTTTTTCTTGCTATCTTTTCAGTCCTATAGTATTTCCTTTGGATTAGAAACCATGTTCAGTCAGAATCATTTTGCTGGCCCAGATATTTCCTCTTCTGGATGCTCATGGGGAGAGTCAATAAAAAACTACAGAGAAAACAAGAAGTTTCAACAGTGATTCTTAAATTTGAGTGTACATAATAATTACCTGGGGAACTTGTTAAATATATAGATTCGTATAATCCATCTCCAGAAAATCTGAGTAAACAAGTCTGGGTTAGGGTCTGGAATTTGCCTTTTGTTTTTGTTTGTTTTAAAAAGCAGTGCCAATAATTGAGATGTGGGTGATCTAGGAAAATAACAGTCCCTGAACAACAATGCAACTTCCAGGGATTTCAGCGACCTAAGGTTCTTTGTAGAATCCACTGGCTGTATAAGAAATGCTCAGGAGTACATGTCTGTTTAGGCTAACTTTGGCCAGTATTATCCTACTGATAAAACAATTTTGGTCAGATTTCCTTCTAACTCACAGCCACTTTCTATGTGACTGCTGATCATCAAGTTATTGAACATCCTCCCAGATAGGCAACAGGTATGTGTCCTAATGGGCTACTGAGAAGGTAGATGAGGTGACAAGAACTGGGTGAAGAAATCTAGGTTGACAGGTTCATAGGCAGTCAGTAGAAGCAGTAAGGTAAAATAATGGCTCCCCAAAGTCCATGCATTAATCCCTGGCACTTTGAATAGTTATATTACTTGGCAAGGGGAATTAAGATTGCAGATGGACCTAGGATTGTTAATCAGCTAACCTTAAAATAAGATTATCCTGGTGGGCCCAATGTAATCACAAAAACCTGCTGCTGTTGAGTCAATTCCATCTCATGATGAACCCATGTGTTATAGCGTAAAATTGCTCAATGGGGTTTCTTCTTGGCTGTAATCATTATAGAAGCAGATCACCAGGTCTAGTGTAGTGTAATCACACTTTAAATATGGAAGAGAAGCAGAAAGTCAGAGTCTAGACTGTTTCTTGCTGGCTTTCAAGATGGAAAGGAGCCACAAGCTGAGGAATGAAAGCAGCCACTAGAAGCTGGAAAATGCAAGGAAACAGATTCTTCCCCTAGAGCCTCTAGAAGGAATGCAGCTCTGCTGACATTTTTAGTCCAGTGAGACCCATTTCAAACTCTGACCTACAAAACTGTAAAATAATACATCTGTGTTGTTTTAAGCCACGAACCTTGTGGTAATTTGTTACAGTAGCAATAAGAAACTACTGCACATACTAACAAACTAACTGTTTAAAAAGAAACTAGATTTTTCTTACCTATATCCATTGGTCGTTCTGTATTTAAGCTGTCCGTGCTACCCTGATGCAGCTGCCCACCTAAGGGTGTCTTTATTTGTTGGTCTGATAATTTCCCTGTACTGACAGATCTAAAAAGAACAGTGATGTTAATAATGGAAAAGTACACTTAAAAATGAAATCCTTGACAACTTCAATATTTTCTCCATTTATCATGATGTTGCTTATTGGTCCAGTTGTGAGGATTTTTGTTTTCTTTATGTTGTGTAATCCATACTGAAGGCTGTGGTCTTTGATCTTCATCAGTAAGTGCTTCAAGTCCTCTTTGTTTTCGGCAAGCAAGGTTGTGTCATCTGCATAACGCAGGTTGTTAATGAGTCTTCCTCCAATCCTGATGTCCCATTCTTCTTCATATAGTCCAGCTTCTCGGATTATTTGCTCAGCATACAGACTGAATAAGTATGGTGAAAGGATACAACCTGGATGTACATCTTTCCTGATAAGCAACATCATGACAAATGGAGAAAATATTGAAGTTGTCAAAGATTTCATTTTACTTGGATCCACAATCAACACCCATGGAAGCAGCAGTGAAGAAATCAAACAACACATTGCGTTGGGAAAATCTGCTGCAAAAGATCTCTCTAAAGTGTTAAAAAGCAAAGATGTCACTTTGAGAACTAATGTGCACGTGACCCAAGCCATGGTGTTTTCATTTGCCTTATATGCATGTGAAAGCTGGACAATGGATAAGGCAGACTAAAGAATTGATGCCTTTGAATTACAGTGTTGACAAAGAATACTGAATATACCATGGACTGCCAGAAGAATGAACAAATCTGTCCTGTCTTGGAAGAAGTACAGCCAGAATGCTCCTTAGAAGCAAGGATGGCGAGACTTTGTCTCATGTACTTTGGACATGTTATCAGGAGGGACGAGTCCCTGGAGAAGGACATCATGCTTGGTAAAGTAGAGGGTCAGTGAAAGAGAGGAAAACCCTCAATGAGATGGACTGACACAGTGGCTACAACAATGGGCTCAGACATAGCAACCACTGTGAGGATGGCACGGAACCGGGCAGTGTTTTGTTCTGTTGTACACAGAGTTGCTGTGAATTCGAACTGACTCGGCAGCACCTAACAACAACAACACACTTAAGGGTTAATGAGAAGCCAGAGAACAGGGAGACAAAAAATAGATACCAAACAATTTAAGGCAGAGATAAACTTCAATAACCAAAATAAACAAAAAGCAGAAACAGTTACAGGAAGCATCTGTGGTTTTCAGAGATTCTAAATGTATACAGTTCATATCATGAACCATAAGCCACAAGCCAGTTACTAAACTAATTTGGTACAGTTGTTTTTATGATAGGAATATACATGCTATTACACTTTTCACATTTAACGCTAGAAAGGAACAGTGTCTCTTACCTGCCAAACACTGTCTTGTTCTGCTGTTCAGCCCTCTGCCTCTCACCTCCTTGTACCGAGAGACAATGAGAGCATTCCCATGGGTCATTTCCATCTCTGGATTGCCCTTCAGATGGCCCCTGACGAGTGACCAAGGCTAACAGGTTGGAAGACGCTTGTGTTTTAGGGATTTTGAAAGGCGCTATGGTCTAAAGAAAGATGTAAAATAGTTAATACAATGCATGAAATTTGCAAAATTATCATGCTATTTGTATAAACTTTGGAGTCAGTTAGACCTGGATTCAAATATTGGCTCTTCTACTTACAGCGTGTGTGATCCTGGATAGTGCATTTAAGATCTCTAAGTCTCAATTTTCTTTTCTAACTAATAGGGACAATAATAGTACCTACCATCAGAGTGTTATTTTGAGGATTAAATGGGACAATGCATACAAAACACTCAGTAAGTTCTCACACTGTGCCTAGCACATAGTAAGTGCTCATTAAATTACACTTATTCTCATCAAGAATCCTTTCCATAAAGTACTATACTAGTTCATGACCTACAAAAGGGTTTAACCAACACACCTTAGTAGGAGAGCCGATGATTGTTGGTAAAGTAGTTTTAAAGAACCAGTCAGAACTCCGTGGAGAGGATCCCATGTGCTTGGTGGGAGAGGCTCCCAGGCTGCCAGGCCGACTGGGCTGAGGGGAGTAGCTGTACCCAGCCCTGGCATGAGAGCGGCACACAGGGTCAGAGTGCTGCTTTCTGAGCTTCTGCTTGTTCTGGTAGATGTCGGTAAGGGTGGGGGTGCTCTGCAGTCTAGCACCCAGTAACAGAGACTGTGGTGACTGAGCCTGTGTCACTGGAGAACCTACCAAGAAAATGAATGCAGTATTAACTCAAAGTGAAGAAGCATAGGGCAAAATATTATGACTTAAAAAGATAATTTTTAAAATTATCTGATGATAATGTCTTATTTTTTATGAGGTATTCTAAGAATCATTAACTTGGTAAGAGACTATTTTGTGACATCTTTTACAAAACAATGAGAGTAAGTACATTGTTTTTGGTGTTCTCAGAAGACAGAATTTCATGATGATAGGTAAATCAGCAGTTTTTATCAGCAGCTCCCAAATAACCCAGATTAGTGTAAGGTCTGATTAGCACCAAAGAGAACAATATAGTTAATAGTTAAAGTTAATGAAAACAACAAATGCCTATACTGAATGAATATGATTTCTACTCTGTAAAAAAATACATAAGTGGATATACCAATGCAATTTATCTCTTTTCACACATAGTAACTAAAAGAAACTTTCAAACTAACCCAGAATAACCCCCATTCAAATAAACAAAACAAAAACACATTAAATGCAGGGGATAAGATCAGGAAGATACCATGCCATTCCTGGATTTTACTTTGTCTAAAAATAACAAGCATACGGATATTTTATCTATTTTGTCAGTGTCATTAATGACATTTAAAACTTGAAGTATCCATGTTCTTTACAAAGAAAACATCTGGCTACAAATATTCTTGATTCCTAAGGAGACACCATATCAAGACCCTAGGAGACAGGACCCCCTTTCCCAGCACAAATCTGTTGTTGCCAACCTAAGGTCCACAAAGCCATGAATTTCAGTTACAAATTCTTTGGAGTTTCTTGAAAGTCAAACTACCACCAATAATGTTAAGACCTCCAAATATTTTTAGTGACCTAATCATCATCCTGGAGCCCTGGTGGCACACTGGTTAAGAGCTCCGCTGCTCACCAAAAGGTCCAAAGCTCGAATCCACCAGCTGCTCCTTGGAAACCCTATAGGGCAGTTCTACTCTGTCCTACAGGGTACCTATGAGTTGGAATTGACTCAATGGCAATGAGTGTGGTTTGTTTTAACCATCATCTAAAGGAACTCTGGTGGCGCAGTGGTTAAGGACTCGGCTGCTAACTGACAGGTCAGCAATTCGAACCCACCAGTCACCCCGAGGGAGAAAGATGTGACAGTCTGCTTCTGCAAAGATTACAGCCTTGGAAACCCTATAGGGTTGCTATGAGTCGGAATCAACTTGATAGCAGTTTGTTTGGTTTGTTTTTTTAACTATCATACTTCAGAAGTATCATCAGAACTCTGTTACGCCCTTTACAGAAATAACTAAAATTAGTGGCAAAATGTTGTGACCTGGAGAAAGCTATTTAAGCTATATTTTAAAGAAAACACAGAATATAAAAAACTAAACTTAGAAGAGCATACTTTTCTAAATAACACAGGATTCCTTTAATTGGCCCACACCTCAAACACACATACAACAGAATCTGACTTATAAAAGTGTTGTTTACACATACCTTTTCAGGCATATATACATAAATATATATATATATATATATATATTATATATGCACGTATACATACATAAACACGTGTTATATATAACAAAGCAAATAACCATCTGTATTTCTTTTTTATCTGATGCTGACTGGTAGCTTTTAACAAGAATAGTTTTAATCAAAATAATGAAATCTCATTTTCTAGATTGATTTTCATTATCTACATGACAATAACCAAAATTTAGCTTAAGTTATTTAATTCATAAGATTTATTTTCATAAAGAAATCATAAACCCAAAAGGATATATTCAGTTAGCTATATGATACGCTAAAACATACTAGACCAAAATTCTAAAAAACAGGATAGCAGAGGAAATATTTCATATTAATACTATTCTTTTGCTAAGACTAGAAAAACAGAATTCATCCATTTAAACTGAATTAAGATTATTAATACACCAAATACGTTCCCCTACCTGAGGAGTTTTTACTCCTGGATTCACGGACGTGAGGATGCCCACAGCAGCACTGACTAAATTGCTCAGGAATAGTACCAACTATGGAAGATGGGGAAAGGAAGGAGAAATTATTTAAAACCAACAAAAGATAGAAGCAATCAATACATGCACAATTGTACAGTATACCACAGTTCACAAAATTTTAATTAGGATAGATTTAGTTCAAGAAACACTTAGTGAGCAACTACTGTGCTGGGCACATAAGACTAGAAAAACAAAACAAAAAATATACCCTGCCTTGAAACAAGATCATTAGGAAAGAAAGTTACATAAACCAATAAATATCTGAAACGGGTATATGTAAAAAAGATAGAGAAAGAGGATAAAGAGTGATAAAGTGCTTGGGTGTTGTGGTAGACCTCAAATGAGCCTGCTATAGGGAGCTCATTGGACTACTAGCCCAGCTGAAGCCTCTCTGTAGCCACCACATTAGCAGCGAAGCCAGGCTTCCCTCAGACTGCTGCAGTCAATGGCTGAGAATGGTGGGGGCACAAATTCAGACCCAATCAGGCAGGTCAGGGAATTCTAACAGATAACTTAGTGCCTGGGGATGCCTCACCAGTCTTGCCAGTTTTCTTAGAATTGAGCTATAGTCTGAAACTCTTTCTGCCCAATTATCCTTTATTCCCCTCCCTGCTTTACACAGGTGCCAGACCTGCATATTGCTCCAGAGGGTCTCCCTGCCTACTCCTGCTCTCTCTCCCTTTATCCTTCACAGTTATTAACCCCAATAAATCTCCTACGCGTCTAACCTAATCATGAGAGAGAGTTGGGGAAGGCTTCAAGAAGCTTAAACAGGTAAGAGGCATGTGTCTATAAAAAGAAGGGGCACTGACCAAGTTATCAGGTTGGCAGACAGAGGTTAGATCCTGAAGATTGGCCTTTTCCTTCAGTGCAAAAATAAGATTTGGACTATGTCTTTGGCGATGTCTCAGGGGCTGCTACAGGGGTGAAAGAGGGCCAAGATTTTGTCTGAAGAAGTTAAAAACAACTTCAAAACCACTGAAACAGGTGTTCTGGTGCTTCAAACTTTTTTTTTAAGTTATAATTGTTTTGTTTTGATAGGGGTCCTGGGCTTCAATGCTTCTCTCTGTGCCCCCGTCTGAAATTTATCCCTATTAATCTAAGTAATACTCCAGAAGTGTCGATCAGGGTGGATTCTTCTCCTTTTAGAAGTGAATATTTTTCAGTTTTGAGATCTGCCACATCTAGGCTTTCAGCTCTGCCACCACGAGGCCCTATCTGCACTACCTCTTCTGCCCACCACATTAATGTTGCTTCTCACCTCAGATTCCATAGTCCCAGTTGTGCTGGCCTCTATCACATGTATTCTGACAGTTGAGTATTTTCTTTGTCTCTTAGTTTCACTGAAGATGTGGTTTGTGGTTTTTGTTTGGTTGAGTTTTTTGTTTTTGTTTTACAACTGGAGGACACAACCTGAACTCATGCACAACAAAATGAAATGCTGATCAGTCCTGTGCCATCCCTATGATCAGTTGCAGATTGGACCATTGTGATTCATAGGTTTATTTTAAAAAAAAAAAAAAACATATAATTTTATTTACTTTGTTGTTGTTACTGGGAATATACACTGAAAAAAATCATACACTAATTCAACAGCTTCTACATGTACCATTTAGTGACACTGATTATACTCTTTGAGTTGTGTAACCATCTCACCCTCTTGTCTTAGGCTGGATTCTCTAGAGAAGCAAAACCATCAAGCGTATATATATTTATAGAGAGAGAGAAAGATTTATATTAAGGATATGGCTCACGTGGTTATAGAAGCTGGAACGTCCCAAGTCCATGGATCAGGTTCATGTAGCTGCAGGGGCTGGTGAACCCAAGATCAGCAAGTCAGACGGCAGGGCTCTGGCTCGCAGGGCTCTGGCTCACAGGCTGTAAAGACCCGCGAATCCCAAGATCGGCAGGCAAGACCACATGTAAGCTGCCAGCTCAAGTCCCAAGAACCAAAGGTCAGACGAACAGGAGCCAGTTGCAGGATCCAAGCCCATGAGCCTTGCCACAAAGTCCAGCTATACTGGATGCAGGCCACACCCTCAAGGAAACTGCCTTTCAGCTGGCTACTCACAGCAGATCCCATAATGGAAGCGATCACATTATATCTAATCTCATCATGGAAGTGACCGCATCATTATATGACTGCCAAACCACATCATAACTGCCAAACCACTGAGAATCATGGCCTAGCCAAGTTGACACACAAGCTTAACGATCACACCCTCCTATTCTGAGTTGTTTCTCCCCCATCAACATAAATTCACTGCCCCCTTTTGAGTTGCTGTTGTCAATTTGATTCTATACAGATAGTTCTTAAAAGAGCATAATGCTCAAGGCAGACATTTTTTACTAGTTAAGCTAAACTACTGTCTGGTTTTAAGAAGAATTCAGAGGAAACTTTTGGTTTAAAGCTTAAAGATTATCTCAGGGCAGCAGTTTCAGAGGTTCATCCAACCTTCATGGCTCCAGGAGTCTGGAGTTCATGAAACTTTGAAATTCTGTTCCACATATTCCCCCTTTTGATCAGGATTCTGCCATGGAATCTTTGACCAAAATGTTCAGTAATGGTAACCAGGCACTAGCAATTCCTCTGGTCTCATGTCAAAGGAGGCAGTTGTTCATGGAGGCAATTAGTCACACACTCCATGTTGTTGTTAGGTGCCGTCAAGTCAGTTCTGACTCATAGCGACCCTAGGTGAAACAGAACAAAACACAGCCTGGTCCTGCGCCATCCCCACAATTGTTATGCTTGAGCCCATTGTTGCAGCCACTGTGTCAATCCATCTCGTTGAGGGTCTTCCTCTGTTTTGCTGACCCTCTACCTTACCAAGCATGATGTCCTTCTTCAGGGACTGGTCCCTCCTGATAACATGTCAGAAATACATGAGAAGTCTCACCATCCTCACTTCTAGAGCATTCTGGTTGTACTTCTTCCAAGACAGATTTGTTCATTCTTCTAGCAGTCCATGGTAGATTCAATATTCTTCACCAACACCACAATTCAAAGGCATCAATTCTTCTTCGGTCTTCCTTATTCACTGTCCAGCTTTCACATGCAGATGAGGTGACTGAAAACACCATGACTTGGGTCAGGCACACTTTAGTCCTCAAAGTGACATCTTTGCTTTTTAACACTTTAAAGAGGTTCTTTTGCAGCAGATTTTCCCAATGCAATATGTTGTTTGATGTCTTCACAGCTGCTTCCACGGGCATTGATTGTGGATCCAAGTAAAATGAAATCCTCGACAACTTCAATATTTTCTTCATTTATCATGATATTGCTTATTGGACCAGATGTGAGGGTTTTTGCTTTCTTTATGTTGAGCTGTAATCCATACTGAAGGCTGTGATCTTTGATCTTCATCAGTAAGTGCTTCAAGACCTCTCCACTTTGAGCAAGCAAGGGTGTGTCATCTGCATATCACAGGCTGTTAATCAGTCTTCCTCCAATCCCGTCACTCTATTCTTCTGCATACAGTCCAGCTTCTCAGATTATTTGCTCAGCGTACAAATTAAGTATGGTAAAAGGATACAATCCTGACGCACACCTTTTCTGATTTCAAACCACGCAGTATACCCCTGTTCTATTCGAAGGAGTGCCTCTTGGTCTATGTACAGATTCCTCATGAGCACAATTAAGTGTTCTGGAATTCCCATTCTTTGCAATGTTATCCATAATTTGTTATGATCCACACAATCGAACAGCTTTGCAGAGTCAATAAAACACAGGTAAACATCTTTCTGGTATACTCTGCTTTTAGCCAAAATCCATCAGACATCAGCAATGATTACACCTCATTCCACGTCCTCTTCTGAATCTGGCTTGACTTTCCAGCAGTTCCCTGTCAATATACTGCAGCAACTGCTTTTGAATGATCTTCAGCAAAATTTTACTGTGTGTGATATTAATGATATTGTTCAATAATTTTCACATTCTGTTGGATCACCTTTCTTTGGAATGGGCACAAATATGGATCTCTTCCAATCAGTTGGTCAAGCAGCTATCTTCCAAATTTCTTGGCAAAGACAGGTGAGCACCTCCAGTGCTAAATCCTCCTCCTATTCCTGACTCTCCTTCTTCCTCTGTTGTTCCAGGTGAATAGAGATCAATTGTTGTGCCTTGGATGGCTGCATGTAAGCTTTTAAGACTCTAGACACTACACGTCAAACTATGAGGTAGAACACAGGCGCTGAACATTTTACTAGGACAATTAACTAGGATGTCCCATGAAACCATGACTCTCAATCTCTAACCAAGGAATCAAATCCTATGAGGTTGCTGGTTGTACAAAAATCAGCCTTAGCAGTTACTCTTTCCTTTTTCTTTTGTCATTGTTTTAATTATATATATCACACAACTTTTTAAAAGTATACAATTTATTGACAGCAAGTATAATCAGCAACCCTACCCTTAATCAACACGGTATTTCCACTGCCGTTAACCTCACCTTTCCCCCCCTCTCCCGCACCTGGCAATCACTAATAAACTTGGTTCTTTATACATTTGTGTTTTCCTGTTTTGTTTTGTTTTTATATAAGTGAAGTCATACAACATTTGTCCTTTTGTGATTGACTTCTTTCACTCAGCATAATGTCTTAAAGCTTCATCCATACTATAGCATAAACGAAGACTTCATTTCTCCTACTGGCTGAGTAGTATTCCATTGCATGTATGTACCACATTTTGTTTATCCATTCATCTGTTGATGGCATTTAGGTTTTGTCCACATTTTGGCTACTGTGAATAGTGCTGCAGTGAACACTGGTATACAAGTCTCCATTTGAGTCTCTGATGTCAAGTCTTTTGAGTATATACCCAGGAGTGGAATTGCTGGGTGGTAATTGTAGTTCTGTTTTTAGTTTTTTTAGCAACCACCACACTCTTTTCCACATCAGCTGTATCACTTTTTATCACCACCAGCAATGGGTAAGAGTTCCAATTTCCCCACATCCTCGTCCACATTTGCTGTTTTCTTTTTTTTCATCTTAGCCATCCCAGTGGGAGTGAAATGTTATCTGATTATGGTTTTGTTTTACATCTCTCTGATGAAATATCTATTCAAGTCCTTTTCCCATTTTATGATTAGATTGTCTTTTTGTTGTAGTCGAAGTTTTAAATATATTTTGGTTATTAGGTTCTTGTTGGATATATGGTTTCCGAAAATATTCTCCCAGTGGGTAGACTGTCTTTTCACTTTTTTGGTAAAGCCCTTTGATGAACAAGTTTTTTATTTTTATGAGGTCCCATTTATTTATTTTGTCTTTCACTGTTTGTGCTTTTTTATTACATTAGATAATCCATTGTTAAAAGGCCCAACAGTGCTGCCCCTACTTGTTATTCTAAGACTTTATGGTTTTAGTTAGCACATTAGGTCCTTAATCCATTTTAAATTTCTTTTTCTGCATGTGAGGCATGGATTTGTTTCATTGTTTTGCATGTGGAAATCCAATTTTCCGAGCACTATTTATTGAGGAGACTCTCTTTTCCCCATCAAATGGACTTAGCACCCTTGTCAAAAATCAGTTGAGCATAGATGTGAGGGTTTATTTCTGGACTCTCAGTTTCTATTTCATCGGCCTATGGGTCTACTGTTATACCAGCACCAGGCTGTTTTCATTACTGTAGCTATACAGTATGTTTTAAAATCAGGAAGTGTAAGCCCTATTCCTTTGTTCTTCTCTTTCAACCTTGCTTTAGCTATTTGGGGCCTCCTGCTATTCCACATGAAGTTGAGGACTGGTTTTTCTATTTCTGTAAAGAAGGCTGTTGGAATTCTGATCAGGATTGCATTCAATCTATAGATTGCTTTGGCTAGCACTGACATCTTAACAGCATTAACTCTTCCAATCCATGAACACTAAACATCTTTCCACTTATTTAAGTCTTCTTTAAATCTCTTCCATCAGTGTTTTATAGTTTTCATGTCTCTGGTTATATTTATTCCTAAGTATTTTATTCTCTTATATGCTACTGTAAATGGAACTGTTTCCTTAATTTTCCTTTCAGATTTCTCATTGCTGGTGTATAAAAACCCAACTGACTTTTGTTTGTTGACCTTGTACCCTGCAACTTTGCTAAATTCCTCTATTAGCTCTAGAAGTTTTCTTGTAGAGTCTTTGGGATTTTCTATATATAGGATCATATTATCTGCAAATAGAGATAATTTTACTTCTTCTTTTTCAATCTGGATACCTGTTATTTCTCTTTCTTGTCTTACTGCTCTAGGTAGGACTTCTAATACAATACCAAATAGAAGTGGTGAGATTGGGTACCTTTCTCTTATTCCCGATTTCAAGGGGAAGGCTCTCAGTCTTTCTCCATTAAATATAATGTTGGCTGTTGGCTTTTCATATATGCCCTCAACCATATTGAAGGATTTCCCTGCTACTCCAACCTCCTTTGAGGTTTTCATCAAGAAAGGTGATGGATTTTATCAAATGCTTTTTCTGCATCCATAGTTGACCATGTGGTTCTTTTCCTTTGTTCTACTGATGTGATATGTTACATTGATTGATTTTATAATGCTGAACCATCTCTGCATTCCTGGAATAAATCCCACTTGGTTGTAGTGTATGACTCTTTTAATATGTTGTTGGATTCTGTTTGCTAGTATTCTGCTGAGGATTTTTGCATTTACATTCATAAGAGATATTGGTCTGTAATTTTCTTTTCTTGTGGTGTCTTTATCTGGTTTGATAAAGAATTAATTAGGGAGTAATCCTTCCTTCTGTATCTTTTGGAAGAGTTTAAACAGTATTAATGTCAGTTCCTTTCTAAATGTTTGGCAGAATTCCCCAGTGAAGCCAATCTGGTCCGGGACTTTTTTTTTTGTTGGGAGGTTTCTGATCTCTGATTTGATCTCTTCATTTGTCATGGGTTTGGTTGGTTTTGTTGTTTGCTTTTGGTTTGTTTCCTTGTTTTAACATTCTCCTTGTTGCCGTTTCCAGAAGTGGGGAGATTTGTAACTAAGCTCCTACCATATTCCTACTAGAGCTGGTAGGTGCTGGTGAACTTAGTCCATTGCCTATTGTATTCTAATTCTCATAAATCTGAGTGATAAGCAGATAGACATTTTATGCACCTTAACCTAAGGTTTATGACTTTGAGTTTAGAGCCCAAACCCAATAGAGATGCTTTTTGTACATAAAATCCATTTATATTCTTTTATTTCTAATAGAAGTGCTAACAGATTTATCCAGTGAGTCTGAAGAGGGAGTTGGGAAGTAGATCAATGGAAACAAAACACCTAGAATGGAAATATTGAGAATGTTCACGCATTGTGAAGAATGTAAATAACGCCACTGAACAATCTGTGTAGAAACTGTTGAATGGGAACCTAAACTGCTATGTAAACCTTCACCGAAAACATAGTAAAATATTATTTAAAAAAAAAAAAAAAAAAAGGAGTTGGGAGTAGGGTAGTGAGAAGGATGCGGTAAGGACTCCAATCAGCTAAAAATCACTGCCATCATGGGCTACTGTTCCTAAAAGGAGTGTGTCATGTCAGCTTTGATACAGTGAAAAAAAGGAAAACAACTGCTATAACCTCTCCTTACCCAAAGGGGAAGGTGAATAAGGCCTGGAAGACCCAGTAGAGAGTCTTCGTCCGACTGTTTGTACTGGGTCTGCTGGCACTGGAGTGCAGGATACCAGCTGGCGGAAGCCCAATGGGCTGGTATTAGACCTTCGTACAACTGCAGATCTGAAAAGAAAAACAAAATTACCCAATTTAAGGGAATCACCCTATTCACTAAACATGCTGAAATGACCTTCTCTTATTATTTCTAACCACTCATTCAAATATAAGATGAGACCTGTATTAAAAACTAATTTACTCAACAGATGATCAGTTTCCCTCTGAGATTTTTATTTACCTATTACTTATATCTCCACCTTATTCAAAAGATGATTTGAGAAACAATTTTGTGATAACATTCAACTGACAGTTAAAAAGAAAAGCTTCCTTTTGTCTGTGAAATAAGCATCACTGAAGCAGAGAATTCTAAAGATGCCATAAGAAACCTGACAGAGTACAGATGATATTCCAACACATGGCAATAGTGACAGAGAAAGGGCTAAAAGAACTGACTTCAATCAGGCTAATTCAGTCTCTAAAGAAATCACACAATCTACCATTTCCTCAGCATTATATTACCAAATCATATTACATATTCCAGAACCAAATTGATGTCCAGCAGCTTTCAGCTAATTAGTATACTATGCAAGGATGAGAATTAAACTCTCACCCTAGTGAAATATTTCATCCTCTTTCAGGGTTTTTGGATCAATCAATCAACACATACATACCAAACACCACGTATCCAGAGTTATAAAATGTAGTATAAAGGAAGAGAGTGCTGACACTGTGGGGAATGAAATCAATGTCATGGAAAACTATCGAATGGGAAACTAATTTGCTCTGTAAACTTTCACCTAATGCACAATAAAAAAATTTTTTTTTTTTTAAATACACTATAAGGGATACAAGAGAAGAATAAGTGGCTTTTTCTTTTTTTTAACATTTCCCTTTCTAATGTTACTTTTTACCCATGTTAATATATACACAGTTTAAAAATACAAAAGCACTACAAAGATTGAACAAGTTAATAATCCTTTGTTGCAAGCCTGAAATCAAAAAAGCTTTAAAATTCAAAGGTCTTTTCATACATCTTTTGGTGACAAAATCTGACCAGATCTGAAACCATCTGCAGTAAATTCTGTCCTGAATATAAGCCATTACAATTTTTATCCCTTTAGTGTGAATATGCATACTGAAAATGAATTAATGGGTTTGCCTCCACTGGAGGTATTCTATGATATACAGTACATACTATAATATATCCCTTTCTAAAACCTGAGGAATTCTGATTTCTGAAACCTATCTAGCACCATAGGCTTCTGATAGAAATGATTGTGACCCATAATGGAAAAAACAACAGTTCCCTGTAATACACTTCTTGTACTGCCCTAGTCCTATTGTTCATAAAATATTACCTGGCATGGTCAGAAACAACATTTACAATTCTAAATCTTGATTATAGATTTCACTGGCAATAGGGCAATAACTTCATTGAGAGGATGAGAGTGGAGCGGGAATTGGCACTGTTGTTGTTAGGTGCCATCAAGTCAGTTCCAACTCATAGCAACCCTGTGCACAAAAGAACAAAACACTACCCAGTCCTGCGCCGTCCTCATAATTGTTATGTTTGAGCCCACTGTTGCAGCCACTGTGTCAATCCATCTCATTGAGGGTCTTCCTCTTTTTTGCTGACCCTGTACTTTACCAAGCACGATGTCTTTCCCTAGGGACTGATCCTTCCTAATAACATGTCCGAAGTATGTAAGACATAGTGTCGATATCCTGGCTTCTAAGGAGCATTCTGGTTGTACTTCTTCCAAGACAGATTTGTTCGTTCTTTTGGCAGTCCATGGTATATTCAGTATTCTTCGCCAACACAATTCCAAGGCATCAATGCTTCTTAGGTCTTCCTTATTCATCGTCCAGCTTTCACATGCATATGAGGCAAATGAAAACATCATGGCTTGGCTCAGGCACACCTTAGTCTTCAAGGTGACATCTTCGCTTCTCAACACTCTAAAGAGGTCTTTCGCAGCAGATTTGCCCAGTGCAATGCGTCTTTTGATTTCTTGACTGCTACTTCCACGATGTTGACTGTGGATCCAAGTAAAATGAAATTCTTCACAACTTCAATCTTTTCTCCATTTATCATGATGTTGTTTATTGGTCCAGTTGTAAGGATTTTTGTTTTCTTCATGTTGAGGTGTAATCCATACTGAAGGCTGTGATCTTTGATCTTCATCAGTGTTTCGAGTCCTCTTCACTTTCAGCAAGCAAGGTTGGGTCAACTGTATAACGCAGGTCTGTCAGTAAGTCTTCCTCCAAAAACTGGCATAGGAGCTAATTCTTCATCTATCATACAGAAAGTGAATGGGTAATACTTCAAATTGATAATTCTATAAAAAGTACAAGAGGCATATTTAAAACTATGGAGGTACTGTGTTTTTACACAAATAACGTGCACCTTCTGCATTTGTCTGCTAGCCACTCCCTCCCCCCGTGAGGTATTTTCTTAAGCATGCTATGCTAATTTTTTTGGTAAAATATTCCCCTCAGATCTGCCATCTACCTACATTTATTATTTTCTGGTAGGACTCCATCATAGCACAGAGTCTCTCCAAGTCTCCCCCTTTTTTTCTGGAAACCTTTCTTTGAAGCTCCTCCTCTGTCCTCCTGTTCCAATCTGGTTATATACAAGACCTCCACGGCTGTCATCCTGGGGCATCTACTTACTACTCTCCTGCTTGGTATATCTTTTTCCATCCTTTTACTTTCAATCTATTTATGTCTTCAAATCTAAAGTGTGCCTTTTGTAGACAGTATATATTTGGATACTGCTTTTGTATGTAATCTGACAAGCTTTGCCATTTGAATGCAGTGTCTAGCTCATTCACATTTAATGTCATTACTGACATGGCTTCTCTGTGAGTCAGAATTGACTCGACAGCACCTGTCCACAACATTGATATGCCTGAGTTTTTGTCTGTATTTGCCATTTGTTTTCTACATGTCTCAAGTCTTTTTTGGCTCCTCTGTTCCTAACTCATTGCTTTTTTTTGTGTTAAAAAGATTTTTTAGTATATAATTTTAATTACTGATACTCTAGCTTTTTTAAAAAAGTTATTTTCTTTTGGCTGTTCTAGGGATGCAATATGCATCTTAATGTATCACAATCTGTTTCAGATTAATACTGACTTAATCCCAGTAAAACACAGCAACTTTGCTCAATATAGTTCCATTCATACTTCATTTGTGCTATTGTCTATATATTACATCTATGTATGTTATAAACCTAACAACACTTTGTTAGTTACTGCTTTAAGCAATTTTAAAAAATTAAGATATGTATTATACATACACATGCATGCATACGTCTGTGCATATATGTATATACATGTATGCATTCACACACACACACACACACACACACTCAGTCTTTTACATCTGCCCACATATTTACTATTTCTAGTGGTCTCCAGTCCTTTCTGTGGATTCAAGTTACTATCCAGTGTTATGTCCTTTCAGCTTGAAGGATGTCCCTTAGATCTTTTGTAGGGCAGGTCTGCTAGCAAGGAATTCTCCCAGTTTTTGTTCATCTGGGAATGTCTTCGTTTCACCTTCATTTCCAAAGAATAGTTTCACTGGATTTAGAATTTTTTTTTTTTCCAGCACTTTGACTATGTCCTCCCACTACGTCTAACCTCCACAGTTTATGATGAGAAGCCATCAGTTAGTTAAGCATATTGTTGTTGTCCTATACGCGTTGTTAGATGCCACTGTGTTGATTCTGGCTCATGGCAACCCCATGTGTGCAGAGTAGAACTGCTAAATTGGAATCAGATCACCAGGCCTGTCTTCTGAGGCATCTCTAGATGGGTTAGAACCACCAACCTTTCGGCTAGTAGTCAAGTGCTTAACCGTTTATGCCATCCAGAAACTCCTCCTCTATACATAAGAAGCCGTTTTTTCTTTTGCTGCTTTTAAGATTTTTTTTGTCTTTGTCTTTTAGTAATTTGATTATGATGAATCTACATGTGGACATTTGTGTTTATCCTACTTGGGCTTCAATAATCTTCTTGGGGCTTGTCTTAGCTATTTAGTGCTGCTATAACAGAAAATACCACAAGTGGATGGTTTTCACAAACAGAAACTTATTCTCTCACAGTTTAGGAGGTTACAAGTCCAAATTCAGGGTGCCAGCTCCAGGGGAAGTCTTTCTTTCTCTGCTGGTTCTGGAGGAAAGCCCTTGTCATCAATCCTCCCCTGGTCTAGGAGCTTCTCAGTGCAGGGACCCCGGATCCAAAGGATGCATTCCCCTCCTGGTTCGTCATTCTTGGTGGTAAGAGGTCAGTTTCTCTGCTTGCTTCTTCCCTTTATTTCTCAAGATACAACCTAATCCTGTAGATTGTGTCCTGCCTCATTAACATAACCGCCTCTAATCCTGCCTTATTAACATCATAGAGGTTAGGACTTATAACACATAGGAAAATTACATCAGATAACAAAATGGAGGACAACCACACAACACTGGGAATCATGGCCTTGCCAAGCTGACGCACATTTCTGGGGGACACAATTCAATCCATAACAGGCCTGTAAATTAATCTTTTTCATCAAATCTGAGGATTTTTCAGCTATTATTTCTTCATATTTTCAGCCCCTTTGCTCCCCTTCTGTATATTTCCATCACACATATGTCGTTACGCTTGTCATTGTCCTATGGGTCTCTGGGACTCTGTTCAATTTTCTTCAATCTTTTTTTCTCTCTGATCTTCACATTGGATTATTTCTATTGCTTTATCTTCAAGTTCACAGACTGTTTCTTCTGACATCTTGAATCTGTAGTTGAGTGTTATATAGTGAATTTTCCATTTTGGTTACTGTACTCTTCAAGTTCAGAGTTTCCATTTGGTTCTTTTTTTATAGCCTCGATTTCTCTATTGAGATTTCCTATTTGTACAGTCACTGCCACCATATTTTAGTTTTAATTCTCTGAATATATTTATAATATCGGCTTTGAACACCTTGTTTGCTAAATCCAACATCTGGGCTCCCTCAGAGCCAGTTTCAATTGACTATTTTTTCCTTTGATTATGGATCACACTTTCCTGTTTCTCTGTATGTCTCTTCCTTATTGAAAACTGGGAATTTTAGATAACATATTACAGTAATTCCGACTTATCTGGTTTTTTTCCCCCTCTTTTTTCTTTTAATAAGTTGCCTGGACTTTAAGTGTGCAATCTGACTCCCCTGTGGTATACATCTACTGATATTTCTGCTCAGTATTTTTCATTCTTATCTTTAATAACTCCTACCTTCATATAGGATTGCTATGAATCAGAATTGACTCGACAGCACACAACAACCACCACCACCTTCTTAGGAGATCTACCCTGTGTGTGCATAGCTTAGTAGTCACCCAATGACGTGGGCAGAGGTTGTATAAAGACATCATTATCACATAATGCTTCCACCCTCTGCTGATCAATCTGAGTATTAGTCCAGCCAATTCTCAAGTCTCTCTCGGCTTTTATTTTCCATCAGACTTTTTCTCAGGTCTCCCCTGTACATGTACATGGTTGCCATTCATTCAGGGAATTTGTGGAGAGCTTATCTAGCCCTCCTATTGTTCTCTCATTCCCAGGGCATCCAAATTAAACTTCTAGCTGGTCTACCACTCATCCAACCACAAATGCAATCTCAGACTAACAAAGCTGCATGTTTCCCCC
The DNA here is from genome assembly GCA_030035585.1 of Dugong dugon. Lineage (NCBI taxonomy): Eukaryota > Metazoa > Chordata > Mammalia > Sirenia > Dugongidae > Dugong > Dugong dugon. The sequence continues at coordinate 205,774,205 of CM057460.1, forward strand.
ATTTGTTTCCTACTGAGTTTGTCTTTTTTAGCTTGTTTTCATGGCCATCCCCATATTGGTTAAATTACCATTCTTTTTAATCCACATGGGAAAAAAGCAGGGTGAAGGCAACAGTCACAAGGTAAGAAGAACACAGTCTCTCATTGTTCTTTTACCCATATCACCAAAGCACTCGTAATATTTCAAGAATAAACACTTCTCAATTTGTAGTCTGCCTTTGGTCTATTTCTAGAGTCCTAAAATGGTCGTTTTGACAATATTGTCTAGTTTTACACCTGATTTTTGCAGAGAGAATTTGCCAGCCTCTTCACACTGCCTTAGCTGGAAGTCCTTTTGTCTTTGCTAATGTTTAAGGCATTATTAAACTACCACATGTTCTAACATCTGGCATTCTGCTGATTAACATTAATGCCACTCTGAATCTTGTTTTATGACCTTTGCTGCCCTCTCTTGCAGGTTTTAGGACTCTGTGTTTATTCCTGTTCTTTTTTTTTTTTTAAAATAAATATCATTATAATACATCACAGAGTTGCTTTTTTTTTTTTTAAAAAAAAAAAAGGTTATATACCAGGAGGACATAACTATAATAAATATTTATGCACCCAACAACATGGCTCCAAAATACATAAAACAAACTGTAACAGCACTGAAAGGAGAGATAGACAGCTCCACAATAACAGCAGGAGACTTCAACACGCCACTTTCGGTGAAGGACAGAACATCCAGAAAGAAGCTAAAAAAAGACACGGAAGAGCTAAATGCTACAGTCAACCAACTTGATCTCACAGACATACAACAAACACTCCACACAACAGCAACCAAGTATACTTTCTTTTCCAACGCACATGGAACATTCTCCAGAACAGACCACATATTAGGCCATAAAGCAAGCCGTAGAAAAATACAAAACACTGAAATACTACAAAGCATTCTGACCATAAAGCCATAAGAGTAGAAATCAACAACACAAAAAACAAGGAAAAAAAAATCAAACACACAGTAACTAAACAACACCTTGCTCAAAAACTACCAGGTTATAGAAGAAATCAAGGATGGAATAAAGAAATTCATAGAATCAAAGGAGAATGAAAACACATCCTACCAGAACATTGGGGACACTACAAAAGCAATGCTCATAGGTCAACTTACAGCAATAAATGCACACATCCAAAAAGAAAGGGCCATAATCAAAACATTAACCCTACAAGTGTAACAAGAAGAAAGAAAGCAGCAAAAGAAGCCCTCAGGCACCAGAAGAAATGAAATAATAAGAATTAGAGCAGAATTAAATGAAATAGAGAACAGAAAAACAATTTAAAGAGTTAACAAGTCCAAAAGCTGGTTCTTTGAAAACATGAACGAAATTGATAAACCATTGGCCAAACTAACACAAGAAAAACTGGAGAGGAAGCAGATAACCCGTATAAGAAATGAGATGGGTGATATGACAACAGACCCAACTGAAATTAAAAGAATCATAACAGAATACTATCAAAAACTGTACTCTGACAAATTTGAAAACCTAGAGGAAATGGACAAATTTCTAGAAACTCACTACCTACCGAAATTAACACAAACAGAGGTAGAACAACTAAATAAAACCATAACAAAAGAAGAAATGGAAAAGGTTATTAAAAAACTGCCAACAAAAAAAAACCCTGGCCCAGATGGCTTCACTGGAGAATTCTACCAATCTTTCAGAGAAGAGATAACACCACTCTACTAAAGGTATTTCAGAGCACAAAAAAGCATGGAATACTCCCAAACTCATTCTATGAAGCCAGCATAACCCTGATACCAAAACCAGGTAAAGACACCACAAAAATAAAAAATTATGGACCGATATCCCTCATGAACATTGACACAAAAATCCTCAACAAAATTTTAGCCAATAGAATTCAGCAACATATCAAAAAAATAATTCACCATGACCAAGTGTGATTTATACCAGCTATGCAGGGATGGTTCAACATTAGAAAAACAATCAACGGAATCCATCACAAAAATAAAACAAAAGACAAGACCCACATGATCTTATCAATCGATGCAGAAAAGACATTCGACGAAGTCCAACACACATTCATGATAAAAACTCTCAAAAAAATAGGAATAAAAGGGAAATTCCTCAGTATAATTAAGGGCATTTATACAAAACCAACAGCCAACATCATCCTGAATGGAGAGATTTTGAAAGCACTCCCCTTGACAACAGGAACCAGACAAGGATGCCCTTTATCACCACTATTATTCAACATTGTGCTCGAGGTCCTAGCCAGAGCAGTTAGGCTAGAAAAAGAAATAAAGGGCATCCAAATAGGTTGGGAAGAAGTCAAAGTATCTCTGTTCGCAGATGATATGATCTTATACACGGAAAACCCCAAGGAAACCACAAGAAAACTACTGGAACTAATAGAAGATTTCAGCAAAGTTTCAGGATACAAGATAAACATACAAAAATCAATTGGATTCCTTTACACCAACAAAGGGAACCTTGAAGAGGAAATCACCAAATCAATACCATTTACAATAGCCCCACAAAGATAAAATACTTAGGACTAAATCTAACCAGAGATATAAAAGATCTTTACAGAGAAAACTACAAGACACTACTGTAAGAAACTAAAAGAGACCTGCATAAGTGGAAAAATATACCTTGCTCATGGATAGGTAGACTCAACATAGTGAAAACGTCAGTTCTACCCAAAGCAAACTACAGAAACAATACAATCCCATTCCACATTCCAGCAGCGTTTTTTAATGAGATGGAGAAACAAATCAGCAAGTTCATATGGAAAAGCAAGAGGCCCCAGATAAGTAAAGCGCTACTCAAGAAGAAGAAGAAAGTGGGAGGCCTTACACTACCCGATTTTAGGAACTATTATACTACCATGGTAGTCAAGACAGCCTGGTTCTGGTACAATAACAGATACATAGACCAATGGAACAGAGTTGAGAATCCAGATATAAGCTCATCCACCTATGAGCAGCTAATAAGTGACAAAGGCCCGAAGTCCATTAACTGGGGAAAAGACAGTCTCTTTAACAAATGGTGCTGGCATAACTGGTTATCTATATCCAAAAAACTGAAACAAGACCCATACCTCACACTACGTACAAAAATTAATTCAAAATGGATCAAAGACTTAAATATAAAATCAAAAATGATAAAGAGCATGGAAGAAAAAATAGGGACAATGCTAGGAGCCCTAATACATGGCATAAACACAATACAAACCATAAGTTACAAACCACAAGCACTAGAAGAGAGGCTAGATAAATGGGAGCTGCTAAAAATCAAAGGCTTATGCTCATCCAAAGACTTCACCAAAAGAGTGAAAAGACAACCTACAGACTGGGAAAAAGTTTTCAGCTATGACAAATCCGATCAGCGTGTAATCTCTAAAATCTACAAGATACACCAAAACCTCAACAGCAAAAACACAAATAACCCAAATAAGAAATGGGCGAAGGATATGAACAAGTACTTCACAAAAGAAGATATTCAGGCAGCTAACAGACACGTGAAGAAATGCTCACGATCATTAGCCATCAGAGAAATGCAGATCAGAACTACAATGAGATTATCATCTCACCCCAACAAGGCTAGCATTAACCCCTAAAACACAAAATAACAAATGTTGGAGAGGTTGTGGAGAGATTGCAACACTTATACACCGTTGGTGGGAATGTAAAATGGTACTACCACTTTGGAAATCAATTTGTAGCGTCCTTAAAAAGCTAGAAATAGAAGTACCATACGATCCAGATATCCTGCTCCTTGGAATATATCCTAGAGAAACAAGAGCTGTCACACAAATAGATATATGCACACCCATGTTCATCGCAGCACTGTTCACAATAGACAAAAGATGGAAGCAACCTCAGTGCCCATCGATGGATGAATGGATAAACAAATTATGGTATATCCACACAATGGAATACTATGCAACAATAAAGAACGACGATGAAGCCATGAAACATAACATGGAGGAAGCTGGAACTCATTACGCTGAGTGAATTTCGTCAGCCACAGAAAGACAAACATTATATAAGATCATTATTATCAGAACTCAAGAAAAGGTTTAAACACAGAAGAAAACATTCTTTGATAGTTACAAGGGTGGGAAGGGAGAGGGAGGGTTATTTACTAACTAGATAGTAGATAAGAATTATCTTAGGTGAAGGGAAGGACAGCACACACTACAGGGGAACTAAGCACAAGTGGACTAAACCAAAGCTACGAAGTTTCCTTAATACAACCAAACACTTTAAAAGACAGAGTAGCAGGGGTAGCGGTCTGGGGACCATGCTTTCAGGGTACATCTAGGTGAACTGGCATAATAAAGCTTATTAAGAAAATGTTCTGCATCCTACTTTGGTGAGCGGCGTGAGGGGTCTTAAAAGCTCGCAAGCGGCCATCTAAGGTGCATCAATTGGTCCCAACCACCTGGAGTAAAGGAGAATGAAGAACTCCAAAGACACAAGGAAAGCATTAGCACAGGAGTTCCGGCAAAATGGTGCTCTAGGCAGAAGCACCACGCTGACCCTCCACAGCAAAGATCTAAAAAACTAAGCCGAACAGAGAATACAACAATCATGAAACCATAAAACATCAAATGAAGAGAGAAAGAACTCAGCCAAGCACCAAATGGAGTGAGAAAACTGACAGCGAATGGAGAGCGAGGAGAGATTCATGCAGAGGTCCCCTACCAGCTAACGCAGCACAGATCTGCCATCTTGGACTCCTATCGGAGACCAGAAAACAGGGGGTACGAGACAGCAGCCTCACAGAGCTTCCAGCGGGAGACAAAACAACCGGTAACTGGCAATATATGCTTTCCAACCCCAACCTTGTTCACCCCGACTCGGCCTCCTCTGCTTCCCGTGGCCACAGTCTCTTGACCGGAAACAGCGGCTGCTTGGATTCCACACACCCGAATGGGTGGCTCTCTGAGTGCCATCTGTTGGCTGCTGGTGTTGCTTTTTTTCCGCTTCTTTTTATTTCTTCCTTGCCTCTCCCCACCTCCCCCTCCTTTCGCTCGAGTACCTCTCTCCCTGAACCACCTTTGCGTCTTCCTGATGGGCTGCAGAGCTCTGGTAATTTGTGATATATGCTTCCCACTCTCTATTTTTCTTCACCCACACTCGGCACCCTCTGCTTCCCACGGACACAGTCTCTTGTACAGAAACACCAGCCGGCACTACCTGGCTCTCTGAGTGCCATTTGTTAGCTGCTAGTGTTGCTTTTTTTTTTTCTGCTTCTTCTGATTTCTTATTTGCCTCTCGCCACCTCCCCATCCCTTCGCTCAAGTACCTGGCTCCATGCACTATCTTTGCTTTTGCCTGAGGGGCTACGGAGCTCCATTCCAGTGTGAAGCTGCTTCCAGGTTTGGGCTGCCGCGCTGGTGGGATCCTGGGGCTATTGTTTGTTTGTTTGTTTTGAATTGGTTGTTTGTTTTCTTTTCCCTTTCTTGAGTTGGGAGCCCTTTCTGGCCAGGTGGAGCTGCATGGAGAGGAGACTCCCCCTCGACTTCCACAGACATGCAGAGGGATCCCTGACGGCATTTCTTTTCACGCTGCATTTTTTTTTTCCTGTTTCTTTGGGGGCGTTTTTTTTTTTTTTTTAAATTTGTTTTGCTTTCTTTTTCCTCTTTTTCCCTTTTTGTACTTCTTCATTGCTCAGTTTCTCATCTCTCTATATCTTCCTTCTCTTTCTGTTCCCTGAATACCTGGCGTTGTATACCTCTACGCCTCCTAGCCAGGCTGTACTGTAACACCTGAGAGCGACCTCCCCAAACCTCATAACTGCAACGATGGGATCCCTGGGAACTTTGTGGTTCTTTAACCTTTCCGATTCTTATTTATTCATTCTTTTCTTTTCTTCCCCCTCCCCTTTCTGATTTTCTCCATTTCATAGTCTCTCATCTCTCCACTCCAAAGGCAAGCTCCCCTAGCATTCTTTTTTGTTTGTATGTATGTTTTTGGCTCCTGTTCCTCTCTCCTCTCTCCCATATCCATATTAGCTCCACACATAACAATCTCCCAGCTGCATCCTGCCTACCTGCACCGTACGCTTGACATCACACCACCAAGCAGCACAGGCACAGCCTACTGGAACCTGCCCTGCACTGATTACCGACCTGCTCTGGTGGCTATAGTAAGTGTGACAAACAATCCATCCCAGTAACTCCTCTTCAGCTAGACCTACCCTGCCGTACCATATCTGAGTGACTGACCCTGTCAGTTGAAGAAGGAGGCAAAAAGTATTGTGCCCACAGACGAGCAAACAATAAAGAACACACAGTCTGTCTGCTCAGACATAGTCAAATTGTTTTTTTAAAAAAGGGATGAAACAAACAAATCTACAATCAATAAACGAGAAAAATAACTACTTAATGCCCCAAAGACAGCAGACAATAGCAAAACATTTACAAAAACAGGACAGGATGGTTCCAGTAGGCGTCCAAAATAAAACACCAGATGACTCTCCTGTGGAAGAAAATGCACTAGAAGTACCTGATAGGGAATTCAAATCTCTAATACTCGGAATTGTCCAAGAACTGAGGCAAAAAGCTGACAAACATGAGGAAAAAATAGACAAATTCATGGAAAATACAGACAAAAAATTGGAAGAATTCAGGAAGATGATGCAGAACAAAATGTCAAACTAAATTCACAACTAGAAATTATACAAAAACAACAATTAGAAATCCAAAAGATAAACAACAAGATTTCAGAAATGGACAATGTCATAGAAGGGCTGAGAAGCATATTTGAAATGGTGGAAGACAGGATCAGTGGAATTGAAGACAAACACCTGGATACAACTCTGTTTCAAAAAAACTCAGAAAAAAGAACAAAGGAAAATGAAGAGACCCTGAGAGTTATGTGGGACACAATCAAAAGCAGAAATCTTCGAGTGACTGGAATTCCAGAACAGGGGGAGAAAACAGAAAACGCAGAGAGGATCGTTGAGGAACTGCTGACAGAAACTTCCCCAATATCATGAAAGATGAAAAGCTGGCCATCCAAGAACCTCAACGAACCCCATATAGAAGAGACCCCAAAAGAAAATCACCAAGGCATATCATATTCTCACTTGCCAAAACCAAGGACAAACAAGGAATCCTGAGAGCAGCTCGTAAAAAACAAGAAGACACATACAGAAGAAAAACAAAACACTAAGCTCAGATTATTCGGCCGAAACCATGCAGGCAGGCAGGCAATGGGATGACATATATAAAATCTTAAAAGAAAAAAATTGCCAGCCAAGAACAATATATCTTGCAAAACTCTTGTTCAAATTTGATGCTGAAATTAGGTTATTTCCAGATAAACAGAAATTAAGGAAATACGTAAAAGTCAAACCAAACTTACAAGAATTATTAAAGCGAGTTCTTCAATCTGAGGACAAACAGCTTCAGCTCACAGGCAGAACCTAGGACGCAGGATTGTACCAGCCAGATACCAATCTAGGAAATGAACTCTCGAGGACTATCCAAAACCAAAAGAAATACAACAGGGAATCAGAGCAGTTAATCAGTAAATGACAACATCATCAAAACAATAAAAGAGGGAATAAACAGCATAGGTATAGAACCTTCTAATGGAGAGGAAGGCAAGGCGATACCAAGTAATGGTAGACTGCTTCAAACTTAGAAAGATAAGGGTAAAATTTGTGGCAACCACAAAGAAAGTTAACAAACATATTCATAAAATAAGAGGAAAGACATAAAGTCTCAGCAAAAACAAAACAAAGGAAAAAAAAATCCACAAACAAAAGTAACTCAGCACAAGAGAGTAAGAAGAACAAAGAAAACGTCAGCACCACAAAAAAAAGCACTACAAAATGTAAGCAACAAACCCACATCTATCAATAATTACAGTGAATGTAAATGGACTCAATGCACCCATAAAGAGACGGAGAGTGACAGAATGGATAAGAAAACAGGATCCACCAATATGCTGTCTACAGGAGACACACCTTAGAAACGAAGATGTGAATTTATTAAAAGTCAAAGGTTGGAAAAAAAAATATCAAGCTAATAACTACCAAGAAAGAGCAGGAATGGCAATTCTAATCTCAGATGAAATAGACTTTAAAACAAAATCTACCATAAAACACAAAGAAGGACAGTATACAATGATTAAGGGGACGATCCACCATGAAGGCATAACCATAATAAACATCTACGCACCCAATGACAGGGCTCCAAAATCCATAAAACAAACTCTAACAACACTGAAAAGAGAAACTGACAGTTCCACAATAATAGTAGGAGACGTCAACACACCACTCTCAGTAAAGGACAGAACAACTAAGAAGAAACTCAGCAAAGATACAGAAGACCTAAAGGGCACAATCAGCCAACTTGACCTCATATACATATATATATATATAGAACACTCCATCCAACCACTGAAAAGTACACATTCTTTTCCAATGCACATGGAACGTTCTCCAGAATAGACCACATCTTAGGCCACAGAGCAATCCTCAACAAGATCCAAAACGTTGAGATAATTCAAAGTATCTTCTCTGACCACAATGCCATCAAGGTAGAAATTAACAATAGAAAGAGCAAGGAAAAATAATCAACTACATGGAAACTGAATAATACCCTGCTTACACATCACTGGGTAATAGAAGAAATCAGAGACGGAATCAAAAAGTTCCTAGAATCAAATGAGAATGAAAACACATCATACCAAAACGTTTGGGACACAGCAAAGGCAGTCCTCAGAGGACAATTTATACCAATAGATGCATATATCAAAAAAGAAGAAAGGGACAAAATCAAAACATTAACTACAGAAATCAAACAAATAGAAAGAGAACAGCAAAAAAAAAGCCCACAACCACCGGAAGAAAGGAAATAGTAAAGATCAGAGCAGAAATAAATGAAATAGAGAACAGAAAAACAATAGAAAGAATCAACAAAACCAAAAGTTGGTTCTTTGAAAGAATCAACAAGATCGACAAACCACTGGACAGACTGACAAAAGAAAAACAGGAGAGGACACAAATAACCCAAATAAGAAATGAAATGGGGTAGATTACAACAGACCAAACGGAAATAAAAAGGATTATAACAAAATATTATGAAAAACTATACTCTAACAAATTTGAAAACCTACAAGAAATGGATAAATTTCTAGAAACACACAGCCTACCCAAACTACAACAAAGTGATGTTGAAAATCTGAACAGACCCATAACAAGAGAAGAGATTGAAAAGGTGATAAAAAAAAAACTCCGAACCAAAAAAAGCCCTGGCCCAGATGGCTTCACTGGAAAATTCTACAAAACATTTACAGAAGAGCTTCTACCAGTACTACTCAAGCTATTTCAGAGAATAGAAGAGGAAGCAACACTTCCAAATTCATTCTATGAAGCCACCATAACACTGATACCAATACCAGGAAAAGATGTCACAAAAAAAGAAAATTACAGACCAATATCTCTCATGAACATAGATGCAAAAATTCTCAACAAAATTCTAGCCAATAGAATTCAGCATCGTATCAAAGAAATAATATACCACGACCAAGTAGGATTCATACCAGGTATGCAAGGATGGTTCAACATTAGAAAGGCAATCAACGTAATGCACCACATAAATAAAAGGAAAGAAAAGAATCACATGATCATCTCAATTCACACAGAAAAGGCATGTGAGAAAGTCCAACACCCATTCCTGATAAAAACTCTCAATAAAAGAGCTATAGAAGGGAAATTTCTCAACGTAATAAAGGGCATCTATGCAAAACCAACGGACAACATCATTCTTAATGGAGAGAGGCTGAAAACATTCCCCTTGAAAACAGGAACAAGACAAGGATGCCCTTTATCACCACTCCTATTTAACATTGTGCTGGAAGTTCTAGCTAGAGCAATAAGCCAAGAAAAAGAAATAAAGGGCAACCAAATTGGTAATGAAGAAGTTAAACTATCCCTGTCTGTAGATGATATGATACCATACACAGAAAATCCTAAAGACTCCTCAAGAAATCTACTGGAACTAACAGAAAGATTCAACAGAGTAGCAGGATACAAGATAAACATTCAAAAATCAGTTGGATTCCTATACACCAATAAAGAGAACGATGAAAAGGAAATCAGGAAACAATACCATTTTCAATAGCCCCTAAAAAGATAAAATACTTAGGAATAAATCTGACCAGGGATGTAAAAGACCTATACAAAAAAAACTACAAAACACTATTGCGAGAAACCCAAAGAGATCTCCATAAATGGAAAAACATACCTTGCTCATGGATAGGCGGACTCAACATTGTGAAAATGACAATTGTACCCAAAGCAATTTACAAATACAACACAATCCTGATCCAAATACCAACAACATTCTTCAAAGAGATGGAAAAACTAATCATTCACTTTATATGGAAAGGGAAGAAGCCCCGAATAAGTAAAGCACTACTGAAGAAGAATAATAAAGTTGGAGGACTCACACTACCTGACTTCAGAACCTACTATACAGCTACAGTAGTCAAAACAGCCTGGTACTGGTACAACGACAGATACATTGACCAATGGAACAGAATTGAGAACCCAGATGTCAATCCATCCACCTACGGTCACCTGATCTTCAACAAGGGCCCAAAGCCCATGAAATGGGGAAAAGACAGTCTTTTTAACAAATGGTGCTGGCAAAACTGGATATCCATTTGCAGAAAAATGAAACGGGACCCATACCTCACACCGTATACAAAAACTACTTCAAATGGATCAAAGACCTGAATATAAAGCCTAAAACTATAAAGTTCGTAGAAGAAAAAATAGGACCAACACTTCAGGCCTTAATACACAGCATTAACTGGATACACACCATAACCATCAATGCACAAAACCCAATAGATAAGCTAGATAACTGGGATCTTCTAAAATCAAACACCTATGCTCTTCAAAAGACTTCACCAAAAGAGTAAAAAGAGAACCTACAGACTGGGGGAAAAATTTTGGACAGTACAAGTCAGACAAAGGTCTAATCTCCATAATCTACAAGAAAATCGAACACCTCTACAACAAAAAGACAAATAATCCTATTAAAAAATGGGCAAAGGAAATGAACAGACACTTCACCAAAGAAGACATTCAAATGGCCAACAGACATATGAGGAAATGCTCACGATCACTAGCCATTAGAGAAATGCAAATTAAAACCACAATGAGATACCATCTCACCCCGGCATTACTGACACAAATCAAAAACACTGGAAATAACAAATGTTGGAGGGGCTGCAGGGAGATCAGAACACTTATGCACTGCTGGTGGTAATGCAGAATGACACAACCATTTGGGAAAATGATATGGCGCCTCCTCAAAAAGCTAGAAATACACATACTATTCGATCCAGCAATCACACGCCTAGGAATATATCCTAGAGAAATAAGAGTCGTCATTCGAATAGACATATGCACACCTATGTTCATGGCAGCATTGTTCACAAGAGCAAAACGATGGAAACAACCTAGATGCCCATCAACAGATGAATGGATAAACAAACTATGGTACTCACACACAATGGAGTACTATGCAATGCGAAAGAACAACAATGAATCCGTGAACCATCTCATAACATGGATGAAACTGGAGGACATTATGCTGAGTGAAATAAGTCAATCACAAAAGGACAAATATTGTATGAGACCCTTATTGTAAAAACCCATGAAAAAGTTCACACACAAAATGTAACAATCTTTGTTGGTTAACAGGGATGGCAGGGGTGGGTGGGAAATACTAAATAGACAATAGCTAAGTGGTTATCTTGGGGGAAGGGTGAGACAGTACACAATACAGGGGAAACTAGCACAACTTGTACAAGGAAAGGTCATGGAAGCCCCATAGACACATCCAAACTCCCTGAGAGACTGAATTGCTGGGCGGAGGGCTCTGGGGACCATGGTCTCGGGGAACATCTAGCTCAACTGGCATGACACAGCTTATAAAGACAATGCTCTACATTCTACCTTGGTGAGTAGTGTCTGGGGTCTTAAAAGCCTGTGAGCAGCCATCTGAGATCCTCCACTGGTCTCATCCCTTTGGGAGCAAAGGAGAATGAAGAGAACAGGATACAAGGAAAAGATTAGTCCGAACGACTAATTGTCCACAGCTACCAAGGCCTCCACCGGACTGAGTCCAATAAAGCTAGATGGTGGCCAGCTACCACCACTGACTGCTCTGACCAGGATCACAACAGAGGGTTCTGGACAGAGCTGGAGAAGGATGTAGAGCATAATTCGAACTCACAAAAAAAAGACCAGATTTACTGGCCTAAAGGAAACTGGAGAAACCCCGAGAGTATGGCCCACAGACACCCTTTTAGCTCAGTGGTGAAGTTACCTTGGAGGTTCACTGTTCAGCCTGGGAGTGGACAGCCCCATAAAACCAAATGAGACTAACGAGGTATAGGAGTCCACTGACAAGGGCCAGAAAGCAGAAGGGGACAAGGAAGCTGGTGATAGGGAACCCAAGGTTGAGTAAGTATATTGTTGATGTGTTGTGAGATTGTTAACCATTGTCATAGGGCAACATTTGTAGTAACTGTTGAATGTGAAAGTATTTTGTTCTGTAAGCCTTCATCTTAAGTGTGAATTACAGCACAATTCGAAGAGCGTAGTCAATGTCACTGAACTGTGCATGTAGAAATTTTTGAAATGGTGTATCTTTGGCTATGTGTATTTTCACCAAAAAAAAAAGGGGGGTTGAGAAGTTAGAGGGTTGATATGTTGTGGGGTTGTTAACCAATGTCATAAAACAACATGTGTACTTCTGTTTGATGAGAAACTATTTGTTCTGTAAGCCTTCACCTGAAGTACAATAAAAAAATAAATAAACATTAAAAAAAAAAAAAAAAGTAAGAAAGTATTAGCCCAAGAGACAGAAAGGGCCACATAAACCAGAAACTTCATCAACCTGAGACCAGAAGAAGTAGATTGTGCCTGGCTACCACCAATGACTGCCCTGACAGGGAATGCAACAGATAGTCCCTGATGGAGCAGGAAAAAGGTGGGGAGCAGAACTCAAATTCTAGTAAGAAGACCAGACTTAATGGTCTGACTGAGACTGGAGGAACCCCAGAAGGCATGGCCCGTGGACTCTCTATCAGCCCAGAAATAAAACCATTTCCAAGGCCAACTCTTCAGACAGGGATTGGACTGGACTGTGGGACATAAAGTGATATTCGTGAGGAGTGTGTCTCTTAGCTCAAGTAGATGTAAGGGACTAAACTGGCAGCTTCTGTCCGGATATGAGATGGGAAGGCAGAGAGGGTTAGGAGCTGGCTGAATGGACACGGGGAATCAGGAGTAGAAAGGAGGAGTGTGCTGTTGCAGTATGGGGAGAGCAATTAGGGTCACATAACAATGTATGTATAAATTTTTGTATGGGAGACTAACTTGAAATGTAAGCTTCATTTAAACTACAACAATAAAAAAAAATTTTTTAAATAGGTTATATGGCCACATGATAAATACAAAATGCATAAAATTATATACAGTGAAGTCTCTCTACCATACTTGCATCCTATCTGCCTAATTCCCAGTACTCCCTCCATCCTATTCACAAGGTTACCACTATTTTTAGTTTCTAGTATATCCTTCCAGAGTTCCTTTATGCATATACAAGCGAACTCTTATTTTCTTCCTGTTTTTACACAAATACGTATAAACCACGTACAATCCTTTGGTCTTGTCTTGTTATGAATTGAACTGTATCCCCCAAAATATGTATTAAGGTCCTGGCCCCTGATCTGTGGATGTGTTTGGAAATAAAGTTTTCTTTGTTATGTTAATTTGGTCATACCCAAGTAGGGTAGGTCCTAAACCTAATCACTTCTGAGTTATACAAAGGGCAGAACAGACACAGAGACAGACACAGGGGGAGGAAAGACGCCAGGAAACACCTAGGATGCCAGTAGACACCAGAAACTAGGAGACAGGCTCACAGAAGGAATCAACATGACCAAGACCCTGATTTGGACTTTTAGCTTCCAAAACTATGAGAAAATACACTTCTCTTCTTTAAAGCCACCCACACTTGTGGTATTTCTCTTATGGCAGCACCAGAAAACTAAGACAAATCCCCTTCACACGCTTTAAAATTATTGAGGACCGCAGTTTTTGCTTATATAACGTATCTATTAATATTTGCTGTATTAGAAATTAAGACATATTTATTAATTCATGAAAAATAATTACAAACACTGATCCTTAAGACAACTACTCCAACATGCAGTGAAATTGCTTTATGCATACATTGCACTCAAGGGCCAAGAGTTTTAAGGATTAATTATTTTTATTGCTTCATCAAGGACATTCCTTTGTACTGTAAGGGTGCAGTGGTGAAGAATACAGTGACTAACAGCACAGTTTGATGCCACTACCTTGGTTCATGCTAAGGTACCGGCAGTTTTACCAGTCATCACTTTTGCACCATCAGTGTATATATGAATAATGACAAAACCAAATAATGTCTTAGTATTACTACGAAAATAGTTTTCACTTCATGGGCCCTCTAAAAGGGATCACACACCACACTTTGAGAACCAAAGCTTAATACAGTTAATCACTTTGCTTTTTCATTTTACAATATACCTTGAAAATTTTTCTACCACATACATAAAAAGCTTCCTTACTCTTTTTGGAAGATGCACAGTGTTCCACTGTCATAGAGCATAAGAAATCAATCCCTTAATGATGAGAGGGCACTTGGCTTATTTCTAATCCTTTGCTATTATAAATAATGCTTCAGTTAACAACTCTGTATATATGCCATTTAACACGAAGGCAAGGACTATTATCTGTAGAATAAGTTACTGGAAGTTTAAGTGCTTGGGTCAAAGGATACATGCAGTAATAATGTCGACTGCTATTGCTAAAATACCCTTCACATAAGTTCTTCCAATTTGCATCTCAACAGATGGTTAGGATCTTTTTGCATGCATGCAGCTGCTCATTTGATGGGCCCTTTTAATTCAAAATCTTATATCCTCCAATTTTGGAAGAATTTCTCTTGGTTATTTCCTGGAATTTTTCTTCCTCATCATTTTATCTGTTCTTTCTTTCTGGAATGCCTATATTAATTAATCCTTGAAGAATATTTTTTATTCATGTTTTCCATCTTCATTATTTCAGTCTCCTTTTTAAGATACTTCAACTTTATCTTCCAACACTTCTTTTTATTTCTTTCAACTGTTATATTTTTAATGTGAAAAAGGGTCTTTTAATTTCCCGATTGTTCTTTTTCAATGGCATTTCATTCTTATTTTATGGATGCAATATCTTATCTCTGTTGTTGCTGCTCCATGCTGTCAAGTCGGCTCTGACTCATGGCAACCCCATGTACAACAGAATAAAACAGTGCCCAGTCCTGTGCCATCTTCATGCTCATTGGTATGCTTGAGTCCATTGTTGCAGGCACTGAGTATTTTCAGTACCATCCAACCTAAAGGGCTTATCTTCCAGCACTATACTGGACAACATCCTGTTGTGTTCCATAGGGTTTTCATAGATTCACGAGGCTTTCCTTCTGACTCTGTCTTAGTCTGGAAGCTCCGCTGGAACCTGTCCACCATGGGTGATCCTACTAGTATTTGAAATAACGATGGCATAGCTTCCAGCATCATAGCAACATGCAAGTCACCACAGTACAACAAACTGACAGTCTGGTAGTGGCTGTATCTCTAAGGGTACTAATTTTTTTATGTTTTCTCCTTTTCTTTGCATTCTTCCTATTTCCTCCAGGTTCAGGTTTTCTGTTTTCAGCCTTATGCCTCACTTCCATCCCTCCATTCTGTCTGAGTTCTCTGAGTGTAAGCCTCTCAGAGGCTACTGTGGGGCACAGTGATTCTCATTTTTTCAGAATCTCTAACTGCACACACACTTTTATCTGCCCTGCTAAAGCAGTTACTCCTCTTCCATCCTCTTTCTGTTTTCCAGAAATTAATAGAAATTCCTCACCAACTAAACATCTATTCTTATTTTACTTGTCTTTTTCTTGGATTTATAACTTTGTTATTACTTTACTACTATCTTAGTGGGATCTCAGGGTATAGAAGAAATAAAAATATGTAAATAACCTATTACAACTAATGAGATTCATTTTTAAACAAGTTCTTCCCTCAATTCTTAAAAATTATTACACTTGTGGACAAATGTATATATACATGTCCATCATATATTATCCTGCCATGCTTAAATATTATTTAAGTATATTCATTACAAAACTTTTTTTCATTATTCAATTTTGTATAATGTCTTACCTCCAAGAGACCAAGTCTTCCCTGGAAAATAAGAGACCTTTCAATAACAACAACACTTTTTTAATGAAAAGAATGAGAATAGAAAAGGAGCAAAAGTACTAGCTTACCTTGGAGAACCATGTAGATTTGTGCCAGAGCTAGCAGTGGATGTCAGATTTTGCTCTATGCGCTGATAATTTCTTATCTGAGTAGGAACTGGAATTGCTGCTGTTTCACTGTGAGATGACACAGTAGGCTGACATTGCCTGTAATCATAATTGATTGAAAAAGGAAAGAAATATCAGTAAGACTCTTTTTCTTTCATATGACCCATTGGTAACATTTACAGAAAATTCTAGAAGAAGACAGATGATCACTTCTGTATGTGAAGAAATGATCTTATTACAAAATAAATAAAGCCAAAAAACCACATTTGTCCTTTAAAGAACTCTTCTGGCATTCATATGCATATTGAGGACTAAGAATTGGAATAAGAACTTGAAGAAAGTTCCTCTACAACAACAGAGAGTCATCAAAACTCACTTTCATCCACCTACATTCTGCTATTCATTTACTATGTGACAGAAAAATATTTCTGGGAAAATATACTGGGTAAAAGAACAGGAAGTTCAAGAGCAAAGATGACTGGAATGTTTACAAAAGTTATGAATGCAGTACGCGTTCCCAAGGAACTCTGACTTTATGAAGATTGAAAACACACTGTGCAACTCTCTAAGTATATAACTGATCTGAAGTGTTATGATTTGGTTTCATTAAGCCTCTTCGTCTTTCACAAATTCAGACATAGTATGTTCTTAGATGATTTTCAATTCAATATTCAATGTATCTTAAAATGTATCAGGGGTAATACTGGGCCTTAAGAAAGATAATGTTCCATTCTTCTGTCCTTTTATAATTCTAAGAAAGCCACATGAATCTCCCACCTTTCCCCATTTACAACATTACAGATACAAAAAGAAATTACACAGTCATACAAACAAACAATATGGTTATCTTCTAACAAGTCACTTTAGAACTTTTTGAACTATTAACCAGCTGCCCACTCATGGTGACACTATATGTGTCAGAGTAGAACTGTGCTCCATAGTGTTTTCAATGGCTGATTTTTTGGAACTAGATCATCAGATCTTTCTTCTGAGGCACTTCTGGGTAGACTCAAACCTCCATTCCTTTGGTTAGCAACACACCATGTTAACCATTTGCACCACGCAGGGACTCCTTCAGAAATACTATTTTACATTTGAACACTGTATCTGTAGCAGAGATGTCAGTTGCCTTCCCACTATTCATTTACCCATTGATTTTTACTAACAGAACTCAAATTTTATTGGTGGTTGTGATGTATCCAGGAGTCCCTGGGTGGCACAAATGATAAGCACTCGGCTACTGACCAAAAGGTTGATAGTTCAAATCTACCCAGAAGTACCTTGGAAGAAAGACCTGGAGATCTACTTATGATCACAGCCATTGAAAACCCTATGGAGCACAGGCCTACTCAAACACATGGAGTCACCATGAGCCAGAATCTACTTGATGGCAACTGGTTTGATTTTTTTTTTTTTTGTTTAGTGATGTACCCAGTTAAATTACTACATATTCCAGACTCCCTTGCAGCCCAGGGTAGCCATGTATCTTTCTTGGTCAGTGAGTTGTAAGTGGAAGTCTTCTATTCATTCTTCCTTCTCCCTGCCCAGAATGTGAGTATACTTGCTACAGCTTCAGAAGCTAGCTTGGAATCATGAAGAAAAGGCCAAGAGAACTGGACAGACTTAACTTCCTTACCCATAGAAACAACGACAATGACTACTTTTTTCAACTTCTCTTGATGTGAAAAAACTAAACCTTTGGTGTTCAAGCAGACTGTGGTTCAGGACCCTATTGTTTACAGCCAAGAGCCCTGATGGTACAGTGTTTAAGCACTTGTCTGTTAATCGAAAGGTAGGTGGTTTGAACCCACAAGCTGCTCCACAGGAGAAAGAAGTTGCAGTCTTCCTCCACAGACTTTACAGACTTATAGCCTTGGAAACCCTGTGGGGCAGTTCTACTGTCCTATAGGTTCGCTATGGGTCAGCATCGACTTGAAGGCAATGAGTATGGAACTCCTAACTGATATACCATTTAGTGTGCTCTATATATTTTTTCCACTTAGATATTTCCATTAAGTATCTCTTAAATACAACGGTTTATGTTTTTAATATCTAGACATCTGATTCTTGAGCTTATCTGCATCCTAAAAATAAAAAACTAAACAAGGCAAAACACATACCACTCAACTAAGCAGGTTTACAAGGCTTCACTTATCAACTCTGGTGCCTACAACCTAGTACACTACACAGGCCTGAGAGCCTAAATTCCTCAATAACACATCCACGAGCAAAGCCATCAACTATCAGAATGAGAATGTACAAATAACCATTTTTCAATTTAATGAATAAATAAAGCAAGCACATCAGGGAATTTTTTTTAACTTACATATTGTCAAGTTCTGGTATTTTTCTGGTCTTGTTAATAACAAAAGGAAAGTTAAGAAGTGTCAAGCCAGGGTTCAAGGTCGCCAACCAAAGAACACACACACACACTCTAGCAGTGCATGGGTAATGCTTTACTCACATAGAGAAGAGAGAGAGTGAGATCAGCTTCACAGGTGGGCACCAGTCTACCATGGCCAGCAAGATCGTTGCACACATGACTGGTGCCTTAGTTGAGAGATCCTGTTCCCTCCCCGCTGGGAACAGATATAGAGAAGTGGGGTTGACCAAGTACCATGTGGTACCCGCACATGTCCAAGAGACAGAGAAAGTTACTGTGTGCCCAGAACAGGGCCCTGATATGGAGAAAGGACTGAGAAATCGTGAGAGACCCAATTCCCAGCCTCCTTAACATTGATGCTCTGGGCCCAAGGCCTTTTTTGGGCAGCCTGGATGGGAGGCACAGAGGCTGCATGGCAGACCATCCTCAACAAGAAGCTAGATAAAGGTACTCTAAGAAGTAAACTTGGGGAAACTGGTGGTTCAGTGGTAGAATTTTTGCCTCCCATGTGGGAGACTCGGGTTTGATTCCCAGCCAATGCACCTCATTTGCAGTCATCATCTGTCTATCAGTGGAGGTTTGTGTGTTGCTATGATACTGAGTAGCTTCAGCAGAGCTTCCAGACTAAGAAGGAACAGGGAGAAAGGCCTGGCGACCTACTTCCAAAAATCAGCCAACGAAAACCCTATGTATCACAATGGTTCAATCTATAACTGATCATGGCGATGACAAAGGACTGGGCAGCATTTCATTCTGTTGTGCATGGCATAGGGTCACCATGACTTGGGGGCCGACTCAATGGCAGCTAACAACAAGATATAAATTTAGCAACCTCATAATTCAAAAGAACTCTCTCAGGGAATCCCAAGCAACTAGCTGGATTCTCCAGTGACTTCAGGTTACTCCTCCCACCAGCATCTTAAAAGATGAACGGCCATCGAAGGTGTTAAATCTTGTTTCAGAGTATCTTAGTTATCTAGCGCTGCTATAACAGAAATACCACAAGTGGATGGCTTTAACAAACAAATTTATTCTCTCACAGTCTAGTAGGCTAGAAGTCCAAATTCAGGGCACCAGCTCCAGGGGAAGTGCTTTCTCTCTCTGTCAGCTCTGAAGGAAGGTCCTTGGCATCAATCTTCTCCTGGTCTAGGAGCTTCTCCGTGCAGGAACCCCAGGTCCAAAGGACACGCTCTGCTCCCAGCGCTGCTTTCTTGGTGGTATAAGGTCCCCATGTCTCTCTGTTCACTTCTCTCTTTTATATCTCAAAAGAGATTGACTTAAGACCCAATCTAATCTTGTAGATTGAGTCCTGCATCATTAACATAACTGTCACTAATCCCACTTCATCAACATCATAGAGACAGGATTTACAACACACAGGAAAATCACATCAGATGACAAAATGGCAGACAATCACACAATGTTGGGAATCATGGCCTAGACAAACTGAAGACATTTTTAGGGGACACAATTCAATCTACCACACAGAGTCTCCAGATAGGACCTGCAAGCAGGCTTGCTCAGAGTCTAGAATGTCTTCCCTGAACAAATTCCCACGTATCCAGCTAAGACCACTACAGTCACTTTTCTGTCTAGCTTTATATTAACACCAATATTTGACCATCATCCAACTCCCTGAGCCCAGGTGAGAAGAAGGAAGGTCTATGTATGCCCTAAGTCTCCAGCAAATCCTCCTCATCCCAACTAGGTTATGTAGTTCAGATTCTCGATGTGGAAAGTTATCTTTATCCCACATGGAATTAATAGAAGGACTAAGCAGTCTGACCACATAGTAACAGTCACGTGTAATTCTGTCCATTCTCACAAGTGCTAAGAGGAAAACACAAATGCAAAAGGACAAATAAAAGACTATGTGATTGTATGATTACTTCTTCAAATTCACAATTTCTATACCAGGAGATCTCCAGTTGTTTCCTCTTTATTTTGGGAAGACTTCATGAGTAAATACCAAGACGTTAACAAGTGATCAAGATGGCTAGAATGTAACACCAATGACAGAAGGGGAGAAGAGGGAAGAATCTATGCATACAAAATTTCCATGAAGCCCAATTCCCACACTCAACTGCCTAGCCACAGCTGTGAGCTCATGTTCACAGAGCTGTGGTAAGAGATGAGGAGCCAGCTGGGGGACAAACTATCAATCATCCATAGGCCAAATCAGCAACAGAGAATAAAGACCTGGCCTGGTATATAGGCCCACAGCTGCATGTCCACACAAGTGGCTGTGGAGGAAGGCCATCAGAAAATAGCAATCCACTCGGAGAAGATGGACGATCATGCACCACGGCCAGGTATATAGTAGGCCTCCATCAATGCCTGGCAACACCCAGTCTTTAAAATTCTGATAAGTAACTCTTATGTGTGTGCCTACTTTTTTTCTGGGTGCACAGGAATGGATCTCATACTCTCTGTCAGATGGGTGGTGAAAGAACTATTACAAAGAAGTGTTTCCTCAGGTAAAAATGTGCTAATCAGTGAAGGAAAGAAAAGTTAAGGAATTATACCACAGTAAGAGAACAGCTGAAAAAGGAGCCAAAGACGACTCAAGAAGAGAAAGGGAAGCAAACCAAAAAAAGTGAAAACCTGAAAATATACACTTCCCATATTTGAAACATGCCTCAAAAAAAGGCAGCAAACAAGTTTATACAAGATTTGCTTACTCTCGTGTTCCCAAACTGTGCACAGAGGGACCCTAGGATGTTACTACAAATCCAAAGAAGTGCCTTGAAATATATTGAATTTTTGAAGGAAACAGCAACATCTCTCAGATACTTTGCAAACTACTACCATTATTACAGACTAAAATCATTACTAAGTT
Source organism: Dugong dugon (assembly GCA_030035585.1). Lineage (NCBI taxonomy): Eukaryota > Metazoa > Chordata > Mammalia > Sirenia > Dugongidae > Dugong > Dugong dugon. Next base: position 205,795,857 of record CM057460.1, read on the forward strand.
GATTGCATAGAATTACTTAACAAATGGAACTGTAGGTATTTCTATTAGTCTAGAGGCAGCACTAAAAAATTGCTGAGACACAATGGGAAGTTCTGTTTTACTGATAAATAGATAAATACCACATAGTTCCAAAATTCCCAGTTCCAATTTGGAGTATCTTTCATAGCATTTTATTTTGTTCTTCCTATAAAAAATGCCATCAAATTGCTAAGATGCATCAACACTATTAAAAAGCAGCTCAGCAAGATTTCATGAGTACCTGATAAACATTCATGAGTAACCTAGTAAGCACGTAAAATCCAAGTAGTATTTAATGAAAAGTGAGTAAACTCATCAATAAAGCCAAGAAAAAGCACAAGCACACCTTTCTACAGCCATTTCAGAGCTAGATGAAACAAAAATCTCAAAGGAGAAGGTACTACTTGGGGACTGTCACTACTAATATATCTAAGACAAATAACTAGATCCATTTATTAAGTGTGACCCACAACAGTGTCTAACTATGTTTTAAACTACATTGTAAAATCAGCAATATTACACCCCTCTTGAAATGGTAGACCAAAACTGCAAATTTGCGCCTAGTAATGTCAGAGCACTTGGGGCCAAAAACTTCATGCAGGTACTGAGATTTTTATAAGCTTCAGTTAACATTATACAGCATGTACATATATTTCCCCCAATATATGGTCCCCGAAAATTGCTAGAAAGTAAATTTCCATATCCTGAATTATGTTTTCCTAATATATTACTGTAAGACTGGAGCTAGGTTTTCTAAGAAAATTTCTGAACCCTAAACAAAAAAATCACCCATTTCAAAGTAACAAGAAATTTCAATTAGAAGAAAATTAAACAAAACATTAACAGCAAAAAAACAAAAAAAAAATAATTTCAAAGCAACTTCAATAAAACTGAGTGTTATGGATTGAACTGTACCCCTCCTCCCCCTACCCAAAATGTGTTGTAAATCGTAACCCCTATACCTGTGGTTATAATTCCATTTGGGAATGAGTTTTCTTTGTTACATTAATGAGACAGTATTAGTGTAGGGTGTGTTTTAAGTCAATCTTTTTTCAGATATAAAAGAAATTAAACAAGCAAGTGAGAAAGCAGATAGGGAAGACAGATGCCAAGCCACATGAAGATCACCAAGGAACAGAAGCTCAAAAGAGACAAGGACCCTCCTCCAGAGTCACAAGAAAGAGAAAGCCTTCCCGCAGAGTTAGTACCCTGAATTCAAATTTCTAGCCTCCTAAACTGTGAGAAAATAAATTCGTTTGTTAAAGCCACACACTTATGGTATTTCTGTTGTAGCAGCACTAGATAACTAAAACAGTCAGGTTCTAAGGAAAGAATTAAACATGCTACTATTAAAATTACAAAGATTGTCATATGAGATGACAGTCATTGGAATATGGAGATATAAAATCCTTTTGGTGAGGTGGGGCCAAGATGGCGGACTAGTTGGATGCTTCCGGTGGTCCCTCTTACAACAAAGACCCAAAGAAACAAATGAATCCATTATATATGACAATCTAGGAGCCCTGAACATCAAAGGCAAAGTTGAGGAATCTGACTGAGTGGCAGGGGGCCGGAGAGACGGCTGGGAAGCAGCGAGGAGTTGCCACACCTGACCCAGCGGGAGCCAGCACCCTAAAGGCCAGATCAGCTCCTGGTGTGCGGTGAGGCAAGCAGTGGCACTCGGGAGGCATTTTCCAAATCATGAGAGACCAAGCAGAGGAGAGTCTAGTCAACCATCCAGAACCAGTGAAAAGCAGCCCATGATCGGTGAAAGGTAAGTACTTGCGTCTGGCCTACCATGTGGTTCAAAAACACTGATTTTTGGAAAAAACCTCTTTCCCATTTACCTGCCCGCTCCCTGCTCTGCACTGGGTCCAGAACGGCTTCAGCGACTGGTGAATACCATGGGCGAGAAGTCAGAGCTGTAACATGCCCTGAGCCATTCTCCTGGCCTTGGAGAGGGAACAAATTAACAAACAAGGGAAAAAATAATTTGCCAGCTCTCCTAAGCCAGGAACTCAAAGTAGGCACAGCTCCTGTGTCTAGGCACAGGCATAAGGGGTCCATGGACTCTGAGTGCCTTTCCCCCTGCAGAGACTTGTGTGGGCCCATTTCAACAGCACAGGCTCTTATTACCATAGTACAACAGGGTATATACGTGAAGTCTACCATCAACTGTTTCAGCTGTGAAGTGACAGGTTTGTGACATTTGACACTGCTCTGCCCATTAAGCAAGGTCTTCACCTACCCAAATCAGCGGCCTGAAGACTGGTGCTCCATCCACGGTACCTAGTCAACTGCGACAGGAGCCTGAGAATAAGTGGTGCCCCCTAGTCCTTACAACCAACAGCACTGGGTGCTCACAGTCCAGCTGCAAAACCCACCCACCTACGCGCTCTAGGGAACAGGGACATGCTTTCCTCCCGGACACTCGGGGGCAGCCATCGGCCACTTGCCTTGCTCACTATGTGACCAACTGCTGCCACCGGATGCCTGTGCCTACACCAATCACCCATTACTGTCTAGGACTGTAGGTGACAGCCTGCACTACACACTTGGTGGCCGACTACCTGGACACGTGAGTTGAATCCATACAGAAGGAGTGGGTGGACTACTGGGCTCACGTACTTAGTGGCAGGTCTGGCCACCGGGTTGCAGGACTTTGGAGCTTCAGGGATGCTGGTAATTGGGCTAGCTCACGTGGGCAGCCTATCTGGGCACATCAAAACAAAACAAAACAAAACAAGAAGCTAGGACACAGTAAACAAACATAAAATAAATAAATATAATAACTTACTGATGGCTTGGAGATAACAGTCAATATCCAATCACATAAAAGGGAAAACAATGATGGCTTCAGCAAGCTCCCAAAATAAAGAATCAAGAAATTTTCCGGAGGGAAAGAATTTCTTGGAATTACTAGAGGCACAATACAAAAGATTAATATACAGAACACTTCAAGAGATCAGGAAGGAGAGCTGGCAAACCGAAAACCAAGAAATAGTAGAACTTACGAAGATTAGAGAAGAGCATAATGACAAATTTAACAGGCTGCAAGAATCCACAGACACATAGCAATCAGAAATCCAAAATATTAACAATAAAATTTCAGAATTAGACAACTCAAAAGAAAGTCACAGGAACATAACTGAGGCAACGGAAGTCAGAATTAGTGACACTGAAGATAAAGCACTTGACACCAACTTATTTGAGGAAAAATCAGATAAAAGATTTTAAAAAATGAAGAAATGCTAAGAATTATGTGGGACTCTATCAAGAAAAATAACATACGAGTGACTGGAGTACCAAAAGGACGGGGGGGCGGATAACAGAAAACACAGAGAGAATTGTTGAAGATTTGTGGGCAGAAAACTTCCTTGATATCATGAAAGATGGGAAGATATCTACCCAAGATGCTCACTGAACCCTACATAAGGTAGATCTCAAAAGAAAGTCACCAAGACATATTATAGTCAAACTTGCAAAAACCAAAGATAAAGAGAGAATCTTAACAGCAGCTAGGGATAAACGAAAAGTCATCTTCAAAAGAGAGTCAATAAGACTAAGCTCAGACTACTAAGAAGAAACCATGCAGGCAAGAAGGCAATGGGATGACATATATAAAGCCCTGAAGGAAAAAAATTGCCAACCAAGAATTATATAGCCAGCAAAACTGTCTCTCAAATATGATGGCGAAATTAGGGCATTTCCAGATAAACAGAACTTTACGGAATTTGTAAAAACAAAACCAAAATTACAAGAAATATTAAAAGGAGTCCTCCAATTAGAAAATCTATAACATCAGATAACAACCCAAGACTAGAACACAGTACAGAGCAACGAGGTATAAACCCAGAGAGGGAAGTCACAAAAATCAATCAAAGCTAAAACACTGAAAATAGGGAAACAAAAATGTCAATGTGTAAAAGATGATAACATTAGAACAAAAAAGGGACTAAAAAATGTAGTCATAGATGTTTCATATGGAGAGGAAGTCAAGGCAACATAAAGAAATAAAAGACTGGTATAAACTGAAAAAATAGGGGTAAATATTAAGGTAACCAAAAAGAAAAGTAACAATCCTACACATCAAAATAAAAAACAAGAAAAACGTAAAGACTCAGCAAATACAAAATCAACAACAATGAAAAAGATACAAAGACAATACAGAAAGAAAACAACTCAGCACAGAAAATTAAGTGGAACAAAGAAACTGTCAACACCACACAAAAAAAATCAAAATGACAGCAATGAACTCATACCTATCAATAATTACATTGAATGTAAATGGACTAAATGCACCAATAAAGAGACAGAGAGTGGCAGAATGGATTTAAAAAAAAAAAAACACCATACGGCTATATATATGCTGCCTACAAGAGACACATCTCAGACTTAAAGACACAAACAAACTAAAACTCAAAGGATGGAAAAAAATATACCAAGCAAACAACACTCAAAAAACAGCAGGAGTGGCAATATTAACCTCTGACAAAACAGACTTTAAAGTAAAATCCACCACAAAAGATAAGGAAGGACACTCTACAGATTAAAGGATCAATATACTAGGAGGACATAACTATAATAAATATTTACAAACTCCATGACATGGCTCCAAAACATATAAAACAAACTCTACACCATTGAAAAGAGAGATAGATAGCTCCACAATAACAGAAGGAGACTTCAACACACCACTTCTGGTGAAGGATAGAACATCCAGAAAGAAGCTCAATAAAGACACGCAAGATCTAAATGCTACAATCAACCAACCTGATCTCATGGACATATACCGAACACTCCATCCAACAGCAGCCAAGTATACTTTCTTTTCCAATGCACACAGAACATCCTCCAGAACAGACCATGTATTAGGCCATAAAGGCAGAAGTAAAACAATCCAAAGCATCGAAATATTACAAAGCATCTTTCTGACCATAAAGCCATAAAAGTAGAAACCAATAACAGAAAAAGCAAGGAAAAAAACATCAAACACATGGAAGCTGAACAACACCTTGCTCAAAAAATACTGTGTTATAGAAGAAATTAAGGATGGAATAAAGAAATTCATAGAGTCAAATGAGAATGAAAACATATACTACCAGAATCTTTGAGAAACAGCAAAAGCAGTGCTCAGAGGTCAGTTTATAGCAATAAATGCATACATCCAAAAAAGAAGGGCCAAAATCAAAACATTAACCCTACAACTTGAACAAGTAGAAAGAGAGCAGCAAAACAAGCCCTCAGGCGTCAGAAGAAACGAAATAATAAGAATTAGAGAAGAATTAAATGAAATAGAGAACAGAAAAACAATTGAAAGAGTTAACAAGACCAAAAGATGGTTCTTTGAAAAGATCAATAGAATTGATAAACCATTGGCCAAACTGACAAAAGAAATACAGGAGAGGAAGCAAATAACCTGTGTAAAAAATGAGATGGGTGATATGACAACAGACCCAACTGAAATTAAAAGAATCATAACAGAATACTATGAAAAACTGTACCAGAACAAATTTGAAAACCTACAAGAAATGGCCAAATTTCTAGAAACTCACTACCTACCTAAGCTAACACAAACACAGGTAGAACAAAACATAAATGGATAACACAAAAACAGATTGAAAAGGTAATTAAAATTTACCAACAAAAAAAAAGCCCTGGCCCGGATGGTTTCACTGGAGGATTCTACCAAACTTTCAGAGAAGAGTTAACACTACTACTGTTAAAGGTATTTCAGAGCACAGAAAAGGATGGAATACTCCCAAACTCATTCTATGAAGCCAGCGTAACACTGATAACAAAACCAGGTGAAGACACCACAAAAAAAGAAAATTACAGACCAATATTCCTCATGAACATTGATGCAAAAATCCTCAACAAAATTCTAGCCAACAGAATTCAGCAACATATGAAAGAAATAACTCACCATGATCAACTGGGATTTATACCCGGTATGCAGGGATGGTTCAACATTAGGAAAATAATCAGTGTAATCCACCACATTAATAAAAAAAAAGACAAGAACCACCTGATGCAAAAAAGGCATTTGACAGAGTCCAACACCAATTCATGATAAAAACTCTAAAAGAAAGAGGAATAGAAGGGAAATTCCTCAACATAATTAAGGACATTTACACAAAGTCAACAGCCAACATCATCCTAAATGGAGAGAGTTTTAAAGCATTCCCCTTGAGAACGGGAACCACAAGGATGCCCTTAATCACCACTCTTACTCAACATTGTGCTAGAGGTCCTAGCCAGAGCAATTAGGCTAGAAAACGAAATAAGCGGCATCCAAATTGGTAAGGAATAAGTAAATGTATCTCTATTTGCAGACAATATGATCTCATACACAGAAAACCCCAAAGAATCAACAAGCAAACTACTGGAATAGAAGATTTCAGCAAAGTAGCAGGATACAAGATAAACATACCAAAATTAGTTGGATTCCTCTACACCAACAAAGAGAACTTTGAAGAGGAAATCATCAAATCAATACCATTTACAACAGTCCCCAAGAAGATAAAAAACTCAGGAATAAACCTAACCAGAGACATAAAAGACCCATACAATGAAAACTACAAGACACTACTGCAAGAAACCAAAAGAGACCTGCATAAGTGGAAAAACATACCTTGTTCATGGATATGAAGACTCAACACTGTGAAAATGTCAATTCTACCCAAAGCGATCTACGGATACAAAGTGATCCCCATCCAAACTCCGATGGGAGTTTTTAAGGAGATGGCAAAACAGATCACTGACTTCATATGGAAAAGGAAGAGGCTCTAGGTAAGTAAAACATTACTCAAGAAGAACAAAGTGAGAGGCCTCACACAACCTGATTTTGAACCTATTATACAGTCACTGTAGTCAAAATAGCCTGGTGATGGTACAACAACAGATACATAGACCAATGGAACAGAATTGAGAATCCAGACATAAATTTATCCACCTATGGCAGCTGATATTTGACAAAGGCCCAAAGTCTGTTACCTGGGGAAAAGACAGTGTCTTTAACAAATGGTGCTGGCATAACTGGATACCTATCAGCAAGAAACTGAAACACCCATACCTCACACCCCGCACAAAAACGAACTCAAAATGGATCAAAGACTTAAATATAAAATCAAAAACGATAAAGATCATGGAAGAAAAAACAGGGACAACGTGAGGAGCCCTAATACGTGGCATGAACAGAATACAAACCATAAGTAACAATGCACAAATACCAGAAGAGAGAGTAGGTAACTGGGCGCTCCTAAAAATTAAACACTTGTGCTCATCCAAAAGACTTCAGCAAAAGTGTTAAAAGACAACATACAGACTGGGGAAAAATTTTTGGCTATGACAAATCCGATCGCGTCTAATCTCTAAAATCTACAAGATACTGCAAAACCTCAAAAACAAAAAGACGAATAACCCTAATGAAAAAAGGGCAAAGGATATGAGCAGACACTTCACCAAAGAAGACATTCAGGCAGCTAACAAACACGTGAAAAAATGCTCACAATCATTAGCCATTAGAGAAATGCAAATCAAAACTACAATGAGATACCATCTCACTCCAACAAGGCTAGCAGTAATCCAAAAAACAAAATAATAAATGTTGGAGAGGTTGTGGAGAGACTGGAACACTTATACACTGTTGATGGGAGTTACCACAGTATTAACCTATCAAAAGCTGACCAGTACACATCTTTTCACAAGTATCTCTGGTACCAAGACAAAATAAAAAATTAAACAAAAAGAGTTAGAGAAAGCCTGTATCTTATTGTATTCATATATCTCCCAGGTCCGCTTTCTCTTACTTTCTTCACCACTGCAGCCCAGAACATTTAAAATCTCAGTTTAGCCTTTTAACTTTTCCTTATTGAGTGAAAAACATTTTTGGAAAATAATACGTATAATATTATGTCACTTATATAAACTAAAACCACACCTGTTGCCACCGAGTCAATTCCAACTCACAGTGACCCTATAGGTCTGAGTAGAACTGCTCCATAGGGTTTCCAAGAAGCAGCTGGTGGATTCAAACTGATGATCTTTTGGTTAGCAGCCGAGCTCTTAAGCACTGCACCACCAGGGCTCCATGCCACTTACATAAAACATGCAAAAAAAAATAGTACTTACTGCTTATGGATAATATATATACATACATACACACACACACACACACACATATATATATATATATATGGCTTCGATTGATCTGATAGTTCTTTTAAAAAAATGTTAATAAGGCAAAATGTTAGGACCTAACATGGTAGAAGGATGACTGTCCAGGTAATCATTATATTCTTCTTCATACTTTTCTCTATACGTTGCTTAAAATATTTCATAATCAAAAAGAAATAATACATTGTGAAACAGGAAACAAAATAAATCTTAGGCTCAAGAACACAAAGTTTTATAACCTTACTCACAAAATTAGTAAATTTATGTAAACATACCCTCCATACACCAAGAACTCATGTGAAGCACATCTGCCAGCAGTTCCTACTGGCATATCATCTAAAGGAGAAAGAAAATACAGTCAGTTCTGTTACAATGCTTGTTTTAAAAATACAAATTTGTTCCAATGTGACTATTAGTGAATAATTTGAGTACAACACAAATTTATCATTTGCTTTTGTTGCGACTTTGTCCATGAGAAACCACAGGTGAAAACAGAAAACTGCACCCAGTTGAACTCACAAGCTGTATCCCTTTTGATGCCCACTTCTATAAGCAAACTTTAGACAGTTTTCAAAGTAAAGTATAATATTTATTGTAATATTTATGTAGTTCCTTACCATTGACATTTCCTACTGTTTTTATCAGGTTCCTTTTAATGTATCACTGACAAAGTTTTTAAGTATCGTGCCCCTAAATCCTGTTTCTCATATAAGCTCTGTGGTCTTTATTATACAATTTTGCATAGTGCAGTGATTTTTAGGAACACATATGTCACATGATAGCAAAATGAATGTATAACTTAAAAATCTACTTCAATATGTTATATACATCTTCCTGCACAATACACAAAGCAGACATTCCCCACCTTGGGTTGTAGATGGGTTATTGAACAAGAAGCCATGCAAGCTGGCACCTCTTCGACACAGTAGACCATCTTCACCTACCCCTATGTCATTTACATATGGGATTAGAGCACAGCTCAGAATTCTGGGACCCCTTCATTCCCTATCACTGTTATATCCACTGCATCACATTGCCCTATGTGATTTTAAATGGCTGTACAGGTATAATTAATATGTGTTGATGGGAAACAGCAGTACTGACCTAATAATATAAATTTTAAAAGTTAAAGAAAAGAAACTATGCTGCTAAAATATACTCAACACAATAGTTGCCTATAAAGGAATGAAGGATACAGGCTGAGTTTGAAATCATACATAATTATAAAGCAAAATTAAATTAAAAAAAAAATTCCTAGAAATTAAACGTAAAATGAAACAAAGGGATTTAACTGTGCAGCAAGTTGGTAGCTTAACCAGCAGAGGGCAATTATTTCAAGTGCCTTAAAACTCTATAATTTGACTGCACATTTAATTATTTAATAATTAATAATAGTTAAATAATTAAAAACAAATCTAATGGGATTAAACTAAGGACAAAAAGATCAACAAAAAGATTTTAAATGGATTTTAGTTATCATGTTTTTAGTAATATTGGTGTTCTTACTTTGATAGCATATTGTTATTTTGAAACTAGAGATAGATGGATACAGCAAAATAAAGTAATAATTATGTTAATATTAGGAACAAAGATTTCTAGTTTAGCAAGAGTTACAAATATAAAACTAAAGTTAACTAAAAATGTAGTAATTCTGAATCTGAATAGGCATATCAGTATGAACTGATGCTATTATGTTCTCTTAAGAATACAGATGCATGTATATATTTGCATATGTATGCATTTCCTAGCTCTGTCCACTGAAAAAAATCTAGCAATAATGACCAACCCAGGGATAATGAGCTCCCTAGAATCCAGACTGTGGTCTCTAAATACTAATTCACATTAAAAGTAAATAGGGCTTCTTGGAGAAATTACTGGTTGCAGGAATGAGGCTATATATGCACAAAATGAGTATGAAATAGTTTACATTAGAAAGCAAAGACTCTATGACGGACTAGTAGGGCCATGTTAATAAAACACAGAGGCCCTTCAAGAAGTCCCGATAGCCAAAGGCGGGATTATTTGAAAATCAAAAGACATAATGACAATGTATTGAAACATCAAATATTTTTAAAATATGTGAGTCCATAACTGATACTTCAAAAAAAAAAGAAAAACCCTCATTTGCTTACCTTTGGAGGATGCTAAGGAACCAACTCATCATTCTGAAAACTAGTAAATAAGAAAAAAAGGTCCCTCAACAAAATTCAAAACACTGAGATAATACAAAGTATCTTTTCTGATCACAATGCCACCAAGTAGAAATTAACAATGGGAAGAGAAAGGAAAAATAAATAATTACATAGAAACTGAGTAACACCCTGCTTTAACAACCACTGGGTAATAGAAAAATGGAATCAAAAAATGCTTAGAATCTAATGGGAATGAAAGTACATCATACCAAAACCTTTGGGACACAGCAAAGGCAGTGATCAAAGGTCAATTTATAGCAATAGATGCACACATCAAAAAAGAATGGAAAGACTCAAAACATTAGCTACACAACTCAAACAAATAGAAACAGAACAGCAAAAACAACCTACGGCCAACAAAAGAAAGGAAATAATAGATATCAGAGCAGAAATAAACTAAATAGAGAATAGAAAACCAATGGTTGTCTCAATTAACACAGAAAAGGCATTCGACAAAGTCCAACACTCATTCCTGATAAAGACTCTCAATAAAATAGGTATAGAAGGGAAATTCCTCAACATAATAAAGGGCATCTAGGCAAAACCAATGGCCAACAACATTCTTAATGGAGAGAGGCTGAAAACATTCCCCTTGAGAACAGGAACAAGACAAGGATGCCCTTTATCACCACGCCTATTTAACATTGCGCTTGAAGGCCTAGCTAGAGCAATAAAGCAGGGAAGATAAAGGGCATCCAAGTTGGTAATGAAGTAAAACTGTCCCTATTTGCAGATGATATGATACTATACATAGAAAACCCTAAATATTCCATGAGAAAACCACTGGAACTAATAGATTCAGCAGAGAAGCAGGATACAAGATAAAGCCACAAAAACCAGTTGGATTCCTATACACCAATAAAGAGAACAATAAAATGGAAATCAGGAAACCAACACCATTTATAATAGTCCCTAAAAAAAATAAACTACCTTAGGAATAAATCTAACCATAAATCTAAATATAAAAGAACTATACAAAGAAAACTACAAAACATTACTGCAACAAACAAAGAGATCTACATGAACGGAAAAACACACTGCTCACAGATAGGTAGATTCAGCGTTGTGAAAACAACAATTCTACCCAAAGCAATCTACAAATACAATGCAATCCAGATCCATATACCAACAACATTCTTTAAAGAGATGGAAAAACTAACCATTAACTTTACATGGAAAGGGAAGAGGCCCCGGACAAGTAAAGCATTACTGAAGAGGAAGAATAGAGTAGGAAGACTCACACTACTTGACCTCAGAACCTACTATACAGTTACGGTAATCAAAACAGCCTGGTACTGGTACAATGACAGGTAGAGTGACCAATGGAACAGAACTGAGAACCCAGATGTAAATCCATCCACCTATGGTCACCTGATCTTTGACAAGGGCCCAAAGTCCATCAAATGGAGAAAAGACAGTCTTTTTAACAAATGGTGCTGGCAAAACCAGATGTCCATCTACAAAAAAATGAAACAGGACCCATACCTCACACCATACACAAAAACTAATTCAAAATGGATCGAAGACCTAAGTCTAAAACCAAAAACTATAAAGATCACAGCAGAAAAAATAGGATCAACACTGGAGACCCCGACACACAGCATTACCAGGATACAAACCATAACCAACAACATACAAACTCCAGAAGATAAGCTAGATAACTGGGATCTTCTAAAAATTAAACACTTATGCTCATCAAAAGACTTCATCAAAAGAGTAAAAAGAGAACCTACAGATTGGGAAAAAATTTTGGCTATAACAAATCCAACAAGGGTCTAATCTCTAAAATCTACAGGAAAATCCAACACCTCTACAACAAAAAGACAAATAATCCAATTAAAAAATGGGCAAAGGAAATGGACAGACACTTCACAAAAGAAGACATTCATGTGGCTAAAAGACATATGAGGAAATGCTCATGATCACTAGCCATTAGGGAAATGCAAATCAAAACCACAATGAGATATCATCTTACCCCGGCATTACTGGCACGAATCAAAAAAACAGAAAATAACATATGTTGGAAAGGCTGCGTGGAGATTGGAACTCTTATGCATTGCTGGTGGGAATGCAAAATGGTACAACCATTTTGGAAAATGATAAGGTGCTTCCTTAGAAACCTGGAAATAGAGAGCCGTGGTCAACATGGAGGAGTAGTTAGACGCTTCCTATATCCCTCTTGCAACAAAGACCTGGAAAAACAAGTGATTTGATTGAATATCTGCAAGCCCTGAACAAGGCAAGGTTGAGAAAACCGTCTGAGTGGTACGGGAGACAGAGACCTTTGGAAGAGGTGAGGATGGCCAGAGCCCCGGTGGCAAAACTGCAGCTCCGCAGCCACGCAGTCCGTGGTGAAGCAGGCAAACAGCTGTGCGGTGCGTGCTCGGAACACAGTTTCCCCATCGACAGAGACCCGGCAGCAGAGATTCTGATTGGACACTCCAAACCAGTGAAGAGCAGCTCCCAAGAGGTTAAGACAGGTACATGCAAGCACCCTTTCGCGGGGATTAAAAACAAAAAAATGTCATCTGAGAAGAGCCTCTCTCCCTTTTGCATCCTCCCTCCGTGCTCTGCTGTGCAGGAGGTGGATCCCAAAAGGCACCCCGACCCATTCTCCTGGCCTTGGAGAGGGAACAAATAAGCTGCTGGCTCCCCTGGGCCAGGAACACAGGGACGGCACGACTCCTTTGCTGGGCACAGGTATCTGTGGTCCGCGGGCTCTGGGTGCCTTACAACCCTGTATGGACTCAACAGCGTTGGTCCTCACTGCCACAGTATAGCAGGGCAGACATCTGAAGTTTAGCTTCAACTGCTTCAGCTGTGAACTGACAGATCCGTGACCTTTGAAGCAGCCCTGCCCCTTAGGTAGGCACTTTTATCTATCTGCAGCAGGGGCTTGAGGACTGGTGGTAGTACCTACAGTGCCTAGTCACCTGCTACAGTAGTCCAAGAGGGAGTGGTGCACTTGAGCCTTTACAGCCAACACAGTGGGGTGCTCAAAGTCCGGCTGCAGAACTCACCTACCTATTCACCCTGGAGAGTGGGCACACGCCTTCCTTTCAGACTCTCGGGGGCAGCCGTGAGTCCCCTGCCTGGATCGACATGTGATCCCCTACCACAGCTAGAGTCTAGTGCCTGCACCACTCACCCATGCCTCTCTGGGACTGCGGGTAAGAGCCTGCATCACACACTTGGTGACCAACTGCCTAAACACCTGAGCTGAACCCATATAGGAAACTTTAACGGACTCCTGTGTGCACATACTTAGTTGCAGAACTAACTACCTGGTGATAGGACGTTAGAGATCCAAAGGTGTGAAATATCAAACTAGTGCACACGAACAGCCTATTTGGGCATATCAAAACAAAACAAAATAAGAAGATAGGTCTCACTAAGCAAATACAAAATTAAATTATAAGAAATTATTGATGGCTCGGAGACAACAGTCAATATCAAGTCACATAAATAGGCAGTCCACAATGGCTTCAGCGAGCTCCCAGAATAAAGAATCAATAAATTCTCTGCAGGAAGAGAACTTCTTGGAATTACCAGAGGCAGAATACAAAAGATTAATATACAGAACTCTTCTAGAAATAAGAAAGGAAATTCGACAGAATGCAGAAACAGCCAGGTAACATACAGACACAGTAGTAGTGGAACTTAAAAAAGTTATTCAAGAACATAATGCCAAATTTAATACACTGCAAAAATTCATAGACAGCAATCAGAAATCCAGAAGATTAACAAAAAAATTCAGAATTAGACAACTCAATAGAAAGTCACAGGAGCGGAATTAAGACAGTAGAAGTTAGAATTAGTGGCACTGAAGATAAAGCTCTTGATGCCAACTTATTTGAGGAAAAATCAGATAAAAGAATTAAAAAGAATGAAGAAACTCTAAGAGTCATGTGGGACTCTATCAAAAGAAATAACCATGAGTGATTGGAGTACCAGAACAGGGGGGTAAAACAGAAAATACAGAGAAAATTGTTGAAGATTTGTTGACAGAAAACTTCCCTGATATCATGAAAGATGAGATGTCTATCCAAGATGCTCACTGAACCCCACATAAGGTAGATTCCAAAACAAAGTCACCAAGACATAACCAAACTTACCAAAACCAAACATAAAGACAGAATTTTAAGAGCAGCTACGGATAAAAGAAAAGACATCTACAAAGGAGAATCAATTAGAATAAGCTCGACTACTCAGCAGAAACCATGCAGGCTAGACAGCAATGGGATGACATATTTAAAGCTTTGAAGGAAAATAACTGTCAGCCAAGAATTATATTTCCAGCAAAACTGTCTCTCAAACATGATGGCAAAATCAGGGTATTTCCAGAGAAACAGAAGTTCAGGGAATTTGCAAAAATCAAGCCAAAATTACAAGAAATACTAAAGGGAGTCTTACGGTTAGATAATCAATAACACCAGAAAACAATGCAAGACTGGAACACAGGACAGAAGATATTGACTCAGATACAGAAATTGAAATTACATCAAAGCTAAAATATTGAAAATAAAGAAACAAAAATCAATATGTAAAAAAGGATAATATTAAAACAAAAAAAGAGGGACTTAAAAAATGGAGACATTGATTTTCTATATGGAGGGGAAGTTAAGACGATATAAAGTAAAAAAAGACTGGTATAAACTTAGAAAAACAGGGGTAAATATTAAGGTAAGCACAAAGGAATCTAACAATCCTACAAATCAAAATAAAAAAGTAGAAAAACATAAAGGCCCACCAAACACAAAATCTACAACAAAAAAAGATGAAAAGAACAATACATAAAGAAAAACGACTCAGCACAGAAAATTGAGGAGAACAAAGAAACTGGGAACAACACAAAAAAAGAGATATCAAGATGACAGCACTAAACTCTTACCTATCAATAATTCCGCTGAATGTAAAAGGACTTAATGCACCAATAAAGAGATGGAGTGGCAGACTGGATAAAAAAGCATGATCCATCTAAATGCTGCATACAAGTGACGCACCTTAGACTTAAATACACAAACAGGCTAAAACTCAAAGGATGGAAAAAAAATATATCACGCAAATAACACTCAAAAAAGAGCAGGAGTGGCAATATTAATCTCTCACAGAATAGCCATTAAAGTAAAATCCACCACAAAGGATAAGGAAGGGCACTATACGATGATTAAAGAGTCAATACACCAGGAGGACATAACTATAATAAATATTTACGAACCCAACAACAGGACTCCAAAATACATAAAACAAACTCTAACAGCTCTGAAGAGATATAAGACAGCTCCACAACAGTAGTAGGAGACTTCAACACGCCACTTTCGGTGAAGGACAGAACATCCAAAAAGAAGCTCAACAAAGACACGGAAGAGCTAAATGCTACAATCAACCAACTTGATCTCACAGACATATACCAAACACTACACCCAACAGCAGCCAAGTATACTTTCTTCTCCAATGCACATGGAACATTCTCCAGAATAGACCACATATTAGGCCATACAGCAAGCCTTAACAAAATCCAAAACACTGAAATATTACAAAGCATCTTTTCTGACCATAAAGCCATAAAAGTGGAAATCAACAACACAAAAAGCAAGGAAAAAAAAATCAAACACATAATAACTGAACAACACCTTGCTCAAAAACTACTGGGTTATAGAAGAAATTAAGGATGGAATAAAGAAATTCATAGAATCAATCGAGAATGAAAACACATCCTACCAGAACCTTTGGGACACATCAAAAGCAGTGCTCAGAGGCCAGTTTATAGCAATAAATGCACACATCCAAAAAGAAGAAAGGCTCATAATCAAAGCATTAACCCTACAACAGGAACAACTAGAAAGAGAGCAGCAAAAGAAGCCCACAGGTGCCAGAAGGAAGGAAATAATAAGAATTACAGCAGAATTAAATGTAATAGAGAATAGAAAAACAATTGAAAGAGTTAACAAGTCCAAAAGCTGGTTCTTTGAAAAGATCAACAAAAGTAATAAACCACTGGCCAAACTAACAAAAGAAAAAGTGGAGAGGAAGCAGATAACACGTGTATGAAATGAGATGGGTGATATCACAACAGACCCAACTGAAATTAAAAGAATCATAACAGATTACTATGAAAAACTGTACTCTGACAAATTTGAAAACCCAGAGGAAATGGCCAAATTTCTAGAAACTCACTACCTACCTAAATTAACACTAACAGAGGTAGAACAACTAAATAAACCCATAACAAATAAGAGATTCAAAAGGTTATTAAAAAACTGCCAACAAAACAAAGCCCTGGCCCAGATGGCTTCACTGGAGAATTCCACCAAACTTTCAGAGAAGAGATAACACCACTTCTACTAAAGGTATTTCAGAGCATAGAAAAGGATGGAATACTCCCAAACTCATTCTATGAAGTCAGTATAACCCTGATACCAAAACCAGGTAAAGACACCACAAAAAAAGAAAATTACAGATCGATATCCCTCATGAATATTGACACAAATATCCTCAACAAAATTTTAGCCAACAGAATTCAGCAACGTATCAAAAAAATAATTCACCATGACCAAGTAGGATTTATACCAGGTATGCAGGGATTGTTCAACATTAGAAAAACAATCAACGGAATCCATCACATAAATAAAACAAAAGACAAGAACCACATGATCTTATCAATCAATGCAGAAAAGGCATTTGACAAAGTCCAACACCCATTCATGATAAAAAACTCTCAATAAAATAGGAATAGAAGGGAAATTCCTCAATATAATTAAGGGCATTCATACAAAACCAACAGCCAACATCATCCTGAATGGAGAGACTTTGAAAGCATTCCCCTTGAGAACAGGAACCAGACAAGGATGCCCTTTATCACCACTATTATTCAACATTGTGCTCGAGGTCCTAGCCAGAGCAGTTAGGCTAGAAAAAGAAATAAAGGTCATCCAAATAGATAGAGAAGAAGTCAAAGTATCTCTGCTTGCAGATGATATGATCTTATGCACCGAAAACCCCAAGGAATCCACAAGAAAACTACTGGAACTAACTAACAGAAGATTTCAGCAAGTTTCAGGATACAAGATAAACATACAAATATCAGTTGGATTCCTTTACACCAACAAACAGAACCTCGAAGAGGAAATTACCAAATCAATACCATTTGCCATAGCCCCCAAAAAGATAAAATACTTAGGAATAAATCTAACTAGAGATGTAAAAGATCTATACAATGAAAATTACAAGACACTACTGCAAGAAACCAAAAGTGTAAAAACATACCTTGCTCACGGATATATAGACTCAACATAATGAAAAAGTCAATTCTACTCAAAGCAATCTAAAGATACAATGCAATCCCGATCCAAATTGCACCGGCATTTTTTAATGAGAGGGAGAAACAAATCACCAACTTCATATGGAAAGGGAAGAGCCCCGGAATAAATAAAATTACTGAAGAAGAAGAACAAAGTGGGAGGCCTCACACTACCTCATTTTAGAACCCATTATACCGCCATGGTAGTCAAAACAGGCTGGTATTGGTACAACAACAGATACATAGACCAATGCAACAGAATTGAGAATTCAGACATAAATTCATTGACCTATGAGCAACTGATATTTGACAAAGGCCAAAAACCTGTTAACTGGGGAAAAGACAGTGTCTTTAACAAATGGTGCTAACATAACTGGATATCTATCTGCAAGAAACTGAAACAACACCCATACCTCACACCCTGCACAAAAACGAACTCAAAATGGATCAAAGACTTAAATATAAAATCGAAAACGATAAAGATCATGGAAGAAAAAGTAGGGACAATGCTAGGAGCCCTAATACATGGCATAAACACAATACGAACTATAAGTAACAATGCACAAATACCAGAAGAGAGACTAGATAAATAAGAGCTGCTAAAAATCAAACACTTACGCTCATCAAAAGACTTCACCAAAAAAGTAAAAAGACAACCTACACGCTGGAAAAAATTTTTGGCTACAACAAATCTGATCAGCCTTTAATCTCTAAAATTTACAAGATACTGCAAAACCTCAACAGCAAAAAGACAAACAACCCAATTAAAAAATGGGCAAAGGATATGAACAGGCACTTCACGAAGAAGATATTCAGGCAGCTAACAGACACATGAAGAAATGCTCACGATCATTAGCTATTAGAGAAATGTAGATAAAAACTAAAATGAGATATCATCTCACCCCAACAAGGCTAGCATTAATCCAAAAAACAAAATAACAAATGCTGGAGAGGTTGTGAAGAGACTGGAACACTTATACACTGTTGGTGGGAATGTAAGATGGTACAACCACTTTGGAAATCGATGTGGCACTTCCTTAAAAAGCTAGAAATAGAAGTATCATCCGATCCAGCTATCTTGCTCCTTGGAACATATCCTAGAGAAACAAGAGCCGTCACACAATAGACATATGCACACCCATGTTCATCGCAGCACTGTTCACAACAGCAAAAAGATGGAGGCAACCTAAGTGCCCATCAATGGACGAATGGATAAACAAACTATGGTATATCCACACAATGGAATATTACGGGACAATAAAGAACAATGATAAAGCCGTGAAATATCATATAACTTGGTGGAAGCTGGAACTTACTATGCTGAGTGAATCTAGTCAGTCAAAGAAAGACAAATACTGTATAAGACCACTATTATAAGAACTCAAGAAAAGGTTTAAACACAGAAGAAAACATTCTTTGATGGTTACGGGGGTGGGGAGGGAGGGTGAACCTTATTCACTAAGTAGATAGTACATGAGAATCATCTTAGGTAAAGGGAAGGACAGCACACACTACAGGGGAAGCCAGCACAACTGGACTAAACCAAAGCTAAGAAGTTTCCTCAATACAATCAAATACTTTGAGAAACAGAGTAGCAGGGATGCAGGGTCTGGGGACCATGCTTTCAGGGGACATCTATGTCAATTGGCATAACAAAGCTTATTAAGAAAATGTTCTGCCCCCTACTATGGCGAGTGGCATCTGGGGTCTTAATAGCTTGCAAGTGGCCATCTAAGATGCATCAGTTGGTCTCAACCACTTGGAGCAAAGGAGAACAAAGAACACCAAAAACACAAGGAAAGTATTAGCCCAAGAGACAGAATGGGCCACATAAACCAGAGACTTCATCAGCCTGAGATGAGAACTAGAGGGCGCCCGGCTACCACCAATGATCGTCCTGACAGGGAACACAACAGAGGGTCCCTGATGGAGCAGTAGAACAATGGGATGCAGAACTCAAATTCTAGTAAGAAGACCAGACTTAATGGTCTGAGACTGGAGGCGCCCCGGAAAGCATGGCCCCTGGTCTCTCTATCACCCCAGAACTAAAATAATTTCCGAGGCCAACTCTTCAGACACGGATTGGACTGGACTGTGGGACATAAAGTGATACTTGTAAAGAACGTGCCTCTTAGTCAAGTAGATACAAGAGACCAAAGGGGCAGCTTCTGTCCAGAGTTGAGATGGGAAGGCAGAGAGAGTTAGGAGCTGGTTGAATGTTCGTGGGGAATCAGGGACAGAGGGGAGGAGTGTGCTGTCGCAGAATGGGGTGAGCGGCTGGGGTCTCATAACAATGCACGTTAAAAAAAAAAATTCTGTATTGGAGACTAACTTGAAATGTAAACTTCACTTAATTACAACAATAAAAACACAAATTAAAAAAAAAGAAATCTGGAAATAGAGATACCATATAATCCAGCAATTTCACTCCTAAGAATATATCCTAGAGAAATAAGAGCTGTCACATGAATAGACATATGCACACTCATTTAATTGCAGCATTGTTCATAGCAGCAAAAAGACGGAAACAACCTAGATGCCTATTAACAGATGAACGGATAAACAAACCATGGTACATATACACAATGGAATACTGCACAACGATAAAGAACTATGATGAATCCACAAAACATCTCACAACATGGATGAACCTGGAGGGCATTATGTTGAGTGAAATAAGTCAATCACAAAAGGTCAAATATTGTATGAGACCACTACTATAAAAACTCATGAAAAGGTTTACACACAAAAAGGAACAATCTTTGATGGTTATGACGTAGGGGAGGGGTGGGGGCAGAAAAACAGTAAATAAGTCACAACTATGGTGAAGGTTAGTTAAGACAGTACACAATACTGGGAAAGCCAGCACAACTTGTTCAGGGTAAAGTCATGGAAGCTCCATGGACAAACCCAAACTCCCGCAGGGACTGAATTACTGGGCTGAAGGATGTGGGGACCATGGTCTCAGGGAACATCTAGCACAACTGGCATAACATAGTCTATAAAGAAAATGTTCTACATTCTACTTTGGTGAGTTGCATCTGGGGTCTTAAAAGCCTGTGAGCGGCCATCTAAGATACTCCACTGATCTCACCCCTTCAGGAGCAAGAGAAAATGAAGAAAACTAAAGGCACAAGGGAACGATTAGTCCAAAGGACTAATAGACCACAACTAATATGGCCTACACCAGACTGAATCCAGTACAACTAGATGATGCCTGGCTACCACCACTGACTGCTCTGACAGGGATCACAATAGAGGACCCTGGACAGAGCAGGAGAAAAATGTAGAACAAAATTCTAACTCAAAAAAAAAAAAAAAAAAAAAAGACCAGGCTTACTGGCCTGACAGAGACTGGAGAAACCTCGAGAGTATGGCCCCTGGACATCCTTTTAGCCCAGTAATGAAGTCATCCCAGAGGTTCCACCTTTTAGCCAAAGATTAGACAGACTCATAGGACAAAATGAGACTAAAGGGGCACACCAGCCCAGGGGCAAGGACTCGAAAGCCAGAGGGGACAGGAAAGCTGATAATAAGGAACCCACGGTCGAGTAGGGAGGGTACTAACACATCATGGGGTTGTTAACCAATGCCATAAAATAATACACGTACTGTTTAACGAGAAGCTACTTTGTTCTGTAAAACTTCATCTAAAGTTCAATCAATCAATCAATAAAGAAAGGTCACCCTGGAGTAACCAAATATGGGAGAGTACTTGTCTTAGTTATCTAGTGCTGCTATAACAGAAATACCAAAAGTGGACGGCTTTTACAAGGAGAAATTTATTCTCTTACAGTCTAGTAGGCTAGAAATCTGAATTCAGGGTGCCAGCTCCAGAAGAAGGCTGTCTCTCTCTGTCAGCTCTGGAAGAAGGTCCTTGTCATCTATCTTCTCTTGGTCTAGGAGCTTCTCCATGCAGGAACCTCAGGTCCAAAGGACGCGGTCTGCTCCTGACGCTGCTTTCTTGTTGGTAAGAGTTCCCCGCTCTCTGCTTGCTTCCGTTTCCTCTTCTCTCTTGTAAAATAAAAGGTGGTGCAGGACACGCCCCACGGAAACTCCCTTTACATTGGATCAAGGATGTGCCCTGAGCAAGGGTGTTGTATCCCACCCTAATCCTCTTTAACCACAGGCAGAGATTATGATTTATAACGCATAGGAAAATCACAAAATGGGGAACAACCACACAATACTGGGAATCATGGCCTAACCAAGTTGACACATATTTTTGGGGGACACAGTTCAATCCATGACAGTACCTTATAAAAGAATTTCAGCTATTAAAAGAAAAGAGAAAAACAGAATGAACAGAAAACTAGATCTTTTGCAACTTCTAATGAAATGAATTTCGATAATGCGCATCGGTGTTGCTCAAACTACTAAGTGAAGGGTCAGTGAGGAATTTTGTAATACAGGGATCAGGCTAATAACATTTCTGAATCCCGTCTTAACATCACAATAAAAAGAGACAATCAACCCGACATTAAGTGACTCCTAATGTGATCCAATAGAAATACACAGTATCACCTTTGAAGTATTCTTGCCAAAAACATCAAACCTAAATACAAAGTATAGAGAAACATGTTAAATTTATACTATTGGACAAAATCTCCAGAATTGAGAAATTCTACAGGACAAATGATCTAGTTTCATCAAAAAATGGTAAGAAACTAAAAAATAGAGAGAGAAACCTATAGACTAAAAAACATAAAAGATGTATCAACCAAATGCTATGTGTATACTTTGTTTAAATCATGCTTCAAACAAACTGCATAAACACTGAAGGAATTTGAACATGGACTGGATATCTGATGTTAACTTTTGCACCAATAATCTTTTTAGGTTTGATAAAAAGAGTAGTATAGTGTTCATCTTTTTATACGTAACTGAAGTATTTATTAATGAAATAACATAATGTCTGAAATTTGCTTAAAATAACCTGATTGGGTACTAGGCAGGCATACTAAACAAAACTAGCTATATGTTAATAATTGTTAAAGACAGATTACAGATACATGGCGGGTTCAGATAGTCAAGGAAAGTCCAAAACAAACTGGGAAAAGAGAAAAAAAATAAAACTACTTGAAACTAATTTTTAATAGTTAAAAAGAAGGGTGTGGTCAACTACGGCAAATGCTGTTGATACAAGGAGATGAGGATTGAGAACTGACCCCCCCAGAATCTGGCAGCACAAACATCCTGACAAGAGTAGTTTTAAAGAATTAAAAGCAAAAGCAAATTCTGGTACCATATTGTTATTTGGAAACTACAGACAGATGGATATAGCAAAATAAAGTAATAAGTATATATATGCAGATATATGTACATATACATACATATATATAATGCAGTAAAAAATTAAACTATCAATAATATCTTCAGAGAGAAAGCAAATATTATATCCTGACACAAGAACAACAAAGAAGCAAAAAAAGAGCTTCTGAAAATTAAAAATATGAGAGCATAAATGAAAAACTCAAAAGAAGCATTAGAAGAAAGTGTTAAAGAAATTTCCCTCAAAGTAGAGCAAAAGACAAAACAATAAAAAACGAGAGAAAAAAAGGTAAGAAAATTAGAGGTAAGTACACAAGTGTTTGTTACAGTATTACTTTTAAGCTCTTTGGATGCTTTAAATATCTTATAAATATGATATATTGCACAATAACAAATTTTCAATAATCGAAAAGGGTGTGGTCAACTATGACAAATGCTATTGAGACATCAAGATGAGGACTGAGAACTTATGCCTGGGATTTGGCAACATAAAGACCTTGAGAAGTTTTGAAAAAATTTTTAAAAAGACAACATTTACCCCTGCACCAAAGAAAACAAAGGCATGTGAATGTCCTTTGTACAGAAAAGTATAAAAATTTATCAAAAGACACTAAAGAAACCTAAATAAGGGGAGAATACACACACATTCTTGAGTAGATACTTTAATACTGTAAAGAGCCTACTGTCCCTGAATTGTCTCTATAGTCAATGCCATTCCCATACAAATTCCAAAAGGGTGTTTTGTACAATTTGTCAAGCAGAAATTAAACTACAGAGACTTCCGGGCAACAAAGCACTATAGACAGAAGCACCACACCATCCATCCACAGCAAAGATCCAAAAAACAAAGTCAAACAGAGATACACGTCAATTCCGGAACCCTAAGCATCAAATGAAGAGATAACGAACTTGGCCAAGCACCAAATGGAATAAGAAACTGACAGAGAACACACAGCGAGGAGAGATACACGCAGAGGTCCCCTATCAGCTACTGCAGCACGGATCTGCTATCTTGGACTCCTATTGGAGATCAGCGAACAGAGGATACAAGAAAGCAGCTACAAGGAGTTTCCAGCAGGAGACAGAACACCTGGTAACCAGCGATATACGCTTTCCCACCCCCGACCCTTCTTCACCCCGACTCAGTCTCCTCCGCTTCCTGCGGCCACAGTCTCTTGGCTGCAAAGTACCAGCTTCACCCTGGTGTCACTTGGATTCCACCCACCCTCATGGCTAGCTCCCTGAGTGCCATTTGCTGGCTGCTAGTGTTGCTTTTTTCTATTTCTTTAGATTTCTTCCTTACCTCTCACCACCTCCCCCTCCTTTCTCTCAAATACCTGGCTCCATGTGCCATCTTTGCTTCTTCCTGAAAGGCTGCGAAACACCACTAAACTGTGAAACTGCTTCCCGGACCATGCTGTCATGCTGGCAGGACCCCACGGCTTTTTTGTTGTTTGTTTGTTCTGATTTGTTCTGTTTTGATTTGTTTGTCTCCTTCTTTTTTCTTTTCTCGGCTTGGGAACCTCTTATAGGGGGACAGTACTGCATGGCTTGGGAGCTACTCCCTTAATCTGCGCAGATGCACAGTGACATCTCTAGAGGCACTTCCTTTTTCTGGGTTTGTTTGTTTTTTTTTTTTAATTTTATTTTCTTCAGTTTTTTTGTTTCTTTCCTTTGTTTGCTTCTCTCTCTTTTTCCCTTTTTGTCTTTCTTCTTTTCCAGTTTCATGGTCTATACTTACCTTCTCTTCCTGTCTCCTGAATATCTGACGCTGTGTGACACCTCCATTCCTTCTACCCTTCTAGCCAGGCTGTACTTCACGGCCTGGGAGCAATTTCCCCAGTCCCAGCAGCCGCACTGGTGGGATCCCTGGGGGTTTTTATTTCTTTTATTTTCTTTAATTTTTAATATTTATTTTTTTCTTTTACCCTTTCACTTTTTTTCTTTTTGTTTTTCTCCATTTCTCAGTCTCTCATAGCTCTACTCCAACAGGAAGCTCCTTTTAGCACTTTTTTTGTTTGTGTGTATGTTTTTGGCTTCTGTTCCTATCTCCTCTTTCTCATACTCATCTTAGCTCAACATATCACAATCTCCCCTCTCTTTCCCACCTACCTGCAATATGCACTGAACATCACACCCCCAAGGAGCACAAGTGCAGCCTACAGGAACCAGCCCTGCACTGACTCCCGGCCCACCCTGTCGGCCCTAGTACGTGCCACAAACAACTGGTCCTAGCATCTCCCCTTCAGCTGGACCTGCCCTACTGTAATGTATGTGAGTGAATGACCCTGCCCAATGGAGGAGGTGAAAAGTATTGTGCCCACAGACGAGCAAACAACAAAGAACTCACAGTCCACCTGCAAAAAAGCAGAAGGAAATAAACAAATCTACAATCAATAAATGAGGACAAATAATGAATGTCCAGAAGACAGCAGACAATATCAAAATGTATACAAAAACAGGACAGGATGGTCCCAGTAGACATCCAAAATAAAATAACAGATGTCTTTTCAGTAGAAGAAAAGGCACTAGAACTACCTGACAGGGAATTCAAATCTCTAATACTCAGAGTTGAAGCAAAAAGCAGACAAAAAAGAGGAAAAAAATAGACAAATTCAGGGAAAAGGCAAACAAATTCAAGGAAACTAGAGAGAAAAAAATGTAAAAATTCAGGAAAATGATACAGGAATAAAATGCCAAACTAAATTCACAACTAGAAATCACACAAAAACAACAATTAGAAATCCAAAAGATAAACAATAAGATTTCAGAAATCGACACTGTCACAGAAGGGCTGAGGAGCAGGTGTGAAACCATGGAAGACAGGATAAATGAAACTGAAGACAAACACTTGGATACAACTCTGTTTGAGGGAAAATGAGTAAAAAGAACGAAGAAAAATGAAGAAACCCTGAGAATTATGTGGGATTAAAAAAAAAGCAAAAATTTACGAGTGATCAGAGTTCCAGAACAGGCGGAGAAAACAGAAAACACAGAGAGGATCACTGAAGACTTACTGACAGAAAACTTCCCCCATTATCATGAAAGATGAAAAGCTGACCATCCAAGAAGCTCCACGAACCCCATATACGATAGATCCCAAAAGAAAATCATTAAGGCGTATCATACTCACACTTGCTAAAACCAAAGACAAACGAGGAATCCTGAGAGCAGCTCAAGAAAACAAAACATCACATACAGAGGAGAAACAATAAGACTTCGCTCAGATTATTCGGCAGAAACCATGCAGACAACGAGGCAATGGGATGACATATATAAAACCTTGAAAGAAAAAAATTGCCAGCCAAGAAGAATATATCCTGCAAAACTCTCATTCAAATATGATGGCACAATGAGATCATGTGAAGATAAACAGAAATTAAGGGACTACGCACAAACCAAAACAACCCCATAAGAATTATTAAAGGGAGTCCTTTGATTTGAGGACAAACAATATCAGACCACAGGCTGAATCTAGACACAAGATTGTACTAGCCAGATGCTAACGTAGGAAATGAACTCTCAAGGACTATCCAAAACCAAAATAATTACAACAGGGAACCAGAGAGGTTAATCTATAAATGGCACCAACATCAGAACAATAAAAGACGGAATAAACGGTGTAGGTATAGAACCTTCCAATGGAGAGGAAGGCAAGGTGATACCAAGTAATAATAGACTCAATCTAACCTAGGAAGATAACAGTAAATTAAGATAACCACAGAGAAAGTTAACAAACCTACTCATCAACATAAAGAAGAAAAACATAAAGTCTCAGTAAAAAGAAAACCTACAAAAACAAAAGAAATGAAAAAAAAATCACAAAAGGAATTCAGCACATGAAACTAAGAGGAACAAAGAAAACGTCAGCACCACAAAAAAAAGCACTTCAAAATGACAGCAATAAACTCACACCTGTCAATAATTACACTGAATGTAAATGGTCTAAATGCACCCATAAAGAGATGGACAGTGACAGAATGGATTAAAAAAAGGATCCATAAATATGCTGTCTACAAGAGACACACCTTAGAAACAAAGATGTAAATTAAAAATCAAAGGATGGAAAAAAATATACTTAGCAAATAGCTACCAAAAAATAGCAGGAATGGCAAAACTAATCTCACCAAATCTCAGATAAAATAGACTTTAAAACAAAATCCACCATAAAAGACAAAGAAGGACACTATGTAATGATTAAGGGGACGATCCATCATGAAGACATAACCATAATAAACATCTATGCACCCAGTGACTGGGCTGCCAAATACATAAACTCCAACAGCACTGAAAAGAGAAAATGACAGTTCCACAATAACAGCAGGAGACTTCAACAAACTACTCTCGGTAAAGGACAGAACATCTAGAAAGAAACTCATCAAAGATACAGAAGACCTAAAAGGCACAATCAGCCAATCTGACCTCATAGACATATACAGAATACTCCACGCAACAGCTGCAAAGGACATATTCTTTTCTAATGCAAATGGAACATTCTCCAGAATAGATCATATCTTAGGCCACAGAGCAATCCTCAACAAGATTCAAAACACTGAGATAATACAAAGTATCTTCTCTGACCACAATGCCATCAAGGTAGAAATTAACAACAGAAAGAGCAAGGAAAAAAGAAATCAATTACATGGAAACTGAATAACACCCTGCTTACAAACCACTGGGTAACAGAAGAAATCAGAGATGGAATCAAAAAATTCCTAGAATCAAACAACGATGAAAACACATCAAACCAAAACCTTCGTGAAACAGCAAAGGCAGTCCTTAGAGGACAATTTATAGCAATAGATGGATACATCAAAGAAGAAGGGACAAAATCAAAATGTTACAGAACTCGAACAAATAGAAAGAGAACAGCAAAAAAAGCCTACAGCCACTAGAAGAAAGGAAATAATAAAGATCAGAGCAGAAATAAATGAAATAGACAATAGAAAAATAAAAATAATCAACAAAACCAAAAGTTGGTTCTTTGAAAGGATCAACAAAATTGACAAACCACTGGCCAGACTGACAAAAGAAAAACCGGAGAGGACGCAAATAACCCAAATAAGAAATGAAATAGGGACATTACTACAGACACAACTGAAATAAAAAGGATCATAACAGAGTATTATAAAAACCTATACTCCAACAAATTTGAAAATATAGAGGAAATGGATGAATTTCTAGAAATACACTACCTACACAAACTAATACAAACTGATGTTGAAAATCTGAACAGACCCATAACAAGAGAAGTGAATGAAAAGGTAATAAAAAAAACTCCCAATAAAAAAAAACCCTGGCCCAGATGGACTCACTGGAGAATTCTACCAAACATTCAGAGAAGACCTTATATCAGCACTACTCAAACTATTTCGGAACATAGAAAAGGAAGGGATACCTGCAAATTCATTTTTTGAAGCAAGCATAACCCTGATATCAAAACGAGGCAAAGACGTCACAAAAAAAGAAAATTACAGACCAATATTCTCTCATGAATATAGATGCAAAAATCCTGAACAAAAGTCTAGCCTACAGAATTCAGCATCATATCAAAAAAATAACACACCCCGACCAAGTAGGATTCATAACAGGTATGCAAAGATTGTTGAACACTAGAAAATCAATCAACGTAATCCACCACATAAATAAAAGGAAAGAAAAGAATCACATGATAATCTCAACTGATGCAGAAAAGGCATTTGATAAAGTCCAACATCCATTCCTGATAAAAACTCTCAATAAAATAGGTGCAGAAGGGAAATTTCTCAACATAATAAAGGGCATCTATACAAAACCAACAGCCAACATCATTCTTAATGAAGAGAGGCTGAAAACATTCCCCTTGAGAACAGGAATAAGACAAGGATGCCCTTTATCTCCACTCCTATTTAACATTGTGCTGGAAGTCCTAGCTAGAGCAATATGGCAAGAAAAAGAAATAAAGGGCATCCAAATTGGTGATGAAGAAGTTAAACTGTCCCTTTTTGCGGATGATATGATACTATACATAGAAAACCCTAAAGACTCCATGAGAAAACTACTGGAACTAACAGAAGGACTCAGTAGAGTAGCAGAATACAAGATAAACACACAAAAATCAGTTGGATTCCTATACACCAATAAAGAGAACGGTGAAAAGGAAACCAGGAAAACAATACCATTTATAATAGCCCCTAAAAAAATAAAATACTTAGGAATAAGTCTATCCAGGGATGTAAAAGGCCTATATAAGGAAAACTACAAAACACTACTGCAAGAAACCCAAAGGGATCTACATAAATGAAAAAACATGCCATGCTCATGGATAGGTAGACTCAATATTGTGGAAATAAAAATTCTACCCAAAGCAATCTACAAATACAATGCAATCCTGATCCAAATACCAACAACATTTCTTTAAAGAGATGGAAAAACTAATCATTAACTTTATACGGAAGGGGAAGAAGCCCTGGATAAGTAAAGCTCTATTGAAGAAAAAGAAGAAAATAGAAAGATTTGCACTACCTGATCTCAGAATCTACTATACAGCTACAGTAGTCAAAAGAGCCTAGTACTGGTACAGTGACAGATACATTGACCAATGGAACGGAGTTGAGAACCTAGATGTAAATCAATCCACCTGATCTTTGACAAGGGCCCGAAATCCATCAAATGGGGAAAAGAGAGCCTTTTTAACAAATGGTGCTGGCAAAATTGGATGTCCACCTGCAAAAAAATGAAACAGGACCCATACCTCACACCCTACACAAAAACTAATTCAAAATGGATCAAAGACGTAAAAACAAAGTCAAAAACTATGAAGTTCATAGAAGAAAAAACAGGATCAAGGCTAGAGGCCCTAATACATGGCATTAACAGGATACAAACCATAACCAACAACACTCAAACTCCAGAAGATAAGCTAGATAACTGGGATCTTCTAAAAATTAAACACTTATGCCCATCAAAAGACTTCACCAAAAGAGTAAAAAGAGAACCTACAGATTGGGAAAAAAATTTTGGACATTACAAGTCAGACAAAGGTCTGATCTCTAAAATCTGCAAGAAAACCAACCAACACTTCTACAACCAAAAGACAAATAATCCAATTAAAAAACAGGCAAAGGAAATGAACAGACTCTTCACCAAAGAAGACATTCAAGCAGCCAACAGACACATGAGGAAATGTTCGTGATCACTAGCCATTAGAGAAATGCAAATTAAAACCACAATGAGATACCATCTCACCCCTGCATTACTGGCACGAATCAAAAACACTGGAAATAACAAATGTTGGCAAGGTTGCGGGGAAACTGGAACTCTTACGTACTGCTGGTAGGAATAATGATACAACCATTTTGGAAAATGATATGGCACTTCCCTTAGAAAGCTAGAAATAGAAATACCATATGATCCAGCAATCCCACTCCTAGGAATATATCCTAGAGAAATAAGAGCTGTCACACAAATAGACATGTGCACAGCCATGTTCACTGCAGCATTGCTCACAATAGCAAAAAGATGGAAACAACCTAGAACAGATAAACGAACTATAGTACATACACACAAAGGAGTATTATACAATGATAAAGAATGATGAATCTCTGAAGCATCTCATAACATGGATGAAATTGGAGGACATTATGTTGTGTGAAATAAGTCAATCACAAAAGGACAAATATGTATGAGACCTCTACTATAAAAACTCATGAAAAAGTTTACACACAAAAAGAAACAATCTTTGCTGGTTACGAGGGATGGGAGGGGTGGGAGGGGAAAATACTAAATAGACAACAGATAAGTGGTAACTTTGATGAAGGGTAAGACAGTACATAATAGTGGGGAAGTCAGCACAACTTGTACAAGGCAAGGTCATGGAAGCTCCATAGACACATCCAAACTCCCCGAGGGACTGACTTTCTGGGCAGAGGGCTATGCATGGTCTCAGGGTACATCTACCTCAACTGGCGTAACACAGTTTATAAAGACAATGTTCTACATTCAACCTTGGCAAGTAGCACCTGGGGTCTTAAAAGCCTGTGAGCGACCATCTAAGATACTCCACTGGTCTCACCCCTTTGGGAGTAAGGGAGAATGAAGAGAACAGGATACAAGGAAAAGATTAGTCCAAAGGACTAATGGACCACAGCTACCACGGCCTCCACCAGACTGAGATCAGTACAGCTAGATGGTGCCCGGCTACCACCACTGACTGCTCTGACCAGGAACACAATAGAGGGTGCTGGACAGTGCCGGAAAAGGATGTAGAACAGAATTCTAATTCACAAAAAAAGACCAGATTTACTGGCCTGACAGAATGGAGAAACCTTGAGAATATGGCCCCCGGACACCCTTTTAGCTCAGTGGTGAAGTCACTCCCAAGGTCCACCGTTCAGCCAGGGATTGGACAGCCCCATAAAACAAAATGGGACTAATGAGGCACAGCAGTCCAGGGACAAGGACTAGAAGGCAGGAGGGGACAGGAAAGCTGGTGATAGGGAATCGAATATTGATAAGGGACAGTGTTGACATGTCATGGGGTTGTTGACCATTGTCATAGGGCAATATATGTACTAACTGTTTAATGAGAAACTATTTGTTCTATAAACCTTCATCTAAAGTACAAAAAGAAGAATTAAAAAAAGAAAGGAAGAAAAAAAAAAGAAATTAAACTACATTTGGGGGAAGAGTGAGCCAAGATTAGCCAGGACAATTCTGAAGAATACTATAGAATTCCTCCCTAACACACACACACACACAGTGACACATATAAACTTAAGAATTATAAAATAATATAGACAAATAGACCAATGGACTCGAATAGAGAAGCCTAAAACAAACCCATTCATATATAGAAAACTTGTGTGACAAATCTGGAATTGCTATCAGTGGAGAAAGGACAGAATATTCAATAAATGGTGCTGGAACAAATGATTATATACAGAAATGAATTCCAAGTAAAGTTCAATACGAAAAAAATAATCATAAAATTTTTAGAAGGAAATAGAGAAGAACACCATTGTAACACTAGGGCAGCAGGCAGAGATTATTAGTTGCCTACACCTTGTTTGTACCAATAATTTATAGAGTTGAAGTTGTACATCTCTAGGGTATCCACTTGGAAGAAATTCTGGCACATGTACACAAGGACATCTGTTACAATACATTTTATAACAGTGAAGAGGTAGAAATAGCCCAGGTATCAATCAGAAGGAAAATGAATATACTGGTTTAGGTGCAACAAAAATTCAAACATTAAGATAAATAAACTAGATACATATCTAGATATAATATGTACGAATAACAAAGCAAACTACAGAAGCAAACATTCTGTATACCACTTATTTTAAACTGTTGTCTTCCTTATCTGTTGTTGTCATCAGTGTTAGGTGCCGTCGAGTTATAGCAACCCTATGTACAACAGAACTGGTTTTATGTAAAAACAGCGCGGTGGTGTCTGACCTCCTTTAACTTCACAAGGGGGTAAGAGAATCAAGATTAACAGCCCAAGGCTGATTCCTGCCAGGGGAAGGTCAGACATGCCTCCTCTCCCATCTTTACCAATTCTGACGCCAACCATCCCTCCGACAGCACTCTCTACTTCTGTGCTGGGTTTGGTAATTCACTGGAATGGCCACACAGAACTCACAGACAATACTCACGATTATGGGGTTTATTAGAAAACTAACACCTTACAATTCAGGTTCAGGAACGCTCAGGATACAGTTCTTCCATCAGGACAGCCTCTTCTCAGCCATGCTCACAGGCAGGCTTCTCCCTGGCTCTGAGCCTCTGTCCTGCTTAGGCATTTGACAAAGTCCAACATCCATTCCTTTTTTAGCTCTGCCCATAAGTAACTAGAGGCACCCTACTGTGTCAGCAAGCCTCCTGTCCAAAGGCACTCAGCTCTCTCACTCCGTAGGCTGGGAAGCTCACCACGCCGTCTCCTGCCGGTCTCTCCTCCTCCGTTTCTCTGCCACTGCTTCTCACTGTCTTCAGTGTTACAGCCTTCTCTTGGTCTCCTAGTTCCAGGAGTTTCTCAGCATAGGGATCCTGGGTACAAAGAACACACTCTGCTCTTGGCTCTCCTTCCTTGGTGGTGGTGGGATCCTCTTTTTCCTGCCTCTGGGATGGCTCATTTCAAGTCCAGTGTATGGCAAAAGTGACCAATCCCCTAGGTGGCCCACAATTACCCTATCTGCACAGTCTCACCCAATTACTCGGGTGGGAGTTACAAGACCATGGCAAGAAAGGTCACACAAAAGCAATCCACCACACCACACTTTAACAAACAGAATTTAATTTTCTCACACTTTGGGAGGCTAGAAGACCGAATTCAAGGTGCCAGCTCTAGGGGGAAGGCTTTCTTTCTGTCGGCTCTACGGGAAGATCCTTGTCTCTTTTTAGCTTCTGTTCCTCAGTTCCTTGGCCATCTTCATGTGGCCTGGCATTTATCATCTCCCATCTCTGCTTGCTTCTCTGTGCCTAATCTGATCCTTTTATATCTTGAATGTGATGGGCATAAAACACACCCTACACGGATACAGCCTCATTAATATAATAAAGAAAACCCTATTCCCAAATGGGATTACATCTACAAGTATAGATGTTAAGATTTACAACACATATTTCTGGCGGACACAATACATCCTTAATGACTGTAAAATTACAAAAATACTGTATGTTAAATATGGATACAGGTATATGTAGAAGTATAAAAATATCTACAGGAAAAATACGCTTCTGGCAACAACAGAAACGGAAAGGGACTTTAGTTGTACCCATTGTTGTTGTTGTTAGGTGCCATCAAGTCTGTTTCGACTCATAACAACCTCATGTACAATGGAACAAAACACTGCCCGGTCCCGCACCATCCTCACAATAGTTGCTATGTTTGAGCCCACTGTTGCAGTCACCATATCAATCCACCTTGTAGAGTGTCTTCCTCTCTTCTGCCAATCCTCTACTTTACCAAGCATAATGTCCTTCTCTGGGGACTAGTCCCTCCTGATAACAAGTCCAAAGTACATGAGACGAAGTCTCGCCATCCTCGCTTCCAAGGAGCATTCTGGCTGCACTTCTTCCAAGACAGACTCGTTTGTTCTTCTGGCAGTCCACGGTATACGCAATATTCTTCACCAACACCATAACTCAAAGGCATCAATTCTTCTTCAGTCTACTTTATTCACTGCCCAGCTTTCCCATGCATAGGAGGTGACTGAAAATACCATGGCTTGGGTCAGACCCACCTTAGTCCTCAAAGTGACATCTTTGCTTTTAACACTTTAAAGAGATCTTTTGTAACAGATTTACTCAATGTAATACATCGTCTGATTTCTTGACTGCTACTTTCATGGATGGTGATTGTGGATCCAAGTAAAATGAAATCCTTGACAACTTCAGTATTTTCCTCCTTTATCATGATGTTGCTTGTTGGCCCAGTTGTGAGGATTTTTGTTTTCTTTATGTTGAGGTGTAATCCAC
Source organism: Dugong dugon (assembly GCA_030035585.1). Lineage (NCBI taxonomy): Eukaryota > Metazoa > Chordata > Mammalia > Sirenia > Dugongidae > Dugong > Dugong dugon. The sequence continues at coordinate 205,830,279 of CM057460.1, forward strand.
ACTGAAGGCTGTAGTCTTTGATCTTCATCAGTAAATGCCTCAAGTCCTCCTCGAGTTCCACAAACAAGGTTGTGTCATCTGCATATTGCAGGTTGTTAATGAGTCTTCCTCCAGTCCTGATGCTGTGTTCTTCTTCATACAGTCCCACTTCTTGGATTATGTGGTCAGCATACAGACTGAGTAAGTATGGTGAAAGGATACAACCCTGGCACACACCTTTCCTGATTTTAAACCATGCATTATCCCCTTGTTCTGTCTGAACACAATTAAGTGTTCTGGAATTCCCATTCTTCTCAATGTTATCCATCATTTGTTATGATCCACACAATCAAATGCCTTTGAAAAGTCAATACAGCACAGGTAAACATCCTTCTGGTATTTTCTGCTTTCAGCCAAAATCCTTCAGACATCAGCAATGATATACCTCATTCTATGTCCTCTTCTGAATCTGGCTTGACTTTCTGGCAGTTCCCTGTCAATATGCTGCTGCAAGCGTTTTTTAATTATCTTCAGCAAAATTTTACTTGTGTGTTATATTAATGGTATTGTTCTATAATTTCTGCATTCTGATAGGTCACTTTTCTTTTGAATGGGCACAAATACGGATCTCTTCCAACAGGTTGGCCAGGTAGCTGTCTTCCAAATTTCTTGGCATAGATGAGCGAGCACCTCCAGCGCTGCATCCATTTGTTGAAACATCTCAATTGGTATTCTGTGAATTCCTGGAGCCTTGTTTTTCATCTATGCTTTCAGTGCTTGGACTTCTTCCTTCAGTACCACTGGTTCTTGATCATATGCTACCTCCTGGGATGGTTGAACATCGACCAATTCTTTTTGGTACAGTGACTCTGTGCATTCCTTCCATCTTCTTTTAATGCTTCCTGGGTTGTTCAATATTTTGCCCATAGAATCCTTCACTGCTGCAACTCAAAGCTTGAATTTCTTCTTCAGTTCTTTCAGCCTGAGAAATAACGAGTGTGTTCTTCCCTTTCGGTTTTCTAACTCCAGGTCTTTGCACATTTCATCATAACACTTTACTTTGTCTTTGCAAGCCACCCTTTGAAATCTTCTGTTCAGCTCTTTTACTTCATCATTTCTTCCATTTACTTAAGCTACTATATGTTCAACAGCACGTTTCAGAGTCTCTTCTGACATCTATTTTGGTCTTTTCTCTCTTTCCTGTCTCTTTAATGACTTCTTGCTATCTTCATGTATGATGTCTTTGATGTCATCCCACAGCTCATCTGGTCTTCCATCGTTAGTGTTCAATGCTTCAGAAATATGAAGCAAATATAGCAAAACACTGACACCTATAAAATCAGGATGATGGGTGACCTGAGTATCTGCTGTGCTATTTTCTGCTTGAAATAGTTCACAATTTTAGAAGTTTTTATTTTTATTTTTTTTAACGAAATAAAACCCTGTATTGGATGATTTTTAAAGGTAACTCCCAGTTCCCACTGACCATGAACTGCCATATACTCTTGCTGTGGTGGCCAAGTTTCCCCTCCCCAAATAAACCCTGCAGGTTTTTGGTCTGGGGAATATGGCTTTTACAACAACTAGCCAGTGCCTAGCATAAAAAAAACAAACCACTTGCCGTCAAGTCAACTCCAACTCATGGCAACCCCACTTACGTCAGAGTAGAAGTGTGCTCCATAGGTTTCCAAGGCTGTGTGTTTCTCCAGGCCTTTCTTCCAAAGGGCCTCTGGGTGGGTTTGAACCACCAACCTTTTGGTTAGTAGCAGAGCACTTAACCATTTTTACCACCATAAGCAGGTATAAAATAAGTAAAAATAAGTATTTGACAAGCAACTGAATAGACGTCTATACAAATTCCTCCTACCATCAATATCTGCACATAGTCAACACTCGATATTATTAGATTTTTAACCAAATTTTCAGTTTTTCTGATCCTATTCCTTCACAACCAAGCCACAGTCCCTTCTTTTTAATGGTTTTGTCTAACTTCTCTTTTTTTGTAGGTTTCTTGGTACCTTTTAGTATTTCAAAGAATACTTGCATTCTCATTCCTTTATAAAAATTCTTCTTATATATTTATGAAGCACACTCTTGAACTTATTTTTTGAAGGATATTTTCTGAAGGATACTCTTTTGACTCTTCGTTTTTTTTCCAAATGAGTTCTTCCTTTAATTTTTTGTCTTAAAGTTAATTTTGCTCATTCTGCTGGCTTCTCTACTTCTTTCTGTTCTAATATGATTCAATTAAGTTGAGATCATAAAGTTTCCATCTACTTCAGTCCAAAGTTACTGTTTTATGGAAGATGACTGAACAGATCTTAGAAAAATATATAATTTTGGAAATCTAAACAACTAAATCCAATGCCCATTTGGAAAGGTGCCCTAAACAAGACTGTGAAATAAAGGTTAAGAAAATGCTAGTCTAGTAAATTAAGAAATATAATGTGTACAAGTAGAAAAGATTCTCACATGAGTGGTCTGACGAGATGTGTGGAACCAAAACAAAGTCATCCGCATCACAAGAAGAGTTCTTGCTACTAGTACTGGCAGAATCTTTGGACACTTGTAGATAGTTGGGATGACCCAGTGGTGGGGAAGATAAGTTTTCTTCCTGAATATGCTGCATATCTGGAAGGGACTAAAATTAACAACATAAAATTAAAACTGGCCTAATAATCAAATGCAAGTCAGAATACTCATTAGATTAAGGAATTTTTTTCCCCATAAAAGTGGGCATAAAGTCCTATCCAATCTAAAAGTTATTAAGAAAAAAAACTCTGGAAAATCTTCCCCTTAGAAAAGTACAGTTTAAATGCGCCTTTGCATAAAGACTTCTAAAATGTTTTCCAAAACTGATACTTAAAAATTTACTATCCACTTAGCACATGTGTAGTCCTGCCTCTCCTGAAATGTCTGAGAGGTAAGTTTTTATTGTGCCAATATCCCAAGTCCCCAGCTCGTGGCCTAGCAAAGCAAACACTCAATTTTTTTTTTTTAATTTAATTACTAAACACAGAGACTCTAAATTAGTGACACCCTACACAGAAAAGAGTTTTAAATCTAAAATGAAGAAAACGTTACAAACAGGAAAGCAGGAGACCATATTATATAAAAGAATAGTCAAATCAATAAGGTAACTGCAGTTAAGACTAGAGATTTATTCACACTCACAGAAAGGAAGGTTTGGAAAATTTTACAGGTGTGGGTGTGTTCTTTTTGTTTTTGTTTTATTATAGGAAGGAGTTGCTTTGTCTGTGGGAGACAGGACAGGAACAGTAGAAAAGTATATAAATATATTTAAACAAATACTTAGGCAAACCTAGCTATATATTTTCTGGCATTTGCCTAGTTCAAGGACACTAAGTGACAACTCTAATTGAATGTCTTGCTTATACAATGGTTTTCAAAAACAATGAACTTCCTAACTTATTGTGTTAAGTCCCCTATTACCTGGTTTAACCATTGCTTATATTTAAGAAAAGGAAAAAGACCATATAATGCTCTTTAAACCCAAGCCTTAAGCAGCCAATTCACTGCCACTGCTCCTCTGAATGTCACTGTGCAAAGAAATCAGTCTCAAATCTCCTTATAAGTTCTTGATGAGCCCTTATGTCTCAAGATTATAAAGAGAAGGGAAGATGGAAGGGCTGACATTTCTGACTACTGGTCAGGGCCTAGGCACTGTTAAGAGTTTTCCATTTGTTACTTAACTTTATTCTTCTCCACGGTCCTATTCTGAATCCCATCTCACATATAAATGAAGCTTAGAAAATTAGGTAATCTGCCCAATATTATACACAAGTATAATGTCGCTGAGTTGAGATATGATTTCAACTGTCTAATTTCTTTCCAGTGGTTTCTGCAAGAACTTTCTCAGTTTCTTCCCCTGCTATAAAATGATCTACATCCACAACTACCCTGGTCCTTCCTTCCCATCTCAGTAGAGGAAATACTTTTCCTATCATTCAAAGTAAATCTCTCCACCTATGCTCTGCCTTCCATTTTCTCCCACCTCCTCAAGGATCTTGATTAACTCTCCTCTGCTCCTAATATTTTCACCCTCTCCCTTTATTCTGGCTTTATTCCCTCTGCACATAAGCATACTTAATTTGCTAATATCTCAAATCTCTATGACACTAATTATCCTCTTCTCTCTCTTCCTCACTTCTTAGTAATGTTTCTTGAAATTATCAATCTTCGCTGACTCAAATTCCTCATCTCCTATGTATCCCTTAATTCACCATAATTCACTTTCTGCCTTCAAATCTCCAATAAAATTTTTATTGGAGATAAATTATTAAATTTACAATGGCTTCCTATTGCTAAGTCCAGTGGACACTTCCCTAAATTACGTGATTATCTGTTACATCCACCCTACAAACCATTCTTTCGACACTCTTCCTTTTCATTTGGTGACCTCACTCTCTTGCTTTTCCTCCTACTCCTTGGGACTCATTCTCAGACTCTTTTGGGGGGACCTATTTCTCATCTGTCCCTTAAAGGGAAGTGGTAGAGTATGGAATTCCCCAAGGGTCCACTGTGGACTCTCTACTCCTCACATTTTCCATGCTCACCCTAATGGCCACTCTCACTCTCATACCTTCAGCTACCACTTATATCTCCAGCCTAGATTCTCTCAGATGAGCTTTAAAACGCACTGTCGTCAAGTCAATTCTGACTCACAGTGATCCTGTAGTACATAGCAGAACTGCCCCACAGGGATTCCAAGGCTGTAATCTTTAAGGGAGCAGAATAACACATCTTTCTCCTGCAGAGCGGCTGGTAAGTTCAAATCATCAACCTTTCAGTCAGCAGTTGAGCACTTAACCACCGCACCACTAAGCTTTAGATCTCTATATTCACTTGCCTATGCAACATGTCCATACCTGTACAGTATTAATTCATCTTCTTCATACTCAAAAGTACTTTTTTACTTCACCACCATCCATCCAGTCAGTCACCATCAAGGTATCTCTCCTTCTTTAAGTCCCAAATTCAATCAATCTCCAAGACCTGCAAATTCTGCCCTCTTTACCTTTCTCTTATCTGGCCCCTCCTCTTCTCCTTTCCAACTGCTGTCTTGGTTCAGATCGGGGGGGCGGGGGGGGGGGGTGAGCTGCAATAGTCTCAGGGTTGTTCTCTAACCTTTAGTAGAGACAGCTCTCTACTCTAACTCTTTCCAATCTAGTCTTCCACCTGATTTTAGAAGAATAACTAAAACACACACTGGATCATATCACTCCTCCACTTGAAATTCTTCAAATGGCTCACCACAGCTTTAAGGATGAAGTTCAAACTCCTTAGCTTAGTACCCAAATTTCTTCAAGATATAGTCTCTGTCTACCTCTCTATCCGTATTTTCCCTCACTACACTACAAATGCTCTCTATACCCGCCAGACTGAATGACTTACAGAAGCCCTGTCCAACAGAACTTTCTGCAATGATAGAAAAGTTCTGTATCTGGACTGTCCAATATGGTAGCCACTAGCCATATATGACTACTGAGCACCTGAAATGTGGCTGGTGTGACTAAGGAACTAAATTTTAAATTTTATTTAATTTTAACAATTTAAATTTAGGTAGCCATGGGGGCCTAAAAGCTACCATACTGAGCAGCACAGATTAGAATTCCTTTGGTGGGTCACTCTTCCATGACTTTATGTACGGGGTCTCCTCTGCCTAAAAGACCATTCTTTTACTTCTTCATCTTGCTAACTCTTTCTTCAACACTCATCTGAAACAATTCTCTCCTCTGAGAAGCCTTCCTGAAAGTGATTTTGATGTCCCTCATCCATGTTCCCAAAGGCAATAAAGATATATACACACATGCTTCTAACAGTGATTGTGTTACCTCTTCTTCACACAATTAAATTAAGAGCTTCTTAATTGAGACCAAACGGTCAACAATTATTTTAAAACAAAGATGAGAATGAAAGGGGGCAGGAAACTAGACTAATGGAAATGGAACAACCAGAACAGAAATAATGAGAATGTTCACGCATTGTGAAGAATGTAACAATGTCACTGAACAACTTGTGCAGAAACTGTTGAATGGGAACCTAAATTCCTGCGTAAACTTTCACAAAAAACAATTATTTTTTTTAAAAAAGCTCCTTAATAACAAGAACCTTCTCATCTTACTCTTGAGTATAAACCAGAACCTCACACAAAGTAGATGTTCAATAAATGTTATGAAATTAATAAATACATATTCAAGAGATATTATCTAAATATCATTTAATCTATAGTCAATATATAACTATGATGGTTAAGATTGTGTGTCAACTTGGCTGGGCCAAGATTCAGTGTTTATATGTGATCGCTCCCATGACTGAATATCCTATGAGTAGCCAGTCAGATGAAAGGGAGTTTCCCTGGGGGTGTGGCGTGCATCTGAATATAAGCAGATGTTCTGGCTTTTTGCTCACTCTGGATCCTGTGGCTGCCTCCTGTTGTCTCACCTCCAGTTCTTGGGACTTGAGCTGTCAGCTTATCTGCCAAATTTGGGAATCGTCGATCTTCACAGCCTGTGAGCAGAGCCCTGCTCTCTGACCTGCCGATCTTGGGTTCTTCAGCCCCTGCAGCTACATGAATCAAGAGAAACCTTGCAGTCTTGCCTGCTGACCTTGGAATTTATCAACCTTCAGAGCCTGGGAGTAGGAGCCCTGCTCTCCAACCTGCCAATCTTGGGCTCGCCAGCTTCTGTGGCTGCGTGAACTGGGAGAGGCCTCTACCCTGATCCACGGACTTGGGACATCCTGGCCTCTACAATTGCGTGAACTGTTTCCTTGATAGAAATCTCTCTCTATATATATTTATACGCTTTACTGATTTCGCATCTCTAGAGAACCCAGCCTAAGACATTATAACTAAAAGGGCAATTTGAGTTTTTTTGTTGTTGATTTATTAATTTATTGGGGGAGGGTTTAAAGATGTCTCTGAAATAAAGTACGGCATGAGAATGTAAAAGAGAAAATGTTACTTGCGCATGTCAGCATGTACCACCCTCAATATGCGTCTACACCTTCCCTAGGAAGGGGATACAGATTACGTTAACTACTAGCCTATCAAATCATCCCACCTTCTAATCTCACTAATGGGAGATTATTCACAAACTTTCCCGCTATTCCCTTCTCCTCCTGCTTTCTTTTTTACTTTCACTGCAAGTACTAGCTTTTAATAAAGACTTTCTAAAAATAAGTTTTTCCACCGAAGATTTCAGCATCTAAATGTGCCTATCGTCTAACCCTGGCACCTAGTCACTTCTCCAGTTAATTCTCCATTCTGTTCTCTTTTTCTCACCTCTTGGTCACTCTACCTATGTTCCACAGTCTCCTTTATTCTCTCTCCCACATTCTGATTCTTCCCTGCTGTTCCTTTCTCTAGCATAAACTTTGCTGTTCATATGATGTATTACATTATGTCAAACAGATACATCATAAGAATAGCTACCATCAGAGTACTTACCATGGACTAGGTACCTTCTATATATTACCGTGAACCCCTTGCAAATGAAGGTTATTACGCCAATGTTACGGATGAGCGAAACATGGCTCAGCCTTGGATAGCTGACTTGCCCAGGGTTACAAGGTGAGCAAGCAGCAGGGCCAGGACAGAAGCCAGTTCTGCCTGGCTCCAGATAAAGCCCATGGTCTTTCCAAGTCTTCCTCCATATTTCTACCCAATCAGCTATAAATCCATTGTTTTATATTCCAGATTGAAAGGGGCAATATACAAAGCCTTTTTTTCCTTAATTTCTTATATTTATGAGAATGTAATGTAAGTCTTACTAGCACATCTGCTTTTTCTGTTTGGTTTGAGTTCGCAGGGTTGTGCAAGAGAGGTTATCTGCTGGCTTTAGAACTCATCTGTTTGTAACAGGCTGCTTCAGCATCTGCTTTAGCTGTGAGCTATTAGGTTTCCTTGGAAAATAATAATAGCAGCTGCAACTTTGAGTCCTTACTACATGCCAGGCAAGTGCTCCCATTCATTTACCCTTAAAGAACCCTATAAAGTGGCTACATTATACTCATACTATATACACATTAGGGATATAGAACCCCATGATCTTAACCCTGAGTTACCTTGATCTGCTAATCATACAACCTCCCCTGTTATGGCTCCCCTACCCTTCTGCCAGCATAATTCAAGAAGTTTACCTCTTTAAGGTCGAGAACGGAGAGGGTTGAAATGTCATAGGGTTGTTAACCAATGTCATAAAACAATATGTGTACTACTGTTTAATGAGAAACTATTTGTTCTGTAAACCTTCATCTGAAATAGAATAAGAAAAAAAACTAAAAAAAAAAGAAAAAAAAATATGTGGAATCAAATGAAGTCAAGGTCAAATCTCAGACCTAAACACTCTGAATTTTAGTTTTCTCATTTACAGAGTAAGTAATATTACATATATCTCATAAGGTTGTACCAATTAAATGAGGAAACTTATTTTTAAAAAAAAGAAAGAAAAGAAATTTACCTCTGCCAGACTAAGCTAGAAAATACTACAATGCCTGACCCGAAAGCTCCAGCTTGTGGAATGGCCTCAAGGTCACAACCCTCACAGGCTACAACAGAAATGTGGGGGAAGGGTCAGTCTGGAAAAGTACAGAACAGTGCATGGTAAAACAATGGAACAGTAGAGCAGGAAGAAGAAGTAGCCAGAAGTTCTCAGGATCAGGAAGAGGCACGTAGGTTGCAGGAAAGACAGCCATGGAGGAAATAGCTGGTAACTGCAGGAGAAGGAACAAGTTTGAGTGGAAACAACTTTGTTGTTGTTGTTAGGTGCCATCGAGTCGGTTTTGACTCATACTGACCCTATGTACAACAGAACGAAATGCTGCTCAGTCCTGCACCATGCTCACAATCATTGTTATGCTTGAGTGCACTGTTGCAGCCACTGTGTCAATTCATCTCATTGAGGGTCTTCCTCTTCTTTGCTGACCCTCCACTTTACCAAGCATGATGTCCTTCCCCAGGGACTGGTCCCTCCTGATAACATGTCCAAAATACGTGAGACGAAGTCTCTTCATCCTTGCTTTCTAAGAGGCATTCTGGCTGTACTTCTTCCAAGACAGATTTGTTGGTTCTTCTGGCAGTCCATGGTATATTCAATATTCTTCGCCAACACCATAATTCAAAGGCTTCAATTCTTCTTCGGTCTTCCCTATTCATTGTCCATTGTCTGGCTTTCACATGCATATGAGGTGATTGAAAACACCATGGTTTGGGTCAGGTGCACCTTAGTCCTCAAAGTGACATCTTTGCTTTTTAACACTTTAAAGGGGTCTTTTGCAGCAAATTTGCCCAATGCAATGCGTCGTTTGATTTCTTGACTGCTGCTTCCAGGGTGCTGATTGTGGATCCAAGCAAAATGAAATCCGGTACAACTTCAATCTTTTCTCCATTTACCACGATGTTGCTTACTGGTCTAGTTGTGAGGATTTTTGTTTTATGCTGAGGTGTAATCCATACTGAAGGTTGTAGTCTTTGATCTTTATCAGTAAGTGCTTCAAGTCCTCTTCACTTTCAGCAAGCAAGGGTGTGTCATCTACATAACAAAGGTTGTTAATGAGTCTTCCTCCAATCCTGATGCAGCATTCTTCTTCATATAATCCAGCTTCTTGGAATATCTGCTTAGCACACAGGTCGAATAAGTACGGTGAAAGGATACAATGCAGACATACATCTTCCTTAACTTTAAACCACGCGGTATCCCTTGTTCTGTTTGAAAGACTGCCCCTTAGTTTACGTACAGGTTCCTCATGCATACAATTAAATGTTCTTGAATTCCTATTCTTCTCAATGTTATCCATAATTTGTTATGATCCACGCTGCTGAATGCCTTTGCATAGTCAATAAAACACAGGTAAAAAAATTTCTGGTATTCTCTGTTTTCAGCCATAAGCCATCTGACATCAGCAATGAATGATATCCCTTGTTCCACGTCCTCTTCTAAATCCATCTTGAATTTTTGGCAGTTCCCTGTCGATGTACTGCTGCAACTGCTTTTGAATGATTTTCAGAAAAATTTTACTTGCATGTGATATTAATATTGTTCGATAATTTCTGCATTCTGCCGGATCACCTTTCTTTAGAATGGGTAGAAATATAGATCTCTTCCACTCAGTTAGCCAAGTAACTATCTTCCAAATTCCTTGGTACAGACGAGTGAGCACTTCCAGGGCTGCAATTGTTTGTTGAAACATCTCAATTGGTATTCCGTCAATTCCGAGAGCCTTGTTTTTCACCAGTGTCTTCAGTGCAGATTGGATCTCTTCCTTCAGTACCATCAGTTCTTGATCAGATGCTACCTCCTGAAATGGCTGAACGTCAACCAATTCTTTTTGTTACAGTCACTCTGTATATTCCTTCCATGTTCTTTTGATGTTTCCTGCATCGTTTACTACTTTCCCCATAGAGTCCTTCAATATTGTAACTAGAGGCTTAAATTTTTTCTTCAGTTCTTTCAGCTTGAGAAATGCTGTGTGTGTTCTTCCCTTTTGGTTCTCCAGGTCTTTGAATGATTCATTATAATACTTTACTTTTGACTTCTCGAGCTGCCCTTTGAAATCTTCTGTTTAATTCTTTTACTTCATCATTTCTTCCTTTCACTTTAGCTACTCTACGTTCAAGAGCAAGTTTCAGAGTCTCTTCTGACATCCATTTTGGTCTTTTCTTTCTTTCCTGTCTTTTTAATGACCTCTTGCCTTCTTCATGTATGATATCCTTGATGACATTTCAGTTTGTCAGTACTGTGGTGGCTCGCATGTTGCTGTGATACTGGAAGCTTTGCCATCGGTATTTCAAATACCAGCAGTGTCACCCTTAATAAGACAGGTTTCAGCAGCACGTTTAGACTAAGACAGACTAGGAAGAAGGACCTGGCAGTCTACTTCTGAAAAAATTAACCAGGGAAAACCTTATAAACAACAGCAGAATATTGTCAGATATAGTGCCGGAAGATGAGCCCCTCAGGTTGGAAGGCACTCAAAAGATGATTGGGGAAGAGTTGCCTCCTCAAAGTAGAGTTGATCTGAATGACGTTGATGGACTCAAGCTTTCAGGACCTTCATTTGCTGATGTGGCACAACTCAAAATGAGAAGAAACAGCTGCAAACATCCATCAATAATTGGAACGTGGAATGTGCGAAAAACATATCCAGAAAAATGGGAAGTCGTCAAAAATGAAACAGAACACATAAACATCAATATCCTAGGCGTTAGTGAGCTGAAGTGCACTGGTATTGGCCATTTTGAATCAGACAATCATACGGTCTACCATGCCGGGAATGACAAATTGAAGAGGAATGGCCTTGCATTCATTATCAAAAAGAACATTTCAAGATGTATCCTGAAGTACAACACTGTGATAGGATAATATCTGGCATGGTTTGAATTATGCCCCCCCAAAAATGTGTGTATCAATTTGGCTGGGCCATGACTCCCAGAATTGTGTGGTTGGCCTCCATTTTGTGATTGTAATTTTATGTTAAAGAGGATTAGGGTGGGATTGTAACACCACCCTTACCCAGGTCACATCCCTGATCCAATGTAAAGGGAGTTTCCCTAGGGTGTGGCCTGCACCACCTTTTACCTTACGAGAGATAAAAGGAAAGGGAAGCAAGAAAAGAACTGGGGGACCTCATATCACCAAGAAAGCAGTGCTGGGAGCAGAGCATGTCCTTTGGACCTAAGATTCCTGTACTGAGACACTCCCAGACCAAGGGAAGACTGATGCATCACAAGGACCTTTTCTCCAGAGCCAACAGAGAGAGAAAGCCTTCCCTGGAGCTGATGCCCTGAATTTAGATTTGTAACCTACTAGACTGTGAGAGAATAAATTTTTCTTTGTTGAAGCCATCTACTTGTGGTATTCCTGTTAAAGCAGCACTACTGACTAAGACAATCTCCATATGTCCACAAGGAAGACCAGTTAATACAACTATTATTCCAATTTATGCACCAACCACTAAGGCCAAAGATGAAGAAACTGAAGACTTTTACCAACTTCTGCAGTCTGAAAATTGATCAAACACGCAATCAAGATGCACCGGTAACTACTGGCAATTGGAATGAGAAAGTTAGAAACAAAGAAGAAGGACTGGTAGTTAGAAAATATGCCCTTGGTGACAGAAACAACGCCAGAGATCACATGATAGAATTTTGCAAGATCAACAACTTTTTCAGTGCAAACACCTTTTGTCAACAACATAAACGGTGACTATACGTGTGGAAACAACTTTAAAGGACCAGTAATCATGATTAAGAGAATCTACGTCTGTGAAATCTAGTTCAGAGGTCACACCTCCATCATTGGCAATCCTATATACAATAAGTTGATGCTTATGACATTCAGATAAAATGAACATTTATTGCCCATCCACCTCTTACGGGTACTCTTTGTTTACAAGTATCATTGCCAAAACTCCAAAGGGCATAAAAAGGTGGTAGTACTATACTCATTGTCTAGAGGAAAATGGCCCAGAGGGGCAATATTTCTTACCAAAGCTTACACAGCTAAATAAGGGCAGGGGCCCAAATCTAAGCCCATTTGACCCAACTACGGTGATCTTTCCCTAGACTTCAGCTGCTAGAGTAAACACTGTTCATAAAAAGAATATCCATTTACAGGCTCTGTTTGTGAAGAGATAAATAGCACTAACTCTGAAATTATTTTTAATAAAACCAGAACTTACTGGTGGAGAGGCAAAACGACAAGATGGAGAGCTGCCACAGGAGCTTCCAGAGACAGAACCAGCATCCATGGGTACTGGAACTGGACGAGCTGGAGGAAGAAAACACAGATGAAGAGGTGCATCACTTAGTAGTCCAATTATCTGACTTTGTCTAATAGGAAAACGTGTCAAAATGACTACATCTTTGTGCTGCCCAAAAATTGGCATTCACCTACTACAATGAAACCTGTGACAGCCAGAACTCGACAGGACTGTCTTGTTTTTCCAGGTCTTGCAAGTTTTCTGCCTTTGACAGGGTACGGTCTTAGCACTTTTTCTATCACTCCTTTTAGTGGAAAATAGTTTTCCTTCTCTGACAGGTTTACGCTTCACACAGGTTCCAGCTTTCACAGGTTTTACTGTATTACAGCTCCCATGGATGAAACTAAAAATGCAGCAATTACTAAAAACATTTCAGCTTGGATTTGGAAGGAAAAACAGAACTGTTATTAAATAAACACAATTACCGGTATCTAGGAAAAGCTCTATGACAACTTGAAAAGCACCGTAAAAAATTAATTTTGGAATACAAAATACTAATTATTCTTTAAGTTTGCGTTGACTCTTTAAGTAAAAATGAGTACTTACATTTTTTCACTGGAACTTGCTCAAGAAAAGGATGACTAAAAAATGCTTCTGTAATGAAAAATGAGAACGCAACCTTTAAACTGACTTTAGTAGACAGGTTAATCTTCTCAAAGTATACAACATAATGTCTTTGAGATCAAAAATTGTTAATTTCTTTGTATAGCCCGCATTTCATTTAAATGTAAAAGCATATTTTTATAACGCAACTATAAAAATAATATAAGTAATTCTTAATCAATGAAAAATTTTAATAATAATTGTGAATTTTCAAAACGTCTGTTACTAGCAAAATACCTTCTGAGGTTACTTAAATAGATGTGCTCTTTAATTTGTGCCAGCCTCAAGTAGCCACTCCCATGGAAGTATTATGATCACCAGGTCTTTGCTAAGGACATATTTAAACTATAACCAAAAAAACCAAACCTGTTGCCGTCAAGTCGATTCTGACTCATAATGACTCTACAGGACAGGGTAGAACTGCCTCATAGAGTTTCCAAGGAGTGCCTCGTGGATTCGAACTGCCAACCTTTTAGTTAACAGCCACAACTCTTAACCACTACGCCACCAGGGTTTCTGATATTTAAACTATGGCTATTGTTAATTGTCCTAAGAAGCAATCTAGGCAGCTAATTTGTGCAAAAGACCAGAAAAATCATAAAACATGTTTAATAAAAATGCTTGTCAAATAGATGCAGAAAAACAATTTGACCAAATACAACACCCATTCATAGTAAAGACTAAACAAAAACCAGCAAACTAGGAATAGAAGAGAACTTCCACAATCTGGTAAAGAACAATTACAAAACAAACAATCAAAAAAAAAAAAAAAAACCTATAGCTGACATCATATCTAATGGCAAAAAACTGAACACTTGCCTCCTAAGATCAGGAATAAGGCTAAAATGTTGTTCATACAACTTCTATTCAACATTGTTCTTGAAGTCTTAGCCTAGTTGATGCTATAATGCAATGAAAAGAAACAAAAGGCTTGAGATTGGTAAGGAACCAGTAAAACTGTCATTCCTTACTCTTAGATGCCATGATGATGTAGAGAGAAAATCCCTAAATAATCTATTAAAAAAGTTACTAGAACTAAGTATGCTTAGCAAGGCCATAGGATGTAAAGTGAACATACAAAAACCTTTTTTGCTTCTTTATACTAGTAACAATTGGAAATTCAAATATTTTAAAAATACCATTTAAAATAGCACCAAAACACATGACATACTTAGGAATGCATTTAACAAAACACGTGCATTGTAAACCAGAAAACACTGCTGACAGGAATTAAAGACCTACATAAAGATATACCATGTTTACAGTCCCAAAGACTCAATATTAACAGGTTATTCTCTCAAAATTGATCGACAGATTCAATGCAATTCCAATCAAACATTTCAGCAGGCTTGCTTGTAAAGCCTGACATGCTGATTCTAAAATTTATATGGAAATAAAATGGACCAAAAGTAGCCAAAATAATTTTGAAAAAAGAACAACAAAGCTGGAGAACTTACAATACCCAATTACAAGACTTACTATAAAGCTATAGTAATAAATAAGACAGTATGGTCCAAATGGTTTCACTGGTGAATTTTACCAAACATTTAAGGATGAAATAATACCAATCTTCTACAAACTCTTTCACAAAGTAGATGAAGGAATACTTTCTAACTCATTTAAGAGCTGAGCATATCCTGAATACCAAAACCTGATAAATGTATCATAAGAAAACTGCAGACAAATTACTATACATTTATCCCTAATAAACACAGACATGAAAATCTATTAAAACATCCCAGCAAATAAAACCAGAAATATGTAAAAAGGATAATACATCCTGAACAAGCAGAGTTTAAGCCCAGAAATGCAGTGTTAACATTAAAAAAAAAAAAATGCAATTCATATTAACAGAATGAAAGAGAAAAAAACATAATTTCAATAGATACAGGAGGCAAAATAGTACTGTCATAAAGATAGACATTATGGATCAACATAATGAAATACAGGGTCCATATTATACTGCATATTATTCTGCATATATAATGCATATATTGATTTTCAAGAAAGGTGCAACAGTAATTCAACGGAGAAAGGATAGGCTTTTTCACAAACAGTGCTGATATAACTGGACCTCCATTGGAAAAAAATAAATAAACCTCAACCCTGGCCTCACATCATAAATAAAAATTAACTAGAAGTGACTAATAGACTTAAGCAATAAACCTAAAACTATAAAATTCTAGAAGAAAACACACAGGAAAATCTTTGAGACTCTGGGAAGGGTAAGTATTTCACAGGACATAAAAAACTAGAACAATAAAAGAAAATACTGATACCTTGGACTTCCCAAAATTTAAAACTTTGTGCTTCAAAGACACTATTATCTCCAAAGAAGATATACAAATGGCAATAAGCCATAAAAAGATGCTCAACATCATTAGTCATTGGGGAAATGCAAAGAAAATCACAATGAGCCTCTGTTAAGAATGATGGTATAACATGGGATAGTATAAAGGTGATATTTGAACGTGACGAACACAATGTCACTGAACTGTACATATAAAGACTGTTGAGATGGCAAATGTTTTGTTACATATATATTTACCACAATTTAAAAAAAAAAAAAAAACACTTCATACCCACTGGAATGGCTATTTATCAGAAAATAACAAGTATTGACAAAGGTTCAGAGAACCTGGAACGCTCATGCATTGCTGGTAGTATTGTAAAATGGTTCAGTCACTATGGAAAACAGTTTGCTAGTTCCTCAATAAGTTAAACATAAAATTACCATATGACCCAGCAATTCCACTCCTAGATATACCCCATAGGTCTTGAAAGCAGGGACGCAGCTCAGATACTTGCACACCAATGTTCACTGCAGCATTAGTCATAATAATCAAAAGGTAGAAACAACCCAAGTGTCCATCAACAGAAGAATGGATGAACTAAATGTGGTATATGCATACAATGGAGTATTATTCAGTCATTAAGAGAAATGAAGATACAGCATATGCTACAACAGAGATGAACCTTGAACACATTATGCTGAGTGAAAAAAATCAAAACACAAAAGGACAAATAGTATATGATCCCATCCATATAAAAAATATAGAAAAAATAAATGCATAAAGACAAAAGTTACCAGGAGCTTGGGGAAGGGGGAAATTGAAAGTTACTGCTAACTACTGAGTTTCTATCCAGGGTAATGAGAATTTCTGGAAATGAACAGAGCAATGGCAGTTGCACAAGAAGGTGAATGTAATTAATGTCACTGAACTGTAGGTTTAAAAATGGTTAAAATGCAACAGCCAACATCATTCTTAATGGAGAGAGGCTGAAAACATTCCCCTTGAGAACAGGAATAAGACAAGGATGCCCTTTATCACCACTCCTACTTAACATTGTGCTGGAAGTTCTAGCTACAGCAATAAGGCAAGAAAAAGAAACAAAGGCCATCCAAATTGGTAATGAAGAAGTTAAACTGTCACTGTTTGCGGATGATATGATACTATACATAGAAAACCCTAAAGACTTCACGAGAGATCTACTGGAACTAATAGAAAGATTCAGCAGAGTAGCAGGATACAAGATAAACATACAAAAATCAGTTGGATTCCTACAATGTCCTACATTCTACACTGGTGAGTAGTGACTAGGGTCTTAAAAGCCTGTGAGCAGCCATCTAAGATACTCCACTGGTCTCACCCCTCTGGGAGCAAGGGAGAACGAAGAGAACAGGATACAAGGGAAAGATTAGTCCAAAGGACTAATGGACCACAGCTACCAAGGCTTCCACCTGGCTGAGTCCAGTACAGCTAGATGGTGCCCGGCTACCACCACTGACTGCTCTGACCGGGATCACAACAGAGGGTTCTGGACAGAGCTGGAGAAGGGTGGAGAACAAAATTCTAACACACAAAAGAAAGACCAGATTTACTGGCCTCAAAGAGACCGGAGAAACCCCGAGAGTATGGCCCGCAGACACCCTTTTAGCTCAGTGGTGAAGTCACTTCTGAGATTTACCATTCAGCTGGGGATTGGACAGCCCCATAAAACAAATCGGTACTAATGAGGCACAGTAATCAAGGGACAAGGACTAGAAGGCAGAAGGGGACAGGAAAGCTGGCGATAAGGAACCCAAGGTTGAGTAAGGACAGTGTTGACATGTAGTAGGGTTGTTAACCATTGTCATAGGTAACATGTGTACTAACTATTTAATGAGAAACTATTTTGTTCCACAAACCTTCATCTAAAGTGAGAATAGCAGCACAACTGGAAGAACATAATCAATGTCACTGAACTGTGCATGCAGAAATTTTTGAAATGGTGTACCTTTGGCTATGTATATTTTCACCAAAAAAAAAAAAAAAAGGTCGAGAAGGGAGAGGGTTGACATGTTGTGGCATTGTTAACCAATGTCATAAAACAATATGTGTACTGACTGTTTAATGAGAAACTATTTGTTCTGTAAAACTTCACCTGAAGTACAATAAAAATAAATAAAAATGGTTAAAATGGCTAATTTTGTTATATATATTACCATAATATATATTTTTTTAAAAGACACCATTAAACTTGTATCCAGGATATATGAAAAACTTCTACAACTCAAAAGTAAGACCAAAAGAGGAAAAAAAACAATAAAAAAGATTTGATCAGACACTTCAAAAAAGTAGTAGGTTGCTTCCTTTTGACTATTGTGAATAATGCTGTAACGAACACTGGCGTACATATAACTGTGTCACTGACTTCAAGCAGAACTGCTGGGTCATATGGTAGTTCTATTTTTAGTGTTTTTGAAATGGCCACAGATACTTGTATATCAAAATTCAACAGCCAAAAGGTGGAAACAGTGTAAATGTCCATCAGTGGATGAATGGATTAATAAAATGTGATACATCCATACAATGTGTCCCGGTCATCTACTGCTGCTATAACAGAAACACCACAAGTGGACGGTTTTAACGAAGAGAAGTTTATTTCCTTACAGTTAAAGTAGGCTAAAAGTCCAAATTCAGGGCATCAGCTCCAGGGGAAGGCTTTTTCTGTCAGCCGCCTTCTCTTCAGTGTTCCCCCAGACAAGGAGCTTCTCTGCGCAAGGCCCCTGGTCCAAATGACGCCCTCTGCTCCCAGCACTGTTTTCTTGATGGTATGAGGTCCCCCAGTCTCTCCGCTCACTTCTGTCTTTTATATGTCAAGAGATTGCCTCAGGACACAATCCAGTCTTGTAGATCCAGTCCTGCCTTACTAACACAACTGCCACCCATCCTCCCTCATTAACATCACTGAGGCAGGATTTACAACATATAGGAAAATCACACAGTACCAGGAATCATGGCCCAGCCAAACCGATATACATATTTTTTGGGGGACATAATTCAATCCATGACACAATGAAATCCTGTTATGTGCTACAATATGGATGGAGCTTGAAGACATTATGCTGAGAGAAACAGTCAATCAGTAGAATCAAGTAAGTCAAAAGAACAAATATTATATGACCTCATTTACATAAAAAGGCAAGAACAGGCAAATGTATAGAGACCAAAGTATATCAGTGGTTACCAGGGTGGGAGGGAGGCAGACGGGGGTGGTTACTGTTTACAGAACAGAGTTTCTATTTATGGTGATGAAACAAATCACACTGATTAAGGGTAAGGGCTGTGCAGCCGATTAATGTAATTGACGTCAATAAGTTATACACCTGTAAAAAGCTGAATTGGCTAATGCTGTGTGATAGGTATATATATAACAAAAAAGAGCAGCTGCTGAGACTGCTTATGCACAACCAAACACCTCATGGGATTTGGCTTCTTGGTTTAGAGGTTTAGGGTCATGGCTTCATGGGACATCCCAGTTAATTGACCTAATATCATGTTTAGTACTTCTGTTCTATCTCCTAGTTCACTGTGTAGTGCCTGGGGTCTTCAGAGTTTGCAAGCGGCCATCCAAGGTACAATTAGTTTCTATTTACCTGGATCAACAGAGGAAGAAGACTGTGATGGTTAAGATTGTGTGTCAACTTGACTGGGCCATGATTCTCAGTGCTTTGGCAGTCATATAATGTTGTGATCACTTCCTTGTCGAGATTTAATATGTCATCACCCCATGACCGGGTCTGCTGTCAGTCAGTACTGGCAGGGGCGGGGCCTGTGGCAGCTCACCATCCACCTCAGCCTTCATCTCTCCACCCTCCACCACCTAGCTCTTCCTTCTCTCCTGGCTGGGGTTTTTGCTTGTTCTGGATCCTGCAGCTGGCTCCTATTCATCTGACCTCCAGTTCTTGGAACTTGAACTAACAGCTTACCTGCAGTCCTGCACGCCGATCTTGGGATTCATCTATCTTCACAGCCTGTGAGAAACAGCACTGCTCTCTGGCCTGCCAATCTTGGGTTCGCCAGCCCCTGAGGCTACGTGAATCAGGAGAAGCCTCTTTCCTGACCCACGGACTTGAGAGGTTACAGCCTCTACAACCGTGTGAGCCATTTCCTTAATATAAATCTCTCTATATACATATTTATACAGTTTACCAGTTTTGCCTCTCTAGAGAACCCAGCCTAAGACAAAGACGATTCAGGACTAGGAGGAGGATACGGAATGTGTGGCTAATTGCCTCCGTGAACAATTGCCTCCTTTGCTGTAAGACCAGAAGAACCAGATGGTGCCCAGCTACCATTACAGAACATTTTGATCAAAGATGCTATAGCATGATCCTGATCAAAAGTGGAAAAATGCAGAACACGATTTCAAATTCTCATGGAATCCAAAATTTCTGGAGTCGTGGAGGTTGTGCTCTTTTAAGTTCTATCTATACAGGATCAAACTGACAACAGCAACTTGAAAGATTAAACAGGAAACGTAGGGGACAGTGAGTTTACGTTAATGGGGAGGAACCACTCAGAAAGGAGGGTGAACATGGTTATACAACTCGAAGAATATAATCAAAGTCACTGAATTGTACATGTAGAAATTGTTGAACTGGTGCACGTTCTGCTGTGTATACTCTCAACAATAACAACAAAAATTAAAATAAGTTAAAAAGAAAAAAAAGAAGAAGAAGAAACAGGAATGGCCAAGAAGCACAGGAAACAATGTTCAACATCATTAGTCACCAGGGAGATACAAGTTAAAACTACAGTGAGAACTACCCATCAATAAAAATGGCTAAAATTGCAAACTGACCACACCAAGTGTTGAAAGAATGTGCAGCAACTGGGCTACTCACACATTGCTAGAGGAAATATAAAATAATACCACCACTTTGGAAATCAATTTGGGAGATTTTATAAAGTTAAACGTATCCTTAGTATACAAGCCACCAATTAATTTCACTCCAAGTTATTTACCCAAGAAAAATGAAAACTTACATCCATAAAAAAACTTGTATATAAATGTTTACAGCAGCTTGATTCATAATAATAACAAAATGGAAACAAGCTAAACATCCATCAACAGCTGAATGAATTAACAAAACAGTATACTCACACAATGGAATACTTCGTTCTTGTTGTTAGCTGTCATCAAGTTGGCCCCTGACTCATGGTGACCCCATGCACAACGGGATCTGACTGCTGTGATTGACAGGGTTTTCACTGGCTGATTTTCGAAAGTAGATCACCAGGCCTTTCTTCCTATTCTGTTTTAGTCTGAAAGCTCTGCTGAACCCTGTTCAGCATCATAGCAACATGCAAGCCTCCACTGACACAAGTGCTGGCTGCACTTGAGATGCACTGGCCGAGAACAGAACCTAGGTTCTCTTACATCAAAAGTGAGAATTCTACCACTGAAATGCCCTCTACAATGAAGTACTACTCAGCAATACAAAGGAATAAGCTACAGATGCATGCAACAACATGAATGAATCTCAAAACCATTATGCTGACCAAATAAACCTGACCTGACACAAAAGAGTACATACTATGTAATTTCATTTCTATGAAATTATACTAAAGACAAATCTAATCTATACTGATAGAATGCATATCAGTGATTGTCTGAGGGGAGGGGTGAGTAGAAGGGCAGATATTGACTGGAAAGGGAAACAAGGTAACTTTTTGGTGTAAGGGAAATGTTCTATATTAATTGTGCTCCATACTGAATGAATATATGCATTAGTCAAAATTCATCAAACTGTACATTCAAAATGGGTACATTTTTTTATTGTATGTAAATTACACCTTAATGAAGTTGATTTTTTAAAAACCTTAAAGGACTGAATAATCTCTACAATATGAAACTATTCCAGGTTAAAGAAGACAAGCATACAGAAAAATTAAAAAAATAAAAGGGACATTAAAAGCCAGCCTCAATTACTAATCTAGCTACAAAAACCTAAACAAAATAGCAAGACAAACTTAGTAGCACAGTAAACAAAACACCAGGACCAAGAATTCACAGACAGCTTAGCGCCATAAAATAATAAATATTCAAAGCCAATCACTCCACTTACTTCCTAAATCCTATCCCCTCTTACCTACTATTTAAAAAAAAAAAAGCAATTCTCCCCCATGTCTCCTGCAACATCAATTTCTCCTCTTTATTGGGTTGTTCCACCAGCAAAGAAGTGCACTGTTATGTCCTCCATCTTTAAACACAAAACGAAAAAACTTCTGCTCAGGCTATCCCACCTGAACCAATCAGTATCACTAAAGGTAAGCCAATCAGACATTATGTGCCTCTGGATGTAATGAAATGTGAAGTACCACTATATTAGTTTTCTACTGCTGCTGTAACAAATCATCAAAAGCTTAGCAGCTTAAATCAACATAAATATTATCTCATAGTTCTGCAGGTCAGAAGATTGACATGGGTCTCACTGGGCTATAACCAAGGTGTAGGCAGCCTCCTTTGGACAAGTCCTAAAGGAGAAGGCATTTCAGCCTAAGGCTGCTCCCACCCTCTTCCTATCCCCCAGCTCCATGGTTTGTAGTCCTATCAGGGTGGGGCAGGCACTGAGAACCTCGGCAGAAGTTCTAACAATGTAGTGGGAGGAGTTGACTTTATCAGGAAAAAAAGCTCTAAAATTCCATGCAAAAACAATAGCGATCTCAGTAGCAGTCAGGGATAGCCAACATTGCAGTTAGCATGAGGTCTCAGTGCTGGCTGAGGAAAGCAATAGACCAGTAGGCCAGCTAGAAATTTAATAAAGAGATCCAGGAAGAAAGCAGTCAAAGTGGGCCTTGATAAAATCATACTTCTTTCTGGCAGTCTGGAAGGCAGTGGTCATAGGCATGGCTGTGCACACGCTCAGGAGAAACCAAGCAGGATCCTACCAAGCTAGTTACCCCTGGCTAAACGTGACACCTTGTGAATGCTCAAAGTAAAAGTCAGGGCATATTTATAACTGCCTGAATGCTGAAAGCGTTCCCGAAAACACACACAGATCCAGCGACAAACGGAGGAAGCCTCATTGTCTCTAAGTGTTAAAGCACAATCTCTGAACAATCACTGACTGACCACTAAGAAATGCTGACCCAGGGAGACCCCTAGAAAACTAGGCTTAAAGATAAACCTGTTGCCTTCGAGTCAATTCTGACTCATAGTGACCCTATAGGAGAGAGCAGAACTACCCCGTAGGGTTTCCAAGGAGCAGCTGGTGGTTTCAAACTGCCAACCTTTTGGTTAGCCAGCCGAGCTCTTAATCACTGTGCCAAAATAAAAGCAAGGCTTAAAAAAAAAAGAAGAAAGAGATTCAGTCCATGCAAGTCATTAAACACATAAATAAGCAAACAGCAACAACAATGGCCCCCAATGCAGAAGTAGGGAAGACAGGATTCCAAGTTGCTACAATATATAAAATGTGCAGTTTCCAACAAGAAACTGCAACACATGAAAGAAACAGAGAAGTGTCATCTATACACAGGGAAAAAATCAGTCACAGAAACTGTTTCTGAAGGGGCCAAATGTTGGACTTAGCAGACAAAGACTTCAAAGTGGATTCTATAAGTATATTCAAAGATCTAAAGGAAACCATATTTAAAGAATTTTTTTAAGTACGATGATTATGACTCATCAAATGGAAAATATCAATGAAGAGACAGAAATTATCAAAAAGAACCAAATAAAAAATTTGGAAGTTGTAAGAATATAATAACTTAATGATAACTTCACTCGAGGGTTTTACTAGCAGATTTGAGCTGGCATAAGAAAGAACCAGCAAACCTGAAGATAGATCAATAAATATTTTCCCATCTGAAGAACAAAAATAAAAAACAATGAAGAAAAATGAAAAGACTCAAAGAGCTGTGGGACACCATCAAACATCAGGAATGTAATGAGAGCTCCAGAAGGAAAGGAGAGATGAAGGGCAGAAAGAATATTTTAAGAAATAATGGCTGACAACTTTTCAAATTTCATAAAAAAATAAAATCTTAATCTATCCAAAAACTTCAATGCACGCCAAAGTAGGACAAACACAAAGAGATATACTTCTAGACACATCATAGTTAAAACTGTTGAAAGTCAAAGACAAAGAGAAACTCTAGAAAGTAGGAATTCGGAAAAAAAAAAAAAAAAGACTCATCACACACAAGGAATCCTAGGAAGAGTAACAGCTAACTTCTCAGCAGAAACGATGGAAGCCAGAAAGCAGTGGTATGACATATTCAAAGTGTTGGGGGAAAACACTGTCAACGAAGATTCAATATCTGGCAAAACTATTTTTCCAAAATGAAGATGAAATTAAAACATGCCAAGATAAACAGAGATTCTGAGAGAATCTGTTGCTAGGTGAGCTTCCTTATAAAGCAACTTGCAAAAAAATTAGCATACTAGTGCTTATGAAAATATCTCCCAGGAGGAGGGAGTGACTGGAAAACAAACATAGAAGACGTGTGTTATTTACATAAAAATACAATAGTATTTATCTGAAGTAGACTGTGATGAGTTAAGATGCATATTGTAACCCCTAGAGCAATCCATTAATAACAAAAAACAGTTATAAAAATCAACAAAGGAATTTAAATGGTACACTAGAAAATCTACTTAATAACTGTCACTCATAGGCTGATGACCCCCAAATATATCTCCAGTCTAGTCCTCTCCTCTGAAATCCAAGTGCCTTTTTTGGCATCTCCATTTAGATGTCTAATGGGTATCTTGTCCCGATAGTCCATTCTTTCCATTTCTGTAACTGATATCTCCCTCCTTGCAGTTGCTCAAACTAAAAATCCTGAAGTCATCCTTGAGTCTTCTATTTCTCTCACATGTACATCCAATCCATCAGTTGCCTCTATCTCCAAAAAGATCCAGAATCCAATTACTTCTCACCACCACCGTTATTACCCTAGTCTAAGCTAGGTTCATCTCTCACGTACGTAACTGCAATAGTCTCCTAATAGTAAGTCTCTAAGCTCCTGCCCTTGCCGTCCACACACCCCTGCTCCTGGCCCAGTCTATTCTCAGTACAGTAACCATACTGGATCCTTTTTAAAACATCAGTCAGATTATATTATGCCTCTGCTCAAAATACTCTATAATGGCTCTCCATCTCTCTTTGAGCAAAAACCCAAACCCTTAACTGGCCTTCTGGCTGTTCCTGAAGCTTACATGCTTCTAGCTCTGGGCATTTGTACTGGCTATCCACTCTGTCTGTAAAGCTCTTCCCACAGATATCCACATGGTTTGCTCTCTAAACATCATCAATCAAGTCTTTTTTTTTAAATGTTACTTTCTCAGTGAGGTCTTCCCTGACTACCCTACTTAAAATTTCGATCTCCACCCTATCCTACATTTCTCTTCCCCTCTTTATCTCCACAGTACTTAATAACTTCTAATATATAATTACAGTTTATAATTTGCTTACTGATTTCTCCTCCACTAGAATATATGCTAGATGAGGACAGGGATTTTGTTTATTACAGTATCCTCAGTACCTGGAACACAGTAGGCACTTAAACATTTTTAATTAAAAAGAAAAAAAGACAAAGAGATAGAAGAATTAAATTGACCGAGATTTTATTCTGAAACCAGTATACCTTTTTTTAAAAAAAATCTTTTCAGAACACATCAAAATAAAATTAGAAAGCATACAAACTCTGAAAAATATTACTTACCAAAGTCCATTCTATCTTTTTGGTTTCTCTGAAGTAAACCCAAAAGGAGATTAGCCAAATAAGGTGATGTTTCTCTGGGAATACTGAGGGAAAGGAAAAAAAAAACCTAAGTGATGAATTTATATATATTAACTACATGATGCTTGTCTTCATTATGGTAAGTGAAATGCATATGCAGTTTCACAAATACTACAGTTTATACCAAGAAGATCATGGTAAAGCCCCATACCTTAAAGCAAAAGGAAAAAAAACTAAACAACTGCCTTTGAGAAATAGCATTAATTTGAGAAAGATTCCTGTACTGTGCTTATTATTGTTTGTCAGAGTGTATTGGCATGAAGAAAGTACTGCACAACCACAGACAATCTTGAGTTTTAATACACTTCAACCTTGTACTAATAAAAAACCTTTTGCTGTCAAGTCCATTCTGACAAACAGTGACCCTAAAGGACAGAGTATATTGCCCCATAGGGTTTCCAAGGCTGTAATCTTTACAGAAGCAGACTGCCACGTCTTTCTCCTGTGGAGTGGCTGGCGGGTTCAACCTGCCAACCTTTCGGTTAGCAGCTGAGTGCTTTAAACACTGTGCCACCAGGGCTCTTCCTTTCCCTTGTACTAATAGTTGCTATAAAGTTCTCTATTAGAAAAAGGGTCACTTCAAATTATGTCTCCAAGAGGGCAGAGCTTAAATAAATACAAGTGAGAAATAATACAGCTTCCTAAAATCCAACAAGAAAAAGACAAACAAAGCAATAGAAAACTGAGTAAATAATAGGAACATACAATTCACAGAATAACAAGTACAAAAAGATATTAAACATATAGAAAAAATCCAACCTCATTAATGATGAGAATAATGCAAATGAAAGTAAGAGCTAATTTATCCTCTTCCATTTGTGAGGTTAAAATTTTCAAGTCTGATAACATGTTGGTAAAAATGTGGGGAACGCAGCTTTCTTATATACTGCTGACGGGTGTATAAACTGATAGAGCTTACTTGGAAAGCATAACTTTTGATCCAACAATTCCATTTCTAGGAGTCCATCCTAAAGAAATGTACAAATGCCCAAAGGTATACACACACACTCACACTTTTTACTAAATCTTGCTTGTAATAACCAAAATATGAGAACAACAGGGATGTGATTAAATAAAATACAGTATATCTAAACTGTGGGACTCTGTGTAGTCATTCTATACACACCGTTGCTAAACAACAACTGTCATATACTGTAGAGTAAAAAAAAAGTACATTGCAGAACAATTTGCATAATATGATGTAATCTGTATTAAACCACATGCATGTGTATAAATATACATGTAAACAAGCACTCAAACACAAAAAAAGATCTGGAAAAATACACAGCAAACTTTTGTTATCCTTGGTGGGAAAAAGTCTCAGGGCAAATTTTACTTTCTACTTCATGCACATCTGTTCTGTTTGCATCTACCTCATCTAAGGAACACATATAACTTCTGTAACTTTATTCTTTTAAACGAAAAAATAACTTCACATAAAAAAAAAAAACTAGTATAGCACTACAAAGGTACCTCCAAAGCTCTAGTAATTTTCTAACTTCCTATTTATAACAAATGCTCTAGCATTACTGTCAATTGAAAAAAATATTCAACAACAGAAATATAAAAAACAGAGAGTTCAAATAAATAACATAGTTTCACAAATAGTAAAACCCTGTATAATCAAATCACATGCCTAGGTATTAAGCTCCTGTGTTTTTCATAAAACATCCTTAGGTCTTGAGGACTATTGGCCTGTTTAAAGAAAAAAAAAAAGGGGGGGTTAATTTCTTAATGGGGACAAAAATTTCAAATCACATGACTGACATTCATATTCTTGCTACAGAACATAGATTCTAAACTTAAAAGCCATGGATTGCTGAGGGAGCCAGAGCTGGGCTTTAGAAACTTATAAAAAACCTCTGAAATTGCGTGCAAACTCTGCATATCTGAACATAGTACACCTTTTCTGAGATCAGTCTCTACAAAGCGCCTGAAACTTAGAAAAGGTTAAAAACCACTATTCTGGAGATTATACAGCCTATCCAATTAGGTACATTTTCATTATGTAAAATCTGGGTTTTTGCCTTAGGACGTTCAGTGGATTTAAGGAAGAGAACTAAGTATACACCACTACTACTCAATCTCTCCAGAGACCCAAATAGCACCCTCATAAAAAGAGCTACTGAATTAATGAAGCTGTCTGTATATACAAATTATATTGGGAAATTAAAAAGAGTTTGATTTTTTTTATACCATCTTGGGAAAATAACTTCATTTTGTTCCAGTTTTCAGATTAAAAAAAAACTCTTTGTAGCTTAAGTAATTATAACATAGGCAATATAAATTCAAGAAGAAATCATAATGATTGCAATCTAGAGAGCTTTTAACAGGATGTCAGAGAAGCAGAAAAGGGCAAGAAAGACCCAAAATAATTTCCCATAAAGTCTAAGCAATACACTCCCTCTCACCTAGCAGTGATCAGGAACAGAGATGGAAATAGAGCTTCCAGTGATCTCCCAGAACCAATTCCAGCCCACACTTGGATTCCAGGACCCCAAAGCCAGGCCAAGCAGGAAGCATCAACAAAAAAATAAGGTTACCTGAAAAGGTGGTTTTCCAACTAGGCACTGGTATATCACTGTTCCTATGCTCCACAAGTCAGCCTTAGCATCATAATGTTGAGACATAATAACCTCAGGAGCCTGGGTATAGAAAAATCCAATGCACTACATTATTTAAATAATTAATATACAGATATTAATTAAACGGTAGACGTCACACTCTTAACAAAAGCACAAAAATAAAAACTTAAAAATACATTGTGATATTTCTCTAATCAAATGATATTGCAATGAACTAGAACTACAAGTAGTCTCTGACTTACAGGGGGGCTCCATTCCTATGACTCTGTCGTTAAGTCAGTTTTGACCTAAGTCAAGTATCTCATTTTTTTTTAAGTTTTCATTATTATTGCCTTTTATTATCAGTATCTTTATAAATCCTAACACTGAACACCTGCGAGTGAACATCTGAGAATAATGTCAGCGAATTATGTACTGCAACACTGCATGTAGTACATACTAATAATGATAAGCTGTACAAAAAAAAGATGGTAGTAAGTGCAGTTCGTTGTAACTCGAGTATGTCATAAATCAGGGACCACTGTACGTTATTATATTGTGATTTACTGGGAAATCTCAAAAACAACGTTGCATGAAAAGAAGTTATAGAAAGATACACTACATATGTAAAATTAAAAAAAACACATTTCTACACGTGACATATATGGACACATAAAATACAGTAAGAATTTTTAAATAATCATAAAAAATACACACCAATTACAGGATAGAGGTTACTTCTGGGGTATGAGAGTGGGATGGGAGAGTGGTAAATGGAATCAGGGAGAGGTACAAAAGTGATTTCAAGCTGTTTCTGAAATATTTTTCTGTCTTAAAAAAAAATCAAGACAAATATAGCAAAACGTTAACTTTGTTAAATATGGATGGGAGGTATGTGGGTGTTTGCTATACTATCCCCTATATTTCTCTGTAATTGGAAAGCTTTTATAATAATAAGAAGCTATGGTGCAAAATACAGTAATAAAAAATAGTCTTAAAAGCAAAGTCATTTCTCTGCTGCTTTGTGACAGATACTTTCCCACCTCTCATGAGATGCTGCTTTAAAAATATACCATCAATCAGGGAAAACACTAAATAGAAATGTCAAATATACTTAAAAGTAGTAAACTTTTAATGGCCAGGCATAACGTTTTTATTTATTGTCCCTAATAAATTTCTTATTGAGCTAACTACCTTTAATGATCAGCTCAAGCACTCTCTTTATTCTCAAGGCTGAAATAATTTCATATTCAGGAAGTGCAAAGTAATTTTTAAATTATATTATAAAATTTACTACATATATATACAGATACAGTAAAATCATGATTACGAAGACAAATCAGATGTGAAACATAATTTAACTTTGATTACTAACGTCCCTTGATCTCGGAATTAAATGATTTTAGATTACAAGAATTCCCAACTGAACATAAATGCATTTAAAATTAGAATTGTAATAGCTTACACTTTTTTTAAATTTTTTTATTGCACTTTAGATGAAGGTTTACAGAACAAATAGTTTCTCATTAAACAGTCAGTACACATATTGTCTAATGACATTGGTTAACAACTCAACAGCATGTCAACACTCTCCCTTCTCATCCTTGAGGACCTATTTTGGTGAAAATATACATAGCCAATGTTACACCATTTCGAAAGTTTCTACACGTACAATTCAGTCACATCAATTACATTCCTCCAGTTGTGCTGCTATTCTATCCTTTTCCAAATTATTCCATCACCATTATCTTCAACTCACTGTCCCCTAGACTTCCCATCAAACCTTCTGTGTTGCTGTTGTCAATTTGATCTCACATAATTTTTTTTTTTTTTTTGTACCTTAGATGAAGGTTTGCAGAACAAACAAGTTTCTCCTTAAACAGTTAGTATACATATTGCCCTATGACAATGGTTAACAACCCCATGACATGTCAACACTGTCCCTTCACAACCTTGGGTTCCCTATCACCTGCTTTCCTGTCCCGTCCTGCCTTCTAGTCCTTGTGCTGGACTTCTGTGTCTCGGTCCTGTTTTATCAGGCTGTCCAATCCCCGGCTGAACAGTGAACTTCGGGAGGGGCTTCACCACTGAGCTAAAAGGGTATCCAGGGGCCATACTCTCGGGGTTTCTCCAGTCTGTCAGGCCAGTAAATCTGGTCTTTTTTTTTTTGTGAGTTAGAATTCTGTTCTACATCCTTTTCCGGCACTGTCCAGGACCCTCTATTGTGATCCCGGTCAGAGCAGTCAGTGATGGTAGCTGGGCACCATCTAGCTGTACTGTACTCAGTCTGGTGGAGGCCATGGTAGCTGTGGTCCATTAGTCCTTTGGACTAATTTTTCCCTTGTATCTTGTTTTCTTTATTCTTCCTTGCTCCTGAAGAGGTGAGACCAATGGAGTATCTTAGATGGCTACTCACAGGCTTTTAAGACCCCAGACGCTGCTCACCAAGGTAGAATATAGAACATTTTCTTTATAAACTGTGTTATGCCAAATGAACTAGATGTTCCCCAAGACCATGGTCCCCACAGCCCTCCGCCCAGCAATTCAGTCCCTCAGAGAGTTTGGAAGTGTCTATGGAGCTTCCATGACCTTTCCTTGTACAAGTTGTACTGGCTTCCCCAGTAACGGGTACTGTCTTACCCTTCACCAAAGTTACCACTTATCTATTTAGTTCCCCCCACCCTTCCCATCCCTCATAACCAACAAAGATTGTTTCTTTTTGTGTGTGTGAACTTTTACATGAGTAAAATACAATATTTGTCCTTTCGTGATTGACTTATTTCACTCAGCATAATGTCCTCCTGTACGATCCATGTTATGAGCTGCTTCACAGATTTATCACTGTTCTTTACCTTTGTATAATACTCCATTGTGTGTATGTCCCCTAGTTTGTTCATCCATTCATCTGTTGAAGGGAAGCTAGGTTGTTTCCATCTTTTTGCTACTGTGAACAGTGCTGCAATGAATATGGGTGTGCATATGTCTATTTGTGTGACGGCTCTTATTTCTCTAGGATATATTCCTAGGAGTGGGACTGCATTTTGTAGTGCTTTTTTTGTGGTGCTGACGTTTTCTTTGTTCCTCTTACTCTCCTGTGCTGAGTTTCTTTTGTTTGTGGATTTTTTTCATTTCTTTTGTTTTTGTAGGTTTTGTTTTTACTGAGATTTTACGTTTTTCTTCTTTATTTTGATGAGTAGGTTTGTTAACTTTCTTTGTGGTTACCTTGAAATTTACCCTTATCTTCCCGGACTTGAACCAGTCTATTATTACCAGACATCGATTGACTTCGTCTCCATTAGAAGGTTCTATACCTACACTGTTTATTCCCTCTTTTATTGTTCTGATGCTGTTGTCATTTACAGATTAACCTCTCTGCTTCCCTTTTGTAATTCTCTTGGTTTTGCACAGTCCTTAAGAGTTCATTTCCTAGGTTAGTATCTGGCTAGTACAATCCTATGTCTTATATTCAGCCTGTGGTCTGATAGTATTTGTTCTCAGAGTGAAGGACTTCCTTTAATGAGTCTCATAAGTTTGGTCTGATTTTTACATAGTCCCTTAACTTCTGTTTATCTGGAAATGTCCTGATTTCACCATCATATTTGAAGGAGAGTTTTGCAGGATATATTATTCTTGGCTGGCGTTTTTTTTCTTGGCTGGCATTTTTTTTCTTCATGGTTTCTGCCGAATAATCCGAGCTTAGTCTCATTGTTTCTCCTCTGTATGTGACTTTTTGTTCTTCTCAAGCTGCTCTGAGGATTCTTTCTTTGTCTTTGGTTTCAGCAAGCGTGATTATGTTATGCCTTGGTGATTTTCTTTTGGGGTCTATCCTATATGGGGTTTGTTGAGCTTCTTGGATGGCCAGCTTTTCATCTTTCATGATACTGGGGAAGTTTTCTGTCAGCAGTTCTTCAATGATCCTCTCTGTGTCTTCTGTTTTCTCCCCATTCTGGAACTCCGATCACTCACAGATTTTTCCTTTTTTTTTTAATCCCACGTAATTCTCAGGGTTTCTTCATTTTTCTTCGTTCTTTTTTCTGATTTTTCCTCAGAGTTGTATCCAAGTATTTGTCTTCAATTTCACTGAACCTATCTTCCATCGTTTCAAACCTGCTCCTCAGCCCCTCTATGACACTGTTCATTTCTGAAATCTTGTTGTTTATCTTTTAGATTTCTAGTTATTGTTTTTGTATGATTTCTAGTTGTGAATTTATCTTAGCATTTTGTTCCTGTATTATTTTTTTGAATTCTTCCACTTTTTTGTCTGTATTTTCCATGAATTTGTCTATTTTTTCCTCATTTTTGTCTGCTTTTTGCTTCAACTCTTGGATAATTCTGAATATTAGAGATTTGAATTCCCTATCAGTTAGGTCTAGTGCCTCCTCTTCTACTGGAAGGTCATCTGTTGTTTTATTTTGGACGCCTACTGGAACCATCCTGTCCTGTTTTTGTAAATGTTTTGATATTGTCTGCTGTCTTCGGGGCATTCAGTGGTTATTTTCCTTGTTTATTGATTGTAGATTTGTTTGTTTTGTCCTGCTTTTTCGTTTTATTTGGTTACGTCTGAGCAGGTGGGCTGTGCATTCTTTGTTGTTTGCTCATCTGTGGGTGCAATACTTTTCACCTCCTTCTCCAATGGACAGGGTCAGTCACTCAGGTATGGTACAGCAGGGCAGGTCCAGCTGAAGGGGAGTTGCTGGAATAGGTTTTTCATGGCACGTACCAGGGCTGACAGTGTGGACCGGGAATCAGTGCAGGGCATGTTCCCATAGGCCGTGCTTGTGCTGCTTCGGAGTGTGATGTTCAGCGCATGGTGCAGATAGGCAGGAAGGAGGGGGTAGATTGTGATGTGTAGAGCTAAGGTGGGTATGGGAAAGATGAGAGAAAGGAGAGAGGAACAGGAGCCAAAAACATACACACAAACAAAAAAGAGTGCTAAGCGAGCTTGCTATTGGAGAGATGAGAGACTGAGAAATGGGGAAAAACAAAAATGAAAAAAAAGAAAAAGGGTAAAAGAAAAAAATGAATAAATTGAGAAACTGGAAATGAAGAAAGACAAAAAGGGAATAAGAGAGAGAAGAAAACAAAACAAAGAAATGAAAAAAAAACAAAAAAATCCAAAAAAAAACCAACAAGGAAAAAGAAATGCCCCCAGGATGTCCCCGTGCATCTGCGCAGAGTAAGGGGACTAGCCTCCAAGTCGCATGATACTGCCTGACTAGAAGGGGCTCCCAAGCCGAGAAAAGAAAAAGAAAACCAATCAAAACAGAACAAATCAGAGCAAACAAACAAAAAAGCCCAGGGGGTCGCATCAGCGTAGCGGCACAGGCCAGGAAGCAGTTTCATGGTCGAGCAGTGTTTCACAGCCTCTCAGGAAGAAGGAAAGATGGCACACCGAACCAGGTATTTGAGAGAAAGGAGGGGGAGGTGGTGAGAGGTAAGGAAGAAATCTAAAGAAGCGGAAAAAAGCAACACCAGCAGCCAACAAATGGCACTCAGAGAGCTGGCCAGTGCAGGCAGGTGGAATCCAAGCGGCACTGAGGGGAAGGTCGTGCTTCCCGGCCAAAAGACTGTGGCTGCAGGAAGCGGAGGAGACTGAGTCGGGGTGAAGGGGGGGGGGGGGGGCGGGAAAGCCTGTATCGTGGGTTACCGGTTGTTCTGTCTCTTGCTGGAAGCTTGTGAAGCTGCTTTCTTGTACCTCCTGTTTGCTGATCTCCGATAGGAGTCCAAGATGGCGGATCCGTGTTGCAGTAGCTGATAGGGGACCTCTGCATGCATCTCTCTTTGTGCTCTGTTCTTGGTCAGTTTCTTATTCCATTCAGTGCTTTGCTGAGTTCTTTATCTCTTTAGTCCATGCTTAGGGTTTCAGGATTGACATGTGACTCTGTCTGAGTCAGTTTTTCTGATCTTTGCTGCAGAGGGACAGCGTGGTGCTTCTGACTATAGCGCCATGTTGCCCAGAAGTCCCAGGTTACATTTATTTACCTGGAAGAATTCTTAAGCTCCAGAATTAAGATATTTCCAGGCTTAATACTTCATGTTAATTTAGAAATTTCATAGCCTAGCCCTATCAGACATGATAATAATATCTATATCTATGTGAAAGGATAAAGAGGAAAGCTAACATTTTTCAGCTTTAAATGTGATGTGGATGGAAAACACTTCTACGATCTAGGGATCTTGTCAAGAGACAATATGCAAAAGATGGGCACACCAAGTAGTTGAAGAGGTGCCCTAAGAGACACATCAATATTACACATCAAGTACAGCATAACCATACTGCATCCATTTTTATTTTCAATTTAATCTAATGGGGAATTCCTAACATAAGAACTAATCCTTTTTAAAAAATTAAAATCAATAGGCAAAAATTATTTACTTTTTCAGTCCTCTGTGTTAAAGCAAAAGATTACAGCATTATCAGTAATTAATATCAGTAATGTAAATAACAATTCACACAATATATAAAACTACATCTTCCTTGGAAACAAACATTATACTTCCATTATAATTTCAATGCTTATGGCACCATGCTGTAAATACAAAGGATGCAAACATTCACTTACCATGTACATTGGGGATCCACACAGTGTTGCAGCCATCATATTACTATGTAGGTAACGAGCAAACCCAAAATCCGCTATTTCACAAAATAAAAAGTAGAAAAACAAATGATACATTTGTTCATACTTAACATAGATTATATGATTCTTCAAGACACAAGAGAGTATAAAATAATTATTCTTCTAACAACCAACAGGAAAGCTTTAAAAAAAAAATTTAGCATCACAAACTGCTTCAAAAACTTCAGAAATATAAGAGCACAAAAAAACTGCCAAAGAGGCTGAACTAGATGATCTCTTAGATCCTGTTACATTAAAATACCATGAGCTATAATGAATCAGAGTTATTAAAGCTGCCAGCAATCATAAGACATCAGCTTCCCACTCAAGAAGAGGAGCAGGACTTGCTGATGAGATTGACATTAAGAGCTGTTTTGGCCCTTTGGCCCTGTCTAAGAGATTCAGCATATGCTGCCAATAGCAAATCTAAACGTAGCTCAATGAATTCAAGAAAAATTACAAAATTGCATCAATACAATTTATCCTTCTCACAAAGCTGAACTAAAATTAACTAAAAATACCAAGTCTCAGAAACCTACTTTGCATGAAACAATGCATGGCCATTTACCTATTTTGATGCAGATACCACTGACATGTGACTTTCTGCGACTGGCATAGGACAACAAGATGTTCTGTGGTTTAAGATCCCTATGGATTATTCCTTTGCTGTGCAGGATTCTCATGGCAGCTGCAATCTGATGCAAAAACACTCTGATAGTATCTTCATTGAGAGTACCTTTAGCTGGTAGAAAAGCAGTCACAAAAAAACATTTAAGCACAAAAAACCAAATACTACCTGCACATTCCCTCAGCAGAAATGAGTTGTTAAGGAGACACAAACTGGGATTCACATTTACTAACTTTTTACTTTAATAATTTAAGTCTATGAAAAGATACCAGATTTCCCAAAATGTTTAATTTGTTATAAAAAGAACTGATTTATGTTTTCATCTTTTGTTTCCACTACTGTTAATTTTTTGTTCTTCCCTTCCTTATTTTTACTGCTGCATCTACATTACCCCAAAATACAACAGAAATGTGAGTCTCCTTTACCAGACAAAAAAAGTCCTTCTTCATATTTGTCAAGTATCTAGGATAAATGTCCACATTTAATTCTAACCATTACATGATTACATGAGTATAAACTAACAAGAGGTGCAAGTCTTGGGTGGAGAGACCTGGGCATGACTGCTCCTTGTCTAGTGATGGAAGCCCCTGTCTAGGATCTATGCTCTCACATCTTGTCTTTCCTTTCCTCTCCACTGCTGCCCTATCACACCTGTCAAAACTGAAGATACCTTTAAGAAGAAATGTTTTAACTCCTATAACGATGTAGTATGAACATTGTGAAAAATAGTCATTATTCAGTAATACAGTATTTACATGTGTATGCTTTAGAGTGCAGTGGTTAACAGCTTGGATTGGAGTCAGGCTGTCTTTGTTCAAATTCCAGTTCCTCCCCTCAGTGTGACTCTGAGCCCATTTCCTCATCTACAAAGAGTAGATAACAGACTAACCACATGGAGTTGCTGTGCCAATTAAACAAGATAACACATTTAATGATAGAAAGAATTTAGAAAAAGTCCTGGCAGACAGTAAGTACTCAAATGTAGTAAGTATGCAAATACAAACATTTTTATTACAATGGATCTAAAAGTCACGACTCAACAATTTCATTGCTGTTGTTAGCTATCATCCAGGATTTCGACTCACAGTGACTCCATGTGATTTAATAGCTATGAACTTATTCTAAATCCTCTGTAAATATACTTGTGCCCATATGAGTCTTAGACTGTGTTCTATATAACCTCTCCATATTCAATTAAGATAAAAATAACATTAACACATGGAATAAGTGAAGTATTAGTTCTAAAATAATTTCAATGACATAGTGACATTTTACGTCCTTAACGTCTTCAAACAAAAAATCCTTATAGTGTAAAAGTATCAAATACTTTTTTATTTGAAGACTGTTTATGACCTATCCTCCCTTTTTTTATCTTTGAGTTTCTTTCCTGGTACTCACTGTAAAAAATTTAAAATACACCAAAATATATAATATAAAAAGTAAAATATTCAATAGTCTCATCCCTTAGAGATGAACACTACTAAAAATTTGGGATGTATTTTCTTCCAGATCTACCTTCTTGCACATACTAATATACAACTATTGCATTTAGAGTGGGTGGGTGAAATCAGTAACTAGAGCTTTATTTCTGTAAGGTTTTACTTAAATTACACTGTAACAATTGAAATGTATACTGTATTTTCTTTCATTTCATACACTTACTTTTCATTCTAGGACTCTGCTACTTTAAATGACTGTAGCTGCTTATTACAAACATGTTTGCCCCATTATAACTATTGAATATATGTAAAATTATTTGACTCAGAGTATAAACGTTCCCACAGGAGAAAAACTGATTTAGTTTAAGCTGTTTGTGGGCACAAACTGTAGTATTCACATATTCCGATGAATGTGGGATGTGACTTCTCAATACAATTCCAGAAAGTGAAATTTCCAGGTAAAGAACTTAATCCTTTTAAAAGTAATG
Organism: Dugong dugon; assembly: GCA_030035585.1. Classification (NCBI taxonomy): domain Eukaryota; kingdom Metazoa; phylum Chordata; class Mammalia; order Sirenia; family Dugongidae; genus Dugong; species Dugong dugon. The sequence continues at coordinate 205,867,460 of CM057460.1, forward strand.
CCAACATCAAAACTCGTTGGAATGAATGAATTCTGAGCAAGTTAACACTGAGAATGCTCAGGCCTGGCTGCCACAGATTTAGTGTATTCTGCTAATTAATTTAGAACCTGTTTTATTTTAAACCTGCAATTGACAGAATTGTTTTCTATTTTTTTTAAATGTGAAAGGTGTTTTACTTATAGAGTAAATAAAAGACTAAATAACCATGTTGTCATATAAAAATTGGCACCAGACAGACCTTCTAGACCAGGGCTCTTCAACAGAAATATAATGTGAGCCACATATGTAACTTTTTAATTCTATGAAGTGTTCAAAATACAGTGTGTAGTTTACATTCACAGCACATCTCATTTGGGACTACCCACACTTCAAGCATTCAAGAGCCACATGAGGTTAGTGACTACTATACAGGACAGCACAGCTCTAGGAAGTTCCTTGAGAACCAGAAATTCTCTTGTATGTCTCCAAAAGTATTTTCAAACTACAAGTAAAACCCTTAAGGACTTGACACAGAGGAACCAGGAAAGGTTAATAACTTAATCAAAAATCACACAGCCATAAGGTGATATAAACACTAGAACTGTAACCACGCTCTCTTATCTGACTCCAACATTCAAGCTCTTAATAAGCCCTTCAATATTCGCTCTTATTGTAACAACATTGCTCTGGAATATCAAATGCAGAGTTCAACATCATGGACAAAACTGCTGTCAAAATTAAATTAAATCTGCTGCAACAGTAATAGTGCCTGTATTAGTGATCAGCGCTTCTGTTAATGAAGAAAGCTAATACGCTAATGAAGAATTTAAGATGATAAGGCGCCACTCAATCTGACCCCAGTAGAAAGGCACTTTCATCTGGAACACCAAGAACCTCAAAGGACCCAAGATTCAGAGACTGCCAAGTAACATCATGAAGACAGAAGCATAGCACTGAGAAAAAAGATAAACAAGATGAGTTAAGAAATGTGCTTGCTGTTTGCCCAACTTGAGTTTTTGGATATATTAGGAGGGGGCTTTACTGTTTTTATAAATTATTTTTCCATATTATTTTCCATTTGCATATTGTGGAAAATTTAGAAAATACAGAATGATATAAAGATTTATTTAAAACTCACACCCAGGCAGCTAACAGACACATGAAGAAATGCTCATGATCATTAGCCATTAGAGAAATGCAAATCAAAATTACAATGAGATACCATTTCACCCCAACAAGGCTAGCAGTAATCCAAAAAACCAAATAATAAATGTTGGAGAGGTTGTGGAGAGACTGGAACACTTATACACGGTTGGTGGGATGTAAAATGGTACAACCACTTCAGAAATCGATTTGGTGCTTCCTTAAAAAGCTAGAAATAGAAGTACTATATGATCCAGCAATCTCGCACTTGGAATATATCCTAAAGAAATAAGAGCCATCACACAAATACATACATGCACACTCATGTTCACTGCAGCACTGTTCACGATAGCAAAAAGATGAAAACAACCCAGATGCCCATCAACCGACAAATGGATAAACAAATAATGGTATATTCACACAATGGAACACTATGCAACAATAAAGAACAACGATGAATCTGTGAAACATAACATGAAGGAATCTGGAAGGCATTATGCTGAGTGAATTTAGTCAGTCACAAAAGAACATATATTTTATAAGACCACTATTATAAGAACTCAAGAAAACATTTAAACACAGAAAAAACATTCTTTAATGGTTACAAGGGTGGGGAGGAAGGGAGAGGGTTATTCACTAACCAGATAACAGACAAGAATTATCTTAGGTGAAAGGAAGGATAGCACACACTACAGGGGAAGTCAGCACAACTGGACTAAACCAAAGCTAAGACGTTTCCTGAGTACAACCAAACACTTCAAGGGACAGAGTAGCAGGGGCGGGAATCTGGGGACCATGCTTTCAGGGAACATCTAGGTCAGCCGGCGTAACAAAGTTTATTAAAAAAATGTTCTGCGTCCTACTTTGGTGAGTGGCGTCTGGGGTCTTAAAAGCTAGCAAGTGGCCATCTAAGATACATCAATTGTTCCCAACTCACCTGGAGTAAAGGAGAATGAAGAACACCAAAGTCACAAGGAAAGTATTAGCCCTAGAGACAGAAAAGGCCACATAAACCAGTTACTTCATCAGCCTCAGACCAGAAGAACACAGACAGTGCCCGGATACCACCAACAATCACCCTGACAGGGAACACAACAGAGTCCCTGATGGAGCATGAGAAAAGTGGAGTACAGAACTCAAATTCTAGCTAAAAAAAAAAAACAGAATTAATGGTCTGACTGAGACTGGAGGATCCCCAGAAAGCACGGCCCCCGGACTCTCTGTCAACCCAGAACTAAAACCATTCCCGAGGCCGACTCTTCAGACAAAGATTAGACTGGACTATGGGGCATAAAATGATACTCTTGAAGAGTGTGCTTCTTAGCTCAAGTAGATACACGAGACTGAATGGGCAGCTCCTGTTCGGAGACAAGATGAGAAGGCAGAGAGGGTCAGGAGCTGGTTGAACGGACATGGGAAATCAGGAGTGGAAAAGAGGAGTGTGCTATCACAGTACAGGGAGAGCAATTAGGGTCACATAACAATGTATGTATAAATTTTTGTATGCGAGATTAACTTGAATTGTAAACTTTCACTTAAAGTACAACAATAAAAAAAAAGAAAAATCACTCCTAACACATAGCAAAACACTAAAAATGGCTAGCTCTAGATATTTCCTTCTAACATTTTTTAACTTAAGTGAAACTGAAGTATTTTTGCAATTTTGCACCATGTCTTTCTCCTTAAAATTATGACAAGCATCTTCCCAACTTACTACAAACTATTTAAATTAATGGCTACATAGTGTTCTATCATTTTAGGAAAACATTTCCATACTAACCTACACTGACGCTGATAGAAATATTTCAATGAACATCTTAATATCATAAGAGATTTTTTTCTGTGTTCACAATTACTTGCTTAGAACAGACTCTATAAATGGAATATGAACATCAAAATTTCTATTACATATTGCCTAACTCTTTCTACCTGAGTAATGGAAGTGCCCATCTTACTACATTCTATCTACTATTACATCATTTAAAAAAAAAAAAACTGTCACTAAATTGACAGATTTGTAAAAAAGAATCTCAGGTGGGTAAAATACAAAAGCAATGCAGAGAGGCTTACACAGAGCTCCGAATTTATTTATAATTTCATTGTTGTTATTGTTTTAACTGTGGGGTATACCAGTGTTCTTTATATTATTCCTTTTAACAAAAAAAAACAAAAAAAAGCCCTGGCCCAGATGGCGTCCCTGGAGAATTCTAGCAAACATTCGGAGAAAGGCTTACACCAGTACTACTCAAACTATTTCAGAACACAGAAAAGGAAGGGATACTTCCAAATTCATTCTATGAAGCCAGTATAACCCTGATACCAAAACCAGGCAAAGATGCCACAAAAAAAGAAAATTACAGACCAATATCTCTCATGAACATAGATGCAAAAATTCTCAACAAAAATCTAGCCAACAGAATTCAGCATCATATCAAAAAAATAGTACACCGCGACCTAGCAGGATTCATATCAAGTATGCAAGCATGGTTCAACATTAGAAAATTAATCAACGTAATCCACCACATAAATAAAGGGAAAGAAAAGAATCACATGATCATCTCAACTGACACAGAAAATGCATTCAACGAAGTCCAACACCCATTCCTGACAAAAACTCTCAATAAAATAGGTATAAAAGGGAAATTTCTCAACATAATAAAGGGCATCTATGCAAAACCAGGAAAGCCTGGTGGTGTAGTAGTTAAACGCTACAGCAGCTAACCAAAAAGGTTGGCAGTTCAAATGTACCAGGAGCTCCTTGGAAACCCTATGGGGCAGTTCTACTCTGTCCTATAGGGTTGCTGTGAGTCTGGATTGACTCGACAACAACTTTTTTTTTTTTTTTTTTTAATGCAAAACCAATGGCCAACATCATTCTTAATGGAGAGAGGCTGAAAACATTCCCCTTGAGAACAGGAACAAGACAAGGATGCCCTTTATCACCACTCCTATTTAACATTGTGCTGGAAGTCCTAGTTAGAGCACTAAGGCAAGAAAAAGAAATAAAGGACATCTGTCCTTTAAACTGTCCCTATTTGCAGATGATATGACATAGAAAACCCTAAAGACTCCACGAGAAAACTACTGGAACTAATTGAAAGATTCAGCAGAGTAGCAGAGCACAAGATTAACATACAAAAATCAGTTGGATTCCTATACACCAACAAAGAGAACGATGAAAAGGAAATCAGGAAAACAATGCCATTTATAATAGTCCCTAAAAAAATAAAATACTTAGGAATAAATCTAACCAGGGATGTAAAAGGCCTATACAAAGTAAACTATAAAACACTACTGCAAGAAACCAAAAGAGATCTACATAAATGGAAAAACATACCACACCCATGGATAGGTAGACTCAACATTGTGAAAATGACAATTCTACCCAAAGCAATTTACAAATACAATGCAATCCCAATCCAAATACCAACAACATTCTTCAAAGAGATGGAAAAACTAATCATTAACTTTATATGGAAAGGGAAGAAGCCCAAATAAGTAAAGCACTATTGAAGAAGAAGAATAAAGTAGAAGGACTCACACTACCTGACCTCAGAACCTACTATACAGCTACGGTAGTCAAAACAGCCTGGTACTGGTACAACGACAGATACATTGACCAATGGAGAATTGAGAACCCAGATGTAAATCTATCCACCTGATCTTCAACAAGGGCCCAAAGTCCATCAAATGGGGAACACACAGTCTTTTTAACAAATGCTGCTGGCAAAACTGGATGTCCATCTGCAAAAACATGAAACAGGACCCCTAACTCACCCCATACACAAAAACTAATTCAAAATGGATCAAAGACCTAAATATAAAGCCAAAAACTATAAAGTTCACAGAAGAAAAAATAGGATTAACGCTAGAGGCCCTAATACACGGCATTAACAGGATACAAACCATAACCAAAAACACAAAAACTCCATAAGCTAGATAACTGGGATCTTCTAAAAATTAAACACTTGGGCTCATCAAAAGACTCACCAAAATAGTAAACAAAGAACCTACAGACTGGGAAAAAATTTTTGGACATTACAAGTCAGACAAAGGTTTAATCTCTAAAATCTACAAGAAATTCTAACATTTCTACAACAAAAAGACAAATAATACTATTAAAAAATAGGCAAAGGAAATTAACTTCACCAAAAAAGACATTCAAGTGGCCAACAGACACATGAGGAAATGCTCACGATCACTAGCTAATAGAGAAATGCAAATCAAAACCACAATGAGATACCATCTCACTCTGGCATTACTGGCACGAATCAAAAAAGCTGGAAATAACAAATGTTGGAGAGGCTGCAGGGAGATTGGAACTCTTATGCACTGCTGGTGGGAATGCAAAATGGTACAACCATTTAGGAAAACGATATGGCGCTTCCTTAGATAGCTAGAAATAGAAATACCATACGATCCAGCAATCCCACTCCTAGGAATATATCCTAGAGAAATAAGAGCCACCACATGAATAAACATATGTACACCCATGTTCACTGCAGCATTGTTCACAATAGCAAAACGATGGAAACAACCTAGATGGCCATCAACAGATGAATGGATAAACAAACTATGGTACGTACACACAATGGAGTATTATGCAACAATAAAGAACGATGATGAATCTGCGAAGCAGATCATAACATGGACCATACAGGAAGACATTATGCTGAGTGAAGTAAGTCAATCACAAAAGGACAAATATTGCTTGAGACCACTACTGTAAAAACTCATGAAAAGGTTTACACACAAAAAGAAGCAATCTTTGATGGTTACAAGGGATGGGAGGGGTGGGGGGGAACACTAAATAGACAATAGATAAGTGCTAACTTTGGTAAAGGGTAAGACAGTACACATTACTGGGGAAGCCAGCACAACTTGTACAAGGAAAGGTCATGGAACCTCCATAGACATATCCAAACTCCCTGAGGGACCGAATTGCTGGGTGGAGGGCTGTGAGGACCTTGGTTTCGGGGAACATCTAGCTCAATTGGCATAACATAGTTTATAAAGAAAATGTTCTATATTCTACCTTGGTGAGCAGCGTCTGGGGTCTTAAAAGCCTGTGAGTAGCCATCTAAGATACTCCACTGGTCTCACCTCTTCAGGAGCAAGGAAGAATAAAGAAAACAAGATACAAGGGAAAGATTAGTCCAAAGGACTAATGGACCACAACTACCACGGCCCGCACCAGACTGAGTCCAGTACAACTAGATGGTGCCTGGCTACCACAACTGACTTCTCCGACAGGGATCAGAACACAGGGTCCCAGACAGAGCTGAAGAAAAACGTAGAACAAAATTCTAACTCACAAAAAAAGACCAGACTTACTGGACTGACAGAGACTGGAGAAACCCTGAGAGTATGGCCCACGACACCCTTTTACCTCAATAATGAAGTCATTCCTGAGGTTCACCTTTCAGCCAAAGATTAGACGGCCCCATAAAACAAAATGAGACTAATGGGGCACAACAGCCCAGGGACAAGGACTAGAAGGCAGGAGGCGACAGGAAAGCTGGTAATAGGGAAACCAAGGTCGAGAAGGGAGAGTTTTGACATGTTGTGGGGTTGTTAACCAATGTCATAAAACAATATGTGTACTAACTGTTTAATGAGCAACTATTTGTTCTGTAAACCTTCATCTAAATTAAAAAAAAAAAAAAACACCCATTGCCACTGAGGCGATTCCAACTCACAGAGACCTTGTAGGATAAGAGTAGAACAGCCCTATAGGGTTTCCAAGGCTGTAAATCTTTATAGAAGGAGACTGCCACATCTTTCTCCCCAGGAGCAGCTGGTGCATTCAAACTGCCAACCTTTCAGTTAGCAGCCGATCGATTAACTACTGCGCCACCAAGGCTCCTTATTATTCTCTTTATGGCCTTTAAATGTCTGCAATATTGTATATCTTAAAGATTTTTTAAAGTATCTCATTTGTAATTGCATTCCATGAATTGCTAGGTGAAACTGAACATTTTTAATATGTTGTTTCTCTTATGTAATCTTTCCATAAGCTCTCTGCATGTATCTACTAAAGTCTTAAGTGCTTTCACCATCAATTGGTATGATCTATTTAAAGACTGAGTATATTAACCTTTTGCTAATTTTTACATGTTCTCCTTGCATCTTTAAGAGGTGAACAATAAATGCTGGCCTCACTAGCATCATAATACTTTGAAGGGATAAACTGATCTGAATACTTCATATCATACGAGTATGCATTTTGGCTACAGGATTTCAACCATCATCTAATATTAGAATCTTACCTTAGTGCCAAGAAAGAATTTCCATGTTACCCTCAAAGCTCTCATAGTGGCTTTTTTTTTTTTTTTTTTAATTTACAAGAAACTTCCACATTGATAAACACATACTTGGATACATTCTTCCATTATGACTTTTTATTTTGAAAGAAATGAAAGAGAGTAAAAGGTTCACTGATAACAACTCAGACAAATTTTTTAAAGGAAATTCTACTTGGTTTCTTCTCTCCTAGGGAGAGGACCAAGCTCTCAAACACTGTCAGAGAGATGCAAATATAAAGGTAAGTGCTTACACATAAGTAAAGTTTAGAACAAAACTACAACAAAAAACAGGTGGCCAACAAAGTGACCAAAAGTTAAACAAAGAAACAAGTATTTATTGAATTACTTATATACAACTGCAGGAAACAGGTGAAGCCTATTTCAAAAGTAGCTCTCAGGATTAAACAGACTACAGTATTATCCTTACTGAACACTGACATACATAAAAAATTACCTTGCAAATAATCTGCCAGGTCTCCACCATTGCAATACTGATATATAAAAGAAAAAGTAGTTAAAATAAGCATACCGATTCAAGAGTAATTCAATCCATTATCACTTAATTTTAATTTAAAAAACATTTTTATATAATGTAAGTCTAGTCTGAAAAAGATTTTAATTATAGGATAAAAAATTTTTAATTTAGGATAAAGTCTAAATTACTGAACTGACTTTCTTATAACTCAAGTTTTCAAATAATAACCCACTGTCAATTTTAAAGTACATATTAATCATAAGGAATTTGAAACAGTCATTCATCACTTAATGTCCATGATATGTTCTGAGATTTGGACGTTATGTGATTGAACGTGGTGCGAACACCTTATTATTTGCGGGGGCAAATAACCTCCTTGTACAATTTACTGTCTCCTTATACACCTGGCAGCGCAACTGCTTTGTATACGAGACATAAGATACATATGTTGTATGCAGGAAGCTGTTGTGTTCTTTACGTCTGGTTATGTCCGCTACATCCCATTCTCCCGTCAGGATTTCTGAACTCTATTACAACTTTATGGGACCACAGACATATATGAGCTTGGATGTTCCCTGAATGGCATTATGCAGCACATGACAATAAATTAAACAGAAGCTTGTATACTACCTACCTCCATCACCAGAAAGACACAGTTGGGTAATTCCTGAAAAGTAAACATTAAAAATCATTTAGATTGGAAAAAAAAATGAAACACAAAATCTTAAAACAATGTTAATAAAAATTATATATATATATATATATATATATATATATATATATATATATACACGTTATTAAATAAAATCACAAAATCCATTAGAAAGTGAAATTTTTTAAATTCTGAACACAACAATTAAAGTATATCATCTTTATAGCCAAATCAAGTTTTGATTAACACTAATGTAGCCATCAATAAGTTCAATTTTGCTTAAGGGAAGAACACAGAAAGAAAGATTCATCTTTTGCTTATGATTGACCTAAAAGAATACCTAAGACAAAATGCATGGTGAATTTACCACTTGTGAAAAAGGAAGAATTCTCTGGTCCTCAGGGAAGCACTTCTACTTCAAAAAGTTTACGATTTAGGGCAGCAAAATGAATTGATAATCTTCCTTAGCAAGGCTAACTGCACAATCTGATTCTGGAACATATGACCCAGGATGCTTAGTTTTTTGTTTTCTGGTTTTCATGTTTGTTTACCCTGAGCAATCACATTACCAAGGAATTGCTGGCAAAGGGAAGATATTTCATCACGTCTTGGTAACAGACTGATTTTAATGAACTGATTTGAGGAATTTTACAGTCTCTCAAATTTTTACAGCTCCAGGTAGGTTGCCTGAGTTAAGTAATTCAAAGACTGATTAGCTGACTCTTCAATGACAATTTTCATAATGTTAATTAAATTTAAAACTGGGCTTCCCTATGGCTTAAAGAGTCCTAGTAGCACAGTGGTTAAAGCACTCAGCTGCTAACCAAAAGGCTGGCAGTTCTAACCCACCAGCCTGCTGAGGGAGAAAGACGTGGCAGTCTGCTTCTGTAAAGATTTCAGCCTCAGAAACCCTGTGGGCAGTTCTACTCTGTCCCATAGGGTCGCTGTGAGTCAGAATCAACTCAATGGCAGCAGGTATGGCTTAACTTGAGCCAGTGCTCAAATGTGAATCAAGACATAGCTTTTTCAAGTAGCAGTTGACTCACCAAGATCCTAAACTCAAGGGTAAGGTGCTCTGGCAGGAAAAAGAAGGGAGCGCAGAGCAGAGTGGGGACAGGTCTAGATCAGTACTACTCAGAGAACAAGTCAAGGACCAGTGCCAGTCAGTGCACTGTTTGCTACTCATCCAAAATGAGATAATTACAGAAATTAAGAGCAATAATCACATTTAAATCAATCTGGCAGAATAATTTTAGGTCTGTTAAATCTAATAAAAACTTTGGATTTCTATTTGTCTTCTCCTTTAATTTCATTTTTTTATAACAATTTACTTTTATTATATTTTATAAAACTATCACTTCACAACAGATTACAAATAAAAACTGATCCTTTACAAAAGTTAGTCTACAGCACTTCTGGGCAAACGGTAGCAACACAAGAGAATGCCACAAAGCTGCTTCAGCACATTCACCAGGATCTTGGACATCACAATTCAAAAACTGAATGCTAAATTATGTCTCAAGAAACTGAATGACTTAGGATGATCTGCTTATTTCTCAAGAGAACTAGATAAAACATTAAAATATATTACACCCATTTCTTTGACACCTCAGAGATATATGTACATCCAGAAGAATGGACAATTCCATCCACTCTCTGCTAGCGAATGAGGAGCCACAGTTCTTGCAGAACCAGGATCATGTGCATGGAGAGCCAGACTGCAAGCCTAAAACAAATGTTTGGCTTCCCTAACAGCAGAACTCCCATAACAAATCAGGAAGGCGGTAGAGCCAGCTCCCAGCCAGCTACAAGATCAAGTCTGTAAGAACTACTTATTTCTCTTTATCATAAATAAAAATATATTTATAAGAGTTAAATCATCTCTATTGTGAACACTGTTGCTGTTGGTACTATGGAGTCAGCACCCGACTCATGGCGACCCCATGCACAACAGAACCTGCACCAGTCCTGCACCATCCCATGATCGGGTACGAACTGGACTGTTTTGATCCATAGGGTTTTCACTGGCTGGTTTTCAGAAGATCGCCAGGCCTTTCTTCCTAGACCATCTTAATCTGGAAGCACCACTGAAACCTGTTTAATATCGTAGCAACAAACAAGCCTCCACTGACAGATCAGCGGTGACTACACAAGAGATGCGCTGGCCATGAATTGAACCTGGGCTCCCTTATGGAAGGTGAGAATTCTACCACAGAATCACCACTGTCCTCATCTAAAAAACTTACAGATGCCAAATATAATATATGAAAACTAGTTCCAGCTTAGAGTTGCAAAATACAATATAGGAAAGCCAGGACTAGTTTACTGACCTGACACAATTCAACACAGGTAAGCTGAAAACAGGGCTTCGAATCAGTTGGTTCCAGTTCAAACTCCTGCCGAGAATTCGCATTTTCACCCCACATATATTGAATCAGAATCTGCATTTTAACAAGATCCCCAGGTGACTCTTGTTGTTAAGTGCCATGGAGTCGGTTCAGAATCATAGTGACCACATGTACAACAGAACAAAACACTGCCCAGTCCTCTGTGAACCTCACAATTGTTGTTATGCTTGAGGCCACCACTGCAGCCACTGTGTCAATCCATCTCATACAGGGTCTTCCTCTTCTTCACTGTCCCTCTATACTTTACCAAGCATGATGTCCTTCTCCAAGGACTGATCCCTTCCGATAACATGTCCAAAGTATGTGAGACACAGTCTTGCTTCTAAGGAGCATTCTGGTTGTACTTCTTCCAAAACAGACTTGTTCGTTCTTTTGGAAGGCAGTCCATGGGATGTTTAATATTCTTTGCCAACACCATAATTCAAAGGCATCAATTCTTCTTCAGTCTTCCTTATTCATCATCTAGCTTTTGCATGCGTATGAGGAGAGTGAAAACACCATGACTTAGGTCAAGCGCACCCTAGTCTTCAAGGTGACATCTTTGCTTCTTAACACTTTAAAGAAGTCTTTTGCAGCAAATTTGCCCAGTGCAAGTCTTTTGATTTCTTGACTGCTGCTTCCATGGGTGTTGACTGCGGATCGAAGTAAAATGAAATCCTTGACAACTTCAATCTTTTCTCCGTTTATCATTACGTTGCTTACTGGTCCAGTTGTGAGCATTTCTGTGTTCTTTATGTTGAGGTGTAATCCATAATGAAGGCTGTGGTCTTTGATCTTCATCAGAAAGTGCTTCAAGTCCTCTTCGCTTTCAGCAAGCAAGGTTGTGTCATCCATATAACACAGGTTGTTAATGAGTCTTCCTCCAACCCCGATGCCCCGTGCATCTTCATATAGTCCAACTTCTCGGTTTATCTGCTCAGTATAGACTGAATAAGTATAGTAGAAGGATTCAACCCTGACACACCTTTTCTGACTTTAAACTACACAGTATCCCCTTGTTCTGTTCAAACGACTGCCTCCTGATCCACGTACAGGTTCCTCATGAACACAATTAAGTGTTTTGGAATTCCCATTCTTCACAATGCTATCCATAATTTGTTACGATCCACACAGTTGAATGTCTTTGCATAGTCAGTAAAACAGATAAACCCCTTCCTGGTGTTTATTCTCTGCTTTCAGCCAGGATCCATCTGACATCAGCAATGATGTCCCTGGTTCCACATCCTCTTCTGAATCAGGCTTGAATTTCTGGCACTTCCCTGTCGATATACTGCTGCAGCCACTTTTGAATGATCTTCAGCAAAATTTTACTTGCATGTGGTATTAATGATATTGTGCCATAATTTCTGCATTCGGTTGGATCACCTTTCTTGGAATAGGCATAAATATGGTCCTCTTCAAGTTGGTTGACCACGTAGCTGTCTTCCAAATTTCTTGGCATACACGAGTGGGTACTTCCAGCGCTGTATTCATTTGTTGAAATATCTCAATTCATTTTCCATCAATTCCTGGAGCCTTGTTTTTTGCCAATACCTTCATTACATCTTGGACTTCTTCCTTCAGTACCATTGGTTCCTGATCATATACTACCTCCTGAAATGACTGAACGTCCACCAGTTGTTTTTGGTATAGTGACTCTGTGTATTCCTTCCATCTGCTTTTGATGCTTCCTGTCTCATTTAATATCTTCCCCATAGAATCCTTCAATATTGTAACTCAAGGCTTGAATTTTTTCTTCAATTCTTTCAGCTTGCAAACTGTCAAACATGTTCTTCCCTTTTGGTTTTCTATCTCCAGGTCTTTGCACGTGTGATTCTTATGTATGATAAATTTTGAGAACCACTGCTGTACTAGTGGTTCTCAGAACTGATCCCTAACCAGCAGCATTAGCATCGCCTGGGAACTTGTTAGAAATGTAAATTCTCAGCAGGAGTTTGAACCAGAATAAATCAGCTGAAAAATCTTTTTTAAATCTTTATAATACTAATTACACCAAAGTTTCAAAAATATTTAGAATACATAAGACTGATCTCAAATAAACTTATAAATTGATAACCAAGTACCTACAAGATCTGAACCTGATCTGCCTATAACTCTCCAAATTGCCTAAGTCCTAACTCTTATTAATAGTTGCACAGAGAGTAACATCCTCTTCTACAGCTAGCATCAAAACAGGTAAAAATCTGGGATAACTGCCTGGGCTTTTGGGAAAATAAGTTGAGTCCCTACATCGCTCTTTTGCACATAAACTCCAGAGACCAAAGATATAAATATGAAAAAATGACACTATATGTACTAGAACAAAACATGGGGGAATATTTTTATAATCTCAGGATGAAAAAATCCTTACAAGATATGAGACCTGTTGTTGTGTGCCATCAAGTCGATTTCAACTCACAGTGACCCTATAAACCAAACCAAACCCATTGCCGTCGAGTCGATTCTGACTCTTAGTAACCCTACAGAACAAGGTAGAACTGCCCCATGAGGTTTCCAAGAAGCGGTTGGTAGATTTGAACTGCTAACCTTCTGGTTAACAGCTGAGCTCTTAACCATGGCAGTCATTAAAGAACTGTGAGATAAATTTAACTATGTAAGAACTTGCAAATATCAAAAAGAGGCTAAAATAAGACCCCAAAAAAAAAAAAAAAAACGCAACTACAAGCAAATTGGGAAAAATATTTTAATAGATATGACAACGTGACAGAGATCTGTCGACTCTGATTCCCTCTTCTTCACCTTCTACAACCCAAGTACCCAAATTCTATCAATTCTATCTCCTAAATATCTTGGCAATCTGTCTGGGCCTCTTCACCTCTACTGGTGCCATCATTACCTCTCATCCAGATACTGCAACTGCCTCTAAGTAATTGCCCCATTTTTCAGTTTTCTACATAAAGAAACCACTATGCCAATTAATTTATAATGGGAGAATATTCCCTTCTCTAACCATAATGGTTAAATCTGATTCTCAGATTATATGCATTCCTTTCTTGGCATAAAAGTACCTGGAATGCAAAATCATAATCATGAAATTACCAAATGATTATAGAAAGAAAGCGAGCAAAAGTGGATACTCTTTTTTCCCCTTCCAGAAAGAAAATTGCTTTTTATCTTGATTATAAAATATATGCTTACTGCAAAAAATTAATACATAAAAGTTGAAGGAAGAAAGTAAAAATCACTTTAATCTCGCCATGCTAGAGATCATGAACATAGTTATACATACTCATACACACTCACATGCAAAGGAAGCATGCACTTGCTGGTTTTTTATTATGGCCTTTTTTTTTTTTCCCTGAATGTAATTCTTTCTCACTTTTTTGCTGTTATGGATTGAATTGTGTCCACCCCACAAATGTATGTTGGAATCCTAACCCCTGTACCTGTGGATGTAATCCCATTTGGGAATAGGGTTTTGTTATATTAATGAGGCCATATCAGTGTATGGTATGTCTTAAACCTAATAACTTTTACGATATAAAATAGCAGATTAGACACAAAGATAAACAAGCACAAATGAGGGAAACATAGATGCCACGTACAGAACACCAAGGTTACAGAAGCTGAGACAAGGAATATTACCCAAGAATGGACAAAGAAAGAAAGCATCCTCCAAGAAATTCAGTGCTCTGAGTTTGGACTTCTAGCCTCCTAAACTCTGAGTAAATAAATTTCTATTCGTTAAAGCGATTCACTTGTGGTACTTCTGTTACAGCAACACTAGATAAATGAGACACTTACCTTCATCTCTTCCCTCCAAGTAGCCATTCCCTTACTAAGGAACATTCACTTGTTTCCAGTTTTGGCCATTATAAGCAATGCTACAAATAATGATTCTTGTACATATATTCAAATTCTCCTGCTTTTATAGCTACAGGGTAAGATGCCCAGGATTCGCGGTTGCTAACTGCATAAAAGAGCACGCACGTTTTTAATGATAACAGATACTCCTCTTCATTCAAATGTTTTTTAACTACCTACTAAACACAAAACACTAGCTGCTCCTTGGAAACCCTATGGGGCAGTTCTATTCTGTCCTATAAAGTCACTATGAGCTGGAATCGACGCAATGGCAACGGGGTATTTTTGGTTTTATGCACAAGACGGAGCCCTGGTGGTGTGGTAGTTAAGCGTTTGGCTGCTAACCAAAAGGTCAACAGTTTGAACCCACCAGACGCTCCTTGGAAACCTCATGGGGCAGTTCTACTCCGTCCTATAGGGTCACTATGAGTTGGAATTGACAGGAATGTGTTTTTTTCTTTTTTTACACAAGACACTATTCTAGACACTGAGATTATAAAACCAAAAACCAAACCTGTTGGCATCACGTTTCACCCACATAGTGAAAGTGTTCACCACAGATTAGAAAGTAAGCACAGGAAAGCCCGTGCTTACCTTGCTTACCGGATCATCCGCCCTGGTCAAGAACAGACAATGAACAAAATAAATAAGTAACTATGTAGAAGAATGCCCGCGTAGGTGAAGCAGCAGCAAGCTGCAGAATAGTAGGAAATTGAGTCAGAGGGATGACAGGGTCAGGCTCTGTGAGGCCTCATGGGTTACAATAGGGACTTTGGATTTTATTCTGAGAGAAATGGGGAGCCATTGCAGGGTTCTGAGAAAAGGAGAAACATGCCCTGACTTGCACTTTAACAGGATTACTCTGACTGCATTGTTGAGAATACTCTTAGCGGAATGGAGAAAAAGAACAGAAATAGATACTGCCAGAAAGCATTCAAAAAATGTTTTAACAATTCACACTGCTTCCAATGACGCAAAAGAATACACCTACTTCCCAATTCTACCAGTAAAAATTACAGTACTTTTTAGTTACTGCCAATTGGATAGGTGAGACATGACATCTCACATCTTACTTTAATTTACATTTCCTTGACTATTTGTTCATGAATATCATTTCATACATTAGACATTTTACTCACTCATATGAGAACTAACAATTTATATCCTTTATTTTCCCTCTGGATTGTCTTTTTACGACCAATTTGTGGTAGGATTTATATATTTTGGATTTTAGCATATTATCTGTTGTGCTGTAAACAGTTTCTAAAACTATTACTTCTCCATTGCCTGGTTTTTGGTTTTTGTTTGTTTGCATTTTACTGAGGTGTTATTCACATACACTAACACACAAATTTAAGTGTACAGTTTGATGAGTTGTGACAAATATATACACCCATGCTACTACCCCTCCAGCAAAACACAGAACATTTCCATTACCCCTGAAAGTCCTCTTATGCCCCTCTGCAGTCAATCCCCACTACCAAGAAGCAACTTCTATTCTAATATCCCCAATTTCTATCACCACAGCTGAGTTCTGTTTCTTCTTGAAATCCACAAAAACAGAATCATTCAGTAGCTGTATGTGGCTGGCTTTTTTTTCCTTAACGTAATATGTGAGATTCACATACATTAAGAAATGTACCATTTGTTCTTTTTTATGGCTGTCAAACTGTTAGCATTATTTACCATAAAACATGCTTTTAGAAAATTTTTTATGTCCCTACTTTTATACCTTCTGAGTTTCTTATACTGATTTATAATTATCTTCCTATCCCCTGGATTACATATGTTGTTGTTGTATGCCATCCAGTCGATTCTGACTCATAGCGACCTTACAGGACAGAGGAGAACTGCCCCACAGCATTTCCAAGGAGCAGCTGGTGGATTAGAACCACCGACCTTTCGGTCAGCAGCCTGAGCTCTTAACCACTTTGCCACCAGGGCTCCAGATTACATACAGTTATCTAAACACTATTCTAAGATCGTTATTGTTTGTTTCATATATTTAAGCCTATAATTAATTTTAAAATAATTTGGGAAAAGATGAGAGACAGGGATCCAACTTTATTCTCAGATGTTTCAGTTATGCTAGTACCATGTATTAAATAAATTCTTTTTCTTGCTATACTAAAAATTACTAAGAAGTAAACATTTATCCAGATCATAGGTTAAGTATTCCTAACACATAATACCTATATAATGGCCAGACTGCTCAAGGAGACACATCTTTGAAAAACTGACATGCTATCACTCTCCTGCTTTTCAGACACTTTGCTGGCTTTGTACTGCCCTTAGAATAAAGATCATATCTGGCCCCTGCTATCCTCTCCAGCATCACCTAGTGCTACTCTCTCCCTCACTCCTGTACTTCTGTCATACTGGCCTTCCTTTAATTCCTAAACTCAGGGATCCTTCCTGTCTTGTGGCCTTTACAGAAGGCTTCATCTGCTTGGGAAGCTTATTTGCTCTTCTTTCACCAATTCCTAGCCTAGCCTTCTCCCACTCATCCATCAAGTCTGTTTAAATACCATTTCTTCAGAAAGTCTTCTCTAGGGTAAGACAGTATACGTACTGGGGAAGCCAGCACAACTTGTTCAGGATAAGATCATGGAGGCTCCACAGACACACCCAAACTCCCAGAGGGAGCGAATTGCTGGGTGGAGAGCTGTGGGGACCATGGTCTCAGGGAACATCTAGCTCAATTGGCATAACACAGTTTATAAAGAAAATGCTCTACATTCTACCTTGGTGAGTAGCATCTGGGGTCTTAAAACCCTGTGAGCAGCCATATAAGATACTCCACTGGTCTCACCCCTTCAGGAGCAAGGGAGAATAAAGAAAACAAGATACAAGGGAAAGATTAGTCCAAAGGACTAATGGACCACAACTAATGGACCACAACTACCACAGCCTGCACCAGACTGAGTTCAGTACAATTAGATGGTGCCTGGCTACCACCACTGACTGCTCTGATAGGGATCACAACAGAGGGTCCTGGACAGAGCTGGAGAAAAATGTAGAACAACATTCTAACTCACAAAAAAAGACCAGACTTACTGGCCTGACAGAGACTGAAGAAACCCTGAGAGTATGGCCCCCAGACATCCTTTCAGTTCAGTAGTGAAGTCACTCCCAAGGTTCACCCTTCAGCCAAAGACTAGACAGCCCCACAAAACAAAATGAGACTAATGGGGCACAACAGTCCAGAGACAAGGACTAGAAGGCAGGAGAGGGCAGGAAAGCTGGTAATAGGGAACCTAAGGGTGAGAAGGGACAGTGTTGACATGTCATGGGGTTGATAACCATTGTTATAAAACAATATGTGTATTGTTTAATGAGAAACTATTTGTTCTATAAACTTTCATCTGAAGTATAATTTAAAAAAAAAAAAGTCTTCCCTAACCCTACAAAGTAGGTTGCCCCACTCCTCTAGCCCCTCCAGTAGTTCTCCCTTACAGTACTTTGCACACTTAGAATTAGTAACTATTTGTTTAATGTCATCTTCCCCCACATACTGTAAGTGCCACAAGGGCAAGAATCATTTCCATTTTGTTCACCATTATACTCTTGTAACCTTTCACTAGCTAGCTCAGGAAATACTAATCACAAAGAAATCAGTAAGAAAAACTAACACAATAGAAGCATTACAGAGAGCAATGGGAAAGATACAGAAGCATGAAGGGAAATAAAACATGAAAATGGTCAATGCACTAATGATTTAAGAAATGAAAAATAAAATTTTAAGTATTTTCCCCTTACCAGATTATTTTAAAAAGAAAGACATTAACTATTGCTCAAAATAAACTGGTACAACTTTTTGGAAGGCAACAATTGACCAAGCAATTCCACCTGAAGGAATTTATTCTACAGAACGCGCATACAAATATGTAAATATGTATGTGCACAGCTTTCTCTGTAGCACTGTTTCTAAAAGAGGA
Organism: Dugong dugon; assembly: GCA_030035585.1. Taxonomy (NCBI): domain Eukaryota; kingdom Metazoa; phylum Chordata; class Mammalia; order Sirenia; family Dugongidae; genus Dugong; species Dugong dugon. Next base: position 205,886,164 of record CM057460.1, read on the forward strand.
AAACAAGAAACAATCCAAATGGCCATAGTTGGGTTTTAAATAAAAGGAACCGGCGATGTTTGATGAATTTAACTATGAGACTATATTACTTTGGTAATTAGAGAGAAAATGTGTTTTTTCTTTTCTTTTTTTTCTTTTTAGTGTCACCTAAGCTGGAACATTTTTACAAGCAGAAATACTAATATGCACTTTGACAATGTTAAAGTTCTCAATTTATGTAAGTATGTACATAAACTTTAGACCAATCTCCAAAGCTGATGACCAGTAAAAATGGCATTCATTTCAAGTTGATAAAATTACTGTACTGGCCTCCGAACATATGAACAATTAGAATCAAGGAAGTAAATCTAAAATACCAGATCAAGAGTCTGTCTGCTTGATAGTCAAATGCTCAAGACTATATTCATTTAACTGATTATTTCTTAAGTTTATTTTTGTAAATCACTTCCAGTAGTATACAATGCACAAAATTATAAACATTTTAATGCCATCACCTTGAAATTCCTGATTGTTTGATAATTCAGGTTTTTGAGTACATGTTCTCCCTAATGACAACTCTTTCTACAACCAAAGATGGTACATAAAAATATTTTTCATTATAACCAAAAAAAAAAAATCTAAGTATACTTTCTACCCTGAAAGCAAGAGCTACTCTGTAACTTACAGGTTTTCTGTACCTCTCCAAAAATGGGAAATTAAGAGTTAATATTATTTAACAACTTTTATACTAGGCACCGATTTTTGCCACTTGGTGCCATCTGCAGATGCAGAGACTAAGACATACTATACACACAGCTCAGGAGAATCAACATTTCAGCTACAGGTTGTGAGATGAGTTTAGTTTACACTTTAAAGTTTGACCCCCTTTCTTTCTATTTTGCTTTGAATTTCGCAAATGAAGGAACGAGTTAGAACAGTTTGAGTAGGTAATAAAATATAACCACAGTGTCAACAAGTTCTGTGCATTAAAAAAAAAAACAACAAACCCTTTGCCATCAAGTCAATTCCAACTCATAGCAACCCTACAGAACAGAGCAGAACTACCCATAGGGTTTCCAAGGAGCAGCTGGTGGATTCAAACTGCTAACCTTTTGGTTAGCAGCTGTATCTCTTAACCAATGACTCACCAGGACTCCATTCTATGCAGAGGAGGCTTAAATTGCCATTTTTTGGAAAGAAATCATACTCTACAATCAAAAGCTTTAAAACTATGCATGCTATTTGACTAGTGATTCCAACTCTAGAAATTGTAATTTAAGAAAAAATAAAATATATTCAGAAGATATGCATTATCTTTACAGCATTTTTCTGCAGGTGGAAAAACCTAAACTCCTATAACATGAGTTTTGCTAAACACTTTGTGATAGTATATGTAGTCACTCAAATGACTAAATGGGGAAAAAATCAGCATATGTAGGAGTCTATTTTGTCTCATTCCGCTATATGCAACTGAGAGCAAGGACTTTGTTTCACTCACTGATTTATTCCTAGCACTTAGAACAATGCTTGGTACACAGGAGCAACTCAAAAACTAGCAAAATAAATTGAGTCATGCAAATGTATATAGAAAACGTTTTCACTAGAAATACGTAGAGCACAATCACATAACATGTCCATTTACTGGAATTCAACTGTCTATAGCAAGCAAAACAAAAGAAAGAAATAATGTAAATAGTGCATACTGGTCTGTTATTTTGCCACAGACCACTCACCCTGAAATGAGAGTGAAGAGAAAGGCTGAATCTGCTGTTCCTTTGAAGGTCTCAGAACACCAAACTGGCCAAGTGTGATTCTAGGATTTAAAGGAGTATTTTCTTTTGTAACCCAATAAACCAAACCAGACCCACTGCCACAGAGCTGATTCCGACTCATAGAGACCCTGTAGAACAAAGAACTCTCCCATGGGGTTTCAAAGGCTGTAAATCGTTACAGAAGCAGAATGTCACATCTTTCTCCTGAGGAGTGGCTGGTGGGTTCAAACAGCCCACCTTTCAGTTAGCAGCTGAGCATTTAACGACCACACCACCAGACTTCCTAGTAACACAGTATGCCCCCTAAATATAAGCCAACTACTTCATCTGGTGCTCCACCAAAACACAGCATGTAACCCATACCTAACACCATACACTAAACTAACTCAAAATGGATCAAAGACCTAAATATAAAACCTAAAATTATAAAGATGATGGAAAAAAAAATAGGGACAACTCTCGGGGCCCTAATACATGGCATAGAAAGAATACAAACCATAACTAACATGCAAAAACACCAGAAGAGAAACTAGACAACTAGGAGCTCCTAAAAATTACACACTTACACGCTCATCAAAAGACTTCACAAAAAGAGTAAAAAGAGAACCCACAGACTGGGAAAAAAAAATTGTCTATGACATATCCAACAAGGGTCTATAAAATACTTCAACACCTCAATAACAAAGACAAATAATTCAATTAAAAAATGGGCAAAGGCTATGAACAGACACTTCACCAAAGAAGACATTCAGGCAGCTAAGAGACACATCAGGAAATGCTCACGATCATTAGCTATTAGAGAAATGTGAATTAAACCTACAGTGAGACTGGTCTCATCCCTTCGGGAGCAAGGGAGAATGAAGAGAACAGGATACAAGGAAAAGATTAGTCCAAAAGACTAATTGTCCACAGCTACCAAGGCCTCCACCGGACTGAGTCCAGTACAGCTAGATGGTGCCCGGCTACCACCACTGACTGCTCTGACCAGGATCACAACAGAGGGTCCTGGACAGAGCTGGAGAAGGATGTAGAACATAATTCTAACTCACAAAAAAAAAGACCAGATTTACTGGCCTAAAGGAGACTGGAGAAACCTCGAGAGTATGGCCCCCAGACACCCTTTTAGCTCAGTGGTGTTACCTCCGAGGTTCACTGTTCAGCCTGGGAGTGGACAGCCCATAAAACCAAATGAGACTAACGAGGTACAGGAGTCCAGTGACAAGGGCGAGAAGGCAGAAGGGGACAAGGACGCTGGTGATAGGGAACACAAGATTGAGTAAGGATATTGTTGATGTGTTGTGAGATTGTTAACCATTGTCATAGGACAACATTTGTAGTAACTGTTAAATGAGAAACTATTTTGTTCTGTAAGCCTTCATCTTAAGTGAGAATAACAGCACAATTGGAAGAGCGTAGTCAATGTCACTCAACTGTGTATGTACAAATTTTTGAAATGGTGTATCTTTGGCTATGTGTATTTTCACCAAAAAAAAAAAAAAAAAAGGTTGAGAATTTAGAGGGTTAATATGTTGTGGGGTTGTTAACCAATGTCATAAAACAACATGTGTACTACTGTTTCATGAGAAACTATTTGTTCTGTAAGCCTTCACCTGAAGTACAATTAAAAAAAAAAAAAAAGCTACAGTGAGATACCACCTCACCCTGACATTACTGGCACAAATCAAAAAGAACAGAAAATAACAAATGTTGGAGACTGCAGGGAGCTTGGAACTCTTATGTACTGCTGGTGGGAATGTAAAATGGACAACCACTATGGAAAACAATACAGCACCTCCTTAAAAAGCTAGAAACAGAAATACCATACGATCCAGCAATCCCACTCCTAGGAATATATCCTAGAGAAATAAGAGCCATCACACGAATAGACATGCACAGCCATGCTCATTGCAGCGTTATGCACCATAGCAAAAAGACAGAAACAACCTAAGTGCCCATCAACTGCTGAATGGATAAATTATGGGGCATGCACACAATGTACATACACTATGCAACGATAAAGAACAATGATGAATCCACAAAACATCTCACAACATGGATGAATCTGGAGGGCATCACGCTGAGTGAAATTAGTCGATCACAAAAGGACAAATATTGTATGAGACCACTATTAGAAAAACCCAAGAAAAGGCTCATGCACAAAAAACAACAATCTTTGATGGTTTCAAGGGAGGGGAGGGGTGGGGAGAGGAAATCAGAACTGGACAGGAAACAAGTGGTAACTTTGGTGAAGGAAAAAACAACACAGTATATAGGGGAAGTCAGCACAACTTGACCAAGGCAAAGTCACAGCAGCTTCCTAGACACATTGAAACACCTTGAGGGAACAAGTTACTGGGGCTGAGGGCTGGGACCATTGTCTCAGGGTACATCTCGGTCAACTGGCATAACACAGTTCATAAAGAAAATGTACTACATCTTACTTTGGTGAGCAGTGTCTGGGGCCTTAAAAGCTTGTAAGCGGCCATCGAAGATATATCTATTAGTCCCATCCCATCCGGAACAAAGGAGAACAAAGAAAACGAACAACACAAGGAAAATATTAGTCTAAAGGACTAATGGACCACATGAACCACAGCCTCCACCAGCCTGAGTGCAGAAGAACTAGATGCTGCCCAGCTACCACCACCAACGGCTCTAACAGGGATCACAACAGAGGGTTGTGAAAAATGTAGAAAAAAATTCAAATTCACACACACAAAAAAAAAGACCTGACTTACTGGTCAGACAGAGACTGGAGGAACCCTCAAGACTACCGCCCCTGGACATCCTCCTACCTCAGAACCGAATTCTCTCCCAAACAATAGCACACGTGAGCGACGTGCTTCTTAGTTCAGCCAAGTACATGAGACCAAATAGGCAACAGCTGCCCAAAAACAAAGATGAGAAGGCAGGAAGGTACAGGAAAACTGGACAAATGGACATGGGGAATCTGGGGTGAAAAGGGAAAGGGGGAGAGTGCTGACACAATGCAGGAATTGCAACCAATGTCACAAAACAATTTGTGTATAAACTTCTGAATGAGAAACTAATTTGTGCTGTAAACTTTCACCTAAAGCATGATAAAATTAAAAAAAAAAAAAAAAATGTAATTTTCTCCAAAGCTAGACTTTTTAAAGGGACTTCCAAAAGTAATTCTGACGATAAGAAATTTTGACTTAGAAGACGACTTCAAAACCCAGTCTCCCCAACTCCAAATATAATGCAACTCTACTGTATGCCATGTTGAAAATCACAGATTAGCTGGGAGATGAATATGCAGTTTCATTGTTATTATTTATTTTATTTTCTAGTATTTCCACAATTTATGAATGCTGCTATCATAATAAGAAAAAAAGCTGTAACCAATTTTTTTATAGCCTTTCTGCATTTATCATAGAAATGCTAAATCTGGTATCAATACTTCTCTATCTGATCTAAAATATAGTACTACTCCTACAGTATATTATCAACTGTTAATAATTTTACTCACCCAACAATTTTTATTTTAGCTTATTGCTGTATACCATTTTTAACAACTCCTTAATAAACATATACTCAAACTATCTTTTCATCAACAATTAAGGCAGTTTTCTACTTCCATTAAGATTTAAATTTGTATGAAATAGAAACTTTTTTTAAAAATCCAAAATAAGGTACCTGAACATCATAGAGTGCTACAATATTTTCATGCTGAAGTTCCTGCAAAGGAAACAGAGAATTTAAAATAATTGTATTTATTCTGATAAGTTTAATATATTTAAATATGCAAATAAATATTGGCCAGTATACACACACAGATATACATACTATTTCCAGTATATTACACTTCTATTACTAGACTAGAGCAAGTCAATCAACCAAAGACTAAGAAGTGTCCCTGACCAAACTTGCAGTCTAAAAATTTCTTTCACCACTGTCATTGTCCAGACTCCTAACAAGGTGAGTATTTTCATTTACAAAAAAGATATCATAATTAGTATGGCCACAGACTTTCTGCTAATTTTCTAAATTTATTATATATACAATGTCCCATAGCGTTTCCAAGGAGCAGCTGGTGGATTTGTGAACTGCCAACCTTTTGAATAGCAGCCAAACGCTTAGCCAGTGCACCACCAGGGCACAGAGGCATAAAATTCCAAAGTACTTTTAAAAAGCACATTATCTGCCCGAAAGAAAACAGTGTAATTCTTAGCTCAAGAGCAGTATTTACCAAAGAGCTTTCCACAGAATATTGGTTTTGAGGGGAGCTGGTGTTAGAAGAGGTTCCATGCTCTTGGCAGTTTGGGAAACACTGAGTTAAGCACACCTGAACAAGTTTTTTCACTGAATCTTTCAGACTTTCTTTAATGAGCCAAGTGCTTATGACCCTCCAAGAACGTATTTAGTAAACAGGATCTTCCCAAACTTATTTGACCATGGAACCCTTTTTTCTCAAAGTATCTCACACTGCTTGTGAGTGAACTGGAAACCACCTTCAAGGAAAATAACCTTCTTCAATTTAGCAGAAAAAAAAGACCACAACTCACTCCCCTCCCCCCTTAAAAAAAAACCCTGAATTGTAACCTGAAAGAGGAGTCAACAGAAGACGTAAACAATATATGAGAGACTGTCTGCCCTCTCCCACAAACAACATACTAGAGGAAAGAAGGAAAGAACTTATGATAAACTAAAATCAAGTTTTCATAGAATCCCTCTAAACACTGGCCAAGATTCACAAACACTGCTTCCAAGTACTCAATGTTTCAAACAACTGAGCACGCAAACATGATAGCAACAGCTGAAAATTCTCAAACTTGGGTTCAACTACCTAAATTGCAAAGGATGTGACCATGTATCCACATAATTTAAAATAAAATTTAAGCTAGTCTGAAATACCACATAAAGAAACATACCTTTAAGATTTTTATTTCCTTTCCAAGCAGTACTTGTGATTTTGACAGGTTCTTTTTATTAATACTTTTAATAGCTACCTCCCAATCGGTTTTCTGAAAAGGGAAAACAGTGTTACTCCTGGAAATTATTCCTGACATAACTTAGCAGAAAAATCTGTAAAGACAGAGATGCTTTTAGCGAATTCATGTATGACATTTGGGAAAATAGAAAATAATCTGAATCTCTGACAACAGGAAAATGATTTCATAAATTATGGTGTAACAAGCCAATCTCCTACAACACAGCCACTAAAATCAAAAAACATGAAGACCACATAGTAACTAACATTAAGAGATAAAGGAACACCGTTTACAGTCATTTAAAAGTTAAGGAGAAATGTAGATCATAAATCTGGAAGGTGGTATGGCTAATTGAAAACAGTATTTGTTAGCCTGGCAGGATAACGTTTTAATTTTTTTTTAGTATTAAGCTATTTCCATAATAAATAACAATAAGTGGTATACTTTATCTGACAAGTCAGCCCACTTTTAATATGCTCCTTGGCAACAATCAGAACTGCCAAACCCTTTATGATTACTCCCACTCCTGAAACGTCTTTCCAAATTCTTTAAATTCTAAAACTTCGTGTGGCCCTATCTGCGAAACAGTAAAACCTTTATTTTTAAAAAGGGGGTGGGCGGTTTGAACGTGCTTTCATTAGTAGGCTTGAAAATGAAGCGTCCGATCTTTTCCAGTCGCACTCCAGGAAGGGAAGATGGTACCGGGCTCGTCGGGGTATAGAGGAACCAAGGCTGGGAAATAAGTGTAATCTCTGAGTTAGAAAAAGCCTCAAGTTAACGAGGAAACCGGCAAGTTTTTCCGCTGGGTCTGCAATTATCAACATTAAATGTGACAAGCCCTGGCAGCCCAGACGGAGGGCATCCAGAGGTCCACGCTCGAGCCTCGGGATGTGCAAGGGGCCGTGCGGTACTGTGGGCTCAGGGACTTAGAGGACGAGGACCTCTCAGGAAACTCCTATTATACCAAGAACACTAACAGGGTCAGGAAATCAGGGGACCGACAATGGGCGGAGCGCTGCCTAGCGACTTTGGCCTCGAAACCATTCTCCCACGACCAAAACAAATCCGTGACAATGAAAGCACAAAAGCCAGCCTCGGGTGGCGGGCCCTGGGAGGGGACACCTTTTCTCCCTGGGGACTCGACTCCAGCGGCTTCGCGAAATTTTGGGGCCACCGGGGACCGCGCGAGACAGGCCTCGCTGCGCCGGTAGGGCCGGCTCACCTGGCGGTGCCGGCCCCGGAAGACCACGGCGAAGGCCCCATGACCCACGAGGTCCCGCTTGCTGTACTCGAAGTCGCCCACCACCTCCATGGCCGCCCAGGGCACACCACGGTGGGGACAGCGGGCGGGCCAGATCAGCACTGCGGATCTGCAGGCCCCGAGCGCGCCCGCCGGAGGCGGGACTGGGGCAGCCGCGGCCCCGGGCGCGGGCCGACGCTCATGCCGGGAGGCCGCAGCGAAAACGGGGTAGGCCGCCGCACTGGGCCAGCGCCGTCACTGCGCGTCCCCGGAGCCACACGCACGCCCAGGAGAGGTGCGGAGCCCAGTCCTCCCCATGCCAAGCGCGCTCGGCTCCTCGAAATTCTCAGCACCACAGTGCCGGTGCGGCCCGTGAGCCCCGCCTCCCGGCGCCAACGCACGCGCGCGAGCTGGCCGCGCCATGCCTACGTCAGCACGTAGGATGGGACGACTGAGCGAAAGCCTGTCCACTCAGTGAGGAGGGAAAGGAGGAAGGCGACATGCTGCGGCTACCGCTGAGTTACCCACGCAACCTCCGCGCTGGGCCTGGGAGCAGATCAGAGTCGGCCACGCGCCGGGCTCGAGTGGGCTGGGAGGCGGGCTGGAGAGAGGCTGGAGCGGGGATCCCTTATGCAGCTAGAATCCCAAGCATCCGGAGAGGGCAGAGAAGCATCTCCTCCAGCTTGGCCTCCTTTCCTGCACCCTCTAAAATCAGAGGTCATGCCGCCAAACTGCCGTCCTTCTCCGATCCTTTTGTGTTTCCTTACTTAGGGTCCCTGAGGAGATGGTGACGGGCAAGAGTAGTGCAGTAGTTAAGCGCTAGCTGCTAACTGGAAGGTCGGCGGTTCAAACCCATCAGCGACTCTAAGGAGAAAGATGTGTCAGTCTGCTTCCGTAAAGATTTACAGCCTTGGAAACCCTGTGGGGCAGTTCTACTCTGACCTATAGGGTTGCTGTGAGTAGGAATGACTCCATGGCAATGGGTTTGGTATGGTTTGGTTTTGGCCTCTGTAAGAACCTGCAAGTTTGACCTCGGGCTTACCTCGATTGACTTAAGGGAGCTTTCTTTTCTGATGGTTAAAGTTCTTCAAGTGACAAGGTACTTGTTTGTCTATTTTCCCTCAAGGATGTATTTTCCTAAGTCATTTTATAAACAATATGCTTGAAAACCTCACAGAAAACTCAGGCCTCACCCACACTGCATGATCAGTTTTCCGTATATTTGCTCTGTTTCCCTCTCACCACAATCATTACATTTCACACCTTATGCCCATCCCTTCAAACTGATTGCTGAAGGCCAGACAGGGACTCTTAACAACCCCCAAGCTTGAGACAGTCAGCCCATGAATTCTAAGATAATCCCCCTTCTTCATGCTCTTAAGATGTAGGTCCTTGAATTTCTGCTCCCAACTACTGTGCACACCTCCGTAATGCTATCCTTACTTTAAAATCTGCCCCAGATGGTTGTGTTAGAGACTGAAAATTTGAAGCCTTTAAATATTCAGTCCAGAACAAGATAGGCAAACCCAAATGCAAAAATTCAAGTTTGTAAGGGACACTACCAAACAGACCAACAAACACATTATGGAAGTGTCATAAGAACAGAAAGAGACAGAAGAATATTTGAAGAAAGTTGAAAGACATGCATGATGAAAAGTAATCCATGCAAAGGCTAGCCAGAAGAGAGCCAGGGTGCCTACACTAATACCAAACAAATTAGAATTTAAGTCAAAATCTGCTACAAGAGACAAAACATTATAAAAACTTCAATTCATCAAGAAGAAATAACAATATTAACAGGCACCTAACAGCAGAATCTGAAAGTATATACCATAACAGTTTGAGACATCAAACACCGTTTTTTATAACAGATCATCTAGAAAGAAGGTCAGTAAGGGAATAGAGGACTTGAACAATACTGTAAGACAACTAGACCTAACAGGTATATATAGAACTCTCCAGCTGTTACCACGGAGGGAACGAAGCCCTCTGGACTCAATGGGTCCTTGTCTTTCTCTTGTAAGAATACACAGAAGAGACAATTTTTGAGTTCAGCTCTAACAGGTTTATTTTAAGTGTGACAAGTAAAAGGAGTCAGTCGGGGGCTGACTCGCAAGGAGAAGCAAGGCTAGGGCTTATACGGGTTCCGGGTTCCGTGGGGACAATAGAGCAATGAATATTCGGTGGGTTTCTTCCAAGGAGCCGGTACTCCTTGGAATGGTAGTGCATACTAATTAGGTTGCGCGCATCTGGTATCCAAGATGGAACCTGTTGATATTCAGGAAGGAGTCCTCTCAGCCGCTCTCGGCATCACTTATTATGGGATATGGCGCAGGCGCACGGATCGTCTGTATTACCTCGCCCCCTTCAGTGGACCAAAACGGGGGGTGGGGGGGTCACACTTTGTTCTGCGCATGCGGAGCCTTGTAAGAGGGGAAAGGGACTAGAAAAACACTAAGGAGGAAGTAGTAATTCACCGGTTGTTCTAACCTTATTTAAGGTTGACAGGATGTGGTCCTGTTTACCCAACTTCTAGGTGGTAGTGTTTTAACCGCTCTTTTATTCTGACAGCACAGTTAACCCTGTCTCAATCCCCCCTGAAAGATGTATACTCTTTATTCTTAAAGGGAATTAGGTCGGAGGTCTTGTCTTCTGCAGCTTCTTCAAGCTGTCAAAGGGCTCTGGCCTGCCTGAGTAAAAATCTCTGTCTGCCTGCTTTAAAGACTTGTGAGTGCCAGCGATCTCACTATCCGGGATGGGTTCGAAATCCTGCATCATCATTAGCTTAACTTGGAATTGTTGCAGCCTAGAAGACACATACTTTACCAAAAGCTGAAACAGGCAGGGGCCAAACAGGAGGAGGAGAAGAACGGCTACCGCAGGTCCCAATAAAGGTAAAACCAGGTTAGAGAAGACAAATACCCTTTAATTTGGTCCTGTATGGAGGAAGCTAGTTTTGACCTGGTTTCTTTCAGCCGTTTGGCGTTTTCTAATAATCTGGTTGCCCTAAACTCAACTTCTCGGAAGGTGTTGACATAAAAACAACAGAAGTGTTGGCGACTGCTCAGACCCCTCCCCGTTCAGCCAATAAGAAGTCCAAGGCTAGTCTATGATCCATCACCATGGTAGCAAGAGAATCTAGGGATTTCTGTATAGCCCGGAGACTCTGTCCTGAGTCTTCGGCCACTTCTTCAACTATGGTAGAGACATTTGATAAAGTGACTGCATTGTATATTACCCGTCCTGCTAAGGCTCCCAATATCGTCACTAGAGTTGTTATTCCAAGCGCTACTAGAGTGATTGGGTCTCTTTTGACGCAGGATAAACCAGAGCGAGTCCCAGGTGAGGGTAAAGCTATTAACTCTTGGTATACCTGAATTTGGTCATCTTTTGGCCCCACCCACCCAACTGTGCAGATTCCCCTAACTTGTGTGAGATTGAGGCACGGAAGGGCCCAGCTTTGTCTCTTACTGTCAGAACACAAAAACATGATACTTTCTGGTAGACATAACAATTGTGAGATATTTTTCCAACTTGTGGCATCATCTGGATTTAGGTCAGGGTTACTAAGAAGCTATTTATGTATAAGTCAAGAAGTGATGGTATTGCATCCTGGATATTCACCTTGGAAGATCTCCCATCTGGAAGCAGGATTTTTATTTATCTGCTCTTTATACCACTTATTCCAAGCAATGATGTTGCCTGGCTGACACTCAGTTCCTGGATGTGTAACAGTCATAACATTACTATAGACTGTGTTTGATCCGGGAGAGCAAGTTATTTTTGCACAAGTGTTATTGGTAAAGCAGAAAAGGACAGTTCTCTGGGCCTGGTCCAGTGGGCATTCAAAAGAATAGTTACGATTTTTGCTGCCAGTGGAATATTGTTGCAGGTAGCAGCCATGATTACGCATCACATTTCACGTGGCTGGCTCAGTGTTAATGTCCCACATGAGGCCTGGAGGGTTATAACAAGCAGTAGCCCACCCAGGGACCCCTTCATGATGGACGGGAGTGGAGATGATCCTGAGGATGGTGACTTTGGTGCCTCTGGGTTTCGGGAATGGGGTTGAATCTGATTTTGAGTCAATTTTTTTAGGGGAAATTGGAACTCGCAGTAATCCGAACCCTCTTCCAGATCTGTCTTTTGGGTTATGATGGCATATCCAACAGTTAGAGAGGTTACTGCCATGGACTGCGCTCTCAGACAGGCGAACTAATGAGTTATTTCCCCAGGGCAGGGCAGCAGCACCAAATTGGAGGCCAAGAAAGAGAAGACTACTCAGGCCCATAATTTAACACTAAGGGAAGTAATCAGACCCCGAGAAGGGAACTTGACAGGAAAAGGCCAAAATGAAAAAGATAAGAGAACAAGGACAAAAGTGACTCCTAACATAGCAGCTACTCTACCATTAGGATTACTCATCTGTTGGCCAGGGCTGTTTTCTTGAAAAGGAATTTGAGATCTTCGATCGGCTCACAGATGTACTCTGGGGGGGTCTCTGGCAATGTCTTCTAGGTCTTCTCTACTTGAATAAACCTGGTCTATTATTTCTGCACAATCATGTTCTAATACAGTCACATCAGTCACTGGGAGGAAAGGTGCAGGATTTAAAGTATGACATACTTTTAGGGTGACCTCAGGGGTGTCTAGTAGAATGGCCTGGTATTGAGTGATACGGCCCCCAGTAGGCCACTGGTTTCCTTTCACTTGCCAGTACTGTCCATAGTTGGTGAGGGGTGAGGACCTCTAGGGGCTGTCCTAGTGAAAACTTAAGAGGCCTCCTTCACTATAGATTGTGTTTGATCCAGGAGAGCAAGTTATAGTTGCACGAGTGTTATTGGTAAAGCAGAAAAGGGCCACTGCTCTAAGGCAGTTAGGCCAGGCTTGAGCCACAGGGTCCAGCTGTTTTGAGAAGTATGCAGTGGGACAAGTAGCCGGACCTACTTGTTGGGTCAAGACTCCCAATGCAAGGCCCTGTCTTAAGAGCCTTTGCAGTACTGGGAGGATTCCCTTTTGGGCCTATGGTTTTAGGGTTTTGTTTTTTTTTCAGGGGTATTCAGCTCCAGGCCGGAGTTTGACAACCACCAGGAGGGCATCTCTTGCCCTGTCTGGGACTGAGGTATCCCATACTACCACGTTCACCTGGTCTTTTATAAATTTGGGGATCTTGTCCTTGGAGGATTGGTTTTCTTCTTCTGTTAAAACCAGTAGGCTTAGTTCTAATTCTTTCCCTTCCTCAAGGTTACCCTGAGCTTTATGCATAGAAATGATTGTTCCGACCTTCGTTAGGAGGTGCTTTCCCAACAATGGGGTCAGGCATTCAGGGATATATAAGAAACAATGAAGCAAGGCAATGGGACCTAACTCACAAAGGAGAGGGAGAGTAAAGTAACTTCCCTTCAGCTCCCCATCAACCCCAGTGACAGAGCAGTTGCAGGTGGAGAGGGGGCCTCTGTGATGGGTTAGGACAGAGTAGGTGGCTCCAGCATCTAAAAAAAATCCAGTTTTCTTACCTGCCATGTCGATGGTAACCCGAAGTTCCGCAGTAGAGATGGTCAGGGTATGCTGTTCCGGAGTCAGGTGGTTCCTTGGGTTCCGTCAGTCAGAGTGCTCTAGGTCATCACTTGAGAGGGTAGCAATGAGAGGCTTCTTTCAGAGGGGGTCAACTGGGTACCCCGTTTGGGGACGCTCAGGACACTGTCTCACCCAATGCCCCTCTTTCTTGCAGTAGCCACACTGATTCGGTCCCAGTCTCTCTGGTTGGCTTCCTGGCTTCTAGAAGGTCAATCTTCTTACCCCGTACTGGTTACCTCAAGGTGGCCCTTGGATGACAGCAGCCAACAACTGGGCCTTCCATTCTACCTGTCCATCCTTCTTAGCCTCCTGTTTTAGGCATCTAGTGCTGCTCTAACAGAAATACCACAAGTGGACAGCTTTAACAAAGAGAAGTTCATTCTCTCACCGTTTAGTAGGCCAGAAGTCCAAATTCAGGGCATCAGCTCCAGGAGAAGGCTTTCTCTGTCGGCTCTGGAGGAAGTTCCATGTCATCAATCTTCCCTTGGTCTAGGAGCTTCTCTGGGCAGGAACTTCAGGCCCAAAGGACACGCTCTGCTCCTGGCACTGCTTTCTTGATGGTATGAGGTTCCCATGTGTCTCTGTTTGCTTCTCTCTTTTATATCTCCAAAGGGATTGGATTAAGACACTATCCAATCTTGTATACCTCATCAGTATAACCTCATCATAGTGATAAAGTTTACAACACATAAGGAAATCACAGCAGATTACACAATCATACAATACTGGGAATCACGACCTAGCCAAGCTGACAGATATTTTGGGGGGACACAATTCAATCCATGACACCTCCTCTGTCTTGTCCTGATTGCTAAACACCTTGAAGGTCTCCTTTACCAGTCGCAAGATGGATGTTTGGGGTCCCGCCTCTAACTTTTGCGGCTTCCCCATGTCTGCAGAGGACTTGGTTATAAAGTGCCTGGGCACTAGGGTTCTCCCCTCGGCTGACTCTGGGTCAGTGTTGTTATATTTCCTAAAAGTTAATCTGTTAAGGAACACAGTTGAGTTTTCCTTTCTCCTGAGTCATTTCTCTAACCCGATCATAATTAACTGGTTTGGTCACACACTTCTTCTTTCCCTCTGAAATGCAAGTGATAAAATGCTTCATTCTTCCCTGATCTGTCCTATCTTCGTAATCCCATTTTGGGTCCTGTTTGGGGGCTGCATCTCCTCCCACTCTTAAAATGTCATGTTGTGGGTTAGTTGGCACCAGGCTATCTGCATCTTCTTGGGCCTTAGCCAGTATCCTCATTTTTTCATCCAGTGTGCAGCAGTTAGTTAAAATCACCAGAACATCTCACCAAGTCAAATCAAAAGTTAAGCTAAACTTAACAAACTCTTCTCTGAACTTATCAGGATTCTCAGCGATACTCCCAAACCTTTCTTTATGCTGAATAATATCTGAGACAGAAAAAGGGACATATACCCTAGTAGTACCCCCATCCCCATTCACCACTTGCCTAAAAGGGAGAGTCAAGGTTGGTGGAGACTCGGGGAACCAGGGTGTGATAGGGGGGTAAAGCCTATTGTCAGATCTGAGCCCCATAGATGGTAGCCCCAATTCATTTTCTGGCTTTGTCTCAAGAGGAGTAGGCAGTCTTGGTGAGTTATACAGAGGAGGGTCTAGTTCTTCTGTCCCCAGGTGGGTTTGGTCACCTTCTTGAGCCTCCAAATTCTCAGGGAATAGGAGTGCAGTCGGGCGAGGAGGAGGCTGAAATAGTGGGTCAGTCAATATATCCGATTCAGGTGCTGGGGCAAGGGAACATGGCTGAGTTCCCAAAACACAAACCCGACAATTGTCTCTAAGCTGGGGGTCTTGATACAGAGACATAAGGGCCTGAATGAAAGGGATTCCCCCCCTCACACACACACACACACTTCTTCCTGAGCTTATACTTCTTATCTCCTATAATAATCAGACCAGGGGAAGGGTGGGTGTGCTGATTTTGGACTGTGATGAGGTTGTTTTCCCAATTAGCATGATAAATTCAGCTTCTCTATAGGTCCGGTCAAAGGCTACCATGAGCCCTACCAGATCTAAGTCTTGAAGGTCAGGGGCGCAGCGCTGGTTCCATCCCAACTGAGTGACTTCTATGTGCCATGATACAGTGTGAAAAAGGAGAAAGAGAAGAGGGAGAGGCTGGCTTGTATAGAGGTGGCAGCTCTCTAGTGGGCGATGGGTGAGATGGTCACTGACCCACCTGTAAAGTAAGGACTCCAGTAAGGACCCCAGCCACCCACTATAGTCTTCCCACCATTCATTGAGTTCTTCAGTGGATGATACTACAGAGATGGCAAACTTCAGCCAGTGTTAACTTTAGTTGCAACCAGATGGTGGCGAAGCAGAGGCGGGAAGAGAAAAGGAAAGATGGCGCTGAAGATGGCACCTAAGCAGAGGCTTCAGAACAAAATTCAGGTGTTTCTTGAGGACTTGAAACTCTCACCACCTGCCTTTCGATGTTTCTTGAGGACTTGAACCTCTCACCATCCACCCAGGCGTAGGGAAAGGTTCACACTGTTCCCATAGGCAGCCAAATCAGGCCTAGCGAATATATCTTGGGATCTCAAAAATTCGAGTGTTTCTTGGGGACCTCACCACTCACCTTTGGATGCTTTTTGAGGACTCAAACCCCTCACCATCCTAACCTTACTGGCCCAGAGGCTTCCAGGCTGATCAGACTCAGTGGGGTGATGTTTTCACTCTTCTCTCAGAAGAGATGTATTGTCTTCAACCACTTCCACAAACCCAAGTGCTTTCAAGAAAATGGTTATAGACAAAGGTTGAAGACTAGGAAGTGAAAGTGGGGAGATCAAAGGGAAGAGAAACCTAAACCTGTCAGAGTAGGGTGCAAGTGAAGAGTAGAGCCCAGGGAAAACTCACTGCTTTGAAGAGGCACCAAACAAGGAGGACTGGGCTGGGTGGCTGTTTGCCTTTCCAAGGGTCTGGATTCCGTGGGCTGAGTGCACTCACATCCTCAAACTCAGGACTAAATCAGCCCCATTTGGGGTGCCAAACTGTTACCGCCGAGGGCACGGAGCTGACTCCTTTCACTTGTCACAAGTAAAATAAACCTGTTAGAGCTGAACCTAAAAATTGTCTCTTCTGTGTATTTCTTACAAGAGAAAGACAAGGACCCACTGAGTCCAGAGGGCCTCTGTGCCCTCAGCGGTAACACAACCAACAACAGCAGAATACACATTCTCCAATATAGGTCATATGTTAGGTGACAAAACAAGTCTGAATAAGTTTTAAAATATTGTAATCCTACTACGTATCTTCTCTGACCACAGAGGAATGAAACTAGGAATAAATAATAGGAGGAAAAATGGATATTTCACAAACATGTGGAAATTAAACAACACACTATTAAACACCAATGGGTCAAAGAAGTCACAAGGAAAATGAGAAAATATTTAAACATGAATGATAATAACAGCAGAACATACCAAAACTTATGGGAGGCAGCAAAGGCTCAGAGGGAAACATAATTGTAAATGCCTACTTTAAAAAAGAGGAACTCAAATCAAAAACCTACTATTTATACCTGGAAGAACTAGAAAAAGAAGAGAAAACAAAGCCCAAAGCTACTAATACAAAGAAAATAATCAAGTTTAGAGTGGAGACATTAGTGCTTGGGTGGCCCAAATGGTTAAGCGTACAAATGGTTAAGTGCTCAACTACTAGCCAAGAGATTGGCAGTTTGAACCCACCAAGAGGTACCTTGGAAGACAGGCTTTGTGCAGTGGTGTCGTTAGGGGGATGCAGAGGGTGGAGACCACACTGGGTGACACTGTCAGAAGGGGTGACACCCAAATGACTGTCTATAACATTTTTGTGTAGTATTTCAGTGGAAATTTATTATTTTTTATAAAAATATCCCTGTAGAGGGCGGGGCCAAGATGGCAGAGTAGTCAGACGCTTCCTATAGTCCTTCTTACAACAAAGACCCATAAAATGAGTGAATTGATTATGTATGATAATCTAGGAGCCCTGAACATCAAAGGCAAAATTGAAGAATTGGACTGAGTGGTGGGGGGAGGGAGAGACGGCTTGGAAGCAGTGAGGAGTTGCCAGACCTGACCCGGTGGGAACAAGCACCCTTCAGGCCGGATCTGCTCACATGTCCAGTGAGGTAAACAGTGGCTCTCAGGAGGCTTTTTCCACATTGGGAGAGGCCCAGTGGCACAAAGTCTACTCAGTCATCCAGAACCACTGAAAAGCAGCACTTGATCGGCTAAAGGTAAGTACTTGTGTCTGGCCTACCACGCAGATCAAAAAATACCCACTTTGGGAAAAACCTTGTTTCCATTTACCTCCCTGCTTCCCACTCTACACCAGGTCTCAGGCTGGCTTCAGTGATTGCCAAGTCCCCTGGGCCAGAACTAGGACCCATCACGCCATGAGGATATTCTTCCGGCCTTGGAGAGGGAAAAATCAACAAACAGGGAAAAAATAAGCTGCTGGCTCCCCTAAGCTGGGAACTCAGGGTAGGCACAGCTCCTTTGCCCAGGCACAGGCATAAGGGGTCCACAGACCTTGAATGCCCTTCACCCCTGCGTAGACTTGTGTGGGCCCATTCCAACAGTGTAGGCCCTCATTACCACAGTATAACAGGGTATATACCTGAAGTCTAACTTCAGCTGTTTCAGCTGTGATGTGGCAGGTTCTTGACATTTGACACTGCCCATAAAGCAGGTGACTCGCCCACATCAGGGGCTTGGGGACTGATGGCTCCGCCTACACCACCTAGCCACCTGCGACAGCAATTCAAGAATAAGTGGTGCCCCCAGTCCTTACAGCCAACAGCAGTGGGTTCTCATAGTCCAGTTGCAAAACCCACCCACCTACACGATCTAGGGAACAGGGACAGGCTTTCCTCCCATACATTCAGGGGCAGCCGTCAGCCCCATGCCTTGCTCAGCACATGACCCCCTACTGCAGCCAGATACCTGTGCCTACACCAATCACTCTTGCCTTTCTAGGACTGTAGGTGATAGCCTGCACCACACACTTGGTGACTGACTAAAGGAACACCTGAGCTGAATCCATATAAGAAAAGTAAATGGTGTCCTGGGCTCACATGCTTAGTAACAGTTCTAACCACCTGATGACAGGATGTTAGAGCTTCAAAGGAACCAATAATCAAACTAGCTCACATGAGCAGCCTATTTGGGCATATCAAAACAAAACAAAAAGAGTAGTTAGGACACAGTAAGCAAACATAAAATAAATATAAAACATTATTGATAGTTCAGAGACAATAGTCAATATCAAATCACATAAAGCGGCAGACCATGATGGCTTCAGCAAGCTCCCAAAATAAAGAATCAAGAAATTTTCCAGAGGAAGAGAATTTCTTGGAATTACCAGAGGTGGAATACAAAAGATTAATATACAGAACTCTTCCAGAGATCATGAAGGAGATCAAGCAAAATGCAGACTAAGCCAAGAAGATTAGAGAAGAGCATAATGACAAATTTAACAACCTGGAAGAATCCATAGAGAGACAGCAATCAGAAATCCAGAAGGTTAACAATAAAATTTCAGAATTAGACAACTCAACAGAAAGTTATAGGAGCAGAACTGAGGCAATGGAAGTCAGAATTAATGCGATTAAAGACAAAGCACTTGAGACCAACTTATTTGAAGAAAAGTCAGATAAAACGATTTTAAAAAAGGAAGAAACCCTAAGAATTATGTGGAATAACCTACGAGTGATTGGAGTTACCAGAACGGGGTGGGGGGGTGGGGAATAACAGCAAATACAGAGAGAATTGTTGAAGATTTGTTGGCAGAAAAGTTCCCTGATATTATGGCAGATGAGAAGATATACAAGATGCTCATCGAAACCCACATAAGATAGATCCCAAAAGAAAGTCACCAAGACATATTATAATCAAACTAGCCAAAACCAAAGATAGAGAATTTTAAGAGTCACTAGGGATAAATAAAAAGTCACCTACAAAGGAGAATCAGTAAGACTAACTTCGGACTACTCAGCAGAAACCATGCAGGCAAGAAGGCAATGGGATATAAAGCCTTGAAGGAAAAAAATTGCCAGTGAAGAATTATATATCCAGCAAAACTATCTCTCAAATATGATGGCGAAATTAGGGCATTTCTAGATAAATGGAAGTTTAGGGAATTTGCAAAAACCAAACCAAAATGACAAGAAATACTGAAGGGAGACCTCCAGTTAGAAAATCGGCAACATCAGATAGCAACCCAAGACTAGAACACAGGACAGAGCATCCAGATATCAATCCAGATAGGAAAGTCATAAAAATAAAAGTTAAAACACTGAAAATAGGGAAACAGAAATGTCAGTATGTAAAAGATGACAGCATCAAAACCAAAAAGAGGGACTTGAAAAATGTAGACATAGATTTTTCATATGGAGAGGAAGTCAAGGCAATATAAAGAAATAAAAGATTGGTATAAGCTTAGAAAAATATAGGTAAATGTTAAGGTAACCACAAAGGAAACTAACAATCCTACACAACAAAATAAAAAACAGGAAAAACATAAAGACTCAGCAAATAGAAAATCAACAACAAGAAAAAAGATGAAAAGAAAATAAAGAAAAATGACTCAGCACAGAAAATTAAGTGGAACAAAGAAACTGTCAACAACACAAAAGAGACATCAAAATAACAGCACTAAACTCATACCTGTCAATAATTACACTGAATGTAAATGGACTGAATGCACCAATAAAGAGACAGAGAGTGGCATAATGGATTAAAAAAATTATCCGTCTATATGCTGCCTACAAGAGACACACCTTAGAATTAAAGACACAAACTAAAACTCAAAATATGGGGAAAAAAATATCAAGCAAACAACACTCCAAAAACAGCAGAAATGGCAATATTAATCTCTGAAAAAATAGACTTTAAAGTAAAATCCACCACAAAGGATAAGGAAGGACACTATATAATGATTAAAGGATCAATACACTAGGAGGTCATAACTATAATAAACATTTATGCACCCAACAACAGGGATCCAGAATACATTAAACAAACTCTAACAGCATTGAAAAGAGAGAGAGACAGCTCCACAACAATAGTAGGAGACTTCAACATACCACTTTTGGTGAAACATAGAACATCCAGAAAGAAGCTCAATAAAGACATGGAAGATCTAAATGCCATAATCAACCAACTTGATCTCATGGATGTATACTGAACTCTGCATCCAACAGCAGCCAAGTATACTTTCTTTTCCAATGCACATGGAACATTCTCCAGAATAGAGCACATATTAGGCAATAAAGCAAGCCTTAACAGAATCCAAAGCATCGAAATATTGCAAAGCATCTTTTCTGACCATGAAGCCATAAAAGTAGAAATCAATAGCAAAAAAAGCAAGGAAAAAAAATCAAACACATGGAAACTGAACAACACCTTCCTCAAAAACTACTGGGTTATAGAAGAAATTAAGGATGGAATAAAGAAATTCATAGAATTAAAGGAGAATGAAAGCACATCCTACCAGAACCTTTGGGACACAGCAAAAGCAGTGCTCAGACATCAATTTATAGCAATAAATGCACACTTCCAAAAAGAAGAAAGGGCCACAATCAAAACATTAACCCTACAACTCGAACAAGTAGAAAGAGAGCAGCAAAAGAAGCCCTCGGGCACCAGAAGAAAGGAAATATGAGAATTAGAGCAGAATAAAATGAAATAGAGAATAGAAAAACATTGAAAGAGTTATCAAGACCAAAAGCTGGTTCTTTGAAAAGATCGACAAAATTGATAAACCACTGGCCAAACTGACAAAAAAAAAAAAAAAAAAAAAAAACAGAAGAGGAAGCAAATAACCCACATAAGAAATGAGATGGTGATATCACAACAGACCCAACTGAAATTAAAAGAATTATAACAGAATACTATGAAAAATTGTACTCAAACAAATTTGAAAACCTAGAGGAAATGGCCAAATTTCTAGAAACTCACTACCTACCTAAACTAACACAGAGGTAGAACTAAATAAACCTACAACAAAAGAAGAGATTGAAAAGGTAATTTAAAAACTCCCAACAAAAAAAAAAAAGGTCTGGCCTGGATAATTTCACTGGAAAATTCTACCAAACTTTCAGAGAAGAGCTAACACCACTACTACTAAAAGTATTTCAGAGCACAGAAAAGGATAGAATACTCCCAAACTCATTCTATGAAGTCAGCATAACCCTGATACCAAAACCAGGTAAAGACACCACAAAAAATAGAAAATTACAGACCAATATTCCTCATGAATGTTGATGCAAAAGTCCTCAACAAAATTCTAGCCAATAGAATTCAGCAACATATCAAAAAAATAATTCACCATGATCAAGTGGGATTTATACCAGGTATGCAGGGGTGGTTCAACATTCCATGTACAGTCCATGTAATCCATTACATAAAAAAACAAGACAAGACCCACATGATCTTATCAATTGATGGAGAAAAGGCATTCGACAAAGTCATACACCCATTCCTGATAAAAACTCTCAGCAAAAAGAATAGAACGGAAATTCCTCAACATAATTAAAGCCAACAGCCAACATCATCCTAAATGGAGAGAGTTTGAAACCATTCCCCTTGAGAACAGGAACCAGACAAGGATGCCCTTTATCACCACTCTTACTCAACATTTTCCTGGATGCCCTAGCCAGAGCAATAAGGCAAGAAAAAGAAATAAAGGGCATCCAAATTGGTAAGGAAGAAGTAAAAGTATCCGTATTTACAGATGATATAATCTTATACACAGAAAACCCCAAAGAGTCCTCAAGAAAACTACTGGAACTAATAAAAGATTTCAGCAAAGTATCAGGATACAAGATAAACATACAAAAATTAGTTCGATTCCTCTACACCAACGAAGATAATCACCAAATCAATACCATTTACAATAGCCCCTAAGAGGATAAAATAGGAATAAATCTAACAAGACATAAAAGACCTATACAATGAAAACTATGAGACACTACTGCAAGAAACCAAAAGAGACCTACATAAGTGGAAAAACATACCTTGCACGTGGATAGGAAGACTCAACATTGTGAAAATATCAATTCTGCCCAAAGCGATCTACAGATACAGTGCAGACCTGATCCAAATTCCAACAGCATTTCTTAACGAGATGGAGAAACAAATCACCAAATTCATATAGAAAAGGAATAGGCCCCGGATGAAGTAGCCCATTACTCAAAAAAAAGAAAAACAAAGTGGGAGGCTTCACACTACCTGATTTTAGAACCTATTATACCACCACGGTAGTCAAAACAGCCTGGTACTGGTACAACAACACATACATAGACCAATGGAACAGAATTGAGAAACCAATCATAAACTCATCCACCTATGAGCAGCTGATGTTTGACAAAGGCCCAAAGTCCGTTAATTGGGGAAAAGATAGTCTCTTTAGCAAACGGTGCTGGCATAACTGAATATACATCTGCAAAAAACTGAAACAACACCCACACTTCACACCATGCACAAAAGCTAACTCAAAATAGATCAAAGACCTAAATATAAAATCTAAAACGGTAAAGATCATGGGGAAAAAAAATAGGGACAATGCTAGGAGCCCTGATACATTGCATAAACAGATTACAAGCCATAAGTAACAATGCACGAACACCAGAAGAGAAGCTAGATAACTGGGAGCTCCTAAAAATCAAACACTTATGCTCATCAAAAGACTTCATCAAAAGAGTAAGAAGGCAACCTACAGACTGGGAAAAAAATTTTGGCTATGACAAATCCGATCAATGTCTAATCTCTAAATTCTACAAGATACCGCAATACCGCAACAACAAAAAGACAAATAACCCAATTAAAAAATGGGCAAAGGATATGAACAAGCACTTCACCAAAGAAGACATTCAGGTGGCTAACAGACACCTGAGGAAATGCTTACAATCATTAGCCATTAGAGAAATGAAAATCAAAACTACAATGAGATACCATCTCACCTCAACAAGGTTAGCATTAATCAAAAAAACACAAAATAATAAATGTTGGAGAGGTTGCGGAGAGACTGGAACACTTATACACCGTTGGTGGGAATATAAAATGGTACAGTCACTTTGGAAATTGATTTGGCACTTCCTTAAAAAGCTAGAAATAGAAGTGCCATATGATCCAGCAATCCTGCTCCTTAGAATATATCCTAGAGAAATAAGAGCTGCCACACTAATAGATATTTGCACACTCATGTTCATTGCAGCACTGTTCACAACAGCAATAAGGTGGAAACAACCTAGCTGCCCATCAACAGACAAATGGATAAACAAATAATGGTATATTCAGAGAATGGAATACTACACAACAGTAAAGAACAACTAATCTGTGAAACATCTTATAACATGGAGGAATCTGGAAGGCATTATGCTGAGTGAATTTAGTCAGTCACAAAAGGACAAATATTGTATAAGATGACTATTATAAAAACTCAAGAAAAACTTTAAACACAGAAGAAAACATTCTTTGATGGTTATGAGGTGGGAGGAGAGGGGTATTCATTAGATAGTAGACAAGAACTATCTTAGGTGAAGGGAAGGACAGGACACACTACAGGGGAAGTCAGCCAAGTGGACTAAACCAAAGCTAAGAAGTTTCCTGAATACAACCAAACAGTTTGAGGGACAGAGTAGCAGGGGTGGGGGTCTGGGGACCATGCTTTCAGGGTACGTCTAGGTCAATTGGCATAACAGAGTTTATTAAGAAAATGTTCTGCATCCTACTTTGGTGAGTGGCGTCTGGGGTCTTAAAAGCTAGTGAGTGGCCATCTAAGATGCATCAATGGGTCCCAACCCACCTGGAGTAAAGAAGAATGAAGAACACCAAAGACACAAGGAACATATTAGCCCAAGAGACAGAAAGGACCACATAAACCAGAGACTTCATCAGCCTCAGACCAGAAGAACTAAATAGTGCCCAGCTACCACCAATGACCACCCTGACGAGGAAAAAAACAGAGTCCCTGATGGAGTGGGAGAAAATTGGGGTGCAGAACTCAAATTCTAGTAAAAAAAAAAAAAAAACAGACTTGAAGGTCTGACTGAGACTGGAAGAACCCCAGAAAGCATGGCCTCTGGACTCTCCATCAACCCAGAACTAAAACCATTCCCAAGGCCAACTCTTCAGACAAAGATTAGACTCGACTATGGGACATAAAATGATACTCTTGAAGAGGGGCTTCTTAGCTCAAGTAGATACATGAGATTAAATGGGCAGGTCCTGCCCGGAAGTGAGATAAGAAAGCAGAGAGGGTCAGGAGCTGGTTGAATGGACATGGGAAATCAGGGGTAGAAAGGAGGAGTGTGCTGTCATAGTATAGGGAGAGCAACTAGGGTCACATAACAATGTATGTATAAATTTTTGTATGAGAGACTAACAAAAGAATTAAATATGCAAAAAAAGAGCCCTTGTCTGAGTCATTACCTGGGGAATCGCCTGAGGCAGATGCTTTAGACAATGCTGAATGTTCTCAAAACTCTTTCCCACTACCAATTTTGGCTTCTAGACCTATAACTAGACCTAAGTCCCAGCTAGCCACAAAAGGTAAAGTACAAAGTGTGACCCAGGAGGAGGCACGATACACTCCAAAAGAACTGCTTGACTCTTCTAATATGTACAAACAGAAACCTGGGGAATATATGTGGGAATGGCTATTAAGGATGTGGGATAATGGTGCAAGGAACATAAAGATAGATCAGTCTGAGTGTATTGATATGGGTCCACTAAGAACAGATTCTTCATTCAATATTTCAGCTCAAGAAGTTATGAAAGGATCTAATAGTTTATTTGGTTGTGTTGCTGAAGCATGGATTATGTGGTGGCCTACAATAAATCAGCTTGAAATACCAGACCTGCCTTGGTATACCGTAGAAGAAAGTATTCAAAGGCTTAGGGAAATTGACATGCTAGCATGGATTTATCAGGTTAGACCCACAGACCTGTTATGAACACAATAGGTTTGCCGCTTGTACTCTTGTGAAGAATAACTAAGAGTGAAGCAGATTCAAAGCAAGGCATAGTTTATTACTCATGGTGAGTAAGGAGACAAGGGGGGATCCTTCCTTCACAAAGCTCTCTCTCGCCGAACGAAGGACTGGAAGAAGTTTTTTATAAGTGGTAAAGGGAAGTCATACATATTCATTAATTTCATACATATTCAAAAAGGAGTCGGGCTAGGATTTGGCACAGAAGTGGCTGATGGACTTCTCACTTCCAAAATGGGCTCGGTCACTGCTCAATGACATATGTCCAGTGTTTTTGGTTCCTTGGCATAAGACTTTTTGTTCCTAGGCAATACTTATTGGGGGATGAGGCCATCTGGCATCCAACCTGGTCTCTTACTGCACATGCCCAGGGTCCTAGCTCTAATTGGCTGATCTGAAAGATGGCTACCAGTGGACAGATTAGGAGGAAGCAAACAACATTGCCCATTCTTCTTCTAGAAAAAAATTCTAACTGACAAAACTTGTCATTTAAGACTTTTTCTGTCCCTAGCTGGTTTCAATTCCTCCCTGAGAAATTCACACTCCTCATTCTTGAGGGGTTTAGGGATGGAGGTCTCTTCTTCTGAAGCTGCTTCCTGCTGATAAGGGATGCCGGCTCTATTGATTAGAGGAGTGGAACTCTCTTGCTGCCTGAGCTAAACTATTGTGATTTTCTATGCATCTCAAGAGGCCTTTCATAAGGTGGCTTTGTTTCTTCTTGATCTTGGCATGGAATGAGTTGGAATCCTTGAGCAACCGTCATCTGCTGCTGAAACTTTTGAAGTCTAGAGGTAATAAATTTGATGAAAGTTGAATAAACAGGGACCGAAGAGAAGCAGTAGTAAAATAGTGAATAAGGTCCCAGGAGAGTTAGGAACCATGTGACAGAGGGAAGCACATTTTTTACTGCTTGCCATATGTCTTGGGCTCCTGATCCCTGGTTAAACTTATAAAGCCACTTAGCCTGGTCAAGTAGATTCCTTGCTCTAATTTCTACCTGTTCTGCAGTATTGACATAGGTACAACAGCTGGTGTTGGCGACTGCACAGACTCCCCTGTGCTTGGCCAGAAGGAAGTCCAGACCAATTCGATGATCTAAGACTACTTTGGCCAGTGAATTTAGGGCTAGGTTGAGGGCTCCAATTCCTTCCCCTGAATCTTGGGCTACTGTCTCCTTGATTGCAGTGACGTTTGATATTACTGATCCCTGATACAGGAACCTGGCTGTGGTTCCTGTGATGGTTCCAATGAGGGCTACTATCCCTGCTATTATTAGCCCTATTCCTCTTTCTATCCCATTAGAGCTCTGTATATTTGAATGAGGTCTGCATTGGTATGAGCAAACCCAATGGTACATATTCCATTTTCATGTAGTGGCTTGATGCATGCTAGCGTGATGTTGCCACAAAGTAACATCAATCCTTTTGGGAGACACACGTAGATAATACTTGTTGAACTGTTAAACAAAGTAGTATGATTAAGGATCAGTTTTAGCCAGAATCCTTGAAGTGGTGATAGTGTAACATTGACTTCATTCAGTGGGTTGCAACCAGGGTAGGTTCCTAATATGTATATTTTATTTTTGTTCCAGATTTTATTGACCTTATTCCTGAAATTAGTAAAATTATCATTTATCCTTTGCAGGCACTGGGTTGTTGCCTCTTGGGGGCCATTGATCATCATGTGAAGGGAAAGGTATTCCCAAGACACTCGCAGTGGCGGGGCGGGGGGAGGCTGTACTAGTTCGGGAACAAAATTGGTCCATATTAGCAAGTCCTAAATTTGGAAGCAGGAGTTACTTTCATGAAGTACAGGTATGGGAGATACTTGCAATGGAGACATTTGGAAGGGGTTGCTTTGCCCTGAAAGCTGTTCCAAAGGCCGTCAGGTTAATACTGCATATGGGGGTAGACAGTACCCAAGGGATCTGGGCTTCCTGTTTGACAGTTGTTGGGGTCTGATAATAGATCCAGTGATGTGTTAAATTGTTTCCTGAAGCAATGGCTTGGGAAGCATTAATAGTTGGCATTACTGAACGTTAAAGCTGAGTGGTTAATAGAACAGCTAAGCTTGCTGTGGCCATGTTAAGAAGGATAAGGCGTTTCTAACTAGGATTTCCCATGTTAATATTAGGTGGCGATTTCTACCACACTTAGTATCAGCCCTGACTCATTAAAGCATACACGAAGGCTCATAAATTGGTCCAAAAAGGGGAATCACACAGGCTGTACCCAAAATAAAGATTAAGAGAACAGCCAGGGTGAAGACAACTCCCAGTATTTCTTCTACACTTATTTTCATGATACTTATCTATGGATCCTTGTTCTGTGTTTTAAACAGCCACTTGAGGCCTTCAACCTGTTCATAGGTGTAGGCATCTTGGCTTGTAGGAAGTTAGTCAGGCTGTCCAGGTGGAGAAAAAGGGTTGATCTGGGAGTGAGGGACCCACGGAGTGACTCCTTCTAATCCGGGGGCAGAAAGGGTTGTTAATAATACTTGGTATGGGCCCGTTTATTTTTCAGTCAGTTGGTGCCCTGGGCACCCTTCTTGCCAAATCTTTAAAAGTACTAAGTCTCCTGGCTGGAAATTGAGCTCACCTTTATATATACATGAAGGTTTACAGAACAAATAGTTTCTTATTAAACAGTCAGTACACATATTGTTTTATGACATTGGTTAACAACCCCACAACATGTCAACACTCTCCCTTCTCGACCTTGGAGGACCCTTTCTTTTTTGGTGAAAATATACATAGCCAAAGTTACACCATTTCAAAAGTTTCTACATGTACAATTCAGTGACATCGATTACATTCTTCCAGTTGTGCTGCTATTCTCACTCTCCTTTTCCAAATTATTCCATCACCATTATCTTCAACTCACTGCCCCCTAGGCTTCCGATCAAACCTTTTGAGTTGCTGTTGTCAGTTTGATCTCACATAGATGATTCTTTTTTTTTGTACCTTAGATGAAGTTTTGCAGAACGAATAGTTTCTCATTAAAACAGTTAGTACACTTATTGCCCTATGACAATGGTTAACAACACCGTGACATGTCAATACTGTCCCTTCTCAACCTTGGGTTCCCTATCACCAGCTTTCTTGTCCCCTCCTGCCTACTAGTCCTTGTCTCTGGACTGTTGTGCCTCATTAGTCCTGTTTTGTTTTATGAGGCTGTCCAATCCCCGGCTGAATGGTGAACTCCGGGAGTGACTTCACCACTGCACTGAAAGGGTGCCCGGGGGCTGTAGTCTTGGGTTTTCTCCAGTCTGTCAGGCCAGTAAATCTGGTCTTTTTTTTTTTTTTTTGTGAGTTAGAATGTTGTTCTACATCCTTTTCTAGCTCTGTCCAGGACCCTCTACTGTGATCCTGGTCAGAGCAGTCAGTGGTGGTAGCCGGGCACCATCTAGCTGTACTGGACTCAGTCTGGTGGAGGCCGTGGTAGCTGTGGTCCATTAGTCCTTTGGACGAATCTTTTCCTTGTATCCTGTTCTCTTCATTATCCCTTGCTCCCGAAGGGGTGAGACCAGTGGAGTATCTTAGATGTCTTGAGCAAGTCACGTTTTGTAGGTTCGAGAAGTATCTGGTTGTCATTCTTGGAGTACTTTCTGTACTTCTCCCAGATTAATGATATATTTTAATATTTGTTGTTTCTCTTAATCTAAAAGTTCATCTACCTTGAGAAAAGGTCTTCCATAAATCAATTCAAATGGGCTTAGCTTTAGAGCTCCTCTGGGGACAGCCCGTACTCTAATCAAAGTAATGGGTAACATTTTAGTCCAGATTTCTTGAGTTTCTTGGCAGAATTTTGCAAGGGACCTTTTTAGAGTTTGGTTCATTCTCTCAACCTTCCCTAAGGACTGAGGTCTCCAGGCTGAGTGGAGCTTATATGTGATGTTTAAGGACTGGGATAAACTCCAAGTTATGTTAGCCATAAAGGCAGGGCCATTGTCGCTCTGGAGGGACCCAGGTAGACTGAACCTGGGTATGATTTCTTTTAGAAGTCATTTGCATACTTTGGTAGCCTTCTCAGTCCTGGCAGGAAAGGCCTCTACCCATCGTGTGAAGGAGTCTACGAAAATCAACAGGTATTTGAATCCTTGGCACAGTGGCATCACCATAAAATCTATTTGCCAATCCTCCCCTGGGTATGTTCCCCAATGTTGCACAGGTTTTATCAAGGGAGGAGGTATGGGTGAGTATTTGGATTGTTTCTTAAATATATCTTGCAGCTTTTAGAATCCTGTTGTATTGCCTTTTTCAAGTTCCTTCCCTGTATTAGAGTTTTAAGCTGAAGATGTAACATCTCTTGGCCATAATGACTGGCCTCATGGGCTGCCTTAACCACTTTCCAGAGTTGGCTTCCAGGGATGTAGACCATTTTATTTCCATTATGATACCAGTCATCGATCTGTTTCTCAAATCCCTGAGTTTCTGCATCCTGAATATCTTCTGAACTGTACTGGGGTTTAAGGGTTGAAAGGCTAATGTCAGGAATGAGAGCCATCTGAGTTACTGGGAACTGTACCCGAGCTGCTTTTTTAGCTACAGCTTCTGCTTTGCTGTTACCCCGTGAAACTGGGGTTTTCTATTTTTGATGACCCCTATAGTGTATAAGAGCCACTTCAGCAGGTTGTTGTACTGCCTCTAGAAGTTCCAAAATGAGAATACCATACTTAATGGGTAAGTCCTTTGAGTTAAAAGCCCTCTTTCTTTCCAAATAGCCCTATAAGCATGGATGACAGAGAAGGAGTATTTAGAATCTGTATATATGTTAATTCTCTTGTCTTTTGCCAAATGTGGTGCTTGAGTGAGGGCGACAAGCTTGGCTTTTTGTGCAGAGGTTTTGGGAGGTAAAGGCCAGGCTTCTGTAATGTCATGTAAACTCACTATGGTATATCCTGCTTTGCAAATACCTTGTTCTACAAAACTACTCCCATCAGTGAACCAGTTGTCATCTGCATTCTCTAAAGGACTGTCAGATCAGGCCGTCTGGAATAAACTTGGTTTATTGTTTCAGTACAGTTATGGGCTAGCTTGTGGTCTTTGAGGTCATAGCAGGTAAGAGTGTGGCAGGATTTAAAACTTGACAAACCTTTAAAGTCACTTCAGGAGAATCTAATAATATGGCCTGGTATTGGGTTATCCTGCCTCCTAAAAGCCAATTCCCTCCTTTAACTTCTAAAACAGCCTGAACCTGATGGGTGTCAGCACCTCCATAGGTTGTCCTAAAGTAAATTTGGATGCTTCTTTAACCAGGATTGCAGTGGCTGCAACCGCTTGCAAGCAGGCCAGTCAACCTCATGATACTGGGTCTAATTGTTTAGAGAAATAGGCAACTGGCCTAGTAAGAGGGCCAGTCTGTTGGGTGAGTATTCCCAAGGCGTGTCCCTGTCTCTCATGAACATATAGTCTGAAAGGTTTCGTTAAGTCTGGAAGGCCTAATGTGGGGGATCTACCCAACTTTAATGGTTTCAAATGCTGCTTGGCATTCTTGAGTACATTCTAAGGGTCGGCTTTCTTGCCCTTTTAAAGATTCATATAAAGGTTTTGCTGTTAGCCCAAAGTTAGGTACCCAGATTCTACAAAATCCAGCCATACCTAAGAAGCCTCATAATTGTTTCCGTATGGTGAGAGCTGGAAGGGAAGTTAGCTAGTTTTCTCTCACGCAGTAGTTCTTGAACACCAAGAGAAAGCTGAAACCCTAAATACTTCACTTATTTTTGTGTAATCTGGGCCTTTTCAGGAGAAACCCTGTAACCTTGATTTGCCAAATGATTCAGGGTCTCTACAGTATTCTTGTCTGAGCTATCTTGGCCTTCACTAGCTATGAATAAGTCATCTATATACTGGAGTACTATTCCTTCTTTCAGCTTTAAAACTCTAAGGTCTTTAGCCAAGGTTGAACAAAACAGGTGGGGCGAGTTTTTGAAACCTTAGAGAAGGACTGTCCATTTAAACTAGGTTCTTGCTGTAGTATATGGGTCCTCCCATTCAAAAGCAAATAATTCTTGGGAGTCAGGGTGCAGGGGTACACAAAAGAAAGCATCCTTTAAATCTAGTATAGTAAAGTAGGTGGCAGCAGTGGGTACCTGGGTAAGCAGAGTATATGGGTTGGGGATCAGCAGTTGAATTGTTACTACAACCCTGTTCACTGCTCTTAAATCTTGCACAAAGTTGTATTTTCCATTAGGCTTCCTGACAGGTAAAATGGGAGTGTTGCAAGGGGACTGACAAGGCTCAATATGTCCTTGTCTGTGGAGCTTTTCTAACACTGGTTTAATCCCAGCTCTCACCTCTGGCTTAAGTGGATATTGCTTGCACCAGGGGAGAGCAGCTCCAGGTTTTAGTTCAACCTGGACAGGATTAGCATTGTTGGCCCTTTCTGGTTGATTTACATTCCAAACTAATGGGTTCACTTTGGTTAAAATATACTGAGGGATATTAGGTGTCCTTTGTGTAGAACCCCCTGTCTCAAGGGATGCTAGGAATCTTGCCCCTTGACTTCTATCTATTTCTACAGTGTCTTGATCCCTGGAGAGAAAAACAGTGGCTCCTAATTTGGTTAATAGATCCCTACTGAGCAAAGGGACAGTATACTCAGGTACATATAGGACAGCATGAGACAGGGTGTGTGTTCCTACCTCACAAGATAAAAGGAAGGTAAACTTCTTAGTCTGGGACTGCTCCGAGACTCCCATTATCACACAATCTCAATTAGAGAGCTTGCCAATAGACTTGTTTAAGACAGAGTAGGCAGTTTCTGTATCAAGTAAAAATTCAGTTTTCCTACCTGCCACGTCAAAAGTAACCCAAGGTTCCACAGGGGTGATGGAGATTGGCTGTTGTTGTTTCATGGGAGCCAGGTGGTTCTCCGGGCCTTGTCACTCAGAAAGCCATGGGAACTGCAACTTGGGGTCAAGATTGGGGTAGCGCCCCGGCCTTCCCAATTGAGGACGCTCTGGGCAGTCCTGTCTCCAGTGTCCCTCTTTTTTGCAATATGTACACTGTTGGGGCCCCAGCTTTGCTGGCGGTCCTGAATGGCAGCTCCAAGGACTGTCAGTTCAGCTGCTTACCTGTGATGGCCCTGGCCCCCAGCAGCTACTTCCTGAGTAACTTCAGCCTACAACTGGGGCTTTCTTTCCATCCTCCTATCCTTTCTATCTTCTTCTGCCTTATCTCTGTTGTGAAAAACCTTAAAGGCTCCCTCCACTAATTTGGACAATGGGGTCTGGGGACCAGCCTCTAACTTTTGAAGTTTCCTTCTAATGTCTGGGGCACTCTGGGTTACAAAATGCAGACCCAACAGAGGGGCAGCCTCTGGTGTCTACGGATCTATGTTGGTAAATTTTCTTGAAGTTCTCTATCAGCCTATCCAAGAAGGCCGCAGAGTTCTCATCTTTTCCTTGGGTTATTTCTTTGACCTTTAAATAGTTAACTGGCTTGTGGACACACTTTTTCACTCCCTAATCTGCACAGGTTATAAAATGTTTCATTCTTGCCCAATCCAGTCAGTCCTGGTAATCCCGCTGAGGATCAGTTGCAGGAACTGCCTCATCCCCTGGCTTCAAAACATTGTGCTTGGGGTTGGTGGGGACAAAGCTGTCTCAGGCTCTCTTGCCTTAGCTAGTATTCTATTATTCACATCAGTAGAACAGGTGGTCAGAACTACTATCACATCCTGCCAACTGAGAACAAAGTTAAGACTAAACAAATCCCTCTCTAAATTTCTCCAGGCCTTCTGAAAACTTACC
Organism: Dugong dugon; assembly: GCA_030035585.1. Lineage (NCBI taxonomy): Eukaryota > Metazoa > Chordata > Mammalia > Sirenia > Dugongidae > Dugong > Dugong dugon. The sequence continues at coordinate 205,919,435 of CM057460.1, forward strand.
CAGTGTGTCTTTACACACACTTAAATCTGCAACAGAAAAGGGCATCTGTACCCAGACCACACTGCCCTGTCCATCTACCACCTCTTGCAGGGAGTACAGTCCTCCTGAGGTCTTTTTAGATTCTGGGAGGGGAGGATAAATGTTGTGAGCATGGAAGACCATAGAGGTAGAGGGAAGCTCGCTGGGAGCTTCCAAAGAGGCTGTGGGTCCTGAATGAGAAGTAGGGGGGTGGGGGGTGTGGAAGGAATGTTGAGGACAGGATCAGAAACAGCGGGGTAAGGGGAGCTGTGAGGGAGGTATGCTGGAGGTTTAGACAGAGACATTGGCAGGGTCAGCACCAGACCTTGATTCAAGAGGGGCTCCTCCAAAAGATCTGATTCCCCAGATGCCTTTGGAGGCCTTTTAGATTGAGCTTCAGTAGCTAGAGCCACGTGAGTCAATTTGCGTTTTGTTTGTAGCCCCTTATTCTGGTAGAGGGCCATAAAGTCTTGTACACAAGGGATTTAGCCCATTTTTCCTCCCTCTTGCAAAATAAGTCCAGCTGTAAAATACTATGAAAATTCAGAGACCCATAAAAAGGCCATTTCTCCTGGTCAGCGAGGGTATACTGAGGCCAGGCAGTGTTGCAGAAAAAATATAAGTTTCTTTTTCTTTAATTGATCATAAGAAAAAAATTGTCAGTGTTTAAGAATGCACCCTAGGGGTGAATCTCCTGGTATGCTTTCCTGATTTCCCATTCTGTCTGATTAACTGTTCCCAAGAACCTAGCTTTTTATTTTTATGGATAGTTAGTATCACCAGCTTTTTCTTCCTAGTACTGTAGGAATTTATTGTCTCTCATGCTGCAGCCAAGAATTTTCTCAGCTTCTGGAGAGAACCTATTTTTGAAATCTTAACACTCTGTCCAGAGTGTTCCCTGCATTGTGATCCAAATCCCAGTCTAGACTGAAAACCTGCTCTCCCACTGTATCTCTTTCTTTAGCCCAATCAATAAACTCCCAGGAATCTCTACAGGTATATTCTAATTCAACCTGAATTTCTTTCCACCAGTCACTTTCAATATGCTATACACAGAAGACAGACAGACAAACAGAGCATTCACATAAGACAAGCCAGAGAGCGAAAGGGGAACAAATATGATCTTAGTGAGGTCCAGCTCCCACTTCAATCTTCCAGATACCCTCTATCCCCAATACCAGAGAAGGAAAGGGGAATGAAGATGACTTTAGTCAGGTCCAGCACCCACTTCAGTCTTCCAGATACCGTCTATCCCAAATACCAGATGGAGGGACTTCTAACCTCAATCTCTCAATCGGGTGCCGATCAGAGAATTTCATACCCACTCCTCAGAGCCAGGCAAGGCTGGAGGGGTTTCAGTCTCTCAGTCTGAATAGATGCAGATGTGTATACCAAACTGCTAGATTCAGGGTGCACCAACCAGAAACAGACAACCCGGGAAAAACCTGCACACGCACACAAAAAGAAAATTCTATGCCTTTCTTTCGAGCCAAATTGAAAGAAAACTCCTGGAGTTCGAAATTCCCAAGCCCGAGGGACGCTGAACAAAAAGAGTTCAGGTAGCCACAAGCCCAACCAAGAGAGATCTGTCCGCTCTGACAGTTGACTCGGGGTGGGGGGTGGACCCCAAGCAAGGTCCCATCTGGAGTGCGAGAAAATTTGTTACTAAACTCAGTGGGTTCACCGCTTGTACTCTTGCTAAGAATAACTAAGAGTCAAGCGCATTTAAAGCAAGGTATAGTTTATTACTCGTGGGAAGTAAGGAGATGAGGGGGGATCCTTCCCAAAGCACTCTCTCGCCGAACAAAGGGCTGGAAGCAGTTTTGTATAAGTGGGAAACGGGAAGTCATACATATTCATTAATTTCATACATATTCAAAAAGGGGTCGGGCTAGGATTTGGCACGGAAGTGGCTGATGGACTTCTCCCTTCTGAAATGGGCTCAGTCACCACTCAGTGACGTATGTCCAGTGATTTTGGTTCCTTGGCATGGGTCTTTTTGTTCCTAGGCAATACTTATTACAGGATGAGGCCATCTGGTGGTCAACCTGGTCTCTTACCGTGCGTGCCCAGGATTCTAGTTCTAACTGGCTGATCTGAAAGACGGCTACAAGCAGACAAATTAGGAGGAAGCAACATTTGCACCATTCTTCTTCTAGAAAATTTTTTACCAACATAGCTTGTCTTTTAAGGCCCTTTCTGTCCCTAGCTGGTCTCAGACCCACACATGGAGTGCCCAGAGGACACACCTTTTACCACAACTGTGAGGAACAAATTTGTGAAGGGAGCCCCAGCATCCTTGAAGACTGCTGTGATTGCTATTTTATATAAATCTGATTTGACAGCGGTAACTGCCCTAACTGAATCAAGACACCTAACTACAATGGGGCTGATTGGACTCCGTGGTAGTAGGGGCCAAGTGGCTGCACTCAATCGACAAAGACAAGGTGGGCGTGGTTACCATTATGGACAGTGGAGTCAAAGCAGTAATCAGAATAGTCTGAGTAGTATGGACTTAGGCATTGGCTACTTAGTCATGGTGTCCTTAGGAGTGAAATAGATAGGAAATCTTCTCAATATTTACTTGATCTATACAAACGGATGAATTCTAGGTCAGGTGAACAGCAGTCTAAGTTGAATCATCAGAATAGAGAGTCATGGTCTCTCAGTCAATTCCCAGATGAGCGAGTTTAAAGACCCACAATCCCTTGAATGAAGGGGAGGCCAGGTCCGCTTGAGGAAAGACTCCAACACGCTACCAAAAACATACACTGTTAATCTTTCTCTCCACCTTCCCCAAAGGGATCTAAGGCCTTTTACAAGAGTGACTGTTCATTGGGGAAAAGGAAATAATCAGACTTTTTGGGGATTACTGGATACTGTCTCTGAACTGACACTAATTCCAGGAGACCGAAAATGTCACTGTGACCCACCAGAGTGGGGGCATATGGAAGTCAGATTATTAATGGAGTCTTAGCTCACATCTGTCTCACAGTAGGTCCAGTGGGTTCTTGAACCCATCCTGTAGTGATTTCCCTGGTTCCAGAATGCGTAATTGGAATAGACATACTCAGCAATTGGCAGAATCCCCACATTGGATCTCTGACTGATGGAGTAAGGGCTATTATGGCAGGAAAAGCCAAGTGGAAGCTACTAGAACTGCCCCTACCTAGGAAAATAGTAAACAAAAAGAAATACTGCATTCCTGGTGGTACTGCAGAGATTACTGGCACCATCAAGGACTTGAAGGATGAAGGAGTGGTGATTCCCACCACATCCCCATTCAACTCACCTATTGGGCCTGTGCAAAAAACAGATGGATCTTGGAGAATGACAGTGAATTATCAAAAACTTAACATGGTGGTGACTCCAATTGCAGCTGCTGTTCCAGATGTAACTTCATTGCTTGAGCAAATTAATATTTAATTAATTTTGAGCAAATTAATATTGAGCAAATTAATCTCCTGATATCTGCTATGTAGCTATTGATCTGGCAAATGTCTTTTTCTCCATACCTGTTTCAAAAGACCATCAGAAGCAGTTTGCTCTCAGTTGGCAAAGCCAACAATACACCTTCAGTTGCCTGCCTCAGGGCTACATCAACTCTCCAGCTCTATGTCATAATTTAGTCCACAAGGACCTTAATAGCCTTTCCCCTCCACAAGATGTCACAATGGTCCATTACATTGATAACATTATGCTGATTGGACCTAGTAAGGAAGGAGTGCCAATGACTCTCGACTTACTGGTAAAACATTTGTGTCCTAGAGGGTAGGAAATTAATCTCACAAAAATTCACTTACTCTTCTCCTCAGTGAGGTTTATAGGGGTCCAGTGGTGTGGGGCATGTCAAGACACTCCTTCTAAAGTGAAGGATAAGTTATTGCATCTGGCTCCTCCCAAAGCTAGAAAGGAGACACAATGCCTAGTGGGCCTCTTTGGATTTTGGAGGCAACACATTCTTCATCTGGGTGTACCACTCTGGCCTATTTATCAAGTGACTCAAAAAGCTGCTAGGTTTGAGTGGGGCCCAGAATAAGAGAAGGCTCTGCAGTAGGTTCAGGCTGCTGTGCAAGCTGCTCTGCCACTTGGGCCATATGATCTGGCTGATCCAATGGTGCTGTTTGGAGTCTTTGGCAGGCCTCCATTGGTGAGTCATATCACAGACACTTAGGATTTTGGAGCAGAGCCCTGATATCCTCTGCAGATAACTACTCTCCTTTTGAGAAACAACTTTTGGCTTGTTGCTGGGCCTTAGTAGAGACTGAACACTTAACCAAGGGACACCAAGTCACCATGCGGCCTGAGCAGCACATCATCAGCTGGGTGTTGTCTGACCCACACAGCCATAAAGTTGGACGTGTGCAGCAGCATTCCATCAATAAATGGAAGTAGTATCTAAGAAATCGGGCCTAAGCTGGGCCTGAAGGCACAAGTAAGTTGCATGAGGAAGTGGCCCAAATGTCCATGGTCTCCACTTCTGTCACATTACTTTCTGTCTCCCAGTCTGCACCTATGGCCTCGTGGGGAGTCCCTTATGATCAGTTGACTGAAGAAGAGAAAACTTGTGCCTGATTTCCAGATGTTTCTGCATAATATGTAGGCACCCCTTGAAAGTGGACAGCTGCAGCACTACACCCCTTTTCTGGGACCTCCTTGAAGGACAGTGGTGAAGGGAAATCCTCCCAATGGGCAGAACTTCGAGCACTGCACCTGGTTGTTCACTTTGCCTGGAAGGAGAAACGGCCAGATGTGTGATTGTATACTGATTCATGGGCTGTAGCCAATGGTTTGGCTGGATGGTCAGGGACTTGGAAGGAACATAATTGGAAAACTGGAGACAAGGATTTATGGGGAAGAGGTATGTGGATAGACCTCTCTGAATGGGCCAAATAAGTGAAGATATTTGTGTCTCATGTGAATGCTCACCAAAGGATGACCTCAGCAGAGGATGATTTTAACAATCAAGTGGATAGGATGATACGTTCTGTGGAAAACATTCATCCTCTTTCCCCAGCTACTCCTGTCATTGCTTAATGGGCTCATGAACAAAGTGGCCATGGTGACAGGGATGGAGGTTATGTGTGAGCCCAGCAACATGGACTTCCATTCACCAAAGCTGACTTGGCTACAACCATTGCTGAGTGCCCAATCTGCCAGCAGCAGAGACCAACACTGAGTCCCCGATATGGCACCATCCCTCAAGGTGATCAGCCAGCAACCTGGTGGCAAGTTGATTACATTGGACCATGCCCATTATGGAAATGGCAGTGTTTTGTTCTTACTGGAATAGACACTATGAATAAGGATTTACCTTCCCTGCACACAATGCTTCTGCCAAAACTACCGTCCACGGACTTACAGAATGTCTTATCTATCATCATAGTATTCCACACAGCACTGTTTCAGATCAGGGGACTCACTTCACGTCCAATGAAGTGCAGCAGTGGGCCCATGCTCATGGAATTCACTGGTCTTACCATGTTCCCCATCATCCTGAAGCAGCTCACTTGATAGAACAATGGAATGGCCTCTTAATGACACAATTACAGCACCAGCCTAGGTGGCAATACCTTGCAGGGTTGGGGCAATGTTCTCCAGGAGGCTGTATATGCTCTAAACCAGCATCCAATATTTGGTGCTGTATCTTCCGTAGCCAGGATTCATGGGTCCAGGAAGCAAGAGATGGAAATGGGAGTGAAACCACTCACTATTAGCCCTAGTAACCCACTCACAAGATTTTTGCTCCCTGTCCCTGCAAACTTACGCTTTGCAGGTCTAGAGGTCTTAGTTCCAAAGGGAGGAATGCTCCCACCCAGAGACACATCACTGATTGCATTGAACTGGAAGCTAAGAATGCTGCCTGGCCACTTTGGGCTCCTTATACCTCTGGATCAACAGGGGGAGAAGGGAGTTACCATACTGGCTGGTGTGAGTGATCCTGATTACCAAAAGGAAATCGGATTGATATTACATAGTGGAGGCAAAGAAGAGTATGTCTTGGTACTACCATGCCCAGTGATTAAAGTTAATGGAAAACTACAGCAACTCAATTCCAACATGACTACTAATGGTCCAAACCCTTTAGGAATGAAGGTTTGGGTCACCACGACCAGCTGAGGTGCTTGCTGAGGGCAAAGGGAAAATGGAATGGGTGGTGGAAGAAGGTAGTTCTAAATACCAGTTACAGCCATGTGACCAGTTGCAGAAACGAGGACTGTAATTGTTAGGAGTATTTCTGCTTTATATGTATGTTTGTTGTATCAGGGGCAAGTATGACTTTATAGTTGCCTTTATTCAGAAATTATGTGTGGTCTGAGGAGATGTGTACAGGTGCCAAGTTAGCGAGGGTGGACTGTAATGTTTAAGGTTGTGTGTCAACTTGGCTGGGCCATGATTCTCAGTGATTTGATAGTTGTATGATGGTGTGATCACTTCCATGATGAGATTTGTTACTATATGATCACCTCCATGATGGGATCTGCTGTGAGTAGCCAATCAGTTGAAAGGGAGTTTCCTTGGGCGTGTGGCCTGCATTGAATATATGTGGATATTCTGGCAACACTTGGGGCTTTTGCTCATTCTGGATCCTGCAGATTGCTCCTGTTCATCTGATCTCTGGTTCTTGGGACTTGAGCTAGCAGCTTATCTGTGGTCTTGCCTGCCAATCTTTGGGATTTGTCAATCTTCAAGAGCCCTGCTCTCCGACCTTCCAATCTTGGGTTAGCCAGCCCCTGTGGCTACATGCATCAGGAGAAACTTCTGTCCTGACCCATGGACTTTGGACGATCCAGCCTCTACAACCACATGAACCATTTCCTTGACATAAATCTCTATGTGTATTTATATGCTTTACTAGCTTTGCTTTTCTAGAGAACCCAGCCTAAGACACTAAGACATACAGATGATACCAATAGTATTGAAGACAGAAGTCCAAGTTGCACTGAAGACATTGGCAAAAAACAAGGCTCCCTGAATTGACAGAATACCAAATGAGATGTTTCAACAAACAGATGCAATGCTGGAAGCGCTCACTCGTGTATGCCAAGAAATTTGGAAGACGGCTACCAGGCCAACTGACTGGAAGAGATCCATATTTGTGCCCATTCCAAAGAAAGGTAATCCAAAAGAATGCAGAAGTTATCACACAATATCATTAATATCACATGCAAGTAAAAATTTGCCGAAGATAATTCAAAAACAGTTGCAGCAATACATTAACAGGGAACTGCCAGAAATTCAAGCCAGATTCAGAAAAGGACGTGGAACCAGGGATATCATTGCTGATGTCAGATGGATTTTGGCTGAAAGCAGAGAATGTCAGAAAGATGTTTACCTGTGTTTTATTGACTGCAAAGGCATTCAACTCTGTGGATCATAACAAATTATGGATAATATTGCGAAGAATGGAAATTCCAGAACACTTAATTGTGCTCATGAGGAACCTGTACATGGATCAAAAATGGTCATTTGAACAAAACAAAGGGATACTGCATGGTTTAAAGTCCATAAAGGTGTACGTCAGGATTGTATCCTTTCACCATACTTATTCAATCTGTATGCTGAGCATATAGTCCGAGAATCTGGACTATATGAAGAAGAATGGGGCATGAGGATTGGAGGAAGACTCATTAACAACCTGCGATATGCAGAAGATACAACTCCGCTTGCTGAAAGTTAAGAGGACTGGAAGCACCTACTGATGCAGGTCAAAGACAACAGCCTTCAGTATGGGTTACACCTCAACATAAAAAACACAAAAATCCTCACAACTGGACCAATAAGGAATATCATGAGAAATGGAGAAGATACTGACGTTGTAAAGAATTTCATTTTACTTAGATCCACAATAAATGCCCATGGAAACAGCAGTCAAGAAATCAAACAACACATTGAGTTGAGCAAGTCAGCTGCAAAAGATCTCTTTAAAGTGTTAAAAAGAAAAAATGTCAGTTTAAGGACTAAGGTGCACCTGACCCAAGCCATGATGTTTTCAGTCACCTCATATGCACGTGAAAGCAGGACAATGAATAAGGAAGCCCAAAGAAGAATTGATGTCTTTGAATTATGATGTTGGGGAAGAATACTGAATATACCATGGACTTCCAGAAGAATGAACAAATCTGTCTCGGAAGAAGTACAGCAAGAATGCCCCTTAGGAGCAAGGATGGTAAGACTTCATTCTACATACTTTGGGCATGTTATCAAGAGGGACCAGTCCCTGGAGAAGGGGATCATGATTGGTAAAGTAGATGGTCAGCGAAAGAGAGGAAGACCCTCAACGAATTGGAGTCACACAGTGGCTGCAACAATGGGCTCAAGCATAACAATGATTGTGAAGATGGTGCAGGACCTGGCAGTGTTTTATTCTGTTTTACACTGAGTCACTATGAGTTGGAACCAATTCGGTGGCACCTAACAACAGCAAGTGTAATCCATACTGAATGCTGTAGTCTTTGATCTTCATCAGTAAGTGCTTCAAGTCCTCTTCACTTTCCACAAGCAAAATTGTGTCATCTGCATAACGTAGGTTGTTAATGAGTCTTCCTCTAATTCTGATGCCATATTCTTCTTCATATCGTCCAGCATACAGATTGAATAAGTACGATGAGAGGATACAACCCTGATGCACACCTTTCTTGATTTAAACTACTCAGTATCCCCTTGTTCTGTTCGAATGACTGCCTTTGATCCATGTATAGGTTCCTCATGAGCACAATTAAGTGTTCTGAAAGTCCCATTTTTCATAATGTTATCCATAATTTATTATGATCCACAGTTGAGTGTCTTTGCATAGTCAGTAAAACAAGGTAAACATATTTCTAGTATTCTCTGTGTTCAGCCAAGATCCATCTGACATCAGCAATGATATCCCTCACTCCATATCCTCTTCTGAATACAGCTTGACTTTTTGGCAGTTCCCTTTCAATATACTCCTGCAACCATTTTTGAATTATCTTCAGGAAAATTTTACTTTCATGTGATATTAATGATAATGTTCTACAAGTTCTGAATTCTGTTGGATACCTTTCTTTGGTATAGGCACAAATATGGATCTCTTCCAGTCACTTGGCAATGATGAGTGAGCACTCCAGCACTGCATTCATTTGTTTAAACATCTCACTTGGTATTCCATCAATTCCTGGATCCTTATTTTTCGCCAATGCCTTCAGTACAGCTTAGACATCACAGCAACACACAGTATGACAAACTGACAGTTGCATGGGAACATTAGTTACTAGGGAAATACTAATCAAAATGACAGTAGTATACCATTTCACACCCACTAGGATGGCTATTATAAAAAAAAAAAAAACAGGAAAGATACAAGTGTTGGTGAGGATCTGGAGAAATTAAAACACTCATACGCAGCTGGTGTGGATGAAAAATGGTACAGTCCTTGTGGAAAACGGTTTGAAAGTTCCTTAAAAAGTTAAACATAGATATACCATATGAGAGATTCCGGTTAAGGTGGCAGCTTAGATAGATGCACCATAACAACCTCCTACAAAAAAAGACTTGAGACACTAAGTAAAACAGACACAAATAATGACCTCAGAGCTGAGAACCTCAGCTAGAGAGTTGAAGAAACAGACTGAGCATTGGCTGGAAGGAGAGAGAGAACAAGGCCAATGGGAAAAAGATTCAAAGATAGTCCACACCTGGCCTTCCAGCACAGTGCAGTGTGGCCATTTTGGGATATTTATCAAGCAACAACCTGGGGTAAGGAATCCAAGAAGGTAACCTCAAGGAGAAAACAAATGGTGGCAGAGATACTTTGTAAACAATCCTGGAAGGAAACAACGATGTGGGCAGGATATGTCCTGGGAGGAGGCACCCCTGAGAGAGTAACAAGCAGGAGTGGCATAGCTTTGAAACCAGGGAACCACAGGGAAGTGCTGCTACAGCAAAGTGAGGTGGACTGAATTTTCAGAACCTAAGGGTAGGAGACAGAATAGACAGGGAGCGCACATTTGCAGAGGAGCAAAGGGGAAGTACAGATGGGTAGGCAGGAGCTCCGGTCCTTCTGGGAAGTGCAGAGAAAAAAGGGAGTAGAAGCTAGTGCAGGGACTGCTTGTAGGTAGTAACACCCAAAGGGAGATGCCCATTGAACAGTTAACCTGCAGAGGAATAATTAGAAGCCACCCCCCAAAATTGACACGTGCACCACCCCCTCCCATCTGCATAGGACTTCAGCACAACTGCATGCACACTCTGCTTCACCCCACTCCCCTCCCTAATGTGGTGGCAGTCTGCACAAAGGTTCTGTACCACCCTGCTCCCCTCCTAGAGGCACAGGCTGATCTACGTAAACTTGTGCAGGATCCACATTGCCCCCCTCCCCTACTGGAAGTAGGGACCACCTACACCAAACTGCACAAGTTCTGCACCACCCCTCTCCCCTCCTGGTGCTATGGGCCATAAACACAAACCCATGCAGGCTCTGCTTTGCACCCCACTCCCAGTTGAGTGGGCTTCTACCCTCCCACTAGACTCTCCCCAGCTGCACAGACCTCTGTGCCCTGCCCCATTAGCCCTTCTCCTGACATGTGAGCCTCTGCACACCCCTCACTGGCCCTCCTCAAACCCTATCCTGTTCCCCGGATGCAACACTAATGGCTCACCAACGCTGAGGGAATGCACTATTCCTCAAGAGCTGTAAAAGATCCTGACTGCCTGACATCTGGGAAGGGACCTGCTCTTGCACCACCATGCAGTCCTCTAAGGGAAGCCATATGTGCCTAATGACATAGGACTCATGTGTGTGTGCAACCCATTATATCCACCAGTGAGAGAAAAGCACACTCAGCCAACTGACAGCACCAAAGCCATACACAGATCAATAACACAAAACAATAATTAAAACAATACAAAGGAAAGAAACCAGCCCAAAGAAAAAGGGAAGAAGCTGAGGTCCTGATAAATCAAAACAAAAGCAAAATAAGCTAAAAAAAATAAAGACTAACAAATAGATGATAAAAAAATGTGCTGTCAAGCATCACTTAATGTCCACGATACATTCTGTGAAATAGGATATTATGTGATTTGGACATTGTGAGAATACCATATTATTTGCTGGGGCAAATAACCTCCCTCTACAATTTACTGTACCATTATACACCTGGCAGCACAATCGCTTTGTATACAAGAGACATGAGATATGTTTGTTGTATGCAGGAAGCTGTTGTGTTTGCTCTGTCTGCTCTACATCCTGTTCTCTGATCAGGATTTCTGAACTCTATTATACTGAATGTACACAGTCTGCCAGAAGAATGTAGAAATCTATCTTGGAAGAAGTGCAGCCAGAATGCTCCTTAGAAGCAAGGATGGTGAAAATTTGTCTCATGTACTTTGGACGTATTATCAGGAGGAACCAGTCCCTGGAGAAAGACGTCATACTTGGTAAAGTAGAGGGTCAGTGAAAAAGAGGGAGACCTTTAACAACATGTATTGACACAGTGACTTCAACAATGGGTTCAAACACAGCAATAACTCTGAGGATGGCAAGGACCAGGCAGTGTTTTGTTCTGTTGTACATAAGGTCACTGTGAGTTGGAACTGAGCTGACAGCAACTAACAACAACAACATTATAACCTGAGTATGTGGTCAGACATTGCCTAAACTGATGTTATGCAGTCTATGACTGTACATATAAATAAATAAAATAAAACTTTAATGCCTTGAAAACAGCACTCAATTACAAATAATTGAAGACTCAGAAAAAGATGGCTCAAGAAAACAAACAGATGAACAGAAAAGCTTTCTGAGGAAGAACAGATAATGGAACTACTGGACAAAAACTTCAAAAAGCTAGTATTAAGTCTCCTCAAAGAGATCAATAAAAACACACTTACACAAAGACTAGAAGAATTTAGGAAAACAATACAAGAGCAAAATGACAAATTAAATTAAAAAATAGAATCCTTAAAAAAACAAAAACTAGAAACTCAGAAGCTTAACAACACAATAATAGATATAAACAACTCAACGGAAGGACACAAAAGTAGAATTGAAACAATGGAAGAAAAATCAGTGAAATAGAGGACATTACTTGATATGGGAAACAAATAGAAAAAAATGGAAGACAAAAGAAGAAAGCCTATAGTTTATGTGGGACACCATCAAGAGGAATAATATATACACATTAGGAATCCCAGAAGAGGAAGAGATAAAAAAGTACAGAAAGAATCTTGAAGAATTAATGGCAGAAAACTTCCCAAATATCATGAAAGATGAGAAGATTTTCATCCAAGAAGCTCAAAGAACTCCAATTAAGATAGACCCCAAGAGAAATAACCAAGACATATCATAATCAAACTTTCCAGATCCAAAGACAAAGAAAGAATTTTGAGAGCAGCATACGAAAAGCAAAATATCACCTACAAAGGAATCCTCAGAAGATTAAGTACTGACTTATTATCAGAAACTACAAGAAAGAAAACAATGGGATGATATATACAAAGCCATGAAAGAAAAGAACTGTCAACTAAGAGTTATATAGCCATCAAAATTATCACTCAAAAATGAGAGATAAATTAGGACATTCTCAGAAAAGCAGAAATTAAGGGAATTTGTAACCAACAGACCAGCCCTACAAGAATTATTAAAGGGATTCCTTCAGATAGAAAAGCAATGACACCAGACAACAACCCGAGGTAAAGACACATCATCACCCTGACATGAAGCCAGGTGAAGACAACACAACAGAAAAATAAAGGTAAAAAAATGATTACAGAGTATATGAGATACAAAATTGTGATCAAAGACAACATCAAAATGAAATGGGGGTGATGGGTGTAATTACAGTACTCCCATATGAAGAGGAAGTTAAGGCAATTCCAAGATATAACAAACTGTTTTAAAATATAAAATGTCAAATGTAATCCTCATGGTAACTGCAAAAGATAAATAACTTATTCACCAAAACATAGAAGAAGAAAAACAAAAAAAGACTCAGTAAACATAAAAAGAACAGTAATAAATGAAAGCAAAAGAAAATCCATATACAAAAGAACTCAGCACAGAAAGTAAAGAACAAAGAAACCATTAACAACACAAAAAGAAGCATAACAAAATGGCTGCAGTAAATTTATCACTATCGACAGTCACACTGAATGTAAATGGATTAAATGTATCAGCCAGGAGACAGAGAGTGGCAGAATGGAATAATAAAAAAAAAGACACATCAATATGTTGCCTACAAGAGACACACCTTAGGCACAAAGACATAAATAATTTAAAACTCAAAGTATGGAAAAAATACCAAGAAAATTAGTAACCAGAAGAGAGAAGGACTGGCAATATTAGTATCTGACAAACTAGATCTTAAGTCACAGTTCATTATAAGAGACAAAGAACGGCGTTTCATAACAATAAAAAGGACAATTCACTGAGAAGACACAACAATTATAAATGTTTAGGCACACAATGCCAGAGCCTCAAATTTTATAAAGCAAACTCCAACAGAATTAAAGAGAGCAATAGACAGATGTACAATAGTGGGATATTTCAGTACACCACTTTCAATGATGGATATATCTACTAGAAAGAAAATGAATAAAGATATCGAAGACCTGAATAACACTATTAACCACTGAACCTAACAGACATATATAGAACACACAACCCAACAGCGGCACAAATACATATCCTCTCCCAAGCACATGGAACAGTCTCCAGAATAGAACATATCTTAGGCCACAAAGCAAACCTCAATGATTTTTTAAAAATTTAAATCATACAAAGCATCTTATGGGATGCAGCAAAAGCAGTGCTTAGATGGAAATTCTTACTAATATACATCTATGTTAAAAAATAAAAAGATCCAAAATCAATAACCTAACCTGACAACATGAACAAACAGAAAAGGAAGAAAAAAGAAAAGATCAAAGCTACCAGAAGAAAGGAAATAATAAAGATCAGAGCAGAAATAAATGAAATAGGAAACTGAAAAACAATAGAATAAATCAACAAGACCCAAAGATGGTTCTTTGAAAGGATCAATAAAAAAGACAAACCACTGGCTAGACTGACAAAGGAAAAAATGAGAAGATACAAATAATCAAAATAAGAAATGAAATTGGAGACATTACAATAAATTCGAATGAGATAAAGAGGATCATAACAGAATTCTATGAAAAAAATTGTACTCCAACAAATTTGAACACCTCGAAAAAGTGGACAAATTCCTACAAACATACTGTCATGGACTGAATTGTGTCCCCCCAAAATATCTGTCAACTTGGCTGGGTCATGATTCCCAGTTTTATATGATGGTGTACCATTTTGTAATCTGACATGATTTCTTTATGTGATGTAAACTCTATCACTATGATGTAGTAAAATGGATTAGCGGCAGTTATACTGATGACATATACAAGATTAGATAGTGTCTTAAGCCAGCCTCTTTGGAGATATAAAAGAGAGAAGCGAGCAGAGACACATGGGGACCTCATACCACCAAGAAAGCAGTGCTGGGAGTAAAGTGTGTCCTTTAGACCTGAGGTTCCTGCGCTGAGATGCTCCCAGACCAAGGGAAGACTGATGCATCACAAGCACCTTCCTCCAGAGCTGACAGAGAGAGAAAGACTTCCTCTGGAGCTGATGCCTTGAATTTGGACTTGTAGCCTACCAGACTGTGAGAGAATAAATTTCTCTTTGTAAAAAGCCGTCCACTTGTGGTATTTCTGTTATAGCAGCAGTAGATAACTAAGACAAATATTATCTACCTAAACTAACACAAATAGAGATAGAAAATCTAAACAGACCCATAGCAAAAGAAGAGACTGAAGATGCCATAAAAAAAACTCCCAACAAAAAAAGACCAGTACAAGATGGCTTCACCGGGGAATTTTACCAAACATTAAGAGAAGTGCTGATCTTAGGTGAAGGGAAGGACAGCACACACTACAGAGGAAGTCAGCACAACTGGACTAAACCAAAGCTAAGAAGTTTCCTGAATACAATCAAACACTTTGAGGGACAGAGTAGCAGGGGTGGGGGTCTGGGGACCATGCTTTCAGGGGACATCTAGGTCAATTGGCATAACAAAGCTTATTGAGAAAGTGTTCTGCATCCGACTTTGGTGAGTGGTGTCTGGGGTCTTAAAAGCTTGCAAGCGGCCATCTAAGATGCATCAATTGGTTCCAACCACTTGGAGTAAAGGAGAATGAAGAACACCAAAGACACAAGGAAAGTATTAGCCCAAGAGACAGAAAGGGCCACATAAACCAGAGACTTCATCACCCTGAGACCAGAAGAACTAGATGGTTCCCGGCTACCACCAATGACTGCCCTGACAGGGAACACAACAGAGAGTCCCTGATGGAGCAGAGAAAGGTGGGGTGCAGAACTCAAATTCTAGTAAAAAGAGCAGGCTTAATGGTCTGACTGAGACTGGAGGAACCTTGGAAAGCATGGCGCCCAGATTCTCTATCAGCCCAGAACTAAAACAATTTCCAAGGCCAACTCTTCAGACAAAGATTGGACTGGACTGTGGGACATAAAATGATACTCGTGAAGAGTGTGCTTCTTAGCTTAAGTAGATACATGAGACTAAATGGGCAGCTTCTCTCCGTAGGTGAGATGAGAAGGCAGAGAGGGTTAGGAGTTGGTTGAATGGACATGGGAAACCAGGGGTGGAAAGGAGGAGTGTGCTGTCACAGTAGAGGGAGAGCAATTAGGGTCACATAACAATGTATGTGCAAATTTTTGTATGGGAGACTAACTTGAAATGTAAACGTTCACTTAAACTACAATAAACACACAAAAAAAGTGTTGACACAAATTCTACTCAAACTTCTAAAATATAGAAGAGGAAAGAATACTCTAGCTCATTCTATGAAGCCAGCATCACTCTGATTCCAAAGCTAGGGAAAGATATCACAAAAAAAGAAAATTACAGACCAATATCCTTTGTGAAGGGAGCCTTGGTGACACAGTGGTTATGTGCTCAGCTTCTACAAGAGGTCACTTGTTCAAACCCACCAGCCACTCTGTGGAAAAAAAAAGGGGTGGTCTTATTCCATAAAGTTTTTTTTAACATTTTATTATGTTTTAGGTGAAAATTTACACTGCAAATTAGTTTCCCATTCAGTAATTTATACACAAATTCTTCCAGGATATGAGTTGTTATCCCTGCAATGTGTTCACCCTGACTTCCCTATTTCCATCCCTGCAGTTTCCCTGCCTTTCCTTGCCGTCTCATGTTTGTTTTTGGCAAATTTTGACTGTTTGTTCTCGTATAGTTGATTGTTCTGATTTCTTAAAAATTTACAGCCTCAGAAACCCTATAGGGCAGTTCTACTCTATCCTATAAGGTCATTATGAGTCAGAATCGACTCGAAGACAATGGGTTTGGGTTTTTTGTTTGTTTTTGTATCCCTCATGAATATGGACATAAAAATTCTCAACAATATTCCAGGGAACAGAATTCAACAGCATATTAAAAAATCATACAACCTGATTAGTGAGATTCATACTAGGAATGCAAGGGTGCTTCAACATTAGAATATCAATAAATGTAATTCACCACATAAATAAAGCAAAGGAAAAGAACCACATGATCATCTCAATTGATGCAGAAAATGCATTTGATAAAATCTAACACCCTTTCCTGATAAAAACTCTCAGCAAAATAGGAATAGAAGGTAAATCCTTCAACATATTTAAGTGCATATACACAAAACCAACAGCCAACATTATTCTCAATGGAGAAAAACTGAGAGTCTTCCCCCTGAGAACGGAAATGAGACAAAGATGCCCATTACTGCCACTCTTATTCGATATTGTAATGGAAGTCCTAGCCAGAGCAATAAGGAAAGAAAGTGTATCTAAATCAGAAAGAAGTAAAATTATCCCCATTCACAGATGATATGATCCTATACATAGAAAACCCCAGGGATTTTGTAAGAAAGCTTCCGGATCCAATAGAACAATTCAGCAGCACTGCAGAGTACAAGATAAATTCACAAAAATCAGCTGGGTTCCTTTACACTAACATGGAGAATTCTGAAAAGGAAATCAAGAAAATAATACCATTTACAACAGCCCCAAAAATTATAAAATACCTAGGAATAAACCTAACCACAGATGTAAAAGACTTGTATAATGAAAACTACAAGAAACTAAAAGAGACCTACATAAATGGAAGGACATTCTGTGTTCATGGATTGGATGACTTAATATTGTGAAAATGTCAATACTACCCAAAGCAATCTATTAATACAATGCAATCCCAACCCAACTTCCAACAACATTCTTTACTGAAATGGAAAAATGGATCACCAGCTTTATATGGAAAGGAAAGAGGCCCTGAATAGCCAAAACAATATTGAAGAAGAACAAAGTAGGAGGGCTCACACTCCCTGATCTCAAACCATACTTGTGATCATTAAGGTTGTGTGTCCACTTGGCTAGGCCATGATTCTTAATGGCTTGGCAGTTATGATGTAGTTTTGCAGTCATATGACGATATGATTACTTCCATGATGAGATCTGATATAATGCAATCATTTCCATGATGGGATCTGCTGTGAGTAGCCAATCAGTTGAAAGGGCGTTTCCTTGGGCGTGTGGCCTGCATCCAATATATAAGTGGACTTTCTGGCAAGACTCATAGGCTTTTGTCCGCTCTGGATCCTGCAGCTTGTTCCTGTTCATCTGTCCTCTGGTCCTTGGGACTTGAGCTAGCAGCTTTCCTGTGGTCTTGCCTGCCGATCTTGGGATTCACCAGTCTTCACAGCCTGTGAGCAACAGCCCTGCTCTCTGGCCTGCTGATCTTGGGTTCTCCAGGCCCTACGGCTATGTGAACCAGGAAAAGCCTCTTTCCTGACCCACAGACTTGGGATGTTACAGCCTCTACAACCGCGTGAGCCATTTTCTTGACATGAATCTCTCTCACTCTCTCTCTCTCTCTCTATATATATATATATATATATATATATATGTATATTTATATGCTTTACTGGTTTTGTTTCTCTAGAGAACCCAGCCTAAGACAATACTATATAGCTACCATAATCAAAATGGCCTGGGACTGGTTCAATGATAGACATATAGGCAAGTGGAATAGAATTGAGAACACAGAAATAAATCCATCCATCCATGAACTTCTGATTTTCAGCAAAACATCAAAGTCCATTCAGTGGGGTAAGAAACAGTCTCCTTAACAACAGTGCAGGCAAAATTGAATATCCACTTGCAGAAAAATGAAACAGGACCCATACATCATCTCATGCACCAAAATTAACTCAAAATTAATCAAAGACCTAAATGTTAAATCTAAAACTATGAAGTTCTTGGAAGAAAACATAGGAACAAAACAATGGGACCTATTTTCTTTAAATAAATTATCAAACATAACTATAAACGCATGAACAGCACAAGACAGATAACTGGCACCTCAATAAATTAAATACACTCATCAAAAGACTTTATTAAAAGAGTAAAAGGACAACATACAGACTGGGAAAAAATCTTCAGGAACGACATATCTAATGAGCATCTGATATCTAAAATATTTAGAAAACTTTAACAACTCAACAACTAAAAGACAAACAACACAATTCAAAAATGGGCAAAGGACGTGGACAGACACTTCACCAAAGAGGACCTTCAAGCAGCCAACAAACACATGGAAAGATGCTTGCGATCATTAGCACATCAAAACTACAATGAAATACCATCTCACCCCTGCTAGAATGGCATGGATAAAAATCACGAGAACAAATGTAGGCCAGGATGTGGTGAGGTTGAAACCCTAATCCACTTCTGGTACAACCACTATGGAAAACAGAATGGCATTTCCACAAAAAACTAGAAATAAACTACTTATAATCCAGCAATCCCACTCCTGGATATATAACTTAAAGGTCTAATAGAAGAGACATGAACAGACATATGCATACCTATGTTCATTGCAGCTCTATTCACAATAGCAAAAAGATGAAAACAACCTAATAAGTTCCCATCAATAGATGAATAGATAAACAAAATATGGCATATATATACAGTGGAATACTACACAGCCATAAAGAATAATGATGAGCTCTCGAAACATAGTATAATGTGGACGAATCTGGAGGACATTATGCTGAGTGAACTAAATTAATCACAAAAGGACAAATATTGTATAATCTCACTTTTATAAAAGAACAAGAATAGGTACACCTACAGAAACCAATGTTCATTGGTGGTTATTTGGGATAGGAGGGGAGAGAGAGGGAATCACTCTCTAGATAGTAGACACTTGTTATTTTTGTTGAGGGGAATGGTAATGCTGAATGTGAGTGAAGTGTCCACAGCTTGACCAAGGTAAATGATGTCACTAATAAATACACAAGAATAAGGGATATCTTTGGTAAATGCCATAACATATACAATTTTTCAACAATGGAAACAATCAAAATATACATGTGGTTACATATGTAGGTGTGTATATATATATATGTATATATATATATACACATATATATGTATAGGTAGGGGTGTGTGTGTATATATCTGTGAGTATAGGTGTATCTATAAGTATACGTATGTACATGAATGTGTGTACATGCATATATATTCGTATATATATAATAAAGGAGCCCTAGTGGCATAGTGGTTAAGAGCTCGGTTTCTAACCAAAAGGTCAGCAGTTGGAATACACCAGCTGCTCCTTGGAAACCCTGTGGGGCAATTCTACCCTGTCCTATTGGGTGTCTATGAGTCAGAATTGACTCGACCACAATGGGATATGGGGCACAGTTATGGATACTTCTTACATATAACTGAACAGTTAATAGGAGTGGTTTACTGGGTTTGAAGACTTACGACCATAGTCTCGTGGAACATCTTGGTCAATTGGCATAATATAGCTCATAAAGTCTATGTTCTACATCCTAATTTGGTGAGTAGTATCTGGGGTCTTGAAATCTTGCGAGCAGCCATCTAAGATAAAACTGTTGGTCTCTATTTGTCCAGAGCAAAATAGAAAGAGGGAAACTAAAGACTCAGAGAAGAAACTAGTCTACAGGACTAATAGCCTACACCAACCACAGGCAGATTTAACTGGACCAGTGGAGACTAGAGGACACCCTAAGACTATCTCCCTGAGATACACTTTAAACTTTGAACCAAAACTACTCCCAAAGGTCACCTTTCAGCTAAATAACAGATTGGCTTATAAAATGAAGAATATCACCCATGATTACTGTGCGCGCCTTTAAAAAATCATCTATATGAGACCAAATGGTTAACATCAACTCTAAAGCAAAGATGAAAAGGAAGGGGTCAGGGAAACTAGACTACTGGAAACAGAACTAGAATGGAAATGGCAAGAATGTTGACACATTGTGAAAAATGTAACCAATGTCACTGAACAATTTGTATAGAAATTGTTAAATGGTAAACTAATTTTCTGTGTAAACTTTCATCAAAAACATAATAAAATATTATTTTAAAAAAAGAAAAAGAAAGAAATATCATATGACCCAGCAATTGCACTTCTAGGTATAAACCCAAAGAACTTAAGAGCAGGGACTCAAACAGACAGTTGTACACCTATGTTCATTGCACCATTACTCACAATAGTCAAAGGGCAGCAACAGCCCAACTGTTCATCAACAGATGAATGTAGTATATACATACAATGAAATATTACTCAGTTATAAAGAGAAATGAAGTCCTGATACATGGCACAACATGGATGATCCTTGAAAACATTTTGCTGAGTGAAATAAGTCAGTCACAAAAGGACAAATACTGTATAATCCCACTTATATGAATATGTAGAATATGCAAATGCATAGAGGCAAAAGTTTATTAGTGATTGTCAGGAGAATGGAGAGAGGACGGAATGGAAAGTTATTGCTGAAGGGGTACTGAGTTTTTGTTTGGGGTGATGAAAACATTTTGGAAATAGTGGTGATGGCTGTACAACATGGAGAATGTAATTAATGTCTCTGAGTTGTACACTTAAAAATGGTTAAAATGGCAAGGTTTTTGTTATATATATTTTACCACAATAAAATTAAAGAGAAACATCAAAATATTCTGAGTTATACACACAAATCTTCCAAAATGATATCAACAATAAACTTCAGTCTGGGAATCCTCTGATCTTATGCAAAAATCAGAGCCGCAGGGAGCATCCTTTTATGTTGTGCAAGAATCCGTATAAAATTTGCATTTTCAAAGTGAAAAACAACTTGGTTATTTCATCCAAAAGTAAGAGTGGCTTATTTTTGCTATTGTCATAACTGTTAGATCCAAATGGTGCTCAAAAGTTTATCATTATAAGTTGAAAGTGCTAAATACATATTTCATAGGAATGGAAATAATGTTCTGTAAATGCTGATGGTTTCAATAAATAATATTTGCAAACATTACTAATATAAATATTAAAGAACATCACAAATCCATTTCCAAACAAAGCATTTGAAATATTAAAACTCTCAAAAGGTGGCTATGAGTTGGAATCGACTCAATGGCAAATGATTTACCAAGGGCCAGCTTTGACCACTGGCTTAATAAATTCTTCATCAGTAACACCTCATACCAGTCTGGAATTCCTGGGACCCCGTCAGCTCTGGGATTTCCATCTCTGCTACAGGACCATAAACACTGCTCTGTGCGCTAGGACATTTGAGTGCTCAGCTTAGTCTGGCCCTGGCAAGCTGTGAGCTTCTGGACAAGCCATCCCCCTCTCTGGGATTCCACTTCCCTCTTTATTCTGTGAGGGACTCTAATGCCTCTTTCAGAGAAGGTGAAAAGAGAATACGCTTTGGAGTCAGGTCCTCTACCACTGATTAGTATCCCCCAACCAAAAGGCTTAACTGAAGTTTCCTCATCTATACTGTATGTCTACAATAATAGTAACTGCCTTTACAAGGTATACTTGTAAAGTATTGCAATGACATGTGCAAAGACCTGGAGTTAGAAAACCAAAAGAGAAGAACACTCTTGGCATTTTTCAAGCTGAAAGAACTGAAGAAAAAATTATATTAAATGACAAATGAAATATAAAGATGAAATTAGTGATATTAACAACAAAATGGGGGGAGGAATGGTATAGGTATAGAATTTCTTGTATATTACTGAAGTTAAGTTGGTAACAACTTACCCTAAGATGTTACAAATACAAGCTGTTAAACATAATATTCATGGTAAGAGAATATCTAAAAAGCTTACAAAAAAGGAAAGCAGAAGGGAACCAAATTGGCTCATTACAGTAAACCAACAAAACACAAAAGCAAGCCATAGTATAGTAAAGGACAAAGACAAAGGAGGCTTAAGATATGCAAAAACCAAATAACAAAATGGCAGACGTAAGTCACTCTTATCAGCAATTACAGTGAATATAAATGCACTAAATATTCCAATTAAAAGGCAGAGTGCGGCAGAATGAATTAAAAAAAAAAAAATGATCCGAGTTTTACAAGAGACAAGCCTTAGACCCAAGGACACAAATAGTTTGAAAGTGAAAGGATGGAAAAAAAAAATTCCATGCAAGTAATAACAAAAAGAGAGCTAGGGTGGCAATCTTAATCCCAAACATAGTAGACTTTAAGACAAAATCTGTTATAAGAAATGAAGATGGACATTATATAGTGATAAAAGGGTCAGTACATCAAGAAGATTTAACAATCGTAAATATATATGCACTCAACATCAGAGCACCTAAATATATAAAGCAAACACTGATAGAATTGAAAAGAGAAATAGATAGCCCTACGATAATAGTTGGAGATTTCAATACACCACTTTTCAATATTGGACAGAACATCTAGAAAGAAGATCAACAAGGAAATGGAGGACCTGAGTGACACTATAAATGAACCAGACTTAAGAGACATATATAGAACACTCCAACCAACAACAGCACTATATATATTCTACCCCAGTGACCATGGATCATTCTCCACAGCAGACCATGTGTTAAGTCACAAAGCAAGTTGTCTTAGTCATCTAGTGCTGCTCTAACAGAAATACCACAAGTGGATGGCTTTACAAAGAAAAGTTTATTCTCTCACAGTCCAGTAGGCTACAAGTCCAAATTCAGGGCATCAGCTCCAGGGGTATGCTTTCTCCATCGGTTCTGGAGGAAAGTCCATGTCATCAGTCTTCCTTTGGTCTGAGAGCTTCTCTGCGCAGGAATCTCAGGTCCAAAGGACGCACTCTGCTCCCAGCACTGCTTTCTTGGTGGTATGAGGTTCCCATGTGTCTCTGCTTGCTTCTCTCTTTTATATCTCAAAAGAGATTGGATTAAGACTCTAATCTTGTAAACCTCATCAGTATAACCTCATCATAGTGATAGAATTTATGACACATAAGGATATCACATATAACCTCATCATACTGATAGAGTTTACAACACATAAGGAAATCACATCAGATTACACAATCATACAGTACTGGGAATAATGACCCAGCCAAGTGACAGATATTTTTTGGGGGACACAATTCAATCCATGACACAAGTCTTGATAAATTTAAAAAGATTGAAATCATACAAAGTATTTTCTCTGACCATAATGGAGTGAAGCTAGAAATCAATGATGGGGGGGGTGGGGGGAAACCCTAGAAAATACACAAACATGTGGAAATTAAATAACACAATATTAAACTATCAATGGGTCAAGAAAGAAATCCAAAGAGAAATCACCAACTTTTTAGAGTAATGAAAATGAAAGCACAACATACCAATATGTACGGGTTGCAGCAAAGGCAGTATTCAGAGGGAAACTTTTAGCAATAAATGCCTACATGAAAAAACAAGATCTCAAATCAACAGTCTAATTCTTCAACTTGAGAAACTAGAAAGAGAGGAGCAAACTAAGCCTAAACATACCAGAAGAAAGGAAATAACAAAGATCAGAGCAGAAATAAATACCATAAAAAACAGAAAAACAGGAGAAAATAAAACCAGAATGTGGTTCTTTAAAAAGATCAATAAAATTGACATTTAGCTAGACTGACAAAGAAAAGAAGAGGAAAGATGCAAATAACCAAAATAAGAAATGAAGAAGGGGACATCACAGCAACTTACCCAATAGAAATAAAGAGAATTATGACAGAATATTATGAACAACTGTACAGCAACAAACTGGATAACTGTCTTAGTCATCTAGTGCTGCTATAATAGAAATACCACAAGTGGATGGTTTTAACGAAAAGAAGTTTATTTCCTCACAGTCAAAGTAGGCTAAAAGTCCAAATTCAGGGCATCAGCTCCAGGGGAAGCCTTTTTCTCTCTGTCGACCTTCTTCTCTTCGGTGTTTCCCTGGACTAGGAGCTTCTCTGCAAAGGAACCCCAGTCCAAAGGACGCACTCTGCTCCTGGCACTGCTTTCTTGATGGTATGAGGTTCACCCATTCTCTGCTTGCTTCCCTTTCCTTTTATCTCTTACACGAGATAAAAGGTGGTGCAGGCCACACCCCAGGAAAACTCCCTTTACATTGGATGTGATGTGGGTAAGTGTGGTGTTACAATCCCACCCTAATCCTCTTTAATGTAAAATTACTATCACAAAATAGAGGACAACCACACAATTCTGGGAATCATGGCCCAGCCAAATTCATACACACATTTTTTGGGGGACATAATTCAAATCATGACAATAACCTAGAGGAAATGAACAAATTCTTAGAAGAACATAACCTACCCATACTGACTTAGCAGGACATAGAAAATTTCAACAGATCCATAACAAGTAAAGAGATTGAATCAGTGATCAAAGACTTCCCAACGACAACAACAAAAAGTCCTGGACCAGATGGCTTCCCTGGGAATTCTACCAAACATTTAGAGAAGTGTGGTAGTTCCTCAAAAAACTGAAAACAGAACTACCATATGACCCAGAAATTCCACTCCTAGGTATATACCCAAAATAATTGAAAGCAGAGACTCAAACAGATACTTATACGCCAATGTTAATTGCATCAGGTATTCATAACCATAAGGTGGAAACAACATGGATACCCATCAACGGATGAATAGATAAACAAAATGTGGTGTATACATACAATGGAATACTACTCAACCATAAGGAGAAATGAAGTCCTGATACAAGCTACAACATAAATGGAGGTTGAAGACATTTATGCTGACCTCACTTATATAAAAAGACAAGAACAGGCTAATGTAGAGAGACTAAAGTTTAGTGGTTACTAGGAGCTGGAGGGAGGGGAAAGGGGAAATTATTGCTTATGGAGTACTGAGTTTCAGTTTATGCTGATGGAAAAATTGCATTGATTATGGGTAGAATTGCACAGCTGATTAATGTAATTGCTGTCAATAAGGTGTACACCTGTAAAAAGTTGAATTGGCAAATGTTATGTAATAGATACATTTACCAAAAAAAAAAGAAGAGTAGCTGTTGAGGCTGCTTACATGCAACCAAACACCACGTGGGATTTGGAGGTTTGGAGGTTTAGGATCTTGGTTCATGGGCCATCCCAATTAATTGGCCTAATAATGTGTTCAGTGCTTCTGTTCTACCTACTATTTCATTGCATAGTGCCTACGTCTTAAAAGCTTGCAAGCGGCCGTCCAAAGTACAACAATTGGTCTCTATTGAGTTTTTAATCACTTGGATCAACAGAGGAAGAAGTCAGGAATAGAAAGAGGAAATAGAATGAGTGGCTAATTGCCTCTATGAACAACTGCCTCCTTTGCCATGAGTCCAGAAGATCTGGATGGTGCCTGGCTAACATTACTGAACAGTTGGATGGAGATCATAAAGGGGAAAATGAAGCAGAGAATTTCAAATTCTCATGGAATCCAGATTTTCTGGAGCCGTGGAGGTTGGATGAACCTCTGAAACCATTGCCCTGAGATAATCTTTTTTTTATTATTATTGTACTTTAGATGAAGGTTTACAGAGCAAACTAGTTTCTCATTAAACAATACACATGTTATTTTGTGACATTGGTTGCCAACCCCCACAACATGTCAACACTCTCCCCTTCGCGACCTTGGGTTCCCCATTACCAGCTTTTCTGTCCCCTCCTGCCTTCTTATCCTTACCCATGAGCTGGTGTGCCCATTCGGTTTCTTTTTTTTTTTTTTATGGGCCTGTCTAATCTTTGGCTGAATGGTGGTGAACTTCATTACTAAGCTAAAAGGATGTCCAGGGGCCATACTCTTGGGGTTTCTCTAGTCTCTGTCAGACCTGTAAGTCTGGTCTTTTTTTTTTTTTTGGTGAGTTAGAATTTTCTTCTACATTTTTCTCCAGCTCTGTCTGGGACCCTGTATTGTGATCACTGTCAGAGCAGTTGGTGGCGGAAGTCAGGCACCATCTAGTTGTGCTGGACTCAGTCTGATGAAGGCTGTGGTACTTCTGGTACATCAGTTCTTTTGACAAATCTGTCCCTTGGGTCTTTGGTTTTCTTCATTCTCCATTGCTTTAGATGGTGTGAGACCAGTGGAGTATCTTAGATGGCCACTCACAAGCTTTTAAGACCCCAGATGCTACTCACCAGAGTAGAATGTAGAACATTTTCTTTATGAACTATGTTATGCCAATTGAGCTAGATGTTCTCCGAGACCATGGTCCCCACAGCCCTTAGCCCAGTAATTCGGTCCCTCAGGGAGTTTGGATGTGTCTATGGAGCTTCCATGACCTTGCCTTGGGCAAGTTGTGATGGCTTCCCAGGTGTTGTGTACGGTCTTACCCTTCACCAAAGTTACCCTTCACCAAAGTTACCACTTATATATTGTCTATTTAGTGCTTTTAAATCCCCGCCCCTCCCCTCCCTTTTAACCATCAAAGATTGTTTCTTTTTGGGTGTAAACCTTTTCATGAGATTTTATGCTAGTGGTCAAATACAATATTTGTCCTTTTGTGATTGACTTATTTCACTCAGCATAATGCCCTCCAGATTCATCCATGCTGTGAGATGCTTTGCAGATTCATCATTGTTCTTTATCATTGCACAGTGTTCCATTGTGTGTATGTACCATAGTCTGTTTATTCATTCATCTGTTGATGGGCACCTAGGTTGTTTCCATCTTTTTGCTATTGTGAACAATGCTGCAATGAACATGGGTGTGCATATGTCTATTCGTGTGATGGCTCTTATTTCTCTAGGATATATTCCTAGCAGTGGGATTACTGGATCATATTGTATTTCTATTTCTAGCTTTTTAAGGAGGCAACATATTGTTTTTCAAAATGGTTGTACCATTTTTCATTCCCATCAGCAGGGCTTGAGAGTTCCAATCTCCCCGCAGCCTCTCCAACATTTATTATTATTATTTGATTCATGCCAGTCATGTCAGGATGAGATGTTATCTCATTGTGGTTTTGATTTGCATTTCTCTAATGGTTAGTGATCATGAGCATTTCCTCATGTGTCTGTCAGCTGCTTGAATGTCTTCTTTGCTGAAATGTCTGTTCATATACTTTGCCCATTTTTTAACTGGTTATTTGTCTTTTTGTTGTAGAGGTGTTGGATTTTCCTGAAGATTTTAGAGATTAGACCTTTGTCAGGTTTGTCATAGCCAAAATTTTTTTCGCAGTCTGTAGGTTCTCTTTTTACTCTTTTGGTGAAGTCTTTTGACAAGCTGTTTAATTTTTAGAAGATCCTAGTTATCTAGCTTGTCTTCTGGTGTTTGTGTATTGTTAGTTATGGTTTTACCCTGTTAATGCTATGTATTAGGGCCTCTAGTGTTGTCCCTATTTTTTCTTCTGCTATTTTATAGTTTTTGGATTTATATTTAGGTCTGATTCATTTTGAGTTACTTTTTGTGTGTGGTGTGAGGTATGGGTCCTGTTTCATTTTTTTGCAGATGGACATCTAGTTTTGCCAGCACCATTTGTTAAAAAGACTGTCTTTTCCCCATTTGTTGAAATTTGGGCCTTTGTTGAAGATCAGGTGACTGTAGGTGGATGAATTTACACTTGGTTTCTCAATTCTGTTCCATTGGTCAGTGTGTCTGTTGTACAAATACCAGACATTTTGACTACCATAGCTCATAGTAGGTTCTGAGGTCAGGTAGTGCAAATACTGCTAGTTTATTTTTTTTCTTCAATAGTGTTTTACTTATCTGGGGCCTCTTCCTTTTCCATATAAAGTTAATGATTAGTTGTTCCACCTTGTTAAAGAATGCTGTTGGTATTTGGACCAGGATTGCATTGTATTTGTAAATTGCTTTGGGTAGAATTGAAATATTCAGAATATTAAGTCTACCTATCCATGAGCATGGTATGTTTTTCCATTTATGTATGTCTCTTTTGGTTTCTTGCAGTAGTGTTTTGTAGTTTTCTTTGTATAGGTTTTTTACATACCTGGTTAGATTTATTCCTAAGTATTTTATTTTTTTAGGGGCTATTACAGATGGTATTGTTTTCCTGATTTCCTTTTCATAGTTCTCTTTATTGGTGCATAGGAATCCAACTGATTTTTGTATGTTTATCTTATATCCTGCTACTCTGCTGAATTTTTCTTTTAGTTCCAGTATTCTCATGGAGTCTTTTGGGTTTTCTACATATACTATCATATCATCTGCAGTTTAACTTCTTCCTTACCAATTTGTACGCCCTTTCTTTTTCTTACCTTATTTCTGTAGCTAGGACTTCCAACACAATGTTAAATAGGAGTGGAGATAAAAGGCATCCTTGTCTTGTTCCTGTTCTCGAGGGGAATGTTTTCAGCCTCTTTCCATTAAGAATGATGTTGGCTGTCAGTTTTGTATAGATGCCCTGTATTATGTTGAGGAATTTCCCTTCCATACCTATTTTATTGAGAGTTTTAATCAGTAATAGGTGTTGGACTTTGCCAAATGATTTTCTGCATCAACTGAGATGATCATGTGGTTCTTTTATTTTACTTATGTGGTGGATTATATTGATTGATTTTCTACTGTTGAACCATCCTATCATACCTGGTATGAATCCCACTTGGTGGTGGTGTATTATTTTTTTAATATGTTGTTGAATTCTATTGGCTAGATTTTTGTTGAGAATTTTTGCATCTATATTAATGAGAGATATTGGTGTGTAGTTTTCTTTTTTTGTAGTGTCTTTGCCTGGTGTTTGTATCAGGGTTATGCTGGCTTCATAGAATGAATTTGGAAGTATCACTTCCTTTCCTATGTTCTGAAATTGAGTAGTACTTGTGTAAGGTCTTCTCTGAATGTTTGGCAGAATTCTCCAGTGAAGCCACCTGGACCAGGGTATTTTTTTGTTGGGAGTTTTTTTTAAATTACTTTTTCAATCTCTTACCTTGTTATGTGTCTGTTCAGATTTTCAACTTCAGTTTGTGTTAGTTTAGGTAGGTAATGTGTTTCTAGAAATTTGACCATTTCCTCTAGGTTTTCAAATTTGTTGGAGTGTAGTTTTTCATAGTACTCTGTTATAACCCTTATTTTAGTTGGGTGTTTTAATGTCCCCCATTTCATTTCTTATTTGGGTAATTTCCATCCTTTCCTCTTTTTCTTTTGTCAGTTTGGCTGGTGGTTTGTTGATTTTGTTGATCCTTTCAAAGAACCAACTTTTGCTTTTGTTGATTCTTTCTATTGTTTTTCTATTCTTTATTTCATTTATTTCTGCCCTAATCTTTATTATTTCCTTTCTTCTGGTGGCTGTGGGTTTCTTTTGCTGTTATCTATTTGTTTGAGTTGTGTAGCTAAAGTTTTGATTTTGTCTCTTTCTTCTTTTTTGATGTGTACACCTATTGCTATAAATTGACCTCTGAGTACTGCCTTTGCTATGTCTGAAAGGTTTTGGTATGATGTTTTCATTCTCGTTTGATTCTAGGGATTTTTTTTTATTCCATCTTTGATTTCTTCTATTACCCAGTGGTTTTTAAGCAGGGAGTTATTCAGTTTCCATGTATTTTATTTTTTCCTTGCTCTTCCCGTTATTAATTTCTACTTCTATGGTGTTGTGATCAGAAAAGACGCTTTGTATTATCTCAATGTTTTGGATTTTGTTGAGAGTTGCTTTGTGGCCTAAGATGTGGTCTATTCTGGACAATGTTCCATGTGTGTTGGAAAAGAACGTGTACTTTGCTGTTGTTGGGTGAAGTGTTCTATCTATGATGCCAAGTTGGTTGATTGTGGCCTTTAGATCTTCTGTATCTTTGTTGAGTTTCTTTCTAGATGTTCTGTCCTTTACCGATAGTGGTGTGTTGAAGTCTCCTACTATTATAGTGAAACTGTCAATTTCTCTTTTCAGTACTGTTAGAGCTTGTTTTACGTATTTTGGAGCCCTGTCACTGGGTGCATAGATGTATACTATGGCTGTGTCTTTATGACGGATTGTCCCTTTAATCATTATACAATGCCTTTCTTTGTCTTTTATGGTAGATTTTGTTTTAAAGTCTATGTTATCTGAGATTTTTATTGTCATTCCTGCTCTTTTTCGATAGCTGTTTGCTTGGTATATTTTTTCCATCATTTTATTTTTAATAAATTTATGTCTTTGTTTCTAAGATGTGTCTCTTGTAGACAGCATATAGATGGGTTCTGTTTTCTCATGCATTCTATCACTCTCTGTCTCCTTATGGGTGCATTTAAGCCATTTACGTTCAGTGTGAGTTTATTGCTGTCATTTTGTAGTGTTTTTTTTTTTTTTTTTTTTTTTTTTTGTGGTGCTAAAGTTTTCTTTGTTCCTCTTACTCTCCTGTGCTGAATTCCTTCTGTTTGTGGATTTTTTTCTTTTCTATCATTTTTGTAGATTTTGTGTTTACTGAGACTTTATGTTTTTCTTCTTTATTTTGATGAGTAGGATTTGCTATCTTTCTTTGTGGTTACCTTGAAATTAACTCCTATCTTCCTAAGTTTAAACCAGTCTTTTATTACTTTATATCCCCTTGACTTTCTCTCCATTTGAAAGTTCTATACCTACACCGTTTATTCCCTCTTTTATTGTTCTGACATTGTTATTCACAAATTTATCTCCCTGGTTCCCCGTTGTAAATCTTTTTTTTTTATCCTTGAGAGTTCATTATCTAGGTTGGTATCTGGCTGATGCAGTCTTACATCCTACTTTCAGGCTGTAGTATGTAGGACTCCCTTTAATAATTCTTTTAAGTTTGGTTTGGTTTTTACATATTCCCTTAATTTCTGTTTATCTGGAAATGTCTTAATTTTGCCATCATATCTGAGCGAGAGTTTTGTAGGATATATTATTCTTGGTTGGCAGTTTTTTTCTTTCAAGATTTTATCTAAGTCATCGCATTGCCTTCTTGCCTATATGATTTCTGCTGAGTAATCAGAGCTTAGTCTTATTGTTTCCCCTCTGTATGTGACTTTTCGTTTTTCTTGAGCTGCTCTCAGGATTCTTTCGTTGTCTTTGGTTTTAGCGAGTGTGATTATGATATGTCTTGGTGATCTTCTTTTAGGGTCTATCCTATACGGGGTTCATTGAGTTTCTTGGATGGCCAGATTTTCATCTTTCATGAGATAAGGGAAGTTTCCTGTCAGCAATTCTTCAATGACCCTCTCTGTGGTTTCTGTTTTCTCTCCATTCTGGAACTCTGATCACATGCAAAATTTGGCTTTTGATTGTATTCCACACCGTTCTCAGGGTTTTTTCATTCTATTCTCTGATTTTTCCTCAAACAAAGTGGTATCCAAGGATTTGTCTTCAATTTTGCTGATACTGTCTTCCAGTTTCCAACTTTCTCCTCAGACCTTCTATGACACTGTCCATTTCTGAAATCTTGTTTATCTTTTGGGTTTCTAATTGCTGTTTTTGTATGATTTCTAGTTGTTTGTTTAACATTTTGTTCGTATTTTTTTCCTGAATTTTCCCATTGTTTTGTCTGTATTTTCCACGATTTTGTCTGTCATTTTCCAGGATTTTGTCTATTTTTTCCTTATTTTTGTCTGCGTTTTCCTTCATTTCTTGGAGAGCTCTGAATATTAGAGTTTTGAATTCCCTATCAGGTAGTTCCAGTGCCTTTTCTTCTACCAGAAGGTCATATGGTGTTTTATTTTGGATGCTTACTGGAGCCATCCTGTCCTTTTTTAAATATGTTTTGATACTGTCTGCTGTCTTAGGGACATTCAGTAATTATTTTCTTCATTTATCAATTTTAGTTTGTTTCATCCTGCTTTTTTGTTTTATTTGGTTATGTCTGGACAGGCAGGCTGGGCTTACTTTGTTGTTTGCTCATCTAAGGGCACCATACTTCTCACCACCTTGTCAAGGTGGGCAGGGTCAGTTGCTCAGCTATGGTGCAGCAGGGCACTCCAGCAGAGGGGGAAGTTTCAGGGATGGGCCGTTTGTGGCATGCACTGCAGCTGACAGGGTGGGGCTGTGGGGCAGGGCAGGGCAGGGTCCAGTGGTCTCTGCCTGGGTTGCTTGGGTGTGTAATGCTCAGTGCACAGTGCAGATAGGCAAGAGGGAAGGTGGAGAATGTGATGTGTGGAGCTAAGTGTGTGTAGGAAAGGAGAGAGAAAAACAGAAGCCATAAAGAAAAAAAAAATGGTGCTGAGGGAGCCTGCTGTTGGAGTGGCACATATATGGAGAAGCCGTGTGCCAGTGGCTTTCTAGCTGGGCGGTGTGGCACAGCCTGTCAAGAAGGGGCAGAGATGGCACATGTGGCTAGGTGGGTGGGATAAAGGAAAGGAAGGGAGAGAGATAAGAAACTGGAAAAAAAGAAAAGGAAAAAAAGAGAAAGGCCCACTTGGCCAGGTGGTTGGGAGAAAGGAAAGGAAGGAATGTAGACAAAAACAAGAATCTGAGGGAAAAAAAGAAAAAAATAAATGCCCAGAGGCAGTCCACTGGTTTGGCAGCATGGACCAGGGAAGCAGCTCCCCAGCTGAGTGGTGCTGCACAGCCCGTCAAGAAAGAGCAGAGATGGCATATGGTGCCAGGAGAAAGGAAGGAAGGTAGAAAGAGACAAGAAACCAAGAAAAAAAAAGAAAAAAAACACCCCAAGGGAGCCTACCAGTGTGGCAGTGTGGACTGGGAAAGGGACTCCCTGTACTGCACAGCCATGTTTGGGAGAAAGGAAAGGAAGGAAGGTAAAGAGAGACAAGAAACTGAGAAAAGAGAAAAAAGGGGAAAAAAAAGAAAGCCCTGGGGAGCCCACTGGTGTGGCAGATTAGACGTGAGAAAGGTCTCCCCAGCCCAGTGGTGCTGCACAGCCCATCAAGAAGGAGCAGAGATGGCACATGGCACAAGGTGTTTGGGAGAAAGGAAAGTGAGAGAGAAGAAATCAAAAGAAGCCAAAAAAAAAAAAAAAAAACCAGCAACAACAAAAAAATGACACTGAAGTTGCTGGCAGCAAGGAGCTGCTGTCTCCCTGGCCAAGGGACCGAGGCCTGCCAGAGAGTGGAGAACACAGAGGCTGCACAGAGGGAAGAAGGTAGGAGGTGGGAAAGTGTGTATCCCTGGTTACCTGGTGCTCTGTCTCCTGCTGGGAGCTCTGTGACGTTGCCTTCCTATACTCCTGTCCACTGTTCTTGGTGGCTGAGAGGTCAGAGATAGCGAATCCGTGCCATGTTAGCTGATAGGGGCCCTCCACTCTGTACCTCTCCTCTTTCTCTGCTCTCTGTCAGTTTCTTATTCCTTTCGGTGCTTGGTAGAATTCTTTATTCCTTCATTTGATGCTTAGGGTTCCAGGATTGATGTTTGTATCTGTTTTACTTAGATTTTTGGGTCTTTGCTCTGGATGGATGGTGTGGTACTTCTGTCTATAGCACCATGTTCGCTCCCTGCCCTGAGATAATCTTTAAACCTGAAACCTTCAGCCAAAAATATCTCCTGAATTCTTAAAACCAAACATTTTAGGTTAATTAGTAAAGAGTGTCTGCCTTGAGTATTGTGCTCTTTTAAGATCTGTCTATATGGCATCAAACTGACAATAGCAACTCAAAAGGTTACATAGGAAACTTAGGGGGCAGTGAGTTTATGTTAATGGGGGAGGAATAACCTGGAAAAGGAGGGTGAGAATGGTTGTACAACTTGAAGAGTATAATCAAGTCACTGTTGTACAACTGGAAAAATATTAGTCACTGAATTGTTCATGTAGAAATTGTTGAATTGGTGTGTATTCTTCTGTGTATATTCTCAACAAAAATAATTAAAAATCATTCCTCATCTTTCGTTTGTTTATAGTATTTATCTTTACATATAATAAAAGCAATAGCGATTCATTGTAGAATTTTTTGTAAGTCCAAGGGGCCATCTAGTCTTGGCATAGTTATTTGCCTAATCTACTTATATTTTCTGAAAACTAGAGAGATGTTGGTAATTTTTCTTAGTATTCACTCTTTTTCCAATGGTTGCATAATATTCCATGGTGTGGCTGCACTATATTATACAGTTACCTGTTTTTGGACAGTGTTTCCTGATATGTGTGTGTGTCTGCCTCTATGAACTATGCTACATTACATTTATCCTTTATGCACTGGTGCTTATTTCTTGGGATAGATTCCCAGGAGTGGGTTTGCTAGGTCTAAGACTACATAGATCTTTAATACATTTTTCCAGTTTATTTTCCTAAAATACTGCCACACTTCCCATTTCTACCTCTTTAATTTTTGCCAGTGTAATGACAATATTTCATTTTTTAATGTGCTTTTTCCTAGAAACTAAGGAATATGCAGATATTTTCATATATTTGTATGCCATTTGAATTTGTTCGTGATTGGCTTATTTTAATATTTGGCAATGTGTAAGGGCTCTTTACAGAAATGCGTAATATATAACACACACACATACACAGTCATTGCCTCAAAAATATATACATTTTCCCAAATCTGTCATCTCTATTGACTTCATTTATGGCATCCTTCATGATAGACTTTTAATTTTTCAAATATGTCTTTTTTTTGTTTTTGTTTCCTTCTAGCCTTTATGTTTTTGTCTCAGTTGGGAAGTTTGTTGTTTTTAAACATTTCATTTTTAGTCCATCTGAAACTTAGCTTTTTCTAAGGTGTAATATGAAACCCTATTTTTTAAAATTGCTTTTTAATTTTCCCAGGGTAATTTATTACATGAGGCACTTTTTTATGGTGTGTTGTTTCTTCAATACACATCAGTTGTGTTGGGCACTGTATCAGGCGCTAGGATTATCATGATGAAGCATGTACATTAGACGCTATTTTACAGTAGGGCTACATGTATGTAAGTTTGGCTCTGAGTCACAGCTTAAAATCATTACAAATGGCTCACAACAGAGGTTATGTAAAATGTCTTGGAGAAAAAAATATGACTCCCAAATCAGCAAGACCAAAAATTGAGCATATCTTAAGAAGAATTTTGCCAATCAGAAAGGGACTGGGAACCTTGGAAGAATACAAAGGTAGCGTCAAGAAGACAATCTAGGGGAGAAAGGATGTCGGTTAAGATTTTAGTTTCTTTGACACGGGTGTCTCCAACAACACTAATAAAGATCAGTGGACGCTGCTGGCTCTGGTTCCAGCTCTCTTAGTACTCCTGAAGCTGTTGGTTCCCACTTGCTGAGGGTATGTGATGATCTACTGATACAAGCATTCTAGCCAGCAGACAATTCATTGATTTATTCATTCTACAAGTAGTTAAGAGTGAACAAAACTGACGGAATGGGAAGTTATTGCTGAAGGGGTACTGAGTTTTTGTTTCCTCCATAAAGCTTCCTCCCCAAAAGGTGCAGCATGTCAGCTGTGTGCTATGTGGCTGATCTCAGGCAGGGACCTGGGCGAGGTCCCCAAGAGGAAGAGGAAATGGGTTTGGGGCTGTGGTCAGGACATGATATTTACTTCGAGTTTGGTGAAGACATCAGATCAGCAATTCTCACTCACAGTGGGAAGAAAACAGGGAAATCTGTTTCCCAGTATTGGCCATGACACAACAACTATAAATAAATCATGATTAGAGAATCTCTTAATGAGGGAACAAGGGTCACGATCTACATTGTGAGAGCAGCCTTGAAAATAGAGAGTGGTTATCTTGTAATAAACAAAAGGAACCAACTCTTCACAATCTTTTTCACAATAAATCAAGGTCTACTTATTGCACTACCAAATGTTTCTCAAATTGGCCAAATTCTTATCTCTGCTATCACCGCTGTAACCCATCAACAGTTGTGGAAGCATCATTATCTCCACTTCCACAGATGACATGAAGTGAAGACCCAGGGGTTGTTAGCTGCTGTTGAGTTGGCCCCTGACTCATGGCAATTCCATGCACAACAGGATCCACAGGGTTTTCACTGGCTGATTTGTAGATCACCAGGCCCTTCTTCCTAATCTTAGTCTGGAATTTCCTTTAAATCCTGTTCAGCATCACAGCAACAGGCAAACCTCCACTGACAGATGGGTGGTGGCTGCATTTGAGGTGCACTGGCTGGGAATCAAACCTGACTCTCCTGCATGGAAGGTTAGAATTCTACCACTGCCCCCAGACCCAGAGAGGTGTGGGGAAGGCCCAAGGTTCCACAGCAAGATGTGGCACAACATGGACTTGAACCCACTTTCATGCAAACCGCTCAGTGCAGATAAAGTCTGGCCTCCTTTGATGTGACTTCTGCCATTTACCTGAGGTTGGGCTAGTGGAAAAGTTCTCAAACCTTTTCATCTCAGAAACTCTTCACACTCTTAATAATTTTTGAGGACTTCAACGAGCTTTTGTTTATGTGGGTTATACTTACTCAAATACACTGTATCAGAAATTAAAACTGAGAAATTTTTAAAATATTTATTTTATAATTCATTTGAAAACAATAAACCCAGTAATATTAACATATATTACATATTATGAAAAATAACTATAGTTTTCAAAACAAAAAAATTATGTTTTGCAAATTTCTTTTGTTTGGCTTAATAGAAGACAGCTGAACTCTCATGTCTGTCTGCTGGTTGAAGCATATGAAGAAGTGTATCTGGCCTGCCTTGGAGATAAGCAGCTGGAATCAGGAGTGTCTTAACAGCTTTGTGGATATTCTTGATACACCAAAACTTGACAAGTGAGGTTAGTTACAGGGTAGAAGCTGAGAGCATATTGATGAACTTTTTATGCTCTGTTAAAGTCTACTGGTGGTCTTGTACTCTGAGTGGATCTTTTATCCATGGCTCTGTACATCCTGCATTGGTCAGTTGGAACATATTGGTTCACTGGGTTATGCAGGTCTTCCAAATTGTTGGCACATTTCATTATACCATACCCAAAAAATCAATTTGTTAATCAGATCTCATCAGAAATCTCTCTAAGTACTGGGAAGCATCAAGCTCACAGTGCTCGACACTAGTTTTCCAAAATTTTATTTTTTGCTGGAAAACAACTTTTTAAAAATACTTTAATTGTACTTTAGATGAAGGTTTACAGAACAAATAGTTTCTTATTAAACAGTCAGTACACATACTGTTTTATGACATTGGTTAACAACCCCACAACATGTCAACACTCTCCCTTCTTGACCTTCAACTTTTATTTTTGGCAATAAATACTGTCAGTGGTTTTTTTTCTTCACATGATAGGTTCATTTTATTCAATTTCAGGAAAATTTCTTTCCAATACTGTACTCAAATCTAATAACCAGTCTGTCAGTTGTTCTTTCAAGTAAAATGGTAGTCCATAAAACCGGTGGATAGTTCTGCTTACAACTCAAACAACTGCACAAGTGCTTTTCCTCCATACAATCATCATGACTCAGTCTGCACAGAAGTGCTTTAAGAGGACTTCCTATTTTGTTACACCAACATCACAAGATAAAACAGTCAAGGACTGCCATCTAATAAAATTAATATTACAGCTTGGCCAAGGACTTTTTGACAGTGAGTACACAGCGGTGGACTATAGTGCTTGTTAGTACAATTTGGTGTCACTGTTTTGATTCCCACTAAGATGCCAGCAGTTACACCCACCACCGCTTTTGCACCATCAGTGCAAATACTGACACGGTGAAAGAGACAACTGACGTCTTAGTGTTATGAAAAGTTATGAACTCATGGATCTCCTGAGAGGGCCTTGGGGACACGCAGTCACCTGCAGATCATACTTTTGGAACTCTTGGACTAGCACATAAGAGGGACATCTCAACATTACGCGTTTGTGAGGAGCAGACAGGGTCTCCTTTAGCCCCTAAGGGTTAGAAAGACTTGGTCTGATCCTGGGCAGATGGACCCAGGAAGGCCATTAACTAGGCCAGGTTCACTATAAGCAA
The DNA here is from genome assembly GCA_030035585.1 of Dugong dugon. Classification (NCBI taxonomy): domain Eukaryota; kingdom Metazoa; phylum Chordata; class Mammalia; order Sirenia; family Dugongidae; genus Dugong; species Dugong dugon. Next base: position 205,957,538 of record CM057460.1, read on the forward strand.
TCAAAAAAAAAAAAAAAAAAAAAGCATTTCCTGTGCCATACTCCCTAGGTTCAAACCCAGGTCTTTCCTGAGCTCACCCACAATCTGGTGGGATACACAGACCCAGAGAAGACCCTCTATGCCAAACTGGATGCTGTGTGAGGACATGCTCAGGAGGGACTCAGCCAGACTGAACATCAGGGAGGCTCAGAGGAGAAGGTAAAGGAGGGAGTAAGCCAGCCTTTGATGGTGAGAAGGACTTCTTCAGGCAGAGTGATGGGGAGGACATTCTAAACTGTAGGGATTGCTCAAACAAAGGCATCAGCTCTAAGGTGTAAAAGTCCACGGAGGAAAGAGTGAGGAGAGGTGTTGTTCAATGTCTAGTGCTCCAACATCTAGAAGGCTGGATCAGTCAGGGCCTTAAATGCTAAATAAAGAATTTGGACTTTATCCAGTAGCCAACAGGGAGTTCATTAAAGATACAGGTGATCCTATATGTAAGGCAAATCCCCAAGAAACCAAAGCCTAAGAAACCAAACCAAACCAAACAAACAAACCTGTTGCTGTCGAGTCGATTCCGACTCATAGTGACCCTACAGGACAGAGTAGAACTGCCCCACAGGGTTTCCAAGGAGCTTGGTGGATTTGAATAGCTAACATTTTGGTTAGCAGCCATAGCTCTTAAAAGGAAAAAAAAAAAAAATTAGGGTATCAATCTGAGTATTTAAACTTTTAAGAATGTTGATGAAGTAGTCAGAGGTCTAGTTACAGTATCTAATTTATTTAGTTACACATGCATATTTAAAATAAAATAACATTATATATAATACATTAATATAAAATATTGCTTTTTCCATTCTCACATTTCAAGTAACAATTTTATTCAAACTCTCTACATGCATCTTGGACATCAATGTCTTCATCATATCAGAGCCACAATCTCCTGAAGTGTGTCAACTTCACTTGTGTCTAAGTTGTTTGATGGAGCACTTTAAAAATATCTGACACTCTGATTGGAAAGTTTGACCCTAAGTCACCAGGTTGGGACCACCCTACTCCCTCATCTGATCATGTAGGTGTATGTTTGTGATCCTTACAGCAAAACTACTTACTTATTGCTTTTGAAATTGCTCTTTGAGAGGCTAGTTTACAAAACCTAACTCTTGAAATAGTGAGGAAATACTCCCTGGTATAATTACTGATTTCCTTCCTTTTCCTCTTTTAACCCATTCCAATAGAAGAAACTTACAAACATACAAAACTTGCATTGTCTGAGATTGTTTGGGCTGAACCGTGTGAGGAGAAACCAGAGGCAGAGCAGTTAAAGGGGATGACAAGTTTGATTGTGGGTATAAGATACCATTCTCAGGAACAGAAAGGCCACATCACCCTAGGCCAGGTTGTTGGGCTGATCGTCATCATGGGCAGTGAAGTTCCCTGGGGGTGGGAATGAAGGAGAAGACCTGGGAGGTTGTGTATTAAGGACTTGCAGAACAATAGCCAGGAGTGTCCCGAGTCAGACAAACAGTTGAGATGAGAGGACAGTCCCCCCAGGTAGCAAGGGTTTTAATGTAGGACTTGCAGCAAGGATATGGAAACAGCACTGACCAGGAGTAGGGGCTCAAGGATATGCTGATATGAAGTACCAGTCCACAGTCTATGTGTTATGTGTGCGGGGTGAGCAGGGGAATGACCTGTATGTCAGCACTGTGAAGAAATGATATCTGAGGGAAGAAGTACATACAGAATAGGGCGTGTCCTGGGGAAAGACTGAGATGACCAGGAAGTTTTGTGGATCACAGAAGAGGGGAGGGGGCCCACCTCATCTGCCCCCACAAGTTCTTTACTCTCTCATAACACTCATCACACTGAATTTTCATTAGTTCTTTTCCTAACTGCAAGGAGGGTAGGCAGTATGTTTGCAACAATGGACTGACACATACCATCAATCATGAAGATGGTGTGCAACGTTTCATTTTTACAGATGGGGTCGCTATGGTCAGAGCTGACTTGACAGCAACTAGCAATAACAGAACAGACATCTAGCAGGCCCTGAGGAAATATGTGAAGGAAGAAAGAGGAAAGGGAAGAGAGGGTGAAGGAAGTGGGAAAGAAAGGTAGAATTAAGGTATCAGTGTCCTGTGCGAGGGATTTGAAAAAGAGGTCAGCAAGGAGAGGTCAAGAAAAGGGATGGTCAGGACCTCTGAGGGCAGCTGGCCTCAAGGACCTGGGGGACAAACTGGAAGGAAATGGGCAAGACAGGATATGTGCAAAAGGCTCCACCTGGACCTTGAGAGACCTGGAAGAATGTCAGGTGCATTGTCCCCAGCAAAAGCACCGGTGACTGGGGAGCTGAAGACCATAGGGCTGAGATTAATCCTGTGGCCTCTTTTAAGTCTTACCCCATTTGGAGACACTTGCCTTGATGGTCTCAGACTTGCCCAGGCTCCCAGTGACTGAGATAGTGGGGTGCTGTCTGGGTGTTCTCAACTTTGATAAACGTCTTAATACTAACATAGGATTCAGATGCTTGTTTGAGTAAATCATGAACAGGCCTCAATTACATTCCTGTATAGCATGGGCTACACAGAAATAAAAGGGAATGAAAATATTCATCTCCCAGTTTACAGAAAAGATTTTGAGGCAGTGATTCTCAAAAGTGTTAAACCCAGAGCAGCACCATTAATATCACTTGGGAATCTGTTAAAAATGCAGATTCTCAGGACCTACCCCAGACCTACTAAATCAGAAACTCTAGGGGTGAGGGACCAGCAATCCATGTTTTAACAAGTCCTCCAGGGTATTCTGATGCACATAAACTTTAAGAACCACTTAAAGTTTATCTTGGAATAAAGGAATGTTTTCAATTTTAAAGCTCCCACACACTGTCACCTCCCTAAATTTTTCTTAAACTTTTGACATCTGCTATACTAGTCTGCATGAGTAAAAGCAAGCTGCAAAATGAGGGAAGGAATATTTGCAGGATAGAACTTTAGAGGGGCTTGATGCCTGGCTTTGAGACCCTGGAGAAATTCCTTTACCTCTCAAGCCTCAAGGCTTCTCATTTTTAAGAAGGGAAAAATAAGTAATTACCTTATAAAATTGTCATAAGGATCAAATGAGATAGTCCCTGGTATACAGTATTCAATTATGCTGGTTATTATTATTGAAGTATAACTCAGGAGAAGCTGATCAACTCATAGGATTAACAGTAGGTTTTTCCAAGGTAGTGATTTTGTATCATATACATGTAATACCTTTAGTCTGTTTCTGAGAATTCACATTTCTCAAAAGTTCTGCAGAGAACCTCATGGGGCTGAGACTGATCCTGTGGCCTCTTCTAAGCTTTACCCCATTTACAGACTTGTCTTGGTGGTTTCAGACATCAAGGTGCTGACACGTTTTTGTCAAACAGGTACTCAACACCCAAGTAACTGCAAAATCTCTGGTCCTGCAGCAATGGAATGGCACAGCAACTCGTCTTTGAGGGATTCTGGAAGGCAGGGGTGTTCATGGAAGGGTGGGGGTGACAGGACATGAGGGGAGAATCCTTTCCAAGCCTCTCCTTCCCCGTTTAAGCCCCAGCTCCCCCTAGGGTCCAGAAGGAAAGCCTGATGATTTCTAGTAGGAAAGGGAGGAGTTAAATTAAATCATGAGCTCAAAAGGCCATCCTGAGCCAAAAACGCTGACACAGTTTAGGTGGAGCTTCCAACTTACATCTCCTCAGTAAAATGAATGCTCTAAGGGGCAGGGAAGTTTGTTTTATTCCTTCCTGGGTCCCTGTACTGTAAACAATGCCTGACTTAAAATACTTTTGAATGGATGAACATCTGCTAAACCAATAGTTCTGTAGTTAGAAGAAAGAGGCTGCTGCTTACCAAGATGAGGATGACTAAGGTCTAGGGGGAGTCTGTTGGACTTGGGTGAGCATGTAGGGCTGGGACCCACCACTTGGAGCTATGTTTGCTCTGAAGGCCCAAGTCCTTGCCAGTGCTTCTTTTAGCTAGAGTTCTTTGGCAAGTCCTATGGTATATGGGACTTACTGTGATTCAGGCAGAGGCCAGCTTTGGATCATTTAGGGTGAGCCTGAAGGCACATCTAGGATAGGGTCTTGGATATCTGAAACTGGATGAAACGCCACCATCATAATAATCCTTCTCTTACCTGCTCCTTAGCAAATCCTAGCTTGCTTCAAGGCTCAGTCTTTCTAGGTACCTTCCCCACATAGCAGACTGGGCCCCAAGCCTGTGCTCATGAGTACTACTCAGGGTACACCAAAGGGGCCACTCCTTTAGGTGTCTCAGGGTGCCAGGGCATGGTGGCTGCACTCCCACTCTAATGCAAGAGGCTTAATGATTCCAGGTGAGTTATGTGACACCCTGAATGTGTCAGAATAGGCTGCTTTAAAGGAATACACTGAGAAAATACTTGTTTGCATGAAATTACTAAGGCAGAATACTCACCATCCTGTGTTACAGGTGAGTAGGCCCAACTTTTCCACCCTCAACATGTATAGCCTCAGGGCTTTGGGGCACACTGGTTCCACCAATGTCCTTCCCCGCCATTTCCACCTAACACCTAGATTCTGCCTCAGGGCCCAGCTTTAGGGCCACTCCTCCCACTCTGAGCCTGTCCTGCTCCTGCCCAAGCAGGGAGAGGACCCCCACCAAGTGCTTACAGTGATCCTCTGTAAAGGGCCTCACAGACTTTAATGTGGATTGCCTAATTATAACCTTGAAGAGTTTTACTGGGGTCTACTCCCTCTTTATGGCTCCAGCCAAAGGCCAGAGGCCTTGCCTAGTGCATAGAAGTGGCCACCATTTGCAAATTTTATAATATTTATACTCTCCCCTCTCCCCAGTTAGAAGTCTGTATCAGTTTCTCACAAACAGAAATGCCCTCTACTTCTGGGTCAACTACAGTTGCTAAAAGTGGGGATCCTTGGAAGGATGCTGGGAAGCATGGAAAGGTGCTGACCAGAAGTTCTAATGGTGATCATGCTACAACAGGCCAAAGACCTATCCCTGTCCAGGCCTCAGTAATTCCTCACTGTAAAAATGAGGGAGTGCCTTTGGGTTCCATTAGATTAGGATTCCATTTTGAGAGAAAACACAAAATGACCAAGGAAAGTCTACTACAGAAAAACTCTCCAGAATCCGTGGTTTATTTAAGTTGCAAGCATGTTGAGCACACATAATCATTAGTAACTGGAGCAGTCTGGTAGCATTTTAGTCAAGGTCCTTTTAGCTGCACTAATAAAAACTCACCTGAGACTGGTTAAAACAATAAAAAAAAATTCATTCTAAGGATGCCTAAGGGATTAATGGAGCCCAAGGCAAGAATGCAGGACTAGATAAAGAGACCAGGACTCAGTGCCTGAGGAACAAGTCCTTAGGGCCACTAGGGCAGCTGTTCTCAGGGCCACAAGCTCCCATGTTCTGTATTTCTACTTCTAACCCCCTCTGCTTGTCTAGGGACAATGCTGGTCACAGGTCTTTACTTTTTAAGTGCCCCATCCAAGCCACCATCCTATATGGTGACCAGTATCTCTCCTTTCCCATGCCAAATTCTTAAGATAAAAAGAATCTGCTTGGGGAGGGAGGGGAGTGAGAAGGGAAAAGTCAATGACTACACTCCCGTAGGAGTGAGGTGTTTCTGAGGGCCGATGTCACTGTGAGTCGGGAAGGTACCCCAAAGAGTGTCATTAGAGAGAGGACAACCACGTCATCACTACTTAGCTATCAATACTTGAATACAACAGCAAAGAAGTTTGTAATTTTCTATAATTCCGAGTGACTTTCTCCTCCAAATGCCTACTGAACCAGTCAAAGCTCAAGTACTGCAAACTACATTTCATGAGGTTCTATTGAATACTGAAACCCAAGCAGAAAGTTACAAAAAGCTGCTCCCTGTTTTACTGCTCTTCACTGATTTTGCTGACATTTGCTTTTTTACTTTTATCAAATCTTACAGGAGTGAAGACACATCAAGTTACAAAGATACCACTTTCTTACTAGCATTTAAAAAACAAAACAAAACACCAATTTGTGTTAATGTCAGAGACATGATAAAGACAAAGACCATTTCAGAGGAAGCGGTTCAACTGATTCCTTAAACCAATAAAAACCCTGCCAGGGAAACGTTTTGTGGGCATGCTGCATACAGCTTACACACAGTGAGTGCTCAATGTTAGATGACTCTAAATCCAATTTTAAAATGAGTACAAGTATCTACTTGAGATTTTGGCTAATAATTTCAGGGCACACTCTGCTTCTGTGTCCCATAGTAGGTGGGGAAGAAAAAAGCAACCAAGTTGCAAACTTACTATTCTCTTTATAAGCAGCTTACAACTACTGACATCTCTAGCTCAGAAACACAAAATGTATACAAAGAAATGATTAGAAATTATCTTAACTGAAAGCACTAGTTTAAATAGCCTAGGGTCTTAGAGAAACTATTATCCCAAAACATGCAGAGGCAGCAAGAGTCACTCAAAACCACATTTATTCTATGATCTTTATATTGCTTTTCTATTATTTAAAGACTGAAGCAACGCGAGATGGATGGAAATATTTTGTTAAAAGAACAAAATGAGTTAATCACAGCATATACACCTAATAAAAACCTCAGGGTTTATGCCATATACTCCAAACACAAGGCTAAGGCCAGTAACAGTTCATGGTCTGAGTTTTTGTAAAGCAAGCAGGCATATTTGAAAGGATCAATATACTTCAGTGGAAGAGCCATTAAAAGCCCCTGAAAGCAGAAAGTTGACACCATTTTAAATTTATATATATATATATATACACACACACACATTTTAAAATCAAACACAATTAAATAGAATATTGTTTAAATACATGAATACTTCAGCTTTAGAAGGATAACAGAGGTGGTACATAGTACCAAACACTTAACACACAGCCTTTTTGCTTCTTCTGTTGGTGAAACAGTATGCCTCTATACAATCAAATATTGCAATGGAATAAATTCTCCATTCAAGACTTTCTCAAGGACAGAGGTGATTAATAATTACACACACACACACATACATATATGTATAAAACAATTATTATTTTTTTTGCAGTCTGAGCAAAAGCAGTAACACCTAAGAGAACTTCCTTTCCCCTCAAACAGACACGGGTGACGAGGAAGCATAAGCATCTGTGTGGCTAGTGGAGTGTGCTTGCTACTGGACAGCCCGATGAACGGCTCTGTGGTCCAGACACAGAAGCCAACAAAGTAAAAGAGCAGCGAGTGAGTCTCTTACCTTCTTGAGACAGAAAAAAAGGCCACCAACTGCAAACTTTCCAGCTTTCCCCCCTACCTTCTTAAAAAATGTTGTACAATCTGGAATAAGCATTTTGTTCATGGTACCACAGGGGAAAAACAGGAGTGATCGTTATTATTTATTTCTTTCCACATGTATTCTTAAGGGAAAGCTAAGTAACTGAAGTGCAAAATTCCAGAGCAACAAGTCCTAACGCTCAAAGTAAACTAGATCCTCCCTTTTGTTAGCAGAGGCCTATCCCGGGGAAAGACTGGTTTTAAGTATACTATATGTCAGGAACAAATAAAATGTGAAAATTGCATACTGTTACCAAAGGAAGGGCAGTATCACTGATACCTGACCTGTGCTAGCTTTTTTCCAAACTAATGCAGACTCTGTGGAGGAAGGCCGTACAACGAACCTGCACTCCATTACAGGGAAGGAAAACAATCTGCTAGCACTGCACTGCCCCTCTGAGCCTCCTGGCTCTCAGTGGGGCAAACTCACCTTTTTGTTTTAGGAGGACAAAGCAAAGCACCTCTGGTACCTGCTTTATGAGCTATTAGGGAGGAGTTACCTCTACAAGAATGTGCATCAGTTACCAGCTTTATGCTTATCTGCCTCCTACAGGATGTGGACCCTGTCTATCCTAGCAGGCTAAAACTTTTTCATAAATGGGTTATTGCCATTGGAAAACTACTAATTTTCTAGTAATGTAAACCATACCACTTTGTCTCTTTATGACTTTCACTGTGTGAACATCATGTGCATCATATATGCCTGCATGTTACTCTGCATTACGGTGGAAGTCTTAGATTGTCTGCCATTCTCTCTTGGGAACAACAGTGATACATCAGTGAAAAGAAATACAGTGCTTTGTTTTCATTGTGTTGAAGAATCCAACCAAAGGAAAAAAGTTCTCTTACTCTTCAAAAGCAGATTTCCTTTATCTCAGGTCTTGAGTCATAGCTGAAAAAGATAAAAGAAAAAGTTAAAAGTACATTTCTATAACCAGGGACATATTACAGCTTAAGGAAGAGAGGAACCAACACTTAATGGGTGTTTTCTGTACAACAGTGCTTAGGACAGGTAGAAGCTGACTAAATCATGTGAGGTAAAATTTAATTATTATTCTCATTGACAGATAAGTGAACAGATGCTTAAAGAGGTTACATAACTTACCTAAGGTCACACAGCCAGGACTGGCACCTAGACTTTTGTTTTTCCTTTTTGGCAACAGATTTAAGAATGAAAAATATTCCTATCTTCTGACAGAGTAATTCTACTTCTAGGAATTAACCCCATGGCACAATCCAAAGGCAGGGTAAAGCCATATACAAAGACATTTATTAAAGTGTTGTTTGTAATAGGGGAAAACCAAAACAATGTAAATGACCACCAATGGGATTTGTGAAATTAGAGAGAGGCCAACCACCTCATCAGGTGCTTAGTTATCAGTACCTGAATACAACAGCAAAGAAGTTTGTAATTTTCTATAATTCAGAGTGATCTTCTTTAGAAAAAAAGAACTTTGATCTGCTAGCCTCCCAAGACCAAGCTCATGAGGCTGAGTCCCTCCTTTACGTACAACACTAGGGAAGAAACAAAAATCACAGAAGTCATGATCTCTGCTATTTGTGAGACAGCACATATACACATGAACCAATTAAGTAATGATGTGAGGTCATTTGTGTTAAATGCCCAAGTACATCAATGTCATGGATTGAACTGTGTCCTCCCAAAATATCTATCAACTTGGCTAGGCCATACTTCCCAGTATTGTGTGACTGTCCACCATTTTGTCATCTGATATGATTTTCCTATGTGTTGTAAATCCTACGTCTATGACGTTAATGAGGCAGGATTAGAGGCAGTTATGTTAATAAGGCAGGACTCAATCTACAAGATTAGGTTGTATTTTAAATCAATCTCTTTTGAGATATAAAAGAGAGAAGCAAGCAGAGAGACAGGGGGACCTCATACCACCAAGAAGGAAGTGCCAGGAGCAGAACGTGTTCTTTGGACCCAGGGTCCTTACACTGAAAAGCTCCTAGACCAGGTGCAGACTGATGACAAAGACCTTCCTCCAGAGCTGAGAGAGACAGCCTTCCCCTGGAGCTGGTGCCCTAAATTCAGATTTCTAGCCTACTAGACTGTGAGAGAATATAGTTCTGTTTGTTAAAGCCATCCACTTGTGGTATTTCTGTTATAGTGGCACTACATAACTAGATAACTGGGGATTCAAAGCAGTGAGATATCAACATGGGCAAAAGAGGCTGGGCATTACTTTGTAGACGGAGGACTTCTCACATACATCATGGAATGAGAATTAGAAGGGAACCTTAATGAGGTTTTCTGGTCCAAATTCTCTGATCTGAAGAAGAAATGAGGGACTGGAGAAGGAAAGTAACTTGCAAAAGGTCACACATATTGACTAAGTATGGACTGAACTAGTTCTCATAGTCCAGTGTTTTTTTCATACCAACATACTGCTGATCTCTGAAGAACAAGCAGGACAGACACCTTGGCCAGTCAAGGGGAAGGCCTAACAAGCTTACAACAAAATTCATAAAAAATATATCTGTATATCCTAAAAGTGAAAAGCATAGAGTAATAATCTCTGAACATACAACTCAAAAAGCCTTAATTTGAAACATCTGCTTTCTAAAACGGTTTCTAAAGAACATTTTTATATTGTCAAACATTTGAGCATCAAAATGATAAAGGTTAATCACAAAAATAACTATTTTGCACTTCTTCATATGCCTTTATCTTACTCTTTGCTATTTTAGATTTTACTTAGCCAGTGAAGATAAACACAGGGAAAAATTATTACCCTCAGACAGAAAAGAAGACAGAGTCTGCAGAAGTAAAGAGGGCTTTGGTAGGCTCGGCTCAGTGCAAAATTCAAAATTAACCCAAGCTCTGGTAAAACAGTCCTTATAACAGGGTAAAAAGTTAGAAAGGGTGATGCTGGATCTAAACTTAAATTCAAGCCTTCCAAACTACTAAGAGTTATATGAAATGTCATCTGAATGTATTTTTCTGATTTCTGATTCTTGCTTAATGTAAACTCTAGAGGAATAGTTGTGCCTTCACAAAGGAGTAGTTTAATGCCCTCACAAAGAATATGAGCAGGAATTAACTCTTCATGGGTCAACTAGAGTTAAACTGTTGAACGAACTGGAAATGTCTGGCTTGAAGAAAAGACTGAGAGGAGACTAAGTGGCTGTCTTCAACTTTTTAAAGGTTGTCACAGAGAAGGATAAGACTTAATTGAATGGCTCCAGTGGGAAAAACTAGAACCACTGGTGAAGCTATAGAGAAACAGAAAAGCAGCTTGTGGGAAGTCAGAATTTCCTAACAAATAATAGCTTTGACATCCAGGTAGAGATGGTGATTGATCCTACCCATTCCATTCAGTTCATGCCAAAACAGAACTTTTTCTTTTTTTTTTTTTTAAAGCATAAGCTTACATGAATGGGAAAAAATGTGAGAAGAGACAACAGCAACAAAATTTCAGAAGCTGGAAGTAGGCGGATGAATGGTAAATGACTTAGCACACACAAGAAAACTCAATCCTAAGACTAACATGGAGAAAACTTAGGAGCAATCTGATTTACACTGCAGAATCCCTCAAAGGCTGGGCAACTGGTGGCACCAATACCTCTGGTAAAGGGAATGGGGTGGGTGCAAACACAAGGACTTCTTTAAAGTCTGTTGTTCTGCAACTCTGATCAGCCAGGTGACTACCGTGCCTCTACCCCGACCCCAGCAGGAAAATCTCAAATGTCTTCTCTAAGAAGAATCTAATAAAGGGTCTCTTGGCTAAGGTACTCTAGGCATGACTGAGGGCAAGGATGCTGTACTGAAAAGTGGGATCAAGAAGTGGCATATGTAATGAATGCTGTGACCCCTGGCACTTCCTCCTGCTTGGCTCCTAGACCACTAGCAGCTCAGCCTTTACTCTCCAGTTAGGATACTGGGAGAGATTTCTCTGGGGGAATATGATCAGTCCAAGAAGAAGGAACTTTAAACAAACAAACAAACAAACAAACAAACAAACAAACAAACAGCAGTTCACCAAGGAAATACCTGACTAGATTCTCCAGAGGGAGGACCAGAGTTGACAAATCCCATCTACATGCTCGGAGTTACCAAACAATTTTTTGGAACCCCACACTCAAATAAGAGCAGACAACCAGAGAGCATCAGAAATCTGAAGAAGGCCTCTAACATGAAAAACAGAGACCAAAAGAAAGAGAGAAAGAACTTGAATGAAACAGACAAGGAAGAGAGAAGAAAACTTGGAAGAAGCTTATAATTATTCTCAGAGTGATTATCAGAATATATTGCATCTGAAAAACAAAAATACACATTATTTAAAAGCAACACCCAGAGAACAAAAAAAAGCTTGAAAATTAAAAATGTAATAGAAGTAAAACACATGGTAATTACTATTCATTAAATTATACCAGATAGTTGTACTGTGGTGGCTTGTGTGCTGCTGTGATGGTGGAAGCTATGCTACCAGTAGTTCAAATACCAGCAGGATCACCCATGGTGGAGCTTCAGACAGGTTTCAGTGGAGATTCCAGGCTAAGACAGACTAGGAAGAAAGGCCTGGTGATCTACTTCTGAAAATTAGCCAATAAAAACCTTATGGCTCACAACAGAATGTTATCTGACTCGCTTGCTTTGGACACGTCATCAGGAGGGATCAACTGCTGGACTGCTTCATCATGTTAGGGAAGGAGAGGGCCAGCGAGGGCAAGGGAGACCCTCAGTGATACAGACTGGCACAACAGTCGCAAACGATGACTGGTGATTTCAAGGGTGACGCAGGACCAGGCAATGCTTTGTTCTGTTATGTATAAGACTGCCATGAGTTGGCAGCTTTGACGGTGGCTAACAACAACAAAAAATTGTATCTACGTATTTACACACTTTTTTGTACATACGTTATATTACACAAAAAAAGAGAGGGAGAAAAACTCAGTAGGAAGTTTACAATAAAAGTTGAAAAAATCTTCCAGAAAACAGATCAAAATCACAAAGAACAAGAAAATAGAGAAAAGATAAAATTAGAGGACAAGTCCAGGAAGTTCAGTATCTGAATAATATGAACTCCAGAAAGAGACAACAGAGAAAGTAAATGTGGGGTGGTGGGGAGAGTTAATTCAAGATAATAGCCTACATTTTCAGACTGAAATGACTTTCCAGCACAATGGATTAAAAATAGATCCACACTAAGGTATACAACCTTGAAATTCCAGACTCTGGGATAAAGAAAAGATCCTATAGTCTTGCAAAGAAGGGGGCTGAGGTGAGCAGGCAGTGCTATACAAAGAATAGAACTGCAATGGTTCTGGATTTCTTGACAGTAGTAACAGAAGCCAGATGATGAACCAATACCTTCAAAATTCTGAAGAAAAATTATTTCCAGTCTAGAATACTAAACCTAGTCAAACTACCAATCAAATTGAATAAAGATTTTCAGACATACAAGTTTTCAAAAAATTTACCACCCTCCACCCCCGAAGCATTTTTTCTCAGGAAGCTCCAAAACAAGGAAGCACATCAAAAAAGATGACATGAGATTCAGGAAATAGGGGGATTCCAGGATAAAAAATGTTTACTGGATAAAGAGAGCAATCAGAAGCCCAACAGAAGGCTCCAGGAGAAATTTCACTAAGCACAAAACTGAACATATAAAAGAGGAGATTTAAAAAACTGGTGCAGAGCTTGGAGCTGAATTAGTGATACATACATAGAAAACCAAGTAAATGGGGGGAGGGGCTTATCTTCAGGAAAAACAAAAAATTATTCATGAAAGAAAAAGTAATCATTATTCTCATAGCTAAGATATGAAGAGTGTTTGTTGTTGTTGTTAAATCCTGTCAAGTCAGCCCCTGCCTCATACAGACCCCATGCGTAACGGAATAAATGCTGCCTGATCCTGCACCATCCCCACGATCACTTGCAGACAGGATCATTGTGATCTACAGGGTTCTCACTGGCTGATTTTCAGAAGTAGATTACTTGGTCTTTCTTACCAGTTCATCTTAGTCTGGAAGCTCTGCTGAAACCTGTTCAGCATCACAGTAACACACAAGCCTCCACTGACAGAGGGGTGGTAGCTGCGCATGAGGTGCACTGGCTGGGAACTGAACCCAGGTCTCCTGCATGGAAGGTGAGACTTCTACCACTGAACCACTACTGCCTCATATGAAGAGTGTTTACACAGTCATAATAATGTAAATGTTTACGACTGATCTAACCAAAACTACAAAAAAAACCCAAAAAAACAAAAAACCTTTACTGGAAGGACAGAGGATTACGTAAATATGCGTCTGGGTCGGGGAGTGGGGTAGAGATAATGAAAAAGACCTAAATCCTCATTTTCCATAGCAGGAAATACTCAGATAAAGCCTAAAATGGAAAACCCAAGAAGAAACAACACAAGCATGTATTTAGAGAGATGGAGGTAAACACTGAAAGACTCACAAAAAGAGCTATAAGTGTTGCCTCTGGGGATAGAAAAATGGGAGAGAGGGAAGGGGAAAGTGCTGCTTTTCCTAACCAGTCTTATAGGACTACTGGCCATTTAAACTATGTGGAATGAATAATTTTTATAAATAAAAGCTGGAAAAGGAGGTAGAAATAACTATAGCTGTTTTATTTTCATTCAATGGGTTGATGTTAAAGCTCGGGATCTCTGCCTGAGGAGATATTCAGGCAAAGAGGATCACTTACTTGCCAGGTAGGCCGTAAAACGGAAGTATGGCAAACGAAACAGTCACCATATGGCACTCGTAGTCTTGTGGGAGACTTATATGCTAAATCAAAAAAGACACAAAGACTGTATGGCAGAGAAGCCTCTTTAAGGAAACTGCATTCAGGCTGAGAGCTCAAAGTAAAAAAGAATTAGCCAAGCAGAAGGAAGCATGTGCAGACAAAAGCAGCTAGTATGGCCAGAAGGTGCTTTCAGTGTTCTAACTCTACAGTTGGCAACTACTTGCACTAAATTTAGGGTTAACATAGTACACTCTTTTGTGGGAGTCTTTATACACTTACATATTTTTGCTTAGAGGTTTTGCCATAAAATGACTCCATTGCTAATAGAATACTACAGAAAATTTCTTGCTCTGTTATACATGGTATATGTTATTTCTATCTAAATTGTTTCAAAAATAAAATTAAAAACAAAGTCAGAGGATTGAAAATCATGCTGAGAAAGCAGTCATAACTTGTACAATTACCTTATTAAAAAAGAACTTGCAGTATTAAGATTAAAAGCATTCCTGTTTCTACATAGACCAATGGAATAAAACTGAGAATCCAGAAATAAACCCATACATCTACAGTCAACTGATTTTTGACAAGGGTGCCAAGTCCATTCAATGAGGGAAGAATAGTCTCCTCTACGAATGTTACTGGGACAACTGGATCTCCACATGCAAAAGAATGAAGTTGGACCCTTATCTCACACCATATATGAAAACTAACTCAAAGTGGATAAAGGGTCTAAATATAAGAACTAAAAGCATAAAACTCCTAGAAGAAAATATAGGGGTAATGTTTCAGGACCTAGTTTTTGACAATAAAAGATTCTTAAATATGACACAAAAACACAAGTGGAAAAAAAAGAAAAAATAACTAGATTGGACTTCATCAAAATTAAGAACATTTATGCATCAAACAGCACACATCTATCAATTTGTCGTACTGTGGTGGCTTGCATGTTGTTGTGATGCTGGAAGCTATGCCATTGGTATTTCAAATACCAGCAGGGTCACCCATGGTGGACAGGTTTCAGCGGAGCTTCCAGACTAAGACAGACTAAAAAGAAGGACCTGGCAGTCTACTTCTGAAAAAAAAAACTGGCCAGTGAAAGCCTTATGAATAGCAGTGGAACACTGTCTGATACAGCGCCGGAAGATGAGTCCCTCAGGTTGGAAGGCACTCAAAATATGACTGGGGAAGAGCTGCCTCCTCAGAGTAGAGTCCACCTTAATGACGTGGACAGAGTCAAGCTTTCAGGACCTTCACCTGCTGATGTGGCACGACTCAGAACGAGAAGAAACAGCTGCAAACATCCATTAATAATCAGAACGTGGAATGTGCGAAGTATGAATCTAGGAAAATTGGAAGTTGTCAAAAATGAAACGGGACACATAAATATCCATATCCTAGGCATCAGTGGTATTGGCCATTCTGAATCAATCATATGATATATTATGCCGGGAATGACAAATTGAAGAGGATCGGCATTGCACTCATTGTCAAAAAGAACATTTCAAGATCCATCCTGAAGTACAACACTGTCAGGGACAGGATAATATCCATAAGCCTACAAGGAAGAACAATTAATGGGACTATTACTTAAATTTATGCACCAACCACTAATGCCAAAGATGAGGAAACTGAAGATTTTTACCAACTTCTGCAGTCTGAAATTGAACAAACGTGCAATTAAGATGCGTTGATAACTAGTGGTATTGGAATGTGAAAGTTGGAAACAAAGAAGGAAAAAAGTACTTGGAAAATACAGCCCTGGTGATAGAAATGATGCCAGAGATGGCATGGTAGAATTTTGCAAGACCAACGACTTCTTCATTGTAAATATCTTTTTTCAACAACATAAACGGTGACTATACACGTGGACCTTGCCAGATGGAATACAAAGGAATCAAATTGACTATTTCTGTGGAAAGAGATGATGGAAAACCTCAATATCATCAGTTAGAACACTGCCAGGGGCCGACTGTAGAACAGACCATCAATTGCTCATATGCAAGTTCAAGTTGAAGCTAAAGAAAACTAGAGCAAGTCAATGAGAGCCAAAGTATGATCTTAAGTATATTCCACCTGAATTTGGAAACCATCTCAAGAACAGATTTGACTCAATGAACACTAATGACCGAAGACCAGATGAGCTGTGGAATGACATCAAGGACATCATACACGAAGAAAGCAAGAGGTCGTTAAAAAGATAGGAAAAAAAAAGAAAAGACCAAAAAGGATGTCCAAAGAGACTCTGAAACTTGCTCTTGAAGGTAGAGTAGCTAAAGCAAAAGGAAGAAATGAAGTAAAAGAGCTAACTGGAAGATTTCAAAGGGCAACTGGAAAAGACACAGTAAAGTATTAAATGAAAAGTGCAAAGACCTAGAGTTAGAAAACCAAAGGGGAAGAACATGTTTGGCACTTCTCAAGCTGCAAGAACTGAAGAGAAAATTCAAACCTCGAGTTGCAATACTGAAAGATTCTACAGGGGAAATACTAAATAACACAGAAGGCATCAAAAGAAGATGGACGGAAAATACAGAGTTACTGTACCAAAAAGAACTGGTTGACATTCAACCAGTTCAGGAGGTAGCATACGATCAAGAACCAATGGTACTGATGGAAGAAGTCCAAGATGTAATGAAGGTATTGGCAAAAAACAAGTCTCCAGGAATTGATGGAATACCAATTGAGATGGTTCAACAAACACATGCAGCACTGGAAGTGCTCACTTGTCTACACCAAGAAATTTGGAAGACAGCTATCTGGCCAACCAACTGGAAGAGATCCATGTTTGTGCACATTCCAAAGAAAGGTGATCCAACAGAATGTGGAAATTATTGAATAATATCATTTATATCAGACACAAGTAAACGTTTGCTGAAGATCATTCAAAAGTGGTTGCAGTAGTACCTCGACAGGGAACAGCCAGAAATTCAAGCTGCATTCAGAAGAGGAGGTGGAACAAGGGATTATCACTGTTGATGTCAGATGGATCTTGGCTGAAAGCAGAGAATACCAGAAAGATGTCTGCCTGTGTTTTACTGACTATGCAAAGGCATTCGACTGTGTGAATCATAACAAATTATGGATAACACCGCAAAGAATGAGAATTCCAGAACACTTAATTGTGCTCATGAAGAACCTGTACGTAGATCAAGAGGCAGTTGTTTGAACAGAACAAGGGGATACTGCATGGTTTAAAAGTCAGGAAAGGTGTGTGTCAGGGCTGTATCCTTTCACCATACTAATTCAATCTGTATGCTGAGCAAATTATCTGAGGAGCTGGACTATACGAAAAAGTATGCAGCATCAGGATTGGAGGAAGACTCATTAACAACCTGCGATATGCAAATGACACAACCTTGCTTGCTGTAAGTGAAGAGGACTTGAAGCACTTACTGATGAAGATCAAACACTACAGCCTTCAGTATGGATTATACCTTAACATAAAGAAAATAAAAATCCTCACAACTGGACCAGTAAGTAACATCACAATAAACGGAGAAAAGACTGAAGTTGTCTAAGATTTCATTTTACTTGGATCCACAATCAACGCCCATGGAAGCAGCAGTCAAGAAATCAAATGATGCATTGCATTGGGCAAATCTGCTGCAAAAGATCTTTTTAAAGTGTTAAAAAGCAAAGATGTCTCTTTAAAGCGTAAGGTGTGCCTGACCCAAGCCATGGGATTTTCAATCATCTCATCTGCATGTGAAAGCTGGAAAATGAATAAAGACTGAAGAATAATTGATGCCTTTGAATTATGGTGCTGGCGAAGAATACTGAATATACCATGGCCTGCTAGAAGAATGAACAATCTGTCTTGGAAGAGGTACACCCACAATGCTCCTTAGAAGCAAGAATGGCAAAACTATGTCTCACATACTTTGGACATGTTATCAGGAAGGACCAGTCCCTGGAGAAGGATACCATGTTTGGTAAAGTAGGGTGTCAACGAAAAACAGAAAGACCCTCAACGAGATGGACTGACACAAGTGGCTGCAACAATGGGCTGAAGCATAACAATAATGGTGAGGACGGTGCAAGACTGGACAATGTTTTGTTCTGTTGTACATAGGGTTGCTATGAGTTGGAACTATCATGACGGCACCTAACAACAACATTCATCAAAGAGCTCTACCAAGAAAATGAAGAGGCAATCTACAGACGAGAAGATACAGGAACCTTATATCTAAGAAGAGTTTAATATCTAGAATATATAAGGAACTTATACAATTTGACAACAAAAAGACAACTCAATTTTAACAAAGGCAAAGGACTTGAATAGACATTTCTCTAAAGAAGATGAATGGCCAACAAGCACATGAAAAGATGCTCCACATCACTAGTCATTCCCTTCCTCTTGTTGCCGTAGAGTTGATTCCAGCTCATAGCGACCCTATAGGACAGAACAGAACTGCCACATAGGGTTTCCAAGGCTGTAATCTTTATGGAAGCAGACTGCCACATCTTTCTCCCACCATTAGTCATTAGGGAAATGCAAAAACCACAATGAGATACCACTTCACACCCACTAGGATGGCTATTATCAGAAAAACAGAAAATAACAAGTATTGTCAAGGATGTGGAGAACTGGAACACTCCTGTATTACTGGTGGGAATTTAGAATGGTGCAGCCACTTTGGAAAACAGTTTGGTGGTTCCTCAAAAGTTAAACACAGAATTAACACATGACCCAGCAATTCCACTGCTAGGTATATACCCAAAGAACTTAAAAGCAAGGGCTCAAACAGATATGTGCATGTGAAAGTTCACTGCAGCATTATTTACAACAGTCAAAAGGTGGAAACAACCCAAATGCCCATCAACAGATGAATGGTTAAACAAAATGTGGTATATACCTACAGTGGAATATTATTCAGCCAGAAAGAGAAAAAAAATTCTGATATATGCTACCATATGAACGAACCTTGAAAACATGCTAAATGAAATGTGAAAGACTCAAAAGGAAAAATACCGTATGATTACACTTATACAAAATATCTAAAACAAGAAATACATAGACAAAAGTTTATGAGTAGTCACCAGGGGATGAGGAATAGAAGGAATGAGGAGTTACTGCTTAAGGGGTACTAGGTTTCCATTTAGGGTAATAAATTTTTTTTTGGAAATAAGTATTATAAAATGTTTTTTGCAAACGGTTGCACAGCATGGTGAGTGTGATTAACATCACTGAATTGTGCACTTAAGACTAGCTGAAACAGCAAATTTTTTGTGATATACATTTTACCACACACACAAATATATATATACACAAACATGCATACATATATACCCTTTCCTCTTAAAAAAACAAAAACAAAAAAACTAAACAACAAGAAAAATCAGAAACAGAGATCTAAACCTCATCTTCAAGGATGTTAACAAACACCTATATAATGCAAACAAACAGATACATGGATGTGAAATGACTTAGCCAACAAAAAAGGCCTATCCCAGTGCCTGCCAAATGTCATGTCTATAGAAGCCAGCCGATACGCCCTCCAGGAATTCAGATACCAGGTACCAAATAGAAGTGAAGAGGGGGTGGAAAACAAAGAGTTTGAAAGTCAGGTCCTGGTTCCCATCTCAGATGACCAGGTGACTCCCTCTCGTTTCCTGACCCTGCAGGAAACAGAAGGTATATTCCTGAGAAAAACTCAACCAAAGAGGCTCCACACTCAGCAATTTTAGGCACAAAGGAAAGCCTAGGAGAGATGTTGGATTGAAAGCAGGGAGACTTAGAGAAACTCTACACATTGAAACTCTGCACTTCTCCCTTGTCCCACTCCCTTCAATATCTTTCTTCCAGTTCCAAAATGCCAAAGCCAGGCAACCCAGGGAGATTCTTGTTTGGAGAAACAAAAATGAACCAGGAAAAAAAAAATCTATTGATACTGACATTTATGGATACCCGGCTAAATATCCAGCTAGTCTCTGCTAATTAAGTCTATTCCTAATCACAGAACTTCCAATAAGCTTTTCAATGCACAACTCTTAAATAGGAGCAGATAACAGATCACCAGAGATCAAAGAGAAGATGCCAACAAAGCAAGAGCCAAAACAACAAGAAACAAAGAACTCAGAGGAAACTTTTAAAAGTCAAGTGGTTGACTGTGGCCTTTAGATCTTCTGTATCTTTACTGAGTTTCAATCTTGATGTTCTGTCCTTTACCGAGAATGGTATGCGGAAGTCTCCTACTATTATTGTGGAATTATCTATTTCTCCTTACAGTGCTGTTAGGATTTGTTTTAGGTATTTTGGAGGCCTGCCGTTGGGTGCGTAGCTATTAATTATGGTTATGTTTTCTTGGTGGATTGTCCCTTTAATCATTACATAATGTTCTTTGTCTTTTATAGTGGATTTTGTCTTAAAATCTATTTTATTTGAGATTGTCAGTATTGTCATTCCTGCTTTTTTTTTTGGCTATTGTTTGCTTGATATATTTTTTTCCATCCTTTGATTTTTAACATATTTATGTCTTTGTGTCTAAGGTGTGTCTCTTGTAGACAGTATATTGATGGGTTGTGGTTTTTTACTGCATTCTCCACTCTCTGTCTCATTATGGATGTATTTAAGCCATTTCCATTCAATGTGATTATCGATAGGAATGAATTTATTTCTGCCATATTGCTGTGCTTTTTTTTTTGTGGTGCTGATCGTTTCTTTGTTCCTCTTACTTACCTTTGCTGAGTTCGTTTTGTCTGTGGATTTTCTTTTCACGTCTTTCGTTATTATAGATTTTGTGTTTACTGAGTCTTTGTATTTTTTTTATTTTGATGAGTAGGTCTGTTAACTTTCTTTGTGGTTACCTTGAAATTTACCCTTATCTTCCTAAGTGTGAACAGTCTTTTATTACTTGATATCGTCTTGACTTCCTTTCCATTTGAAAGCTCTATACCTACACCATTTATTCACCCCTTTATTGTTTTGATGTTGTCATCATTCACAAGACTGATGTCTGTTTCCCTGTTTTAAGCCATTTAGCTTTGTTTTATTATTGAGAGTTCTTTACCTATGTTGGTATCTGGCTGATGCTGTCCTGTGTCCTAGACTTGGGCTGTTGTTGGTTTCCTAACTGAAGGACTCCATTTAATATTTCTGGTAAGTGTGGTTTGGTTTTTACAAATTTCCATAATTTCTGTTTATCTGGAAATGTCCTAATTCTGCCATTGTATTTGAGAGAGACTTTTGCAGGATATATTATACTTGGTTGGCAGTTTCTTTTTCTTTCAAGATTTTACATATGTCATTCCACTGCCTTCTTCCTGCATAGTTTCTTCCGAGTAATCAGAGCTTAGTCTTATTGTTTAGCTTTTGTAAGTGAGTTTCCATTTTTCTTGAGCTGCTCTCAGTATTCTTTCATTGTCTTTGGTTTTGGCAAGTGTGACTATGATTATGATATGTCTTGGAGACTTTCTTTTGGGGTCTACTCTATATGGGTTCACTGAGCTTCTTGGATGGTCAGTTTTTTGTCTTTCATGATATTTGGGATGTTTTCTACCAGCAAATCTTCAACAATCTTCTCTGTGTTTTCCATTTTCTCCCCGTTCTAGAACTCGGATCATGTACAAATGTTTGCTCTTGACTGTGTTCCATGTAATTCTTAGGTTTTCTTCACTCTTTTATGTGATTTTTCCTCAAAGTGGCATCCATGAATTTGTCTTCAATCTCACTGTCTTCCATTGTTTCAAATTTGCTCCTAAAACCTTCTATTGAGTTGTCCATTTCTGACATTTTATTCTTTATCTCTTGGATTTTAGTTGTTGTTTTTGTGTGATTTGACTTTTGTTTCTGTATTATTTCCTGAATTCTTCTATTACTTTGTGTTTTCCTTGATTTTGGCTATGTTTTGTTTTTTCCTGTGTTTTCCATGATTTTGTCTATTTTTTTCCTTGGTTTTGTCTGTGCTTTCCTTGATCTCTTTCCTGACCTCCTGAAGAACCATAAACATTAATCTTTTCAATTCTGTATCAGGTAGTTTCACTGCCTTTTCTTCTACCGGAAAATTATCTCATTATTTTAGTCACTTGCTGGAGCCATCCTGTCCTGCTTTTTTTATGTTTTGACATTGTCTACTGTCTCTGAGACATTATGGTATTATTTTCTTTATTTATTGATTGTATGTTCATTTGGTTCATCCTTCTGTTTTGATTTGTTTTGCTGTGTCAGAGTGGGTGGGCCGAGCGTGATTTGCTGTTCGCTCATCTGAGGGCACGATAGCCCTCACCACCTTACCTGGGTGGGTACGGCAACAGCAGGCAGGGTAAGCCTGCTTCACTGTACACTCGTTTGTCAAGGTGGCTGAGGGCAGACTGGGTGAGCACTGTCTGCCTCCTGATGTTGGTACACAGGTGTGGGAGCATTCATAGCCCCTTACCAGATGGGCGGGGGTGTCACATAGGGAGTGGGACGGGCTCACTTCCCTCCATTCAGCAACTGCTTGAGTGCAGTGTGGGCACCGTCCGGCAGTGGGCCTGAGCACCAGGGGCACACTACCCGTGGTAGTGTGATTGGAGCAGACAGGGAGGGGAAGGTGACAACAGATGGGGCTAGGTGGGAGGGAGAGAGAAAAGAGAAAGAAATTTTAAAAAAGGGAAGCAAAGGAGTTGCTGGTGGGTGGCAGTGCAGTGGACCTGGGGGCTGGTGGGAAGGGTAGAGAGGTGGTATACAGGGTTAGGCTGGAGAGAGAAAGAAAAGAAGGAAAGAAAAAAAAGAGGCCAGTGGGTGGGGTACAGTGGACCCGGCAGTGTTAAGCCAGTGCACCAGTGGCACTCTATCCATGGCGGTGCTGCAGGGGCCAGTGAGAAGGGTGGTGAACAGGTGTACAAGGCTAGGTGGGAGAAAGAAAAGAAAGAAAAGGAAAAAAGGGGAAAAATGGTGCAGCTGGGGCTAGTGGCTATGGGTGGGGTCCAGACCCAGGACAGTAGTGGGCCAGTGGCTCTCCAGCCGCGGCAGGGCAGAGGGGCTGGTTGGGGGGGGGGGGGGGCGGGGGAGGTGGTATACAGGGCTATGTGGGAAGGAAAAGAAAAGGAAGAGAAAAAAATGGCATCACAGTGGGGGCTGGCGAGTGGGGGGTGGGCTGACCTGGGGGATGCTGGGAAGGGAGGGGAGGTGGTATACAGGTCTAGGAGGGAGGAAGAAAAGAAGGAAAAGAATAAAAATGGCAGCACAGTGGCGGCTGGCAGGTGGGTACGGGATGAACCTGTGGTAATGGCAAATTGGTAGTTTTCTAGATGCAGCAGTGGCCAGTGGGCGGGGGGGATGGTGTATGAGGCTAAGTGGGAGGGGAAGAAAAGGAAGAAAGAAAAAAAAATGGCGGTGTGGTGGGGGCCGGTGAGTGGGAGTGGGGCAGACCTGGGGGCTGGTTGGGAGGGAGGTGGTATATGGGGCTAGGTGGTGGAAGGGAGAAACAAAGAAAAAATTGGTGGGACAGCGAGAGCCAGCAGGAAGGGGGAGAGGAGGTGTATGGGGCTAGGTGGGAAGGAGAAAGAAAAGGAAGGAAAAAAAAAGCTGCATCGTAGGAGGGGGCGGGGTGGGCCAGGACGGGGGTGGTATTGTGGACCCTGGTGGCAGGGGCTGCCAGGTTGGTGTGGTTCTTGCTTCTCTACTCACCTGAAGGGTGAGAGGTGGGAAAGCGTGTTACTCTGGTTACTGGGAGCTATGGGAGTCCCGTGAAGTTGCCTCCCTGTCTCAGATTGTTGCTGGCTGTGCTTCAGGATGGCAACATTGCGCCATGTTAGTTGGCAGGGGACCTCCACTTTGTATCCTTGTTCTGTTTTCTGTCAGTTTCTTCTTCCATTTGGTGTTTGATCTAGTTCTTTATCCCTTCATTTGATGCTCAGGTTTCCAAGACTGACCACTGCATGTTTTACTTAGTTTTTCGGGTCTTTGCTGCAGGCGGACAGCATGGTGCGTCTGTCTAGAGCCCCATGTTGACTCCGCCTTCTAATTTTATTTTTAATGAAAATATACACAGTAAAACTCATTCCCATTTCAGTTTCTAGACATGATGATAAGTGACACTGGTTACATTCTTTACACAGTGTCAACATTCTCCTTGTTTCTGTTCTTGCTGTTTCACTTCCTATCCCACCCCTCCAACCTTCTCATCTATGCTTGAAAATAGCTGCTGATCCTTTAGTTTTATATAATTTTGTTGTTGTTGTTGAAAATGCAATACTCAAGGGTGACAATCTTTATGCTTTGGGCTAAACTGTTATTTAGTTTAAAGGTGACTTCAGGGGACAGTTTCAATTCAAGGTTTGAAGAGCAACTCAGGGCCAAAGTCTCAAGGACTCCTCCAGCCTTGCTCACTAGGTCTAGTAAGTCCGAATTCTTTAAGAATTCGAAATTCTGTGCCACATTTTCTCCCTTTTTAATCAGGATTCATCTATTGTGTTCCTGAACAGCCTGATCAGAACGTTCAGTAGTTGTAGCCGAGCACCATCCTGTTCTAGTCTCCAGACTGTTCTATCAATTACTGAGACAGAAATGCTACCAATAATTATGGATGTTTATTTCTATCTACAGTTCTATCAGTTTTTGCTTCCTGTATTTTGAAGCTCTTTTATTAGATGCATAGGTGTTTAGGATCGTAATGTCTTCCTGAGGCAGTGGTATCTGTAGACAATTACTCTTGTAGTTCAGTTCTTTCTGATTCTTGGTTTCCCTCTTTCTCTTTTGTTCCAGATGAACAAAGACCAATAGTTGTATCTTAGATGGCTGTTCCTAAGCTTTTAAGAACCCAGACACTACTCCCACCATACTGGGAGGTAGAACATAAACTTTAAGATATATATATTAAACCAATTAACTGGACTGTCCCATGAGACCACAGCCCTAAGTCCTGTGGGAAGGCTTTTTTTTAAAAAAAAAAAAAAAAAAAAAAAAAAAACTAGAAACCCTATTTTTTAAATAGATAAAGCATTATTCAGGTTATCTACTTCTTCTTGAGTGAGTTTTGGTAATTTGTGTCTTTTAAGGAATTTCTCCATTTCATCCAAGCTGTTGAATTTATTAGCACAAAGCTGTTCATAATATTCCTTTATTATCAATTTAATAATTGTAGGAGCTGTAGTAATGTCCCCTCTTTCAATCCTTCTACTGATAACTCATGTCTACTCTCTGTGTTTCTTTCAATTAGTCTGGCTAGAGGTTTATCAATTTAATTGGTCCTTACAAAGAGCCATCTTTTATTTTTTTTCCTACCGTTTGCCCCTTTTCCATGTAATTATACCCACGATTATCTTTATTAGGTACTTCCTTCTGCTTTGACTTTAATTTACTCCTTATTTCTAGTTTCTTAACATAAAAGACTTGGATCTTTCTTCTTACGTCACGTAAACAATTAATGCTATAAAATTTCCTCTAAGAACTGCTTTAGCAGTGTTCCACAAATATTATGTTGTTTTCATTTTAGTGCAGTCAAAAATATTTTCTAATTTCTCTTCTGATTTCTTCCTTGACTCATGAGTTACTTAGAAGCATGTTGTTTAATTTCCAAATACTGGGATTTCCCCAAACATCTCTCTGCTATTGACTGATTTCTAGTTTAATTCCACTGTGGTCAGAGAACATACTCTGTATGACTGTAATACTTTAAAATTTATTGAAACTTGTTTCCTATGGCCCAGCATATGGTATTCTTGGTGAATGCTGCATGTACATTTAAAAAGAATGTGTATTCTGCTATTGCTGAGTGAATTTTTCTATGTCATTTAGGCTAAGATGGTTGATAGCACTGTTCAAGTCTTCTACATCCTTAGTGTTCTATCAATTACTGAGAGAGGAATGCTGAAATCTCCAACAATAATCATGGATTGTGTATTTCTTCCTGCAGTTCTATTAGTTTTTGCTTCATGCATTTTGAAGTTGTTATTAGATGCATACATGTTTAGGACTGTAATGTCTTCTTGATGAACTGATCTTTCTGTCATTATGAAATGTCCTCTCTGCCTGGTAATTCTCCTTGCTTTGAAGTTTACTCTGATTTGCAGTAATACAGCTATTTTAACTTACTTTTCACTGTGCTTGCATGCTACGTCTTTTCCATCCTTTTACTTTTAACCTATCTTTGTCTTTATATTTAAAGTGGGCGTCCTATAGATAACATACAACTGAGTTTTGCTTTATCATCCAATCTGACAATCTCTGTCTTTTAACTATTTAGACCATTTACATTTAATGCAATTAATATGATTTGGTTTATATCTACCATCTTAATATTTGCCATCTATTTGTCCCATTGGTTTTTTGTTCCCTTTCCCCCTCTTTTCCTGTATTCTTTTGGACTTAGTATTTTTCAGAGTTTGGTTTTACCTCTCACTATTGGCTTATTAGCTATATGCCTCCATTTTATTTTTTAGTGGTTGCTCTTTAACATATCACACAATACCTTCAAATAACATTATCTCACTTTATGTTTAGTGTAGAATTCTTACAACAGTTTACTTCCATTTCTCTTCTCCTATCCTTTGTATTATTATTGCCATACATTTTACTTCTTTGTATGTTCTAAACCTCAAAATATATTATTACTTTGCTTTAAATAAATTGTCTGTTAAACAGATTTCAAAACAAGAGAAGTGTTTTACAGTTACCTATCTATTTACCACTTCTTTTGTGTTGATCCAGATTTCTACCTGGTGTCATTCCTTCCTTCCTGAAGAACTTTTGAAAGATTTATTTTAGTCATAAGTCTGTAGGGAATGAATTTTCAATCAACTTTTCTTTGACTGATAAAAGGTCTGATAATAGCTATCTGCTGGTTGGCATAGATTGACAAGAAGTCTGCTGTCATTCTTTTTGTTGCTATGTATGTAATTTACGTCTTCCTCCAGTCATCTTTATGATTTTCTCTTTATTACTGGTTTCAGTAATTTGATTATGATGTACCTTGCTGTAGTTTTATTTCAGTTTATTTTGTTTGTGGTTTGGTGAACCTCTCTGCTTAGTTTGGCTTCTCTAGGGGAGCAAAACCAGTGAAATACATATAGATATATAGAGAGCGATCTGCTTCAAGGAAATGGCTCACACAATTGTGAGTGAAAGGCTCATGCAACTGTGGGGGCTAGGAAGTCCCAAATCAATGGTCAGATGACAGGCTGACAACCTCCACTGGCTCTCGTGGTTGCATGGGCTGATGAACCCCAAACTTGCAGGTAAGGCAACAGGTGGAGGCCCCTGCTGGCTTACATTCCAGGAACCAGGTTCATATGCCGAGAAAAACTGCAGGATTGGGAAGAAAGTGAGCTTTGCCAGAATATTCATTTGTATTCACTTAATGCAGGCCACACCCCCAAGGAAACTCCTTTTCTAACTAACTGGCTGCTCATACCAGATCACAAAATGGGAGGTGATACGTAGTTGTCTGTCAAACTGCTGAGAATTACAGCCTAGCCAAGCTGACACATAACACTAACTATCACACACTTGGATCTGTGAATTTATAGTTTTTATCAAATTTAGAGATTTTCTATCATTTCTTCAAAATTTTTTTTTCTGCATCCCACCCCCTTTGTCAAAAACTCTAATTACATGTTAGATTGCTTGATATTACCTCAGAGTTCACTGAGGCTGTTCCTTTTGTTTTCTTCCCAGACTTTTTTATTTCTCCTTGTGTTTTATAATTTCAATTGCTTTTCACTGACCTTTTCTTCTCTGTCTAATCTGCTGTTAATTCTATTCAGTGTACATCTACTCCTCACTTATTGACAATCTCATTATCTGACATTTCAGATTTATGACAATAGTAAAAAATCCGCCATCTGACTATTTTACACATTAACGACCCCACCAACTTGCACACCCTCACTGCATGCAGCTTGTCCAGGGTGCGCAAATGGAGGAGTGGAGCCATCACTGCTCCTCCTGGCTCACGCCCTCTCCCTTCTGGTGCACCTGACCTTCCATCCCAGGCTCACCTCACATGCAGGCACTGGCTAACGAGCATTGGGAGTGGATGGCGTTCGCCTCTGCAGAACCACTCCCTAGCCAAGGCTGCCGTGCACTGCTCAGGCCATGCTGCCCCGCTTCCCGCATCAAGTGCACCACAGAGCCTGAGCTGTGATGCCAGGAGGCTAAGGACATCCAGCCAGCTGCCCGTAGCATGGATTCGGATGCTCGCGAGCAGAGCGAGAGTGGGCCTGTGACCGCCACAGGTACAGAGGGGCCATAGCCACCTAGTTGGGAGGGCTGGGGCTGGGGAGGAGGGGAGGCTGGGGCAGGAAATTGCGAGTATTTTACCTAACAAAGACTTGGTCTTTGGAACCTAACCATGTTGATAAGTGAGGAGTGGGTATATTTTTCATTTCTGATATTGTATTTTTTCTTTTGAGAAGGTCCATCTGGGTCTTTTTTATATATCTTCCTTTTCTTTCCTCATTATATTCATGTTTTCCTTAACATTCTTGAACATATTTATAACATTTAAAACAGTTGTTTTAAGGTCTTTGTCTGCTAAATTCATCATCTTTGTCTTTGCTGGGCCTGTTTCTATAGATTGAGTTTTCTCTAGGTTACAGGTCAAATTTTTCTGCTTTTTTGCAATGCCTGATAATTTTTTTACTCAATGTCAGACACTGATTTTACAACATTGAATGCTTAATTCTATTGTGTTCTTTTAAAGAGCGCTGGTCTTTGCTCCGGCATGCAGTTAAGTTACTTACAGATCAGTTTGATCCTTACAAAACTTGCTTTTAAAGTGCTTTACAATGGGTCTAATTTAGCTCTAGTAAGACATAATCTTTTCTGGAGGCACTACCCTAATGCCTTGTGTATCACAACATCTCTCCATTTTGGCCAGTGAACGTGAACTATTTCTAGCCCTGATTCCAGGAATTGTCCAGCCCACTATTTTCTGGGTTCTTTGTCTGGCTGTGTGTATTTTCACTCAATGCATGTACATCTATACTCACCAAGGGCTCAAGTGGGCCTCTTTACGTATCTCTATAGCTCTCTTTCTGTGCAGCTCCCTCTTTTCTGGTACCTGGTTCTAGAACTTCTAGCCATCTTGAACTCCTCAAACCTCAACTTCCCACTTCTTAATTCAGCAAGACTACCAGGCTCTGTTTGGTTTCTTCCTCTGTAAACTCTGGAAACTGCTTGTAGGCAATAAGCTAGGGCTGCCTACATATTTCCCTTCTTACAAGAAATTATAGTCCTATACTGCTGTTGTCCAGTATCTAGAAACCATTGTTGCATTTAGTTTGCCAGATGTTTTCTAGTTGTTTACGATGAGAGGGCAATCTTTGTATCAGTTAATCATTCAAAGGCAGAAGCAGAAACCACCTTATGTCCTCTTTTATTTTTATCTACCTGAAATCTAAATTCTTTTCAATTGTACACAAGCTAGGTCAGAACATAAGTCATCCTTACCTTTGTAGATTTCTCTAATGGTTGATGATACTGTGCCTGCTGCATGACGTCACTGACTATCATTTTAGCAATCTTCCAAGCTAGTTCTTCTTGGGCCTAAAAGAAGAAATTCAAAATGTTGGTATTGGTTATTTATTAAAAATGCTCTAACTGTAACTGTGTATATGTATCATTTGTATTTATTTGGATTAGAAGTACATTTCCATGTCTGAGAGGATCTGAGCTACTCTCTAATATGATATCTTAACACTGTCTTCTAGAGTCAGCTACTGGGGACCCAACACTACGATCATGTTCATGTTGGATGGTCAAAATAAAACACTTTTCTTTTTCCACCCCATCTTGCAATAATATACTTAAGTATTAGAAAAGCAGGCCTCCACTTCTGAAAGTAAAATTGGCAGTGGGGGAAGGAAACATTTGAGCTTTTTATTTCTACACTGATTACTGAGGCCTGTTTGTTGATAGAAACTTGAATGCATGGATATCCTTCAGAGGCCAGTCTCTGGACTGAAATTACCTCCACTGCTACCACCAGGTAACTGTCAGATGCTAAGAGAGGTCACCATTTATTGCTACATCCTGGATAAGGGAGCACTGATGTGCCATGATTTTTAATCTCTTTACACTGAAAGTAGAATTTACCTCATCAGTACTTCCTTGTACCCACTTCTTCATAGCTTGTGAGAACATGGATCCTAGTAAACAAAGCCAAAATTAAATGCAGATTTCATGCATAACTTTATATTTAAAAGTGCTCTTATTTATAAGCTGTTACTTTCAGATATGGGTATTCTCTTCTTGCACAATCCCATGCAAAACATTAAAGAATATTACCATTAATAAAAACTGATTCTAGTGCCTCCATAACAGACTATTAAACTTGTAAACACTTTTTAATTATGATAAACGTATATATATAACAAAAAGTCTGTCATTTTAACTATTTTTAAGTGTGTAATTCAGTAAAATTAACTGCATTCACCATGTTGTGCTACCTGAAAAACTTCTGAAAGGCTGTTTCAGAGTTCTGAGTTTTTCTTCTACTCTCCTTTTCTTTTTTTTGGGGGGGGGGGGGAGGTGTCAGTGCATGCATTTATTTATGATTTATTTTGTTGTTGTTGAGAATATACACAGCAGAACATACATCAAATTCAACGATTTCTATATGTGCAATCCAGTGGCACTGACTACATTCTTTGAGTACAACAATTCTCACCCTCCATTTCCAAATTGTTCTTCTCCATTAACATAAACCCACTGCCCCCTAAGTTTGCCACCTAATTTTTCGAGTTGCTCTTGTCAGTTTGATCCCATATAGATAGATCTTAAATGAGCACAATGCTCAAGACACACATTCTTTACTAGTTAAGCTAAACTGTTGTTTGGTTTTAAGAGGAATTCGGGGATATTTTTGGTTTAAGGTTTAAAGATTATCTCAGGGCAACAGTTTCAGGGATTCATCCAGCCTTCATGGATCCAGAAATTCTGGATTCCATGAACATTTGAAATTATGTTCTGCATTTTCCCCCTTTTGATCAGGTCTCTTTTATAGAATCTTTGATCAAAATGTTCTGTAATGGTAGCCAATCACCAACCACTTCTTCTGGTCTTCTAGCAAAGGAGGCAGTTGCTCCTGGAGGCACAGAGCTACAAATTCCACTTCTTCCTCCTATCTTTGACTCCTCTTCTTCCTTTGTTGATCCAGGTGAACAGAGACCAACTGTACCTTGGACGGCTGTTTGCAAGCTTTTAAGACTCAGGAGCTATGCAATAAACTAGGAGTCAGAACAGAAGCACTAAACATGTTATTATGTCAACTAACTGGGATGTCCCATGAAACCATGACCCTAAACTTCCAAACCAAGGAATCAAATCCATGAGGTATTCTGTTGTACATAAACAGCCTCAGCAGCTACTCTTTTTTCTGTCGTTGTTGTAAATATATCACACATTAGCCAATTCAACTTTTTACAGGTGTACAACTTATTGACAGTAATTACATCAATTGGCTGTGCAACCCTACCCTTAAATCGACGTGATTTTTCCCTCACCATAAACCAAAAACTCAGTATTCCATAAGCAATAACTCTCCCTTCCTTACCCGCTCCCCTCCTGTCCCTGGTAACCACTAATAAATTTTGGTCTCTAGATATTTGCCTCTTCTTGTATTTTTATATAAGTGAGGTCATACAATATTTATCCTTTTGTGACTGACTTATTTCACTTAGCACGTCTTCAAGCTCCATTCACATAGCATGTATCAAGACTTCATTTCTCTTACTGGCAGAATAGCATTTCATTGTATGTATACCACATTTTGTTTATCCACTCATTTGTTGATGGGTACTCTCCTTACTTGATGAAAGAAACTATCATTTACTGTTAGATTTACAGAAAACATTAAAAACCAACAAAACTCTGACCACGGTATTGGTCTTGAATAAGAACCTAGCAACATATCAGAAGACATCAATTCATTTGTTACATATCCAAACTTTCCAGATCAGCTCCTGTACAAAGGGTTTCTAGTAGAGACTATGCTGCTATAAGTTGGATCTCTGGTCTGTATAAATTAGCTGGGTGAGTACCATGCACTGCTCCGGCCATAGTACACCTCAGCTTCCTAGGAAACGAATCCATCTACAGCTGTACTCAGATCCTAATGAATTACCAAGGAAGTAGGCTAGCCTCTGTTTCCATAAATAAAATACGCAGCTTATCCTTTTATTAGTCTGAATAGGCTCACCTCCTAACGGCATAAACCAACTGAACTGGTTTAATTATTTGAGGCAAGGTCCTGATTAATTCAATATTGGGACAGAACTATAAATAGCATTCATGAAAAATACAAAAACTGGATCTTTTTCCCTGAATAATTTTTATTTGCAAATGTTTGACTATTGGTCTAGTCAAATTTTACTGCCAAGCAGAGTCGACAGGGCCACAGTGTTAAATGTTCTGCCTAAAGTCTTAAATGGCTGTTGAAATTACCAAACACACTGCTGTCTCTTCAGGCTCAACTAGTGTCACACTATTGACAATCTCCTATTTGCTGACACTTCTTCTGTTTCCTCTAATACTCACATCTTTGACTCTTCCTCTGTCCATTCCCCGCTCCTTTAACATGGAGGTTCTTCAGGATACCATCCCAGTCTTCTGTTTTCTTCAACATATGCTCTTTGGAGCATTTCATCCTCTCCTGTGGCTTTAATTTCCTTTAATATGCAGACAACACAAAAACTTCTCTTTGGTCCCAAACCCATACTTCCAAATTGTCCAAAGGCATCTCAAACTAAACAAGTTCTAAGTTGAGTCCATCTGTCTCCCACCTACCTTTTCCTTTATCCTCTATCTCAGTTAATCCACAATTTCCTACCCAGTGAACTCATGTTAAAAAACTCAAGCTATCTTCATTACGCATTTACTCTCCACATTAAATCTGTCACCAAATTTCATCTTGGAATGCAATCTCTTGAATTCGATCTTGAAAGTCTCGTAAATCTGACCTTCCTTCTAATTCCTGCTGCCACTACCTAACTTCAAATCCTCTTCTCTCTCTACCTACATGACTAGCTCATTCTACCGACTGACTGGTTTCCATGACACCAGTTCCTCCCCAACTCTAATTCATTCCCGTGTGACTTCCAGAAAAATGAATCTAGTCAGTACTCTGCTTAGAAATCCCCAATATCTAGATGACAGGAGTTCCAAGTTTCTTAATATGACACACAAGGGCTTTCACAATGAGGGGACTGCCACTATAGGGATCACACGTTCAAAACATCCTTTTACAATTTCTTCTTGTTACACTTTCTCCTAGATTATTTCAATGTAAGTTTTAAAATTACCATCCTTGCCCTGAAAACAAAGTTTCACACTCTGAGAAGTCTCTGAGATATGTTCTTCTCAAAACTCAACCTTTGCGTCTGTGCTCTATTTTCAGGGTTTCAAAACCTAAATGATGGACACTCTTTCCAGCTGCCCTCAGCAAGGAAGGAGAGGAAGATAGAGATAGGGGAGTTGATAAACAACTGTTGTCAAGATGGTAATTTGAACCAAAGCTCACAACTGCTATTAATCTGCTGTGTGATCCTTAACAAATCAGTCTCCCTACTCCTCAATTTCTTCATCTCCATTATTCTGGGATTTGTGCTAGCAAATATTCATTATTTTGGGGGAAATGTCTGTTGAGTATCCTGAGAAGAATGAAGTAATTTGGATAAAAAAACTTATGTCTGTGTCAATGTATGTAGGTTAACTAAGTTTTAAAAAATAATTTTTTTAAGATAAAGTAAATATAACCGATAATCTTAACACCCAGATAACCTATGATGTCATTTTAAGAGACTAATTAATTCATTCAACAAATATTAATGAATGTCTACCATGTGCCAGGCATAATTTCAGAAGCAATTAATAGAGTGTCAAGTAAGACAGTTAAAATCCCTGCTCTCATGGAGACAATATTCTAGTCATGGAAGCAAAATGCACTATAAACAAGTATGCAAACGAACAAGATAATTTCAGATAGTGAATAAGAAAATAAAGAAGTGACTGTTAGTAGTACAGACGATTTTAGATCATGTGGGCTGGGAAGGCCTTTCTTTAGAGATAATATTTGAGAAAAGAATAAGGAGCCTGTCATTTCACAAAAGCCATGGCAGGGCTTCTACAGAGAGGAAACAGCAACTGTATAGGACCAAAAAGAGAAGAAACCTCAGAAAAAGAATAAAGGATAGTTCAATTAGAGTTTAGTACATGAAGGGAAAATCAGCTCAAGATAAGGTTACAGAGGTAGGAAGAGGATATTTATAGATCACAGCAGAGCATCTAGGTTTTATTCCAAGTGCAATAGGAAGCTATGGGACAAGTACTGGTGGATGATTAAACAGTATAGGGTAAGAAAATCAAAAAAGAAGAGAAAAAGGGTATAATGAAAAGTAAAATGTACCTCTTCTCATTCTTAAAATAATCTGTTAAATTTGTTAATGTATTCTTTCAGGGAATATTTAATGGATATGCCAACATAAATATAGTCTTTAAAAATACCATACATGAGTAGTGTCTGGGGTCTTAAAAGCCTGTGAGCGGCCATCTAAGATACTACACTGGTCTCATCCCTTCGGGAGCAAGGGAGAATGAAGAGAACAGGATACAACGAAAAGATTAGTCCAAAGGACTAACTGACCACAGCTACCAAGACCTCCACCGGACTGAGTCCAGTACAGCTAGATGGTGCCCGGCTACCACTGCTGACTGCTCTGACCAGGATCACAACAGAGGGTTCAGGACAGAGCTGGAGAAGGATGTAGAGCATAATTCTAAAGCCCCCCACCCCCCGCCAAAAAAAGACCAGATTTACTGGCCTAAAGGATACTGGAGAAACCTCAAGAGTGTGGCCCCCAGACACCCTTTCAGCTCAGAGGTGAAGTTACCTTCCAAGTTCGATGTTCAGCCTGGGAGTGGACAGCCCAGTAAAACTAAATGGGACTAACGAGGTACAGGAGTCCGGTGACGAGGGCCAGAAGGCAGAGGGGGAGTAGGAAACTGATAAGGAACACAAGTTGAGTAAGGATACTGTTGATGTGTTGTGAGATTGTTGACCAGTTATAGGGCAACATTTGTAGTAACTGTTAAATGGAAGGCTATTTTGTCCTGTAAGCCTTCATCTTGGGTGAGAATGGCAGCACAACTGGAAGAGCATAGTCAATGTCACTTAAATGTGTAAGTAAAAAGTTTTGAAATGGTGTATCTTTGGCTATGTGTATTTTCACCAAAAAAAAAAAAAAAAAAAAAAAAAAAAAAGCTGAGAATTCAGAGGGTTAAAATGTTATGGGGGTTGTTAACCATACACATAAAACAGCATGTGTACTACTGTTACATGAGAAACTGTTTGTTCTGTAAGCCTTCACCTGAAGTACAATAAAATATTTAATTTAAAAAAAAAAAAAAACCATACATGTCACCCATATGTAACTCTAACCAAAAATATTTAACTCAAATCATCAAGCCTTTAAATATAACTTGCAATTTACAAGAAATACAAGGACAGAGGAATAAGTTCAATAACATATCCAGAAGGTCTGGCATTTTGTAGGGCCATCAGCCTAATATGTTTAACAAGCCAGGGTCATAAAAAAGGGACCATGCTAGATTAAAATAAGCTTAAGATACTTAACAACAAGAAGCAATGTGTGGTCCTGAAATGAATACTGGTCTGGACAAAGCAGCTATAAAGGACATTTTAGGTTCAATCACGGAAACATGAATATATGGTCTGAGTATTAGATACAATGAAAATCTACTGGAATGGAAAGGTGGAGCTTATTAATAAACAGTATATTCAGTATAAAAACAAGCAAAACACAGTCACTGGTATTTATATAAGTAAAGAAAAATAATCCAGAAGGACACATGCTAAAGTACTAACAGTGATGGTCTCATTTTTTGTTTTTGTTTTTCCATATTTTCTACTTTTCTTCAATGTACAAATAACACTTTTAAGTAATATAAGTGTTTAAAAATAAACATAAAAGGAATCATATAATGCATACTGTTCTATCAATTTTTCCACTTATTACATTTTGGTAAACTTTTCACATTAATATAGTTTTATCTCATTAAAAAATAATTCAGTGTAGTGCATTATGTAGAAGAACCATAAAGTTTATTTAAACAGTCTAATAGATATCTCCACTGTTTTGTTAACAGAAACAAACAATGTTTTAATAAACATCCATGTACATATATCTGAGTCTACTTTTAAAAGTATGTTCATGGTGTAAATGAAAAAAATGATTGTATAGTTACCTGAAATAACGTAATTTTAGACAGGTCAGAACAAATACCAAAGGGACAGGCCAACTGACTCTAAAGAATCTTACTAGAATGATTCTGATTTGTTGTTCAGATGTATAAATAGAGCAAAAACACTGACAGGTGTTTTCTCTAGGTGGTAGGATTCTGAGTGACTGCGGATCATGCCATAATCAAAGCCAAAATTTAGCTTACTATTCTTATAGCATTTTGTTCTTACTTCCATGTAATGCTTAATGGGCACCTAAAAAGTGCCAGGCAGAGTTCCAGGTACCCTCATGGATCTTATTCTAGTGGAGGAAACAGAAAAAATAAACAAGTAAATATAAAGTGTGAGAATAAGATAATTACAGATTATAAGTGCTGTAATGGAAACCAGCAGGGTTATATGACAGGGAAAGTAGTCAGATATTTTTTTCCTATTATTAATAATAAAAAAAAGCTTAATAATAACAACTAAATAATAGTTCCTAAAAAAAAATATATGAGGATAAAAAAATTATGAGGATGCTACAGGACTGGGCAGTGTTTCATTCTGTTGTACACAGGGTCACTATGAGTCAGAATCGACTCAATGGCACTTAACAATAATAGTAATAACTAAGCTTTTTTGCCACATTTGCTTTTTCTCTTTACACACACAATTACTGTTAAATTATTATTACCACTTTCTTTGCTGAACCATTTAAGAGTAAGCCACAGACATCATTACCCTTCAAATATTTCAGCAGGTGAGGCCAGATACTTTAAATATGGTTGTTAGAGAAGATCTGGCTCTAAACAAGGAGGATTAAAGACCTCAAAGGTGAGAAAGAGTCAGTCAGGCAAAGGACTGGTGAGGGCCGAGGGTTCCAGGCAGAGGAAATTATAAGCAAAACAGGTTATGGAGGAGGCAAGAACCTGGCTTGTTTTGAGGAACTGAAAGTTGTCCAATGTAAGTAGAACAAAGGGAGCAATGGAAGAGTTATACCAAATGAAGTAGGCAAGGCAAGGCTGAGAACATGGAGAGCCCACTGGACTATAATGAGT
Source organism: Dugong dugon (assembly GCA_030035585.1). Lineage (NCBI taxonomy): Eukaryota > Metazoa > Chordata > Mammalia > Sirenia > Dugongidae > Dugong > Dugong dugon. The sequence continues at coordinate 205,994,803 of CM057460.1, forward strand.
GTCTGAATTTGTTCCAAAAAAGTGGCAAACGATTGAAGGGTTTTAATCTAGGGAATGACATGATGAGACTCACATTTTAAAAGGGTTACTCTGGATGCTATGTGGGGAATGAACCTAGAGAGGCAAGAGTAGAAGAAAATCGGTTAGGAGACTACCACTATTGCCTGGGCAAAAGGTGTTGGTAGCTTGGGCTCAGAAGGTATCTGGTAGACTTGAGAAGAAGGCAGATAGGAAAAAGGGAAGGAATTAAGATATATTTTGGTAGAATCAACAAAGAATTACAGATGGATGGTATGTGGAGCTTAAGGAAAAGGCGGAGTCAGATTTAGATGGATAATGATATTATTTGAGATAGAAAAGACTTGATTAGAAAAGATATTGTGGGAAAAATCAAATATCTTGTTTTGTATCTATTAAGTTTTGGGATGCATAGGAGACGGGATACACTAGAGGAGAAACCAGAGTCCAAAAAGATGTTCTTCTCCCTCTATTGTACCCTGAGGGAAGAACAAAACGGGGATAGAAAGAGGCCGGGTCGCAGATTTTGTGATGGCGAAGCTGAAGGAGTACTTATCTTATGGCTGCTATTTTCTGAATGAAACAAGATGTGAGGCCATCAGCTAACAGTGAAGCACGCCAAGGGGGTGTAAAAGCTTTGAGTAACAAGAAGATGTAAAATAGCTACTTCACAGAGTGAGGAAGGAATGGAAAGGTGAGTTTATGAGGGAAAAATCGTAGGGCTACATGTCTATTTGAGGCTTGTGCTGTGAAAGTCAAGTCCAGCATCCAGTCTTGTGATTTTAACACAGCAACATTTAACTGATTATTAATTACACTGTATTAAACTTGCTGGTTTACAAACCTGTCTCCTCCCAGTGCAGTGGGTGCTACTTGAGGACAGACACTTCTTATTTGTATCCCTGGCACAGGGCCTAGCACACAGCAATCATTCAAATGCCTACTGAATGAATGTATTCAATCTCTAGGCTCCTACAACACATTTACTTACCTAAAAATACTTGACTTAAAGAGATGTCTGGACAACTAACTGAAGCAACTAGGATATACGGATGTGTTAAACCAAGCTGCAGATTCATTACTGTATGCAGGCATACCTCAATTAAATTAATTGTGCAAGTAACTTGATAAGTGAGCTTGCTCGTAGAGATAGAATCTTGTCTCTACCTTCAAATATACCCAGATCTGACCATTCTTCCACTACCTGCCTAATCCACAACCATCATCATCCCTTAGATAGACTACAGTCAGAACGTTCTGTTTCCCTGATTCTCCTCTCAAACCTCTATATTCTATTTTTCAAACAGCTACCAGAGTGATTCCTTTAAAACATAAATCAGATCATGTCACCTCACTACTGCAACTTCCAATGAAATTCCAACACTGTCAAGTCCTTACCATGGCCTCTGGTAACCTTATTCACCTTTTACCACTCACTCCTTTGCTCATTCCACTCCAGCCACATCAGTCTTGCACTGTGCTCTCCAGCTTCAAGGTCTCTATTCTGTTCCTTTTGCCAAGAACACTCTTCAGATATTGCTAGGGCTTACTCTCCCACTTTGCTCAAGTCTCTACTGAAATGCTTCAGTGAAGATTTCCTGACAACCACCACTAAACTTTACTCTTCTAGTCCCTTAACCTGCTTTTTATATTTATACATAAATATATAACACACGCACATACACTGTACTTGTTAGTATCTGTTTACTGTCTCCTCCACTATAATGTTAGGCTCCATGAAGGCAAGAATTTTGTTATCTTCTCAGTTATCTAGAACAGTAGATACAGTAGGCACGCCATTGTTTTTATAGGATGAAAATAATATGAAGAGACTGAATGAATAGAATACACAGACAGTGGTTTGGAGAAAAGTTTCCTTTTTATCTTTAACTACTCATAATATGTCTTAATTCATATGAAACAAACATGAGCAAATGACAAAACACCCAACGCCTGTACTCTGGAACAGTAGCATTTCTTCTTTAGCTGTCAGAGGAATAAGACTAGCTAAAAAAACAGCTCAGAGATTTTCTATTAACGCTGTATCAGAAAATTTGGAGACCCTGTTATCCTACCTGATAACACTGCAGAGCCCTTCCTGGTCAATATCTTACAGAGGCCACCTAGCACTTCCTCTCCTCCAAGGCCACCAGTGACCTCTTCCTAGTATTCATGTTTTACACAATAAAAGACACATAACCACTAGATTTTAAGTTTCCTGATGGCAGGATCTGTATCTTCTAAACTGCCTAGTGAATGTTAGTGCACAGAGGCATTCAAAAATTATTTACTGAATAAACTACTGTGCAGACTATCTTTTACCCATCTGTGTATCCAAGATTTCTCTAGCAAAAGAGGAAATGAAATCAACTATTTGGATAAACCAATGAAGTCAACTGGGTAACAAGTCTTCTTGCAGTCTAACTTGTTTCAACAATTGTTCCATTTTTTTTAAAGTACTCTGTTAATGTACATCTGATCAAAGAATAGATCATTCATCCAAAAAAAGTGTGTAATTCATTATTTAAATAACAGTTGTATTAAAAAAAAAAATCAGGAATGCAGTCCTACTAAATTCCATGGGAAGAGTAACAAGAGTTTTTAATTTTAAACACATTTGTCAAAATGAAGCATTTTCTTCTTAAAAAAGTTAGTACCTTTTTTAAGTTAGTACTCGAAATAATACTGCCAATCCAACCACATGAAAAGTTAATTGGTTTCCAAAATCCTCCCGTGTAAACCAGTCATTTGGAAGCTGAAACCAGTCACAAAGAGTGTACTTGTAAAGTGTGAGTCTAACGCTTAGAACTGACCAAGCACTCTTCTGCTGCTTAAACAATGTAAGGATTTGGATTCAACCTATTGACATTTTTCACATGTATTTCATAAGATCTTTCAATGATCTAGAGGAAACAGAAGGTCTCAAGACAAACCTTAAATTCAACCTGGATTGGGTATTTTTTTATTATATAAAAAGGTGAGCAATATTTTTTCATATAGGGGTACCTTCTACAAGTTCAATAAATTGGATCAGAGGAAGAGACTGTACAGCGATGTGATTATATGATGCCCTTGCTGTCCTCACTTGTGACTATAAACACGGGGTGAAAGATACAGTGGTTATTTCACAAAAACAAACAAACACAGTTTAAATCTTAAATGGTCCTTCACTTACAGTCAATTACTAATGTGAGTAAAGGCTTAATACAAAGTATCAAAACACCACAAACCTTTTGATTTCTTTACATCGGGCTCAGGCTCAGATTCTCGGATGAACTTCCCCAGGTCACTGACTCTTCCAAATGTCATTTTCCTAAATAAGGATGAAACCAAGAATATAATTTTTTACAATTAGTGTTACATTTAGACGAGGGGGGAAAACTACTTTTAAACACATCTTATCTAAATCTGGAAAGCCAGAAATATAATTTATAGCTATCCTATGTTATTCAAAGTGGAGCATACTTTAAATAGAACCTACCTTCCCCACAGAAAGCAAAATAACACTTAATTCAGTGAAATTCCATTCAAAATCCCAAAAAGGTTTATGAAAGATGACAAGTTAATAGGTAATTCACAATTCTAAAATTAACACAGAAAAGAAAAGGCACAAGAATAGCCAAGACAATTTTGTAAAAGAACAGACAACAGGTAAGACTTGCTCTAACAATGATCAAAATGTATTATAAAGTTACAGTAATTAAGGTATAAACCCCACTGGCGTCAAGTCAATTCCAACCCATAGTGACCCTATACGACAGAACAGAACTGTCCCATAGGGTTTCCAAGGAGTAGCTGGTGGATTTGAACTGCTGATCTTTTGGTAAGCAGCCAAGCTTTTAAACACTGCACCACCAGGGCTCCAATTAAGGTATAGGAATAGACACATTAAAATCCATGGAACAAGGGATCAACCTCAAAAGAATTAATAAAAAAGAAGCCAGACATAAAACAACTACACACTGCATGATTCTATTTATATAAAATTCTAGAAAAGGCAGAACTATAGTGATGAAAGCCAGGGATTGACAGGATGGGAATTGACTGGCATGAGGGAACTACTGTGGGCGATGAAAATGTTCTATATCATTATTGGGGTGGTGTTTTATATCTGTATAAACATTTATGAAAACTCATTGAAACTGTACACTAAAAATCAATAAACTTTATAGTATGTGAATTATCTCAATAAAACAATCAAAATATTTTTAAAAATCAATGCAACAGAACAAAAATTCAGAAAAAGAGACATGTATATAAGGAAATACAGAATAAAGGCAGTGTCTCAAAACAGTGAGAAAGGGTGTGCTACTCAATAAACGGACAGTTGGCTAACCATTGGGAAAAAATAATTCCCTAACTCGCATCAGTCCTAAATGGAAAAAACAACTCTATAAAACATTAGAAGAAAACATAGGAAAATATGTTAAGGATGGGGGGAAGGGAAGTCATTCTCAAATTATAAATCGTTTAAAAAAAGACAAAATGAATAAATAACGATAAAAATTTTTAATTCTCTATAAGACATATCAACAAAGTTAAAAGGCAAAAAACATAGAGGTCTTCTTTTTAATAAATACTACAAACCAATAATTAATATAAATTATTAATATAAATTCCAGCAAGTCATTAAGAAATCACCCAACAGAAAAACGGAAAAAGGGCGTGAATAGTCAATTCATTGAAGAAAAAACCTGAACAACCAACGAACATACCAAAAGAAGCTCACACTCATCAGCAATCACCCAATATTGGAAAAAAATTAAAGTTTGATATTATTTAGTATTGACAAGAATGCAGAGGAAACAAGTATTCTTATTAATGGCTGTTGAGAATGTAAAATGATACAGCTACTTTTAAAGGTAAATTGTTAAGAAATATTAAAATTAAAAAATGCTTCTTGGTACAAGAAAGCATATAAAAGGAGGTCCTTTGCACAATTTTGGATAATAGTGAAAAATTGCAAACAACTTAAATACTCTTCAATACCAAAATGGCCAAATAGCAGAATAACATGCTATGGAATATTTTGCCACAGTTATGAGCTATAATTAACATTACATGAGTACTACAGCATAGATGAAATGAGATAAATCTGTATAGACTAACGAAAAATATTCCAAACTCACTGTGAATGAAAGCACACAAAACAAAACATGTAGAGTACAATATCAATTAAATAATAGTAAACAAACAAAAATACACTCTATAACAGTAAGTACCCTGAGTAGAAGTGGAGAAGACTAGAATTGGGGTGTAATCAAAGGGGACAGGAAGCCTTAACACAGCAGTACTTGAGGATAAAGGCAGTATCTCAAAACAGTGAGGAAAGGAGGGTGCACTATCCCTTTAGGACAGTGGGAAGGGAAGTATGATAAATTTCAATAAGCGGCATATCTTATGTATTACTGTGTTTTTGTTACACGCTAAAATGAACAAGCAATTTAGTTTTCAAATACAAAGGAATAACTTTATTCCACTTTCTAAGTATAGTCATGCTTCGCTTAACATCCACAATATGTACTGTGAAATAGGATGTTAGGTGATTTGGATGTTGTGCAAACACCATATTATATACAGGCAGTCCTTGGATAATGAACAAGTTTTGTTCCTAAGTCTGTCTTTAGTCAAATTTGTACATAAGTTGGAACAGTTAGGTACAGTTTGTATCTACTGCAAGTTTGTCAAATATTTGTCTTAGTATATAGCATTTAGTGTAACTTTCTATACATGAAATACTTACAGATACAATAAAGCATTTTTAAAATAATACAGTAATAATAATGCTTTGATGTGCGTTGCAAAGTAGCACCTGTTTGTTATTATGAACCATAGTATGTACCTTGAATTTTCAACATAATAGGCTTTACAGAGGTTGGTTCATAACTACAGATTCTATGTAAGTCGAACACTGGTAACCCAGGGATGAAAGACAGTAAGTACATACATAAGCCAGTAACACAGGCATTTATGATTACTATCAAGACACGTTTTTATAGGTTATACACATACCGTACCATTATACACCTGGCAGCGCAATCGCTTTGTATACAAGAGACATGAGACACACATGTTGCGTGCAGGAAGTTGTTGCATTTGCTACGACTGGTTATGTCTGCTATGCCCCGTTCTCCGATCGAGATATCTGAAAATCTATTATAACCTTACGGGACCACGGATGTATCTGCGGTCAGACGTTGCCCAGACAGACGACTGTTATTAATAAATGATGTTGGCATTTTTTCTTTCTATTTTGAAGACAGTCTTTGAAATAGCTAACAATGACTCAAATGAAATGTGCAAGAGATAGCCAAAAACATACTATATAAACATGATACTCATCAATCTCACAGATAGTAGTGGAATAATGATGGTTATCATAGTACTAACACTTACGGAGTGCCTACTAGATGTTGGGGTCCCTGGGTGGTGCAAACAATTAATGTGCTCAACTGCTAACCAAAAGGTTGGAGGTCTGAGTCTACCCAGAGGCACCTCGGAAGAACGGCCTGGTGATCTACTTTAGAAAGTATCAGCCACTGACAACTCCATGAAGCACATATCTACTCTGACATACATGGGATTGCAAGGAATCAGAATCAACTCAGTGGCAACTGGTATGAGATGTCCGGCAATGTTTTAAATGCTTCTCATGTATTACCTCATTTAATCCCCCTACCAACCCAATGAGGTAGAATCATTCTCATTTTACAGATGCAAAAACTGAGACACAAAGAGGTTAAGTAGCTTGCCAGTAAGTGGCAGAGCCAAAATAAAACCCAGGAAAATCACTCCACAGACCTCATCCTAATAATCATGCTATATTACACACTATATGTAAAGATGCCAGGCACATATTAAAAGATTAGCGAGCCACATTTTAAAATGATGCAAAATTCTCTACACTTGTAAAAATTTTAGACATGAGCCAATCTTACCCTGCATATGATCGTTGATATAAAGATTCTGGATCCAGACTTGCAGCATCCACAATTATTGCTTCATCAAAATTTTTCAGAATTTTAACAGTGGTTTTTTTCATACTGGACTACAAGAGAAATCATAAATATTAGCAGTGTATTATTCAGGAAAAAAATCAGTCCTGGTCTTAGAATATGATATATCTGTATAAAGTTTTTTTCAGTGTTCAGAAATATGTAATTTTTACTTAACCCCACCACTACTAAGATCCTTAATACCAATAATTCTGAAATGTAACCTCAAAATATAACTAGAGGAGGAAAGTACGACATTAAAATTTGTAACATATACATTTGTATGCCATTATCTGTTTGTTTTCTTAATTATCTAAGTTGCAAAAAATGTGCTGTATCTACAGGTATTATTTTTCTACGTGCAGTGTGATTACTTTTGTGTGTGGTCTTTTTAGCTATGTTCTTAAAACTCCTACCCAGGTGATTGGGCAGGACTGTGTGATAGGGTAATTGTAGCCCACCAAGGAGACGGGTCAGTTTTGCCTTAAAAAAGAGTCAATTCCAGAGCAGGGAGGAGCCAGCATGTCCTTTGGACTTGGGATCCCTGTACTGAGGAGCTCCCGAGACCCAGGAGACAGAGAGCGAGCTGCAACCTTGAAGACGGTGAGAAGTGGTGGCAGGAGAGACCTCACAGCAGAAGATGGTGCAGTGGGCTTCCCAGCCCACAGAGAGAGAAAGCTGAGTGCCTTTGGGAAGAGGCTGTCTTGGGTCAGGGACAGGCGTGCCTGCAAGCACAGCTGGGAAGAGGCTGTCCTGAAGGAAGAACTGTATCCTGACTGTTCCTGAGCCTGAATTGTAACTGTTAACTTCCCTAATAAACCCCACAATTATGAGAACTGACTGTGAGTTCTGTGTGGTCATTTCAATGAATTATCGAACCCAGTAGAGAGTGCTGTGGGAGGGACAGTTGGTGTCAAGAGTTGGTAGAAATGGCAGAGAGAAGGCATGTCTGATCTCCACCTCATAAGAATCAGCCTTGGTCTGTTGATCTTGGTTCTCCCTCCCTCTTGTGGGGCTGGAGGAGGTCATATACTGCCCCCATGCTGTTTTACACAAGGTATGCAAAACTCCCTCCTATCCAGGGTTATGTATCTTGGCTAATAAAGGTAAAACTCAACATTTACAGGATAAACATGAATGTTTTTGCTTCTCAGTGATGCCACAGTAAACTTCCTAAGCTCAAAAAACCTTTCCAAAATGATCCAGCTAGATGAGTGTAGTAAGTCTCCCTCCAGCATCCTACTCCCCATTCCACAAAAAAAGTCAGAATTAGTATTTTTGTAAAATAAAGAGTCACAGATTGATCCAGAAATTCTGCTAAAAATTCAATTACATACAGACTCACACTTATGCAAAATTATTTATACATAAGATTATTCACTGCAGCATTGTTCGTAATATCAAAATACAGGAACAAGCTTAATGTTCATGACTAACAGATAGGTTACATAAATAAATTACTGAACAGTCATATACAGAACACTCTGTAGTTGGCAAAAAAATAAAAATAAAAAAAGAGGCCTCTCTTTAAAATTGAGAAAGAATAATCTCAAAGATATATTGTTATATCGAAACAAAAAGAAGTAGCAGATAACTGAGGCAATACTACCTAACTCATTCTATGAGGTCATTATTACCAAGATACCAAAACTAGACAAAGACATCACAAGACAAGAAAACTACAGTAGGGAACCCAAGGTCGGAAAGGGAAAGTGTTGACATGCTGTGTGGTTGTTAACCATTGTCATACAGCAATATGTGCACTAACTGTTTAATAAGAAATTATTTGTACTGTAAACATTCATCTAAGGTACAAAAAAAAAAAAAAAAAGAATTAACTATGAGATCAAATAGACAACAGCAACTCAAAAGGTTTAATGGGAAGTGTAGGGGGCAGGGAGTTGAAGATAATGGTGATGGAATAATTTGAAAAAGGATAGTGAGAATAGCAGCACAACTGGAAGAATGTAATCGATGTCACTGAATTGTACATGTAAAAACTTCTGAAATGGTATAACTTTGGCTACGTATATTTTTACCAAAAAAAAAAAAAAAGTCCTCCAAGGGCGAGAAAGGAGAGTGTTGACATGTTGTGGGGTTGTTAACCAATGTCATAAAACAATATGTGTACTGACTGTTTAATGAGAAACTATTTGTTCTGTAAACCTTCATCTAAAGTACAATAAAAAACATACATATAAAAGAAAACTACAGACTAATGAACACAGCAACAATGAACACAGATCCAAAAATTATCAAAAAAAGCAAGATGGCGGAGTAGTCAGATGCTTCCAGTGGACCCTCTTACAACAAAGAACCAAAAAAACAAGTGAATCGATTATATATGGCAATCTGGGAGCCCTGAACATCAAAGGCAGAGTTGAGGAACCAGACTGAGTGGCAGGGGGAGAGAGAGACGGTTCAGAAGCAGCGAGGAGTTGCCAGACCTGACCTGAGCCCTTCAGGCCTGATCAGCTCATGGGTGAGCATTGAGGCAGGCAAGCAGCAGTGCTCGGGAGGCACGTTTTCCGCACCGGGAGGGAGCCAGTACCAAAGAATGTACACAGCCACCCAGAACAAGTGAGAAGCAGCCCTCGATAGACGAAAGATAAGCATTTGCGTACGGACTACAGCACGAATCAAAAACAACCCCATTAGGGAAAACCTCTCTCCTATTTACCTCCCTGCTCCCTGATCTGCACTGGGTCCCGGACCAGCTTCAACAATTGCTGGGTCTCCTGGGCTGAAGTACAATCTGTTGCACATCCGGAGCCATTCTCCCTGCCTTTGAGAGTGAACAAATTAACAAACGGGAAAAAAACTGCTGGCTCCCCTAAGCCAGGAACCCAGGGTAGGAACAGCTCCTTTGCCTAGGCACAGGCATAAGGGGTCCATGGACTCTGAGTGCCTTTCCCCCTGCATAGACTTGCGTAGGCCCATTTCAACAGCGTAGGCCCTCATTACCACAGTACAACAGGGTATATACCTGAAGTCTAACGTCAACTGTTTCAGCTGTGAAGTGCCAAGTTCTTGACATATGACGCTGCTCTGCCCATTAAGCAAGGTCTTCACCTACCCACATCAGGGGCCTGAGGACTGGTGGCACCATCCACACCACCTAGCCATCTGCGATAGAGGCCCATGAATAAGAGGTGCCCCCTAGTCCTTATGGCCAACAGGATTGGGCACTCATAGTCGGGCTGCAAAACCCACCCACCTACGCGCTCTAGGGAACGGGGACACGACTTCCTCCTGGACACTCGGAGGCAGCCGTCAGCCCCTTGCCTTGCTCAGTGTGTTCCACTGCTGCAGCCAGATGCCTCTGCCTACACCAATCACCCATGCCTGTCTAGGAGAGCCTATACCACATGCTTTGTGGCTACCTACCTGGGCACCTGAGCTCAATCTATACAGGAGGACTGGGCGGACTCCTGAGCCCACACACCTAGTATCAGATCTAACCACCTGGTGACAGGACATTAGAGCTTCAAAGGTGCTGATAATCAAACCAGCTCATACAAGCAGCCTATTTGGGCATATCAAAACAAAACAAGAAGCTAGGATACAGTAAGCAAACATACAATAAATAAATATAATAACTTATTGATGGCTCGGAGGCAACAGTCAATATCAAATCACATAAACAGCCAGTCCACGATGACTTCAGCAAGCTACCAAAATAAAGAATCTAGAAATTTTCCAGAGAAGGAAAACTTCTTGGAATTACCGGAGGCAGAATGCAAAAGATTAATATACAGAACTCTTCAAGAAATCAGGAAGGAAATTAAGCAAAAAATGCTATAGAGGACATTAAAGATTAGAGAAGAACATAATGACAAATTTAACAGGCTGCAAGAATCCATAGAGAGACAGCAATCAGAAATCTAGAAGATTAACAATAAAATTCCAGAATTAGACAACTCAAAAGAAAGTCATAGGAGCAGAACTGAGGCAACGGAAGTCAGAATTAGTGAGATTGAAGATAAAGCACTTGACACCAACTTATCTGAGGAAAAATCAGTTAAAAGGATTTAAAAAAATGAAGAAACCCTAAGAATTATGTGGGACTCTATCAAGAGAAATAACCTACAAGTGATTGGAGTACCAGAACGGGGGGGATAACAGAAAATACAGAGAATTGGTGAAGCTTTGTTGGCAGAAAACTTCCCTGATATCATGAAAGATGATAAGATATCTATCCAAGATGCTCATCGCACCCCACAAAAGGTAGATCCCAAAAGAAAGTCACCGAGACATATTATAATCAAACCTGCCAAAACCAAAGATAAAGAGAGAATTTTAAGAGCAGCTAGGGATAAACGAAAAGTCATCTACAAAGGAGAGTCAGTAAGAATATGCTTGAACTACTCAGCAGAAACCATGCAGGCAAAAAGGCAATGGGATGACATATATAAAGCTTTGAAGGAAAATAACTGCCAGCCAAGAATTATATATCCAGCAAAATTGTCTCTCAAATATGATGGTGAAATCAGGGCATTTCCAGATAAAGAGAAGTTTAGGGAATTTGCAAAAACCAAACCAAAATTACAAGAAATACTAAAGGGCGTCCTCCAGTTAGAAAATCAGTAACAGCAGATAACAACCAAACAATAGAACATAGGACAGAGCAACTAGGTATCACCCCAGACAGGGAAGTCACAAAAGTAAATCAAAGCTAAAACACTAAAAACAGGGAAAGAGATGTCAATATGTAAAAGATGACAACATTAAAACAAACAAGAGGGACATGAAAAATGTAGACATAGATTTTTCATATGGAGAAGAAGTCAAGGCAATATAAAGAAATAAAAGACTGGTACAAACTTAGAGAAAATAGGGGTAAATGTCAAGGTAATCACAAAGGAAACTAACAATCCTACAAGTCAAAATAAAAAACTGGAAAAATATAAAGACTCAGCAAACACAAAATCAACAATGAAAAAGATGAAAGTACATAAAAGAAAAACGACTCAGCATAGAAAATTAAGTGGAACAAAGAAACCGTGAACAACACACAAAAAAAAGACATCAAAATGACAGCACTAGACTCATACCTATCAATAATTACGCTGAATGTAAATGGACTAAATGTACCAAGAGACAGAGTAGCAGATTAGATAAAAAACAAAAAAAATAACATGATCCATCTATATGCTGCCTACAAGAGACAAAAATTCTCAAAAAATACTAACAAACTAAATCCAGCAACACTGAAAAAAAAAACACTCCATCGTGACTTATGGATTGAACTGTGTCCCCAAAATATGTGTTGTAATTCCTTACCCCATACGTGTGGATGTAATCCCATTTAGGAATAGGGTTTTCTTTATTATGTTAATGAAGCCATGTCAGTGTAGTGTGTGTTAAGCTGATATAACTCAAGATAATTAGGCAGAGAGTAGCAAGCAAAGATGGGGGAAGAGAGGAGTTCTGGCCAACATGGTGCTACAGACAGAAGCACCATGCCATCCCTCCACAGCAAAGACCTGAAAACCTAAGTCAAACAGAGACAAACGTCAATCCTGAAACCCTAACCATCAAACAAAGAGATAAAGAACTCAGCCAAGCACCAAATGGAGTAAGAAACTTACAGAGAACAGAGAGTGAGGAGAGATACGTGTGGACATCCCCTATCAGCCAACACAGCATGGATTTGCCATCTTGGACCCCTGTCGAAGATTGGTGAACAGGGAGTACAGGAGAGCAGCTTCCCGGAGCTTCCAGCAGGAGACAGACAAGTAACCAGCAATATACACTTTCCCATCCCTCACCCTTCTTCACCCCCACTCTGCCTTGTCTGTTTCCTGTGGCCACAATCTCACGGCCAGGAGGCACCACCTTGAGCATGGTGCCACTTGGATTCCACCCGCCTACACTGGTCAGCTCCCTGAGTGCCATTTGCTTGTTGCTGGTGTTGGATTTTTCCGCTTCTTTCAGTTTCTTCCATACTTCTCACCACCTCCCCCTCCTTTCTCTCAAATACCTGGCTCCGTCTGCCATCTTTCCTTCTTCCTGAAAGGCTGTTAAACGCCACTTGACTGTGGAATTGCCTCCCGGCCCGCATCACCCAGCTAGTTGGATCCCCGGGGATTTTTTGTTTGTTTACATTTGTTCTGTTTTGATTTCTTTGTTTTCTTTTTCTTTTCTAGGTTTGGGAGCCCCTTCTAGCCACGCAGTACTGCGCAGCTTAGAAGCTACTTCCTCAGTTTGCACAGCTGCATGGTCGGATCCCAGGGGGTACTTCTTTTTTTACTTTTCTTTTGTTTTTGTGTTTTATTTTCTCTCTTTTTCCTTTTCTGTCTTTCTTCATTTCTCAGTTTCTGGCCTCTCTACACTTACCTTTTCTTCCTGTCTCCCGAATACTTGGCAATGTGTGGCACCTCTACCCCTTCTAGCCTGGCTGTAATTCACGGCCTGGGAGCCACTTCCAGTCCTTGTAGCTGCACCGGTGAGATCACTGGGGGCTTTGCTTTTCTTCTTTTTCCTAATTTTTATTTATTTATTTTCTTTTACCCTTTTCCTTTTTTTCCCCCTTTTTTTCTCCATTTCATGGTCTCTCATCTCTCCACTGCAATGGCAAGCTCCCTCAGCACTCTTTTTTGTTTGCTAGTTTTTGCCTCCTGTTTCTCTCTCCTCTCTCTCCGATTTTCCACACCCATCTTAGCTCCACACATCACAACTTCCCCTCTCCTTCCTGCCTAACTGCACCGTGCAATGAACATCACACACACGAGCAGCACAGGCATGGCCTACTGAACCTACCGTGCATTGACTGCTGGCCCGAACTGTCAGCCCTAGTAAATGCCACAAACAACCCATCTCAGCAACTCCCCTTCAGCTGGACATGCCCTGCTGTACCATAGCTGAGGGACCAACCCTGCCCACTGGAGAAGGAGGTGAAAAGTATCATGCCCACAGAAGAGCAACCAACAAAGAATGCATAGCCCGCCTGCTCAGATATAACCAAATAAAACAAAAAAGCAGGACGAAACAAACAAATCTGAAATCAGTAAACAATAAAAATAACTACTGAATGCTCCGAAGACAGCAGACAATATCAAAACATATACAAAAACAGGGCAGGATGGTTCCAGTAGGTGTCCAAAATAAAACACTAGATGAATTTTCCATAGAAGAAAAGGCACTAGATCTACCTGATAGGGAATTCAAATCTCTAATACTCAGAGCTCTTCAAGAGTTGAAGCAAAAAAGACAAAAATGAGGAAAAAATAGGCAAATACAAGGAAAAGGCAGGCAAACTCATGGAAAATACAGACAAAAAAATGGAAGAATTCAGGAAAATAATACAGGAACAAAATGCCAAAATATATTCACAACTAGATATCATACAAAAACTATAATTAGAAATCCAAAAGATAAAAAACAAGATTTCAGAAATGGACAGTGTCATAGAAGGGCTGAAGAGCAGGTTTGAAATGATGGAAGACAGGATCAGCAAAATTGAAGACGAACACTTGGATACAACCCTGTTTGAGGAAAAATCAGAAAAAACAATGAAGAAAAATGAAAAAACAACAACAACAACAACAAAAAAAAAACCTGAGAATTATGTGGGATACCATCAAAAGAAAAAATCTGTGAGTGATCAGAGTTCCAGAATGGGGACAAAACAGAAAACATAGATCACTGAAGAACTGCTGACAGAAATCTTCCCCAATTTCATGAAAGATGAAAAGCTGACCATCCAAGAAGCTCAACAAACCCCATATAGGATAGACCCCAAAAGAAAATCACCAAGGCATAGCACAATTACACTCACTAAAACTAAAGACAAAGAATCCTGAGACTAGCTCAAGAAAAACAAAAAGTCACATACAGGGGAGAAACAGTAAGACTAAGCTAAGATTATTTGGTAGAAACCACGCAGGTAAGAAGGCAATGGGATGCATATATAAAACCTTGAAAGAAAAAAACTGCTAGCCAAGAATAACATATCCTGCAAAATTCTCATTCAAATATGATGGTGAAATCAGGACATTTCCAGATAAACAGAAATTAAGGGATTACGTAAACATCAAAACAAACTTACAAGAATAATTAAAGGAAGTCTTTTGGTCTGAGAACAAACATCAGACAACAGGCTGAATCTAGGACACAGGATCTTACCAGCCAGATACCAACCTAGGAAATGACTTCTCAAGGACTATCCAAAACAAAATGAATTACAACAGGGAAACAGAGAGGTTAATCGGTAAATGACAACAATATCAGACCAATAAAACAGGGAATAAATGGTGTAGGTATGGAACCTTCTAATGGAGAGAAAGAGAAGGCGATATCAAGTAATAATAGACTGGTGAAACCTAGAAAGGTGAGGGTAAATTTCAAGGTAAACACAAAGAAAGTTAACAAACCTACTCATCAAAATGAAGAGTAAAAACAAAATCTACAAAAAACAAAAGAAATAAAAACAAAATCCACAAACAAAAGGAATTCAGCCCAGGTGAGTAAGAGGAACAAAGAAATCATCAGCACCACAAAAAAAGCACTACAAAATGACACCAATAAATTCACACCTATCAATAATTACACTGAATGTAAATGGCCTAAATGCACCCATAAAAAGACAGAGAGTGACAGGGTGGATTTTTAAAAAAAAGGTCTATCAATATGCTGTCTATGAGAGACACACCTCAGAAACAAAGATGTAAATTTATTACAAATCAAAGGATGGAAAAAATATATATATCAAGCAAACAGCTACAAAAAAGAACAGAAGTGGCAATACTAATCTCAGATAAAATAGACTTTAAAACAAAATTCACTATAAAAGACAAAGAAAAAGACACTATATAGTGATTAAAGGGACCATCCATCATGAAGATATAACCATAATAAACATCTATGCACCCAATGACAGGGCTCCAGAATACATAAACTCTAAAAGCACTGAAAAGAGAAACTGACAGTTTACCACTCTTGGTAAAGGATAGAACATCTAGAAAGAAACTCAACAAAGATACAGAAGACCTAAAGGCCACAATCAGCCAACCTGACCTCATAGACATATACAGAACACTCCACTCAACAGCTGCAAATTACACATTCTTTTCCAATGCACATGGAACACTCCTCAGAATAGACCACATTCTTGCCACAGAGCAACCTTCAACAAAATCCAAAACACTGAGATAATATAAAGTATGTTCTCTGACCATAATGTCATCAAGGCAGAAATTAACAACAGGAAAACCAAGGAAAAAAAATACAAATACATGGAAACTGAATAACCCTCTGCTTATAAACAACTGGGTAACAGAAGAAATCAGAGATGTAATAAAAAAATTCCTATAATCAAACGAGAATGAAAACACATCATACCAAAACCTTTGGGACACAGCAAAGGCACTCCTCAGAAGACAATTTATAGCAATAGACGCACACATCAAAAAAGAAGAAAGGGACAAAATTAAAACATTAACTACACAACTCAAACAGAAAGAGAACAGGAAAAAAAGCCCATGACCACCAGAAGAAAGGAAATAAATGATCAGAGCAGAAATAAATGAAATAGAGAACAGGAAAACAATAGAATCATCAACAGAACTAAAAGTTGGTTCTTCGAAAGGATCAACAAATCACCAATGAACGTCCTGACAGGGAAGACAACAGAGGGTCCCTGATGGAGCAGTAGAAAGATGGCATGCAGAACTCAAATTCTAGGAAGAAGACCAGACTTAATGGTCTCACTAAGACTGGAGGCGCCCTGGAAGGCATGGTCACTGGACTCTGTATCACCCCAGAACTAAAACAATTTCCGAGGCCAACTCTTCAGACATGGATTGGACTGGACCATGGGACATAAAGTGATACTTGTGAAGAACGTGCCTCTTAGGTCAAGTAGATATAAGAGACCAAGGGGGCAGATTCTGTCCAGAGGTGAGATAGGAAGGCAGAGAGAGTTAGGAGCTGGTTGAATGTTCATGGGGAATCAGGGGTGGAGGGGAGGAGTGTGCTGTCGCAGAATGGGGTGAGCGGTTGGGGTCTCATAACAACATATGTTAAAAAAAAAAATTCTGTATGGGAGACTAACTTGAAATGTAAACTTCATTTAATTACAACAATAAAAAAAAACTTAAAAAAATGTGAAAATATTAAAATTTTACATATTTCTTATACATTAAGCACTATTATGTTTCTATAATACTCTCCTTTAGTTGAATACAGTTTCTGACACATATTTTAGCACTAAAATGGGGGGGGGGGGAACCAAAAAGAAAGGACCAACAAAATTGACAAACCACTGGCCAAACTCACAAAACAAAAACAGGAGAGGACACAAATAACCCAAATCAGAAATGAAATCGGGGACACTACTACAGACCCAATTGAAAGAAAAAGGATCATAACAGAATATTATGAAAAACCACACTCCAGCAAATTTGAAAACCTAGAGGAAATGGATAAATTTCTAGAAAGATACTACCTACCCAAACTAACACAAAGTGATGTTGAAAATCTCTACAGACCCATAACAAGAGAAGAGATTGAAAAGGTAATTAAAAAAATTCCCCTCCAAAAAAGCCCTGGCCCAGATGGCTTCACTGGAGAGTTCTACCAAACATTGAGAGAAGAGCTTATACCAGTACTAGTCAAACTATTTGAGAACAAAGAAAAGGAAGCAACATTTCTGAATTCATTCTATGAAGCCAGCATAACTCGGACAACAAAATCAGGCAAAGACGCCATAAAAAAAGAAAATTACAGACCAGTATCTCTTATGAATATAGATGTAAAAATTCTCAACAAAATTCTAGCCAATAGAATTCAGCACCGTATCAAACAAATAAAACACCACAACCAAGGAGGATTCATACCAGGTATGCAAGGATGGTTCAACACTAGAAAATCAACCAATGTAATCCACCACATACATAAAAGGAAAAAAAAGAATCACGTGATCATCTCAATTGACGCAGAAAAGGTGTTTGACAAAGTCCAACACCCATTCCTGATAAAACCTCTCAATAAAATAGGTACAGGAGGGAAATTTCTCCACATAATAAAGGGCATGTGTGCAAAACCAACAGCCAACAACTTTCTTAATGCAGAGAAGCTGAAAACATTCCCCTTGAGAACAGAACAAGATAAGAATGTCCTTTATCACCACTCCTATTTAACATTGTGCTGGAAGTCCTAGCTAGAGCAATAAGGCAAGAAAAAGAAATAAAAGGCATCCAAACTGGTAATGAAGAACATAAACTGTCCCTATTTGTGAATGATATGATACTATATACACAGAAAACCCAAAAGACTCCACAAGAAAACTACTGGAACTAATAGAAACATTCAGCAGAGTAGCAGGATACAACATAAACATACAAAAATCACTGGATTCCTATATACCAATAAAGAGAACGATGAAAAGGAAATCAAGGAAACAATACCATTTATAATAGCCCCTAAAAAAAATAAAATACTTAGGAATAAATCTAACCAGGGATGTAAAAGACCTATACAAAGAAAACTACAAAACACTAGTGTAAGAAACCAAGAGATCTACATAAATGGAAAAACATACCATGCTCACGGATAGGTAGACTTAACATTGTGAAAATCACAGTTCTACCCAAAGCAATTTACAAATACAATGCAGTCCAGATCCAAATACCAACAACATTCTTTAGAGATGGAAAAACTAATCAATAACTTTATATGGAAAGGGAAGAAGCCCTGGATAAGGAAAGCACTATTGAAGAAGAAGAATCAAGTAGGAGGACTTGCACAACCTCACTGCAGAACCTATATATACAGCTACAGTAGTCAAAACAGTCTGGTACTGGTACAACGACAGATACACTGACCAACGGAATAGGACTGAAAACACAGATGTAAATCCATCCATCTATGGTCACCTGATGTTCGACAAGGGCCCAAAGTCCATCAAATAGGGAACAGACAGTTGTTTCAACAAATGGTGCTGGTAAAACTGGAGACCATCTACAAAAAAATGAAACAGGCCTCATACCTCATGCCCATACACAAAAACTACTTCAAAATGGATCAAAGACCTAAATATAAAGCCAAAAACTATAAAGTTCATAGAAGAAAAAACAGGATCAATGCTAGAAGCCCTAATACATGGCATTAACAGGATACAAACCATAACCAACAATACACAAACTCCAGAAGATAAGCTAGATAACTAGGATCTTCTAAAAATCAAACACTTATGCTCATAAAAAGACTTCACCAAAAGAGTAAAAAGAGAACCTACAGAACTGGAAAAAACTTTTTGGAGATTACAAGCCAGACAAAAGTGTAATCTAAAATCTACAAGAAAATCCAACACCTCTACAGCAAAAAGACAAATAACCCAATTAAAAAACGAACAAAGGAAATGAACAGACACTTCATCAAAGAAGACATTCAAGCGAGCAACAAACGTATGAGGATATGCTCGTGATCTCCAGCCATCAGAGAAATGCAAATCAAAACCACAATGAGATACCATCTCATCCCGGCATAACTGGCATGAATCAAAAAAACTAGAAATAGCAAATGCTGGAGAGGCTGCAGGGAGATCAGAACTCTTATGCACTGCTGGTAGGAATGCAAACTATACAACCATTTTGGAAAACGACATGGCTAGAAATAGAAATAGAAATACCATACAATCCAGCAATCCCACTCCTAGGAATATATCCTAGAGAAATAAGAGCCATCAAACAAATAGACATATGCACACCCATGTTCACTGCAGCACTGTTCACAACAGCAAAGAGATGGAAACAACCTACATGCTCATCAACAGATGAATGGATAAACAAACTATGGTACATAGACACAATGGAGTATTATACAACAATAAAGAACAATGATAAGTCTAAAGCATCTTATAACATGGATGAAACTGGAGGACATCATGCTGAGTGAAATAAGTCAATCACAAAAGGACAAATACTGTGTGAGACCACTACTGTAAAAACTCATGAAAACATTTATACAAAAAAAGAAACAATCTTTCATGGTTACGAGGGAGGGGAGTGGTGGTGGTGGGGGAAATACTAAATAGATAACAGATAAGTGGTAACTTTGGAGAAGGGTTAAGACAGTACACAATACTGAGGAAGCCAGCACAACTTGTACAAGGAAAGGTCATGGATGCTTCATAGACACATCCAAACTCCCTCAGGGACCAAACTGCTGGGTGGAGGGCCGTGGGGACCATGGTCTCAGGGAACATCCAGGTCAATTGGCATAACACAGTTTATAAAGAAAATGTTCTACATTCTACCTTGGTGAGTAGCGTCTGGGATCTTAGAAGTCTGCGAGCAGCCATCTAAGATACTCCACTGGTCTCTTCCCTTCGGGAGCAAGGGAGAATGAAGAAAACAAGGTACAAGGGAAAGATTCGCCCAAAGGACTAATGGACCACAACTACCACAGCCTCCACCAGACTGAGTCCAGTACAACTAGATGGCACCCAGCTACCACCACTGACTGCTCTGACAAGGATCACAACAGAGGGTCCCAGACAGAGCCGGAGAAAAATACAGAACAAAATTCTAACTCACAACAAAAGAGCAGACTTACTGGTCTGACAGAGACTGGAGAAACCCTGAGAGTATGGCCCCCAGACACCCTTTTAGATCAGTAATGAAGTCACTCCCAAGGTTCACCCTTCAGCCTAAGATTAGACAGCCCCATAAAACAAAACGAGACTAACGGGCCACAACGGTCCGGGGACAAGGACTAGAAGGCAGGAGGGGACAGGAAAGCTGGTAATAGGGAACCCAAGGTCAAGAAGAGAGAGTGTTGACTATGTTGTGCGTTTGTTAACTAACGTTATAAAACAATACGTGTACTAACTGTTTAATGAGAAGCTATTTGTTCTGTAAACGTTCATCTAAAGTACAACAATACAAAAAAAAAAGAGATGAGGGAAGAGAGATGTCAAGCCACATGAAGACTGCCCAGGAGCAGAAGCTCCAAAAGAGAGAAAGACTTTCCTCTAGAACCACCAGAGAGAAAGCCTTCCCCTAAAGCCAGTACCCTGAATTCAGACTTCTAGCCTCCTAAAGTGTGAGAAAATAAATTTCTGTTCATTAAAGCCATCCATTTGTGGTATTTCTGTTATAGTAGCACTAGATAACTAAGACAATGACCAACTGGGATTCCTTCCATGAATGCAAGGCTGGTGTAACATCCAAAATTAAATAACACAATACATTAATGAAGGACAAAAACCACATGATCATTTCAATAGTTACAGAAAATGCATTTCACAACATCTAACACCAATCATGATAAAAATCTTCAATGAACTAGGAACAGAAGGAACACAATAAAGAGCACTGATAAAAAAACAGCTAACATGATATCCAATAGTGAGAGGCCGAAAGCTTTCCCCCTAAGATCAAGAACAAATAAAGGATGTCCACTCTCACCACTTCTATTTAACATTGTACTGGAAATTCTAGCCATTGCAATTAGGCAAGGAAAAGAAACAAAAGGCATCTACATTGAAAAGAAAGAAGTAAATTCCAAACAATGTATAGTAATTCCTCCTACACATATGGAAACCAAGAAGGACATATCTAAGCAACTCATGAACCAAAGAAAAAAAATCATCAGAAAACATTTATGACTATACAAAATATTTAAAACTAAACAACAATGAAAATGCTGCATATCAAAACTTTGTAAATACAGCTAAAACAGTATTCAAAGATAAATTACTAGGCTTGTATGCATACTAATAAATGCATAAAATTAAATGAGTTAAGTGTACAAATCAAGAAAAAGTGTATAAAGGACAACATAGTAAACTCAAAGAAAAACAGTAAAAAATAATAAGAGCATTGAAGATGAATAATCTACACGTACATGTAACAATAATGGAGAAATCTCACAAATATAACATTGAATAAAATAAGCCATACACAAAAGAGTGCATGTAAAAGTTAACAGAAAGAAGGAAACAATAAATATTAGAGTTAAAATTAATGAAATAGAATAGGAAAATAACAGAAAAATTATCAAAACCAAAAGTTGGTGCTTTGAAAAGATCAATAAAATTGGCAAACCTTTAGCTGGATTGACCAAGAAAAAAGAGAAAACTTAAATCACTAAAATCAGAAATGAATGAGGAAATATTACTACTGTTCTTACAGAAATAAAAAGAATTATAAAGAAATACTATGAACAATGCCAATAAATTAGATAACTCAGATGAAACGGAAACATTTCTAGAAATACATAAATTACTGAAACTGATTCAAGAAGAAATAGAAAAATGGAATAGATAACAAGTAAAGACAGTGAATTAGTAAACAAAAAACTATCCACCCAAAAAAGCACAGGACCAGATGGCTTCACTGGTAAATTCTACTAAACATTTAAAGAATAAAACAAAACTCATTGCCGTCGAGTTGATTTCAACTCATAGCGACCCCACAGGACAAAGTAGAACTGCCCCATAGGGTTTCCAAGGAGCGGCTGGTGGATTCAAACTGCAGACCTTTTGGTTAGCAGTCAAGCTCTTAACCACTGTGCCACCAGGGCTCCATTTAAAAAATAATAAATGTTAATTCTTCACCAACTCACTGAAAAAACAGAAGAGAGAACACTTCCCAACTCATTCTATAAGGCATGTATTATCCAAAACCAGACAGACATCACAAGAAAAGAAAACTAAGGATCAGTATTTCTCATAATTATAGATGCAAAAATTCTCTTCAAAAACACTAGCAAACTGAATCCAGCACGACTTAAAAAGGATTATACACTATGACCAAGTGGGATTACAGGAATGAAAAGCTGGTTTAACATCCGCAAATCAATTAACACAACATACCATATCAATAGAATAAAAACTAAAAACCCACATGATCATCTCAATAGGTGTAGAAAGAGCATTTGACATGATAAAAACATTAAAAAATTAGACGTACTAGGGGACTTCTTCAACATGAAAATTTATGAAAAACACACAGGTAACATACTCACTGGGGAAAAGCAAAGCTTTCCTTGGAAGATCGGGAACAAGTAAAAAATGCCCACTTTCTCTACTTCTATTCAATATAGTGCTAGAAGCTCTTGTCAGAGCATTAAACAAGAAAAAGAAATAAAAGGTATCCAAACCAGTCATGAAGAAATAAAACTATCTCTATTCACGGATGACATAACCTTGTATGTAGAAAATCCTAAAGGATCTACCAAAAAAAACTGTTAGAGCTAATTAACAAATTTACAAAAGTTGTAACATGTAAGATCAGCATGCAAAAATCAGTTGTATTTCTATACACTGAATTTAAAAATGTAACAAAGAAAACAATTCTAGGGTAATTCCAGTTAAAATGGTATCTTAGATACATACACCATAATGACCCCCAACAACAAAGACTCAAGAAACTAAGCAAAACAGACATAAATAATGACCTTGGACCGCAGAACATCAAATGGAGAGTTGAAAAAACAAACTGAGCACCGACTGGAAGGAGAGACAGAACAAACCCATTGGGAAAACAGAGATTTGTAATTAACCATGCCCTGCCTGCTGGCATGGCACATCCTAATCATTTTGGGGATGGCATTAAGCAGTGTGGCCATTTGGGATGGCTAAATTAGGACATTCCCAGATAAACAGAAATAAAGGAATTTGTAAGCACCAGACTAGCCTTACAAGAAATATTAAAGGGAGTCCTTCAAGTAGAAAACCAAAGACATCACACAACGATCTGGAATAAAGACACATGACAGCATCACCCAGATACCAAGCGGGATAAAGAGTTCAAAAAAGTAAAATAAGGTACAAAATTGACTAAAGGGAACCAAAGATATGAAGATGTAAACAATGACAACTTCAAAACAAAAGGGGGAATGAATTGCATAGTTATAGAACTTCGATATGGAGAGGAAGTCAAGGCAATCTCAAAATATAACATAAGTTTAGGATGTAAACTTCAGGGCAACCACAAAGAAAAGTAATAAATCTATTCGCCAAAAGAAAAAAGAAAAAAGACTCAGTAAACACAAAAACAACAATAACAAATGAAAGGAATAGAAAATCCGTATACAAAAAGAACTGATCATAGAAAGTAAAGAATAAAGAAACTGTTAACATCATAAAAAAGTGTAACCAAATGGCAGCAGTAAATTCATACCTATCAATAATCACACTGAATATAACTATATTAAATTCATCAGTCAAGAGACAGAGAGGCAGAATGGATATTAAAAAAAAAAAAAAAGACCCATCAATATGCTGTCTACAAGAGATACACCTTAGACAGAAAGACAAACAGGTTAAAAATCAAAGGATGGAAAAAAACATACCAAGTAAACAGTAATCAAAAGAGAGTAGGAGTAGCAATACTAATATCTGACAAAACAGACCTAAAAGTCAAAATCCATTAAGAGGCAAAGAAGGACATTATGTGATGATTAAAGGGTCAATTCACCAAGAAGATACAACAGTTACAGATATTTATGTATCCAATGCCAGAGCGCCAAAATTTATAAAACAAACTCTAGCAGAATTGAAGAGAGAAATATACATATCTACAATGCTAGTGGGAGATTTTAACACACTGTTTTTGATGATGGACAGAACTAGAAAGAAAATTAAGATCTAACCAACACTATCAAACAACTGGACTTCACAGACATATACAGAACACACCACCTGACAGCAGAACAATACATATTCTTCTCCAATGCACATGGAACATTCTCCAGAATAGACCATATTTTAGGCCACAAAGCAGCATCAATAAATTTAAAAAGACTGAAATTATACAAAACATAATGGTATGACCACAACAGTATGAAAGAAAAATCAACAACAGGAAGAACAATGAAAATAAACCAAATACATGGCAACTAAATAACAACTTACTAAAAAAGCTACTGAATCATAAAAGAAATCAATGGTGAAATTTAAAAAAATACTTAGAATTAAATGAGATGAAAACATAACACACAAAACCTTTGGGACACAACAAAAGCAGTGCTCAGAGGGAAATTTATAGCTACGAATGCATACATTAACGAAGAAGGTCCAAAATCAGTAACTTAACCTGACAACTTGAACAAGTAGAAAAGGAAGAGCAAAGGGAGACCAAAGCTACCACAAGAAAGGAAATAATAAAGATCAGAGTAGAAATAAGTGAAATAGAAAACGGAAAAACAATAGAATCAACAGGACTAGAAGATGGTTCTTTGAAAAAATCAATAAGAGAGACAAACCACTGGTCAAACTGACAAAGGAAAAAAATGAGAAGATGCAAATAACCAAAATAACAAATGAAATTGGACACATTACAACAGAGTCAACAGAGGATCATAACCCAGAATACAATGAAAAACACTGACAAATTTGAAGATCTAGAAGAAATAGACAAATTCCTAGAAGTACATTAGCTACCTAAACTAACACAAATAGCAGCAGAATATCTACACAGACCATTAACAGAAGAAGAGACTTGAAAATGCCATAAAAAACAAACAAACAAACAAAAAACAAAATAAAATCCCTGGCCCAGATGGCTTCACAGGGGAATTTGACCAGACATTCAGAGAAAAGCCAACACCAATTCTACCAAAACTCTTCCAAAATATAGAAAAGGAATACTTCCCAACTCATTCTATGAAACCAGCATCACCCTGATACCAAAGTCAGGTAAAGACACCACACACACATACAAAAATTACAGACTAATATCCCTCGTGAATATACACACAAGAATTCTCAACAAAATTCTAACCAACAGAATTCAACAGCCTATCAAAAAAATCATACATGATGATCAGGTGGGATTCATACCAGGAATGCAAAAAGGGTTCAACTTTAGAAAATCAATTAATGTAATTCACCACATAAATAAAACAAAAGAGAATAATCACATGATCATCTCAATTGATAATGAAAAGGCATCTGATAAAGTGAAACACCCTTTCCTGATAAAAAACTCTCAACAAAATAAGAATGGAAGGGAAATTCCTCAACATTAATTAAGGGCATATATGCTAAAACAACAGCCAACGTTATTTTCAATGGATGAAGACTGAGAGCATTGCCCTTGAGAATGGGAATGAGACAAGAATGCCCACTATCACCACTCTAATTCAATATTGTGCTGGAAGTCCTCGCTACAGCAATAAGGCAAGAAAAAGAAATAAAGGGCATCCAAGTTGGAAAGAAAGAAGTAAAATTATTTCTATTTGTAGATGACACAATTCTATACGTAGAAAATCCCAGAGATTCCACAAGAAAACAGTGGATCTAATAGAAGGATGCAGCAAAGTGGCAGGATACAAAGATCAACACACAAAAATCAGTTGGGTTCCTTTATACTAACATGGAGAATTACAAAAAGGAAACAATAGAAAACAATACCATTTACTATAGACCCAAAAGGATAAAATACCTAGGAATAAACCTAACCAGGGATGTAAAAGCCCTATATATATAACTATTAAAGACTACTGCAAGAAGCTAAAAGAGGCTTTCAAAAATTGAAAAACATTTCATGCTTACAGAGTAGAAGACTTAACATCATGAAAATGTCAATACCGCTTAAAGTGATCTATAGATACAATGTAATTCTAATCCAAATTCCAACAACCTTATGTACTGAAATGGAAAAAAAATCACCAACTTTGTATGGAAAGGAAAGAAGCCCCGAATAGCCAAAGCAATATTGAAGAACAACAAAGTAGGAGGCCTCACACTCCCCGATCTCAAAACATACTATAAAGCCAAAACAATTAAAACAGCCTGGTACTGGTTCAATGACTGACACGTACACCAATGGAATAGAATTGAGAACCCAGAAGTAAATCTAACCATCTATGGGAAGCTATAGGGTTGCTGTGAGTCAGAACTGACTCAACGGCAGTGGTTTTTTCCTTCGGTTATGGGCAGCTAATTTTTCACGAGAGGTCAAAGTCCATTCAATGGAGGAAGAAACAGTCTCTTTGACAAACAGTGCTGGCAAAACTGGATATACATTTGCAGAAAAATGAAACAGGATCCACACCTAACACCATACACAAAAACTAACAAAATGGATCAAAGACCTAAATGTTAAAGCTAAAACTATGAAGTTCCTGTAAGATAATACAGGGACAAAACTATAAGACCTAATTATTTCCTGTAATAATTTACCTAACAAATGCACAAGCAACTGAAGACAAATTAGGTAACTAGGACCTTCTAAAAATTAAGTACTTATGCTCATGAAAAAACTTTATCAAAAGAGTAAAGTGAGAACCTACAGATTGGAAAAAATCTTTGGGAATGATGTATCTGATAAGGGTCTAATCTCTATAATATACAGAAAACTTCAACAACAGAAAGACAAACAATCCAATTAAAAAACTGGCAAACGAGCTGAACTTCACCAAAAAAGACATTCAAGCAGCCAACAAACACACAAAAAGATGCCCCAGTCATGAACCATCAGAGAGATGCAAATCAAAACTACAATGAGATACCATCTCATCCCTGCAAAAATGGCACTGATCAAAAAAAACCAGAAAACAAATGCTGGTGAGGTTGTCGGGTGAATGGGACCCTCATCCACTACTCATGGTAGTGTAAAATGGTACAACCACTATGGAAAATGGTATGGTACTTCCTCAAACAGCTAGAAATACCTTATTTCCAGCAATCCCACTCCTAGGTATATATCCTAGAGATCTAATAGCAGTGACACAAATAGACATATGCACATCTATGTTCACTACAGCATTATTCACAATAGCAAACAGATGGAAACAACCAAAGTGCCTACTGACAGATGAACGGATAAACAAAATGTGGTACAGACATACAGTGGAATGCTACACAGCTATAAAGAATAATGACGAGTCCATAAAACAATATGGATGAACCTGAAGGACATTATGCTGAGTGAAATAAGTCAAGCACAAAAGAACAAACAGTGAATGATACCACTTTTATAAAAAGACAAAAATAGGTATACATACAGAAATCAACGTTCTTTGGTGTTTACTAGGGATGGGAACAGGAGGGATGGGGACTCACTCTCTACACAGTAGACACTTGCTAGTTTTGGTACTGGCAAAGGCAACAGGCAAAGGCAACACTGAATGTCAGTAAACTGAACACAGTTTAACCAAGGTAAATGAAGAGACTAAGAAATACACAATAACAAGCGACAATATTAGTAAATACTATTAACATATACCTCGCAACAGCAGTAACAACCAAAAAAACATGTGAGTGATTACATAGGTAGATATATATGCCTACATGTGTATAGGAAGGTATATGTGTGTATATACGTGAGCATATATAGGTGTATCTGTAGGTGAATCTACATACATGTTTGTGTGTGCTGCGCATATATATAAAACAAAGTACATAGGGGACACGGTCACAGATACCTCCCAGGCATAAGCAAATACCTCGCAAGATTGGTTTACTGTGTTTGAAGGCTCAGGACCATAGTCTCGTGGGACATCTCTGTCAATTAGCACAAAACAGTCTATTAAGTTTATGGTCTACATTCTAGTTTGGTAAGTAGCGCCTGGGGTCTTAAAAGCTTGCAAGCGGTCATCAAAGATACAACTATTGGTCTCTACTTGTCTGAAGCAAAAGGTAAAGAAGGAAACCAAAGACCCAAAGAAGAAACTAGTCTATAGGACCAATTACCTACATGGAACCACAGCCTCACCTATTCAGAGACCAGAACTATATGGTGCCTGGCTATTACTATCGACCATTCTGACCAGGGCAATAGATGATCCTGGATAGAATGGGAGAAAACTGAAGAACAAAACTCAAATTCTTAAAAAAAAAAAAGGCAGATTTACTGGACAGCAGAGACTAGAGGAATCCCTGAGACTACTGCCCTGAAATACCCTTTAAACTTAGAACTAAAACGACTCCTGCAGGTCACCTTTCAGCTAAATAACAGATTGGCTCATAAAATAAACAATATCACCCATGAGTACTGTGCTGCTTAAAAAAAAAAAAAAAAGATCTACATGAGAAGAACAATCGATATTTATTCTAAAGCAAAGACGACAAGGTCAGAAGTGGACAGAGAAGCAAAAATAATGGAAATGGAACAACCAGAATGGAAAGAATAAGAATGTTATTTGTGGAAATAATGTGGAAAAGGGAACCAATGTCACTGAACAATAATGTAGAGAAATTGTTAAATGGGAACCTAATTTGCTGTGTATACTTTCACCAAAAATTTGATTAATTAAAAAAATAATAATAATTCTATTTATAATAGGACCCAAAAGAATAAAACACTTAGGAATAAACTGCCCAAAGAAGGTGCAATATTTGTACATTGAAAACTAAAAAACACTTCTGGAAGAAGTCAAAGATTTAAATGGAAAGACAGCCATGTTCATGAACTGGAAGACTTAATATCCTTAAGACCGCGGTTCTCCCCAAAGAAATCTATAGATTCAGTGTAATCCTGATCCAAGTGGAAATAGTAATCCTAAAATTCATACAAAATTTCAAGGGCCCAGAATAGCCAAAACAATTGTGAAAAAGAAATAACATTTCCCAATTTCAAAATTACAAAGATACTGTAATCGAAATACAGATCAACCCGCATAGGATTGAGAGTCCAGAAATAAACTCATACATCTATGCATCTATGGTCAACTGATTTTCAACAAAGATGCCAAGACCATTCAGTGGTGAAATAGTTTTTTTTTAAAACAAATAGTGCTGGGACAAATGGATATGCACATGCAAAAAAATGAAGTTGGACCTCTACCTCACACTAAATTTACCTCAAAATAGATCATATATGTAAATGTAAGAAATAAAATCATAAAAAAACTTAGGAACAAACATAGGGGTATTTATGCATGTGAAATTTAACAATGGTTTCTTAGACGTGACACAAAAAGTACAAGTAACAAAAGAAAAAACATATAAACTGGACTTTATCAAAATTAAAGACTTTTGTGCTTCAAAGGACACTATCAAAGAGTGAAAAGACAACTCACAGAATGGGATACAATATTTGTAAATCATGTATTTGATAAGGGGCTTTAATGTAGACTATATAAAGAACTTTTACAACTCAATAGTAAAAACACAAACCAATCGATCAATTAAAAAATGGGCAAAGGATTTAATATTTACCCAAAAAAGACAAATAAATAGCCAATAAGCACATGAAAAGGTGCTCAACATCATTAGCCATTAGGAAAATACAAATCAAAACCACAATGAGACACAACTTCATATCAACAGGATGGCTATAATCAAAAGTAGATAATAACAAGTTTAGTGAGGATGTGGAGAAATTAGAAGTCTCACACACTGCTGGTGGGATTATAAAATGGTGCAGCCACTTTGGAAAATGGTCTGGAAGTTTCTTAAACTTAACAGAGTTATCTTTTGACCAAGCAATTCCACTTCCAGGTATATACACAAGAGAAATAAAAATGTACGTCTACACAAAAACTTGTACACAAATGTTAATAGCAGCATTACTCATGACAGCCAAAACATGGAAACAAACCAAATGTGCATCAATCAGATGGATAAATCAAATGTGGTCTACATCCATACAAGAGATTAGGCCATAAAAAGGAATGAAGTTCTGATACATGCTAAACATGGATGAACCATGAAAACATTATGTTAAGTGAAAGAAGCCAGTCATAAAAGACCACATATAATATGATTCCATTCATACAAAATGTACAGAACAGGTAAATCTATAGAGACAGAAAGATTCATGGTTGCCTAGGGCTGGAAGAATGGGAGGTTTGTGGAGGTGATAGCTTATATGAGGTTTGCTTTTGGGGTACTCAGAGCTTTGTTAATGGCAATAAAATAGTACTGTCTTCTAAATTAAGAAGCTGTATCCAAGGCCTAATATCAAAAAATTCAAAGTGTTATTTTTTTATTTGTCAACAGTGACTGAGAAAATTATTATGCTATATCATTCGACTTATGGTGAAAAACACTAGGTGGGGAATATAGTTTTGGCTCTACCACTTACTGCGTGATTTTGATAAAATCAGTTCACTTCCTAATGCCTTAGGTCCCTTGTTTTGGGGATAACCCACTTCAAGTGATTTTGGGAAGATCAGAGAAGATAAGATTGATATATAAAAGTACTCCAAAAAAAAAAAAATAAAAAGTTAAGGAAATGTACAATGTGGCACTGCAGTTCAGAATGAAATCAAAAGTTCTTCAGTGAAATAAAATATTACGAAATCTAAGAGTTCACTCATTTACTCTATAAAAAGCATCCTAAATTTAGTTATTCAAATATTTCAAATAATCACACAAAGAGATCTTTAGATACTACAAATATATTTCACATTATCTGATTTAATACTAAGAGCAACAGCTACAGAGTGAAGTAGAAAAATGGCCAGAATGAAACAGCATGATACCTTACAACACAGTATATCGTTAGTCACAAGTACTTTGATTAGAATATACAGTAAGTGGGTTAATGTTACTTCTTCTTTGTTTCTACAACTTAAAACTGACAAACAGGATCTGTTTCTGGTACTTGAAGGAAAAGATTTGTATGCTTTCCTTTTAATGACAGAAGTAAAGTGGCCAATACCTGAGAAGATGAGCTGCTGGAACCACCTGGGTGAGACTCATGAGGAGGGCCAACAGAGCCATAAGCAGTCAATGAAATGTTCCCTCCCAGAAACTCATCTCCTCGAACTGAATGGATGAGATCATTCAAATATTTATAATAAAGATTGCTGGACAAAAAGCCAGGCAAAAAGACCTGGAAGAGAGGACAAGCATCATTTTGAAGTTGAAATCAGATACAACTAAAAATTTATTTTAAAACAAATTAATTTTACCAGCTGCACAAATGTTTTTAGTTCTTGTTACACTCCAAACATTATCCCCTTGTACACCGTACACTGTAACTAAAACTACAATGTATACAATTTTGTTTCTAGTGTTTTTTTCAAAATACTTACCAAGAAACTATTACATCACCATGATATTTATACCTCTTGGTAACCACCGAACAGTCCATGGAATGAATATAATTTGAAACTAGATTTTTCTGCTCCGTTGTAAAAATGCAAAGTCTTTGTGCATATATTGATTTTTACTTCTGAACTGATTTCCTTAAGATAAATTACCAGGAATGTGATTACTGAGATAAATGGTATGAACATTTTAGCTTTGATGTATATGGTCAATCTACCTTTCAAAATGATTTTAGCAATATATCAAGGTATCCGTTTCCATACAGGCTATCCAACACTGGACTGTATTTTGCAAATCATTAAATAAATGCCAAATATTACATTAATATTTTTATTTACATTTAAAAGTTATTAATGATATTGAGTAAACTCCCAGATTAGTTACTTGCATTTCCTATTACAAACTTTTCCTTCACAGCACTTACCATAATTGTATTTATGTCCATATTTAATATGTGCCTTCCTTTATAGACTAAGCTCCAGGAAGGCAGAAACCATGTTTCTTTTTTTTCACCACTGTTAACACCTGTAGCCTGCAAACAAATACTCAAGGATCTGCTGAATGAATCATCTATGACTATTTCCCATTTATCTACCATGGTCTTGACGTTGTTCTTACTTTAAGTTCTTTATGTACACACATTTAGAAAGAAATATTTTTGTATATTGTTTTTCTCTATATTTTAATTTATTGAACAGAAAGTTTACATTTTTATGTTTATATATTTAAAATACATAGAAAAAAAAGATTATAAGAATATCTTTATACTGTATATATACCAATCTGGAGCTTTCCTTCTACAATCAGAAAGATTTTAATTTTAATCATGAAAATATTATCTCTGTGTAATAGCTGATACTCTTTTCTGTTTACTACTAGCTTTTCAATGATCTGAGTCTTACAAATAATTCTTCATTATTCCTGGAATATAGTTTTTGTGTATGGCCTTATATAGCAGTGCTTAATTAACCTTTTTCCACCTTGATACACAGGACATATACGAGCAACATAACTTCATGGGCAATTCTTGGTAAAATCTGCTCTAGTTCATAAGAAGACTAAAAATCATTCAGAAATTTCAACACTTTATTATTTATAAGCTATTAGTGATATCTCTTGGAGTCCTGGGTGGCACAAATGGCTAAGCGCTCGACTACTAAATGAAAGGTTGGCTGTTTGAACTGACCCAGAGGTGCCTCGAAAGACAGATGCCTGCTCAAAAGACTGGCGATCTGCTTCCGAAAGGTCACAGCCTTGCAAACCCTATGGAGCAGTTCTCTGTACACGCTGGGTTGCCATGAATTAGAACTGACGCAGTGGCAACTAACAACAACAACAGTGATATCTCGTAAGTGATCATGACACACAAAACTAATGCTTCAACTGTTGATAGATACTTGTGAGATATATCATTCCTAAGCTAACTTTGTCCCTTAAAAACCAAAACCCAAACTCACTGCCATCAAGCAGATTCTGACTCAGAGTGACTGATAATTATCTAAAAAGATTTAATAATAACAACAGTAATAATAGCAGTTAACATTTTTTTAGTGCTTACTATGTGTTAAGCACTATGCGAATATATAAGCACTTTATACACATTACTTCACTTTAATTCTAAAATAACTTTGAGGTAAGTATTCGTATAATCCTCATTTTAAGATGAGGAAAATGGCATTAAAGAATTTTAGTAACTGCCTGTGGTCACTCAGCCTATAAAGGTCAAGATTAATACACACGAAGCTAGACACAAAGCCTTTGCTCTTAATCACTATACTGCACTGCTTCAATTCTCCAATGTTCCATTTGGTTTTTCCCATGTTATATTTTCACACTATAATGATATACTTCTGGGTTTCACCAGTGAAGAATTCTTGCAGTGAAAGTTCTTGGTTACCTTCTCCATGGTCGTCCAGGCCTGACATAATGGAGTTGTGAAACAGTTAGGGAGTGGCCCACCTTCCCTGCAGATATTGGACTCAATTTCTAACCGGACAATGTCATCAAATCCAAGAGGATGTGTGGCTTGGAGGGAGAAATACCTGTGGTAGAAAGATAGCTAAAGTAAAACCAAATTCGACAGGAAGTATAAGCAACTTTTGGCATCTATACCAGAGAATATTATATGATGCTATGTGATTCAGCCTGCAGACCTGGAACTATAGAGTTGAACAATAATATCCCTGCTGCAAATTTATTTGTTCCCACTC
Source organism: Dugong dugon (assembly GCA_030035585.1). Lineage (NCBI taxonomy): Eukaryota > Metazoa > Chordata > Mammalia > Sirenia > Dugongidae > Dugong > Dugong dugon. The sequence goes on from CM057460.1 coordinate 206,028,978, forward strand.
CTTCAAATATGTGGGTCAACTTGCGACCTCCCTACGTGCCTTTCACCATCCTTACTCTTGTCCTGCTCCTGCTAACTCTACTATTTAAGAGCTGTGAGGGTCAGGCTACATTTGGGGCAAAGAAACCAATCAATCACACATATTTAATGGGAACCTATTCTCCATTACAGTATTCTCTGGATACTGTGTGGCTTAAAGTCACGAAAGGTGTGCGTCAAGGCTGTATCCTTTCATCATACTTATTCAGTCTGTATGCTGAACAAATAATGTGAAAAGTTGGACTATGTGAAAAAGAACACAGCATCAGTAACTGGAGGAAGACTCATTAACAACCTGCGTTATGCAGATGACACAGCCCTGCTTACTGAAAGTGAAGAGGACCTGAAGCACTTACGGATGAAGATCAAAGACTACAGCCTTCAGTATGGATTACACCTCAACATAAAGAAAACAAAAATCCTCACAACTGGACCAAAAAGCAACATCACAATAAATGGAGAAAAGACTGACGTTGCCTAGGATTTCATTTTACTTGGATCCACAATCAACATCAATGGAAGCAGCAGTCGTGAAATCAAAAGACGCCTTGCACTGGGCAAATCTGCTGCAAAAGACCTCTTCAAAGTGTTGAAAAGGAAAGATGTCACCCTGAAGACTAAGCTGTGCCTGACCCAAGCTATGGTGTTTTCAATCACCTCATATGCATGCAAAAGCTGGACGATGAATAAGGAAGACCGAAGAAGAAATGACATCTTTGAATTGTGGTGTTGGCAAAGATTATTGAATATACCAAGGACTGCCAAAAGAACAAACAAATCTGTCTTGGAAGAAGTACAATGAGAATGCTCCTTAGAAGCAAGGATGGTGAGACTACGTCTCACATACTTTGAACATGTTATCAGGAGGGATCAGACCCTGTAGAAGGACATCGTGCTTGGTAAAGTGGACGGCCAACGAAAAACAGGAAGACCCTCAACAAGATGGATTGACACAGCAGCTGCAACAATGGGCTCAAGCATAACAGCGATTGTGAGGATGGTGCAGGACTGGGCAGTGTTTCATTCTATTGTATATGGGATTGCTATGAGTCGGAACCGACTCGATGGCACCTAACAACAACAACAACAATTCTCCGTTCAGGACTTGATAGGTAGAAATGGAATTAAGGAGGGTAAGACATGGTCATTTCCCTTGAAAAGAGAGTAGAAAGACCTATTCACAGGATACAATAAGGACATACTATCACATCAAGTATTAACTATGAGACACAGACAATAAACATATAGGGATTCTAAACGAAATGGCACTGAGGATGAAGTAGATGGATCTGATGTATTTGGACAGAACTAACAGCAATAGCTGATGATGGTTTAGTGTGGAAAAGAAAGGGAGTTATCAATGATAACAAAGGATTTCTAACTGGTGTTTTGATAAGCTGATAATGAAGTAGAAACAAAAAAGCAGAAAAATGTATCTATATGCTCTCTTACAAGCACCCTTCAAAGTAGGCTTCTATCTCCTGTGTGTGACAGAAACAGAAGGTTGATGATGTACTAATAGTGATAACCATATATAAGATACAAAAACACAAGTAGGGATCGGAAAAGTCAAATTTGGTACAATGAACTTGGCAAAATGACAGTGCTAGTGGGATGCCACAGAGTAATTTTCATTTAAACATAGCTACCAATGTGAGAATGGAATCCAGTGGGAGAACAGGGAATCTGCTCTGTGTGGTTACTGAGCTCTAGCCAGGGCCTTGTGAGTGCCACTACTCTGCACCAGCATAAAAAGTCTTTTTTTGCTATCAGTTTCCATGACAAAAAAGTGAGTCTGTCATCTTCTAATAGGTAAATATTCCTCCATGATCTGACTTTTCAGGCATTGAAGACTCAATTCCTAAATGTAAAATTCTTGCTATTTTTACATATAAATGTTTCATATATAATATTTTCTATGAATATATTAGAATAAACACTGGACAGAACATTAAGAATTTCATTCCAGTCCCAGTTCTGCAACTAACTTGTCTGTGACTCCGGAAAGTCACTACCTCTCCAGAACTTAGTTTCCTTCTCATGAAATGGGAAAATGAGACTAGAGCCCTAATCTGGATATCCAGCAAAATCATCTGGACTGTCTTCTAAAAATAAAGACTGCTGAGTCACACCTCAAACCTGCTGACTGAGAATCTTACAGAGATGAAGACTGGAAATCTATTTTTAACAAGCTCCCAGGCAATTCTCATGCAGACAGCCCAGCATGAGCCTGCAGACTAATGTTTAGGAACCACTGGCCTAGATGCTCTTAGTTCTTTTCTACCTCTAACATTCCATGCATTTCTCTCCACCCCAAAAGCACTCCCTTAGCACTTGCTTATGTATACTAACAAATTACTTTTCTTTACAGAACAAGAAAAATTAAATAAGAAGGAACCCCACGTCATGAAGCTGGCTGCAGCCTTATCACTTGCCTCAGCAGATGTTTTCAATTCTGTTCACTGTAAAATACTTGCATCCTCACATTTTCAGTGAAAACTAATGAAAAACTATTATTCATTTAGCAATTAATCTGGTTGAGTAATTTGTTGGAGAAAATATGATATACCCACACACAGATATTCAATCTATTCAATTAATTTCCTCTTCCTCTTATATTCCCCACCCCTGCAAGTCTCCTGAAAGTGTCACGTATCTTCAAGTATCCATGACTTTGCTTGTGTCAGTGCCTCTGCCTAGAATGTTCTTTTCCACCTTCTCTAGTCAGCAGAATTCAAGTAATTCTTCAGGATTCAATTCAAATTCTGTGACACCCTCCCTGATCCTCACTGATCGTTGTCCTGCTTGTCACACATAAACTTCCCTTCCTCCAAGAGAAATATTTGTTCTAAGAATTGTGAAAACTTTACACATACCATATGAAAAGAGTTATTTTTGTGTCTGCCACACTGTGAGGTCCTTGATAGCAGAGACCGTGTTCATTCACCTTTATTTCTCAGTACATATCAAACGGTCAATAAATACTTGCTGAAACTGAATGCGTATTTCAATAAAACTCACTTGTCATATAAAATCATGGCATCATTCTGTGCTTCCTGTCCATCATACTGGCCCTTTTTGGCAGCAAGCTGAGACTGGAAGTTGTCTGCTGCTAACCAGAACTGTAAGATATTCACTGCATCCTCTTTTTCCATGTACTAGGAAGGAAAAATACAGAAAGAATATGAACAGATTTCTCTCACCATCAATAATCTATTAGCCCCAAGTATTGAAATACAGGACACAAGCAAAAAGATCTGCCTGTTTAGCTAACGCCAGTCAGCAACTTAGTCAGTCATTTGATATTAAAGTTTAAAAATATTATTTCAGGGAAAAAACAAAAACAATGACCATACAGCCGGATGCAAACTTAGTAAACTGAAGTAAAAATTACACTGAAGATGGATAAGTGGTTCCTCAATGGCAAACACACAAAATAAACCAGGTCAAATCTTTTATACTGATTATTTCCATGCAGCTATATTAGCCTGAACAAATACTTATGGCAAAGAGAAGGAGTGAAAAAACAAATCAGCTGAACAACTGTACTCTTCTGAAGAGGCAGAATGCAAGTGTCGATTTAAGTTACTGCTTTGTGAGATTGGGAATCGTCTTTATCTCCATTTAACAGTCATTTAAGGAGCTCTGGTGATGCAACGAGTGCCAGTGGCCCAGTGGTTAAGCGTTTGTCTGCTAACCGAAAGGTCAACAGTTTGAACCCACCAGCCGCTCTGCAGGAGAAATATATGGCAGTCTGCTTCCGCAAAGATTACAGCCTTGGAAACACCATGGGGCAGTTCTACTCTGTCCTTCAGGGTCACTATGAGTCGGTATCAACTTGATGGCAATGGGTTTGGTTTTTTAACAGGTTGGTAGTGCAACAGTTAAGCGCTCAGCTGCTAACCGAAGGTTGGTAGTTGGAACACACCCAGCGGCTCCATGGGAGAAAGACCTTAAAGATTACAGTCTAGAAAACCCTATAGTATAGGGCAGTTCTACTCTGTCACATGGGGTCACTATGAGTCAAAATCTACTGGATAGCACCTAACAACACAAAAGTCATTTATTTTGCAGCAAAAGAATTTTATTTGCTAAAGCCTAACAAATATCATTACACTAAACTGTATGCCTCACAGAGACTAATATAGTCACTGCTTTTTGCAAATGTTTCACCGGACAATTCTATCAAGTAGGCAAAGTAAAAATGCTAGAAGTAGGAAAAAAATTGACTATTTTTCTTTCTCTGTTCTGAAGTCTATTCTGCAAATGTTTGTGCACTGAACTCAAGTATCCACCTCTGTGGCTTTAAAACAGCTCCAAATAGTTAAAAGCATGCACTTTCTTATAAGCAATAGATTAAGTAGGTTTTTCTTTCAAAATTATAGTTATTTTACATTGAATTCCACTTTCTCTTTAAGCTAATATGCCATTAAACTGCTCTTGTCATTAGACACAACTTAAAACAAGAAAATTATTAAAATTCAATCGATCTTTTTGGAAATGATTTGTATCATCTATGTTACTTTCTATATACAGGATCCAGCATTTATAGTTTAGAGGCCAGAATGCTCTAATAAGGTGTGAAAGAAAATGCAGACTTTACCTCAGAGAAATAAAAGAGGGCTGACTCACAGAACAGAATGTCAGCCAGGTAAACAGTTCCACTGGTCAGTACTTCAATCTGGTATTTACAGAAATGGTGACTTCGCAGAAACTCACTAAAGTGCCTGCACATGAACAAAAAAGGAAAATATGAGGGAATGACCAAGGAAAGAGCTTAATCAGGAAAAATACACTCTTTCTATTACTGTCCCCCTTGTATCTTAAAGGCCTAGGTCAACACAACCTTACTTCCCATAGTGTCATTCTTGATTCCTCCACCTGTAAGTAATCTCTCCCACCTCTTAATGACTTGGTAGCTCTGTTCTGATATTTAACACAAGCTACCTCAGCAACCAAAGAACATGCCCTATTTCTCTTGTGAGGCTTTAACTTCTTTCAAGGCAGGTGCAATGTCTAACTGTATCTTACACAAAGCACTCTTCATAAATGTTAAATGAAAGAATATATAGATTTTTTTAAGAGCATGCAGAAGTAATTAATCTAGAAATTCAATTCTGGAGGAAATTTCAACAATTCTTTGTGGATTTAACAATATTAACATCCATTAAGCTTAGAGTGCTAACTGAGTATCCAGCTGAAGACGTGCATTGTTTAAATAAAGAAACCAATTCTAATAGTCACATTATAGTCACAATCATGCCTAAAGGACTTCAGAACTAAAAACAATTTTTTTTTTAATTGTATTTTAGATGAAGGTTTACAGAGCAAATTAGTTTCTCACTAAACAATTAATACACATACTGTTTTGTGACACTGGTTGTGCCAACCCCACAACATGTCAACACTCTTCCCCTCTTGACCTTGGGTTTCCCATTACTAGGCTTCCTATCCTCTCCTGCCTTCTCATCCCTGCCCCTGAGCTGGTGTGCCCATTTAGTCTTGTTTTGTTTTACAGGCCTGTCTAATCTTTGGCTGAAGGGTGAACTTCAAGAGTGACTTCAGTATTGAGTTAAAAGGGTGTCAGGGGCCATACTCTCAGTGTTTTTCCAGTCTCTGTCAGACCAGTAAGTCTGGTCTTTGTGAGTTAGAATTTTCTTCTACATTTTTCACCAGCTCTGTCCAGGACCCTCTATTGTGATCCCTGTCAAAGCAGTTGGTGGTGTTAGCCAGGCACCACTTAGATGTGCCAGCCTCAGTCTGGTGGAGGCTGTGGTAGTTGCAGTCCATTAGTAAAAGCAAATTCTTTTAATTTAGGAAATATTAACGTAAGAACTTTTCCTTTTAGTTTTAATAGAGTTTACATAATTTATTTTTAAAATATATTTATATTTATATTTAAACCACTAACCAAGATGGTCTTAGAATATGCTTATGTGATCCTTACACATTTAAAATACTCGAAGATAATTTGTTTTCGGTTGAGTGAAGCCTATTCCTAACACTGAACTCAAATTCCCAAGAAAACAAAATGTGAAAGTATGAAATTAACTTACTCTTGCTCCATTGCACTAAAGACTATGGACTGTGCCAAAATAAAACAGTTGGGATCCACCTGTCCATCTTCTCCACAAATCTTTGCTGTAAAAGAAATTGTAACTAATTAAATTTCCAGTAAATTCAAGCTATACACATTTGTGAATCAAATTAGAAAATAATATTAAGGGCATAAAAATCCAAAGGTTTTAAATAGAACTAAAATATATACATAGGTGAACAACAATCTGGAGGTAGAAAAGTCTTTTTAAACATATATACAAAAGCAGAAATTAAAAGATTTAACAACATAAAATTAATTTCTATACATTAAAACATCCCAAGAACAAAATGAAAAGGCAAACTGGGGGGTGGGGGTGGGTGGAATCTGTAGCATGTATGACATGACCGTTAAGAGATTACTATCATTAACATATCAAGAGCTCTTAGAAACTATTAAGTAATGAGCCCAAAAAAAAAAAAAAATAGCAAAGGACACGAAAAGGCAAAATATAAAGATTATATTTATATTTTCTTTTCAAAATATTATAAAAGAAAAAATATAAAATGGTCAATATGAAAAGATATACACGGCCACTAGTAAAAAAATAAAATCTAGATTAGAATAAGGAGGCACCACACTTTTTATCTAGTAAATTGGCACAAAATTGTTTTAATAATAAGAAAACCCATTGCTGTCAAGTTGATTCTGACTCATAGCAACCCTACAGGACAGAGTAGAACAGCCCTATAGGGTTGTCAAGGCTGAAATCTTTATGGAAGCATACCACCACATCTTTCAACCATAGGGAAGCTGGTAGGGTTGAACCGCTGACCTGGTTAGCAGCCAAGTGTTTAACTACTGCTCCACCAGGGCTGCTGTTTTAATAATGTTGTTGTTGCTGTGTGCCACAGAGTCGATTCCAACTCATAGCGACCCTACAGGAAAGAGTAGAACTAGCCCATAGGGTTTCTGAGGAGCAGCTGGTAGACTGCAGACCTTTCAGTTAGCAGCCAGAGCTATTAACCACTTTGCCACTAGGGCTCCATTTTAATAATACATATGCTTAATTGTTTAATAATACATATGGTTGAATAAGGGCATGGAAAAACTGACATTAGTGCCAGTAGGAGTATGCTGTTCTAAGCTGTGTTGAGTTGGCCCCTGATTCGTGGTGACCCCACGTACAACGGAACGAAACACTGGTCGATCCTGCACCATCCCCATGATCGGCTGCAGATCAGACAGTTGTGATCCATGACAGGGTTTTCACTGGCTGATTTTCAGAAGCAGATGGCCAAGCCTTTCTTCCTAGTCCCTCTTAGTCTTGGAAGCTCTGCTGAAACCTATTCAGCAACACATAAGCCTCACTGAAAGACAGGTGGTAGCTCTGCAAGAGGTACACTGGCCAGGAATTGAACACAGGTCTCCAGCATGGAAGGTGAGAATTCTATCACTGAACCACCAATGCTCTCACAGTAGCAATATAAACTGGAATATCTTTTTCTGGAGAGTAATTTGGCAGTTTCTAGCATAATCTTTTAAAATGAAAAAGACCCTCTAAATCAGCAATTCTAAATCTAGGATTGTAACCCAAAGAATTAGAGATTTGGCAAGATTAGAACACTAGACAGAGCAACCAGATACTGACTCAGATATGGATATGGAAATCCATCAAAGCTAAAACATTGAAAATAGGGAAACAGATATCAATACATAAAAAAGGATAATATTAAAACAAGACAGAGGGACGTAAAAAATGGAGACATTGATTTTTTATATGGAGGGGAAGTTAAGGCGATATAAAGTATTAAAAGACTGGCATAAACTTAGAAAAATAGGGGTAAATATTAAGGTAACCACAAAGGATTCTAACAATCCTACAAATCAAAAGAAAAAAGTAGAAAAACATAAACACCCAGCAAACACAAAATCTACAACAAAGAAAAAGATGAAAAAAAAATACATAAAGAAAAACGACTCAGCACAGAAAACTGAGAACAAAGAAACTGCAAACAACAAAGAGATATCAAGATGACAGCACTAAACTCATACCTATCAATAATTCCATTGAATGTAAACAGACTTAATGCACCAGTAAAGAGACGGAGAGTGGCAGATTGGATCAAAAAGCATGATCCATCCATATGCTGCCTACAAGAGACGCACCTTAGACTTAAAAATACAAACAGGCTTAAACTCAAAGGATGGAAAAATATATATCAAGCAGACAACACTCAAAAACGAGCAGGAGTGGCAATATTAATCTCTGACAAAACAGACTTTAAAGTAAAATCCACCATAAAGGATAAGGAAGGGCACTATATAATGATTAAAGGGTCAATTCATCAGGACGACATGACTATAATAAATATTTACGCACCCAATAACAGGGCTCCAAAATACCTAAAACAAACTCTAACAGCTCTGAAGAGACAGACAGCTCCACAGCAGCAGTAGGAGACTTCAACATGCCACTTTCAGTGAAGGACAGAACATCCAGAAAGAAGCTCAACAAAGACTCGGAAGAGCTAAATGCTACAACCAACCAACTTGATCTCATAGACATATACCAAACACTGCACCCAACAGCAGCCAAGTATACCTTCTTTTCTAACGCGCATGGAACATTCTCCAGAACACACCACACATTAGGCCATAAAGCAAGCCTTAACAAAATCCAAAACATCGAAATATTACAAAGCATGTTTTCTTACCATAATGTCATAAAAGTGGAAATCAACAACACAAAAAGGAAAAAAAATCAAACACATGGAAACTGAACAACACCTTGCTCAAAAACTACCAGATTATAGAAGAAATTAAGGAGGGAATAAAGAAATTCATAGAATCAAACGAAAATGAAAACACATCCTACCAGAACCTTTGGGACACAGCAAAAGCAGTGCTCAGGGGTCAGTTTATAGCAATAAATGCACACATCCAAAAAGAAGAAAGGGCCACAATCAAAGCATTAACCCTACAACTGGAACAAGTAGAAAGAGAGCAGCAAAAGAAGCCCTCAGGTGCCAGAAAGAAGGAAATAATAAGAATTAGAGCAGAATTAAATGAAATAGAGAATAGAAAAACAACTGAAAGAGTTAACAAGTCCAAAACCTGGTTCTTTGAAAAGATCAACAAAAGTGATAAACCACTGGCCAAACTGACAAAAGAAAAACAGGAGAGGAAGCAGATAGCCTGTATAAGAAATGAGATGGGTGATATCACAACAGACCCAACTGAAATTAAAAGAATCACAACAGAATACTATGAAAAATTGTACTCTAACAAATTTGAAAACCCAGAGGAAATGCACAAACTTCCAGAAACTCACTACCTACCTAAATTAACACAAACAGAGGTAGAAAAACTAAATAAACCCATAACAAAAAAAGAGATTGAAAAGGTTATTAAAAAACTGCTAACAAAAAAAAGCCCTGGCCCAGATGGCTTCACTGGAGAACTCTACCAAACTTTCAGAGAAGAGATAACACCACTTCTGCTAAAGGTATGTCAGAGCATAGGAAAGGATGGAATACTCCTAAACTCATTCTATGAAGCCAGCATAACCCTGATACCAAAACCAGGTAAAGAGACCACAAAAAAAGAAAATCACAGACCGATATCCCTCATGAACACTGACGCACAAATCCTCAACAAAATTTTAGCCAATAGAATTCAGCAACATATCAAAAAAATAATTCACCATGACCAAGTGGGATTTATATCAGCTATGCAGGGATGGTTCAACGTTAAAAAAACAATCAACGTAATCCATCACACAAATACAACAGAAGACAAGAACCACATGATCTTATCAAGCGATGCAGAAAAGGCATTCGACAAAGTCCAACACCCATTCATGATAAAAACCTCTCAAAAAAAAAAAAAAAAAAAAAAAAGGAATAGAAGGGAAATTCCTCAATATACTTAAGGGCATTTATACAAAACCAACAGCCAACATCATCCTGAATGGAGGGACTTTGAAAGCATTCCCCTCGAGAACAGGAACCAGACAAGGATGCCCTTTATCACTACTATTATTCAACATTATGCTGGAGGTCCTAGCCAGAGCAGTTAGGCTAGAAAAAGAAATAAAAGGCATCAAAATAGGCAGGGAAGAAGTCAAAGTATATTTGCAGATGATATGATCTTATACACAGAAAACCCCAAAGAATACACAAGAAAACTACTGGAACTAATAGAAGATTTCAGCAAAGTTTCAGGATACAAGAGAAACATACAAAAATCAATTGGATTCCTTTACACCAACAAAGAAAACCTTGAAGAGGAAATCACCAAATCAAAACCATTTATAATAGCCCCCATGATAAAATACTGAGGAATAAATCTAACCAGAGACGTAAGAGATCTTTACAGAGAAAACTACAAGACACTACTGCAAGAAACTAAAAGAGACCTGTATAAGTGGAAAAATATACCTTGCTCATGGATACGCAGACTCAACATAGTGAAAATGTCAATTCTACCCAAAGCAAGCTACAGATACAATGCAATCCCAATCCAAATTCCACTAGCATTTTTTAATGAGATGGAGAAACAAATCACCAACTTCATATGGAAAGGGAAGAGGCCCCAAATAAATAAAGCATTACTCAAGAAGAAGAACAAAGTGGGAGGCCTTGCACTACCTGATTTTAGGATCTATTATACTGCTGCGGTAGTCAAGACAGCTTGGTACTGGTACAACAACAGATACACAGGCCAATGGAACAGAGTTGAGAATCCAGATATAAACTCATCCACCTATGAGCAGCTAATAGTTGACAAATGCCCGAAGTCCATTAACTGGGGAAAAGACAGTCTCTTTAACAAACGGTGCTGGCATAATTGGATATCTATATGCAAAAAAGTGAAACAAGACCCATATCTCACACCATGTACAAAAACTAACTCAAAATGGATCAAAGGCGTAAATATAAAATCAAAAATGATAAAGATCATGGAAGAAAAAATAGGGACAACGCTAGGAGCCCTAATACATGGCATAAACAAAATATGAATCATAAGTAACAGTGCACACGCACCAGAAGAGAGACTAGACAACTGGGAGCTCCTAAAAATCAAACACTTATGCTCATCAAAAGACCTCACCAAAAGAGTAAAAAGGCAACCTACATACTGGGAAAAAATTTTTGGCTACGACAAATCCGATCAGCGTTTAATATCTAAAATCTACAAGATACTGCAAAACCTCAACAGCAAAAACACAAATAACCCAATTAAAAAAAGGGCAAAGGATATGAACAGGCACTTTACCAAGAAGATATTCAGGCAGCTAACAGACACATGAAGAAATGCTCACGATCATTAGCCATTAGAGAAATGCAGATCAAAACTACAATGAGGTATCATCTCACCCCAACAAGGCTAGCATTAATCCAAAAAACACAAAATAACAAATGCTAGAGAGATTGTGGAGACTGGAACACTTATACACTGTTGGTGGGAATGGAAAATGGTACAACCACTTTGGAAATCGATGTGGCACTTCCTTAAAAAGCTAGAAATAGAAGTACCATACGATCCAGCTATCCCGCTCCTTGGAATATATCCTAGAGAAACAAGAGCCGTCACACGAATAGACATATGCACATCCATGTTCATCGCAGCACTGTTCCCAATAGCAAAAAGACGGAAGCAACCTAGGTGTCCCTCAACGGATGAATGGGTAAACAAACTATGGTATATCCACACAATGGAATATTATGCAATGATAAAAAACAATGACAAAGCTGTGAAACATCGTATAACATGGTGGAAGCTGGAATTTATTATGCTGAGTGAATTTAGTCAGTCACAGGACAAATACTGTATAAGACCACTATTGTAGGAACTCAAGAAAAGGTTTAAACATAGAAGAAGACATTCTTTGATGGTTACCAGGGTGGGGAGGGAGGGTGAAGGTTATAAGAATCATCTTGTGTGAAGGGAAGGACAGCACACACTGCAGGGGAAGCCAGCGCAACTGGACGAAGCCAAAGCTAAGAAGTCTCCTCAATATAATCAAATACTTTGAGAGACAGAGTAACAGGGATGCGGAGCCTGGGGACCATGCTTTCAGGGGACATCTGTGTCAACTGGCATAACAAAGCTTATTAAGAAAATGTTCTGCATCCTACTTTGGTGAGTCGCGGGTCTTAAAAGTTTTCAAGTGGCCATCTAAGATGCATCAACTGGTCCCAACCACTTGGAGTAAAGGAGAACAAAGACCACCAAAGACACAAGGAGAGTATTAGCCCAAAAGACAGAATGGGCCACATAAACCAGTGACTTCATCAGCCTGAGACCAGAAGAACTAGACGGTGCCTGGCTACCACCAATGAATGTCCTGACAGGGAACACAACAGAGGGTCCCTGATGGAGCAGTAGAAAGATGGGATACAGAACTCAAATTCTAGTAATGGTCTCACTGATACTGGAGGCGCCCTGGAAGGCATGGCCCCTGGAATTCTATCACCACAGAACTAAAACAATTTCTGAGGCCAACTCTTCAGACATGGATTGGACTGGACTATAGGACATAAAGTGATACTTGTGAAGAATGTGCCTCTTAGTCAAGTAGATATAAGAGATCAACGGGGCAGCTTCTGTCCAGAGGTGAGATGGGAAGGCAGAGAGAGTTAGGAACTGGTTGAATGTTCATGGGGAATCAGGGGCGGAGGGGAGGAGTGTGCTGTCACAGAATGAGGTGAGCAGTTGGGGTCTCATAACACTGTATGTAAAAAAAAAAAGAAAATTCTGTATGGGAGACTAACTTGAAATATAAACTTGATTTAATTATAACAATAAAAATAAATGAATAAAAAAAAAAGAATTACAGATTTGTGAAAAGATTATCACTAAGAAAGTTCACTGAAATGTTATTTGGTACCAATTAAAAAATATAAAATATCCTAAAAGAGGGAATCATCTAAACAAATTACAGTACATCAACGAGCTGTTGAGCTAGTTGCTAAACATGGCTGGAAAAAAACATACAACCATGGTGACAGGTTTCACTTTAAGTTCATGACCTTAGTGGACATTAATGAAACCCAAGGATCACACTTCATTTTCCTGGTCCATTTACTCACTCACTCTCATAGACAATATATATCACATCTTTCCTTCTCTCCTTAAATGTCTAACACCTCTTCTCCTATTCTTTTTCTGATGGCTTTGCTTCCTACTTCAGTGAGAAAAGACACAATCAGAAAATTATTTCCATCACCTCCCCCCACATCTACCAATTTACCAGCATCTCTATCCACATTCTACATTCTCTCCTGTTACTACAGATGAACTGCCCTCACTCTTCTCTGAGCAACCTACTATCTGAGCACTGGGTACCATCCTCTTGAGCCTCCTCAAAGCTGCCCTTGCGCAACTGTGCCCCCTCCTTGATCCTCTTCTCCTACAGCAACTGTTTCCCCTCTCTCCTGCAACAACTCTTCCTTCTCTACTACCTCATTCTCATCAGCATACAGAAGGCATGTTTGTATGCTATATCTCTTATCCTAAAAACAAAACCAAAAACCATTGTCCCTTGGCTTAACATCCCCTTCCAGCTCATATTTAGATGAAAATGCCTCAAAGAGTTGTCTGTACTTGCTGTCTCCACTGCTCCTCCGAGTCTCTTAGGACTCCTCCAATTAGATTTTTGTCCTAAACAGCCCACTGTAATTAAGATGACCAGTGGCCGCTGGGCTGTGAAATCCATCTGATTCCTAGTCTTCATCTTAACCTGTCAGCATCATTTAATCTTTGACCACTTCCTTCTTCCCATAAATCTTTTTTTTTCACTTGGCCTCCAGAAAAAAATACTTTCTCAATGTAGTTGATGTAAGAGGGCCTACATCCCTGGCAATTATTCCTATATCTCCTTTGGGAGTTTCTTCTCATCTGCAAAATTTCCAAAGGTTAGGAATGCCCCAGAACCCAGTCTGTAGACCTTTTGTCTTCCCTCATCACACTCACTCCCACGGTAATCTCATTCAGTGTCATGGCTCTAAAGCCACCTATATGTTGATAACTTCCAAACACTATTTTCAACCTGGACGTCTCTTATGAACTCCTAACTTATGTGTCCAACTGCTTGCTCGACATTCACCATTTGTATTTCTAAAACTAAACTCGTGATCTTCCCCATAAACCATTACTCCCATAATCTTCCTCATAATCTTCCTCACTCTTCCAGCTACTCAGAAAAGAAAAAAGAAAAAGGACTTATACCCAATTTCTTTTTTCCTCTCATAATACCTACTTCCAAACCACCAGTTCGGTGCAGTTAATTACTTCTGTGTGGCCTTTCTAGCAATGGGCTTGTAACTCTCACCCAGGTGATTATGTGATAGGATAATTGTGGCCTACCAAGGGGATTAGTCAGTTTTGCCTCAGGAGAGAGCCAATTCCAGAGCAGAGGGAGGAGCCCACCACCACCAGCAGCAGAGACCTGGCAGCAGGAGACAGCACTGTGGGCCTCCCAGCCCATGGAGGGAGAAAGCTGAGTACCTGTGGGCAGAGACTGAGGGCCAGGGAGGCATGCCTGTAAGTACAGTTGGGAAGAGGCTATCCTGATGGAAGAACTGTATCCTGAGTGTTCTTGAGCTTGAACTGTAACTGTTAACTTCCCTAATAAACCCCATAATTGTGAGCATGGTCTGTGAGTTCTGTGTGGCCACTGCAATGAATTATCAAACCCAGTACAGTGTACTGTGCAACGGACGGTTGGTGTCAGAATTAGTAAAGACGGCAGACAGAGAAGGCTTGTCCGGCCTCCACCTCATGGGAGTCAGCCTTACGCTGTTAATCTTGGTTCTCCTTCCCTCTTGTGGGGTTGGAGGAGGTCAGACACTGCCCCAAAAACATTTTTACAATCAGCAAATCCTGTCAGTTGTACTTTTGAAATATTTAAAAAAATCTTACCACTTAAAGGATTTGTGGAAGATGGAGGAGGTAGTGGAGTCATAGCGTTGGATCATTCTGAATCTCCACATAAAAGCAAGAATAATTAGATAGGAACAACAAAAACCCAAGGAAAACATTTATCACAAAACTAGGTAGGTTAGATATGCAATAATAGCTAAAGCAGAGGCATCTTCAAACCGTAACTTACTTAGAAGTACAGCTATATTAAAATATTCCAATTGCAAGAAAGGACAAACAACTAGGGTAGGATTCACAATGAGGCTCAAAGAGGAAAAGGGACTTGCCTAAATTATGTCCATAATTAACGTTCTAAAATGCATGATAGACACTGGGATGGAAACCTTCTCAGATCACTTGTTCATTAAATGTTATCAACTTCATCATTCAGAGATTTTTCTTCTCACTGGACTACATCATTAATTGGATAAAGTTTAAGTAAAGGAAAAATAGAACTGCAGTGACATTTTATTTCAAAATGCTTTATTGGTTCAAAACTCCTTTCTCCTTCTCTCCTCTGTCCTAGATGTTTTGGTATCAACTGTTACAAAGAGACCCTCAAAGGAATAACTAGCCAACCAATTCTTCAAATCAGGGCATCCCAGTTGTATACCAGGAAAAATCTGTCCATTGAAGTCTGGAAGATGGTGGTAGCAAATTCCCACATAAAAACAGACACAGCAAATAGACACCAAACCAAAATCCCATGACAACATTTGCAACAAAACTAAATGAAGAAGTATCCCCACGAGTCCCCAAATACAAGCAGATGAGGACAAACCACCAGCAGCCTCAAGTCCTATCTGTTAAAAGGCAGCTGGGTAAGAGAAAGAAAAGGGAAACAATGACGGCAGCATCTGAAGGCCCCAAAATAGCTAACAAGTGTTCACTGCAAAGGATGGTGGGTCAATTTAAGAATGACTGCTAAAATCAAAGGAGTTTTTTGCTGTTTCCAATAATGAGTACCTGCAATGAGGACTGAAAAGGCTGTTAAGTCATCTAGCACCTGCAAACTCACAAAACTGACCTGCCAAAGGCTCTTTCAGAACACAGCCCCACACTGAAAAGATCTGCGGTAAGTGGAGTCAGAGGTTTTATTTCATGTATCAAAAATGTTTATGAATAAAAATGTAAAATTTAATGCTAGGACCTGGTGGGAATATAATAAATACGTGATGAATGAATAAACGAACCACTCTTACCTGTTAATACAGGCATACCTAAGGTGTTTCAGGCCTGGTGATTTTCTTATGGAAAGGTCACAGCCTTGAACCCTATGGAGCACGGTTCTCTGCACACATGGGGTCACCATGAGTTGGAATCGACTTAAGGGCAACTGATTTGGCTTTTTGGTTTTAAGGTCTTTCATATGCAACACAGTAAAGGGTTTCAAATTTTTTTTTTTTTCCTTCTGTGACCTAAGAGAAATACATCTGTCTGACCCAGTATATAGATACATATATGTTTATATGATGGAAACAATATCCTGAAATGATATTTGCCCCTACTACTATGAAATACTTTTGATTCTTCTTTTTTTTTTTTTTTTTCCTGGCAAGGGGGAAGGGTGTAGGAGAAGGCAGGTCCCAACCCACAGTTGGAAAAATACTGCCAATATAGCACAGTAGTCAATGTGTAAGGTCTGAAAACAGATTGCCTGGTTTCAAATCCTGGCACTAGGATGTTACCTTGGACAAACTACTTAGGTTCTCTGTGCTTCATTTTTCCCACTTATAAACTAAGAATAACTCTGTTTATCCCCTTGGATTCTTTAGAAGATTAAATCAGTTTATCCATGAAAAGTGCTTAAAATATTGTCTCACGAAATGCATATTATTATTGTTCTTGCTGTTGTTATTCAGGTCAAAATCTAAGAATATGGGTCTGACAGTTTTAAACTGAGCTACGAGTACAGATAAGAAAATACTCTGAAAACAGACTAGGAAGGGATATGTTGAATTCTATGTTCATAAAAAATTTCAATAACCAAAAATAATAAATTTTTTAGCCATAGCGCCAAGCACTGCTTACCTATGATGTCATTTCTCATTGCTTCTGTAATTGGTATTGGTTTAGCAGCATCTGGAGATATATATTTGGTAAAAGTACTCACGGCATCTTGTTCAATACCTGGAGGGAAGAAGAAGACAACTTCAAAAATTAAAAAGCATAGATGTAACAGTTGTTGTTCCTAAAAGTATGAGCAGCAAAACAGAAAACAGATACATTGCACTTCATCTAAATTGAAAACTTCTGTGCACCAAAAAATTGTATCAACAAAAGTGAAGAGACAACCTACAGATTGGGAGAAAAATTTTGGGAACTATATATCTAATAAAGGTTTAATATCTAGAATATATAAAGAACTCCTACAACTTAACAAAAAGACAAACAACCCAATCAAAAATGTGCAGAGGACTTGAATAGATACTTCACCAAAAAGATACACAAATGGCCAACAAGCACATGAAAAGATGCTCAGCACCATTAGTCATTAAAAAAATCCTCAAAAAACAAACAAAAAAAAAAAACCTGATACTGAAGTGTCTATTCCGACTCACAGCGACCTTATGGGATAAAGCAGAACTGCTATAAATCTTTACAGAAGCAGACTGCCACATCTGTCTCCCATAGAGTGCCTGGTGGATTTGAACTGCCAATCTTTAAATTAGAAGCTGAGCCCTTAACCACTGTGCCACCAGGGCTCTCACTAGCCATTAAACCCAAAAAACCCATTGCCATCAAGTCGATTCTGACTCATAGTGATCCTACAGGACAGCGTAGAACTACCCCATAGGGTTTCCATGGGTGTAATCTTTACGGTTACGGAAGCAGACTGCCACATCTTTCTCCTATGGAGTGGCTGGGGGGTTCCAACCACTGACATTTCAGTTAACAGTCAAGCTTTTAAGCACTGGGCAACAGGACTCCTTCATTACTCATTAGGGAGATGCGAATCAAATCCACAATGAGATACCACTTCAAACTCACTAGGATGGCTACGATTAAAAAAAGGAAAATAACAAGTGTTGGCAAAGGTGTGGCAAAACTGGAACCTTTACCCATTTGTGGTGGGAATGCATAATGGTAACACAGAACTACCGTATGAACCAGCAATCCCAATCACAGGTATATACCCCAAAGAACTGAAAGCAGGAACAAAAATAGAAACCTGTACACTAATGTTCATTGCAGCACTAGTTACTATTCACAAGCCAAGAGGTAGAAACAACCTACATGTTCATCAAAGATGAATGGATAACCAAAACGTGGTATATACATACAAGGAATATTACTCAGCCATAAAGAGAAATAAAGTCGTGACACACGCTGCAACATGGATGAACCCTGGAAACACGCTGAGCGAAATAAGTCAGTTACAAAAGGACAAATATTGTATGATCCCACTCATATGAAATATCTACAACAGGCAAAAGTACACAGACCAAAGTTTATCAGAGGTTACCACCAGCTACTCCACGGAAGATGCGGCAGTCCACTTCCGTAAAGATTTACAGCCTTAGAAACCCTCTGGGGCAGTTCTACTCTGTCCTATAGGGTCACTATGAGTCGGATTCCACTCGATAGCAATGGGTTTTTGTTTTCTTTTTTGTTTTTTTTTACCACAGGTGGGAGAGGTGGGGGAAAAGGGAGTAACTGCTTAGGGGGCACTGAGTTTCTGTTAAGGGTGATGGAATAATCTGAAAACATAATGCTGATTGTTCTACAACGTGAACGTAATCAATGACACTGATGTACAATGTAAACAATGCTGAACTGGCAAATGTTTTGTTATATATATTTTTACCACGATAAAACGATTACAGAAATAAAAAAGCAACTTGGATTACACAATGGACTATACTCATGAATAGCAGGGCTCTGTTATGTGTCCAAACACCTATATATAGTTATTACAAAACAAGCTTCCATCTTCATGTTGCTTTTTAAACATTTGATTTGCACAATGGGAGTTATATGTGCATTTCTTCCCCTTCTTTACGAGCTAACAAGCTCTTCAACTGCAATTATATATGCATGTGCTCTTTTTTCGACGAGCAATTCAAACGCATTTTATTATTTTTTAATAATTTATTTTTGTTCTTGAGAATACACACAGAACATGCTGCTGTTAGGTGCTGTCGAGTCAGTTCTGACTCATAGCGACCCTATGCACAAGAGAACGAAACACTGCCCAGTACTGCATCATGCAGACTACTGTTGTTATGCTTCAGTTGCAGCCACTGTGTCAATCCATCTCGTTGAGAGTCTTCCTCTTTTTCGTTGACCTTCTACTTTACCACACATGATGTCCTTCTCCAGGGACTGATCTCTCCTGATAACACGTCCAAAGTATGTGAGATGCAGTCTTGCTATCCTTGCTTCTAAGGAGCATTCTGGCTGTACTTCCTCCAAGACAGATTTATTTGTTCTGTTGGTAGTCTGTGATATAGTCAATATTCTTCGCCAACACTGCAATTCAAAGGCATCAATTCTTCTTTGGTCTTCCTTATTCATCATCCAGCTTTCACATGCATATGAGACAACTGAAAATTCCATGGCTTGGGTCAGGGGCACCTTAGTCTTCGAGGTGGCATCTTTGCTTTTTACCACTTTAAAGAGGTCTTTTGCAACAGATTTGCCCAACGCAATGCATCTTTTGATTTCTCGACTGCTGCTTCCATAGGTGTTGATTGTGGGTCCAAGTAAAATGAAACCCTTGAGAACTTCAATCTTTTCTCCATTTATCATGATGTTGCTTACTGGTCCAGCTGTGAGGATTTTTGTTTTCTTTATGTTGAGATGTAATCCATACTGAAGGCTGTAGTCTTTGATCTTCATCAGTAAGTGCTTCAAGTCCTCTTCACTTTTGGCAAGCAAGGTTGTATCATCTGCATAATACAGGTTAATGAGTCTTCCTCCAATCCTGATGCCACGTTCTTCATGTAGTCCAGCTTCTCGGATTATTTGGTCAGCATACAGACTGAATAAGTATGGTGAAAGGATACAACCCGGACACACACCTTTCCTGACTTTAAGCTACACAGTAACCCCTTGTTCTGCTCCAATGACTGCCTCTTGATCTATGTACAGGTTCTGCATGAGCACAATTAAGTGTTCTGGAATTCTCATTTCTTCGCAATGTTATCCATAATTTATGATCCACACAGTCGAATGTCTTTGCATAGTCAATAAAACACAGGTAAACATCTTTATGGTATTCTCTGCTTTTAGCCAGAATCCATCTGACATTAGCAATATCCCTGGTTCCACGTCCTCTTCTGAATCCGGCTGGAATTTCTGGCAGTGCCCTGTTGATGTACTGCTGCAACTGCTTTTGAACCATCTTCAGCAAAATTTTAATTGTGTGTGATATTAATATACTGTTCAATAATTTCCACATTCAGTTGGATCACCTTTCTTTGGAATAGGCATAAATATGGATCTTTTCCAGTCGGTTGGCCAGGTAGCTGTCTTCCAAATTTCTTGGGAGAGATGAATGAGCACTTCCAACGCTGCATCCGTTTGCTGAAACATCTCAACTGGTGTTCCGTCAATACCT
Organism: Dugong dugon; assembly: GCA_030035585.1. NCBI lineage: Eukaryota > Metazoa > Chordata > Mammalia > Sirenia > Dugongidae > Dugong > Dugong dugon. Next base: position 206,049,544 of record CM057460.1, read on the forward strand.
GGAGACTTGTTTTTTGCCCATGCTGTCAGCGCAACTTAGACCTGTTCCTTCAGTACCATCTGTTCCTGATCACATGCTACCTTCTGAAATGGCTGAATGTCAACCAATTCCTTTTGGGATAGTGACTCTGTGTATTCCTCCCATCTTCTTTTGATGCTTCCTGCATTGCTTAATACTTTCCCTGTAGAATCCTTCCATACTGCAACTCAAGGCTTGAATTTTTTCTTCAGTTCTCTCAGCTTGAGAAACGCCAGCATGAACATACACCAATTTAACATTTTCTACATGTACAATTCAGTGACTTTGATTATACTCTTCTAGTTCTGCAACCATTCTCATTCTCCTTTTCCTAGCTGTTCCTCCTCCATTAACATAAACTCACTGCCTCCTCACTGTCCTCTATAATCTTTTGAGTTGCTGTTGTCAATTGGATCCCATACAGATAGATCTTGAAAGAGCACAATGCTCAAGGCAGCCATTCTTTACTAGTTAAGCTAAACTATTGTTCGGTTTTAAGAAGACTTTAGGGGATATTTCTGGTTGAAAGTTTAAGGTTTAAAGATTATCTGAGGCAGGGAAACTAGATTAATGGAAATGGGCAACCAGAATGGAAATAATGAGAATGTTCACACATTGTGAAGAATGTAAACAATGTCACTGAACAATTTGTGTATAAATTGTTGAACGGGAACCTAAACTGCTGTGTAAACTTTCACTAAAAACAATGAAATATTATCAAGAAAAATTATCTCAGGGCAACAGTTTCAGGGGTTCATCCAGCCTTCATGGTTCCAGGAAATCTGGAGTCCACCACAATTTTAAATTCTGTTCTACATTTTCCCCCATTTGATCAGCATTTAGCTGTAGAATCTTTGCTCAAAATGTTCAGTAATGGTAGCTGGGCACCATTCAGTTCTGGTCTCATGGCAAAGGAGGCAGTAGTCCATGGAGGCAAGTAGCCACACATTCCATTTCCTCCTCCTATTCCTGACTTTCCTTCTTCCTCTGTTGCTTCAGGTGAATAGAGACCAACTGTTGTAACCTGATTGGCCCTGGGTAAGCTTTTAACACCACAGGCACTACGCAACAAACTAGGAAGTAGAACAGATGCACTGAACATGTTATTAGGCCAATTAACTGGGACGTCCAAACCAAGGAATCAAATCCCATGAGACATTTGGCTATACATATATAAGCAGCCTCAGCAGTTACTCATTTTTTTTTTTTTTTTTGGTCATTGTTGTCAATTTATCTATCACACAATTTCTACCAATCTGACTTTTTACAGGTGTACAACTTATTGATGGCAATTACATAAATCGGCTGTCAACGCCATGTTTAATCAATGCAGTTTCCATCACCATAAACCAAAACACAGTACTCCACAAGCAATACCGTATTTTTATGCAAATAACATGCTCCTCCTGCATTTGTTTGCTGGCCACACCATCCCAACTCCCCCTGTATTTTCCTAAACGTGCTATGCTAATCTTTTTTTTTTTACAGCAACATGTGAAAGCGAATTGACACAGCAGTGCTTGTGAGGGTAACTCCCGGTGGGAGGGCATGGAAGGTAAGCATTATTTGCATAATCCCCCTTCTACTTCCCTCTCACCCCTGGTAACCACAAATGAACTTTGGTCTCTACACATTTGCTTGTTGTTACCTTTTTATATAAGTGAGGTCGCACAGTATTTGTCCTTGTGTTGACAGACTTTTTTCACTCAGCATGTTTTCAAGCTCTATCCATACTGTAGCATGTTTATTAGGGCTTTATTTCTCTTACTAGCTGAGCAGTATTCCATTGTATCTATGTTCCACATTGTGTTTATCCACTCATCCACTGATGGGCATTTAGGTTGTTTCCACCTTTTGGCTATTGTGAGTAATGCTGCAATGAACACTGGTGTCTAAGTATCTGTTTGAGTCTCTGCTTTCAAGTCTTTTGGGTATATACGTAGGAGTGGAATTTCTCAGTCATATGGTAGTTCTATTTTTAGTTTTTTGAGGAACCACCACACTGTCTTCTACAATGGCTGTACTATTTTGCATTCCCAACAGCAAGGGATAAGGCTTCCAATTTCTCAATATCCTCGCCAACATTTGTTGCACATGCTCTTTCTATGTCTCTTCTCCAGAGTCCCAATTTGGACTTGTATAGCAGAATAAATAACAGCAGGAAATCAAGTTATTTTTACATGTACATTTAAAAATTCTGCAAATTGATTTCAAATTCAGGCAGACTTCAACTTACAATGGGGTTCAATCCTGATGACTCCATGTAAGTCAGTTCTGACATAAAAGTCGAATACTTTGGTTTTTTTTTAGTTTTCACTATTATTGCCTTTTATTATCAGTATTTTTATAAATCTAATCTTTGTCTTTGGGGATTGGAAACATTACATATAAACTTACATATACTTTAATACACACAAACAAAAAAAAATACACAAATCATAAAAATTTACTGACAATGAAAAAGAACCAGATGACACTGGCATTTTGTCAGCTGTGGCAATAACTATTTCTGGAAGGTTCTGGATCATCAGGCATTTCTAGTCAGAGAGACATTTATCTCAAGGAAATGGCTCACGCGGTTATAGAGGCTGCCAAGTTCCAAGCCTGTGTGGGTCAAGTGTCAGGTTGGAAGCTTCTCCTGACTCACGCAGCTGCAGGAGCTGACAAACTCAAGAGCAGCACACTTCACTGGTTTTGCTTCTCTAGAGAACCCAGCCAAAGACAGGTGGATACAAATTTTCCAAAATTCTAACTTTCACTTGAAAAGCTTGAATTTTATTTAAAAAAAATAAAATAAAACCCACATGCTACGGAGTTGATTCTGACTCACAGTGACGCCATAAGGTTATAAGGCTGTAAACCTCTATGGGAGCAGACTGCCACATCTTTCTCCTGTGGAGCCACTGATGGTTTTGTACTGCTGACCTTTCCGGTTAGCAGTCAATCGCTTTGACCACTGCGCCACCAGGGCTCCAAGTGAATTTTATTACTGGGCAACAAACATCATCAACCATTTTCCTTGAACTAACAGGATCACATCATTCCTTTTCAAGAAAATTTCTGAAAATACCCAAGTCTGAATAACAATAGTGATGTCTGCAATCATTCTTTTTAGCAAAAATGGTGTGTTCCATTTAAAAAGCAGCTAATTCAGCTCACAACACAATAAACTGCACAAGTGCTTTTTCTTTAGACTACTACAGTATGCAGAAGTGCTTTATGCAGAAAAACATTTTGTCATATACATATTATAAAAAGATATGTGCCCAAGGGTTGAAATTTAATAAAACTAATATCTACTGCTCCAAAGACATTCTTAAATAAAACCAGCACTTTATTTTTCCTACATGGCAGTGAAGAATACTACTATACTAGTACAATTCGGTACCAAAGCAAGCAGGTTTTCCATTGATTTTGCACCATCATTACAAATGTCAATATAGTGAAAAAGACAACATCTTAAAATTATGATAAAAATCGTTTTGCCCCCAGAGAAGCCATTGAAAAAGTCTCAGAGACCCCTACAGGTATGCAAACCATACTTTGAGAACCCCTGAGTTAGGAGAATAGATATTATCCCTATTTCTATAGGTAAGAAAATTTGTATTAAAAAAAAGTAAAATGACTTATTTGAGGTGAAGGAAGTGGCAGAGTCAGGCCTAAAGCTCAGGTCAGGCTTCATTTATTTTCTGGGGCATTAAATCCATTGAGAGAAGTTTCTGATATCCTAAGTAAAACATTAACTATATTTCATTTCAGAAATATACAACTAGGTTACACCCTTACTTTCATTTACTTAATAAGAATAAAAGGACACTAATGTTTAACTCAATAAATACTTTCCTCTCCTCCTGGGACGTAAATGACACAAAGTCCTTCACTGGTAAAGGAGTTACAAGGACATACTCAGAATACCTTAGGCCATATAACAGTGATATGTGCAAATACAAGAAAAAGGTTTATTTAAGAAAGAGACTTTCTACTGTTCATGAAAAAATGGAAGCTGAAATGGGGGAGAAAAGAGTATTCCTAGGCTCCAGAAAAGTTTTACATACAAATATAAGAGGCATTAATATGTGACCTTCTTCTGTAGCTCAAGAGGTTTTAATACAGTGAGTGTAACCATAGGCAGGCATTAAACCAGTTTCATTCTAACGTGTTTGCGTTTTAAAAAGGAAAAAGCAAATTCACACAGAAAGTATCATCCTTTTATTTGATTTAAAATCCTAAGGGGCAGGTGAAGATGAAACAGGTTTGTTCGTTCCTTTGGCAGTCCATGGTATACTCAATATTCTTTACCAACACCATAGTTCAAAGGCATCAATTCTTCTTTGGTATCCCTTATTCATTGTCCAGCTTTTGTATGCTTATAAGGGGACTGAAAATACCATGTTTTGGGTCAGGCACACCTTAGTCCTCAAAGTGACATCTTTGCTTTTTAACACTTTAAAGAGGTCTTTTGCAGATTTGCCCAATGCAGTATGTCATTAGATTATATAACAGATATATACGTATATAATAGATATATGAATAGCCAAAACAATTTTTAAAAAGAATCAACTTGGAGCACTCACACTATCCAATTTTAAGATTTACTATAAAACTACGATAATCAAGACAGTGTGGTAATGATGAAGGAATAGGCACATACATCAGTGGAAAAGAACAGAGAGTTCAGAAATAGACCTATACAGATATGGTCATGGTGCAAAGGCAATTCAATGGAGTAAGGATAGTCTACTTAACAAATGGTGTTGTGGGGGCGGGGGGGGGGGGGGGTGGAGGAGGGAGGAACCTTGACATAACCCTTCTACCTTATGCAACAGTAACTCAAAATAGATCAAATATCTAAACTGTAAAACCATATACTTTTAAAAAAAAACAGGATAAAATCCTCATGACCTATGACTAGGCAAACAGCTCTTAGGTATGACTGAAAGCAAATAAAGGAAAAAAGTTGATAAACTAGACTTCATCAAGCAAGTCCTTTTGCTCTATGAAACACTGTTAAAGAGAATGAAAAGGCAAGCTGTGAACTAAGAGAAAACATTTGCAAACCACATAGCCAATAAAGGGAGTATATCTAGAATATAGAAAGAACTCTCAAAATTCAGTAAGAAAACAGAAAACCCAATAAAATATGGGGAAAAGATTTGAACACATCACCAAAAATGATATACAAATAGGAAATACACACAAGAAAAAATATCCAACATCATTAGGAATTAGGAAATGTAAAGTAAAACCATAATGAGATACCACTACACATCTACTAGAAGGGCTGAAAAAACAAACAACAAACTGACTATATCAAGTGCTGGTAAGGAAGTGAAGCAACTGGGGCACTCATATATTGCTGGTGGAAATGCAAAATGATACAGTCTGTCTACAAAACAGTCTGGCAGTTTCTTATACAATTAAACAACACTTTATATTCCAGAGTAAGAAGTAAAAATTTATGTCCACACAAAAATGTATACACAATGGTTACAGCAGATTTATTCATAACTACCAACAATTGAAACAACCCAAATATCCTTCAACAGGTGAACAGATAAACTGTGGTACATCCATACAATGAAACACTCCTTCACAATCAAGAGGAATGAACTATTGATATAAAAACATGGATGAATTTCAAAGCCATTATGCTGGAGCCCTGGTTAAACACCCAAGGCCCAAATAGGGTAGAAGATTAGATTAGACCATGCCGAAAGCCAGAACACCAAGGGAAACACCTTGGTGGGTGAATTAAGGTGCTGGGGAGCGGGGAAGACCTCTTGGAGTCAACAGTGTTCTGATGCCAGAGAGAAAAATCTCATTTGACAATTTCTGATCACAAGCCTGTACTTACACGGTTTAGGGCCTGAAAAATCCAAGACAAAAATTTACGTTCAAGTGTCCCCAGGTGCGTGACAAAAGCAAATGTAAATACACTCTAGAATAAACCAATTTAAACACAGCCCTCAAAAAATTCCCACTAAAAATAGTCCTAGAAACATACGTTAACTGTCAAAAATTACTAAAATCACAAGCCACTAAGAGTGTGAATCTGCAGAAACAAAGAAATGCAGAATCAGATCCACGAAAACTGCAGACACTGGAATTACCAGATAATGAATATATGTTTAATAAATTTTAAAAAAAGATTAAAAGATGAGTGGGATGAACTGATAAAGAAATAAGAAACTCTGAAAAATGAGGCAAATTTGAAAAAAAAATTTCTTGAAACAAGAAACTCAGTAACTTTAAGATAAAAATAACATGAATAGCACTTAGCACAGAATTCAATAAATGCCACCTATTCCGAATTTTAAAACATTAAAAAATTTTATCTGCAAAGTACAGTAAAATAGTAATAAAACTGAGATGAAGATAGGGCTGAAATAAGCCTATCTGAATAATGGTTTGATTTCAAAATCTGTGGTAGGACACTTGACCCTTCTTCATTTGTTAATTCAGCTAGAAATTACTCTAGGTATCCCTTCTGTTCCTTTTTCCACTCCATTCTTCAAATCCTCCCAAATTTGCAAGCGGTTGTGGGAGGAAAAAAAACTATTTTGATCCGTTTATTCCCCATATCAAGTTCTGCTTTGTGAATTAATCAAAATAAAAAGAAGAAGAAGAAAGAAAAGGATAGAGAACAAAGTCACATACTTACTTTTCATTAGTTTTCCTGATAATTCATTTAGTGGACTATTTCTACTAGCTACTATCAGTTTGGAGGATTCTTGGTTTTCCATGGAATCTTGGTAAGTTCCTTTGGTGATTTCAAGATGGAGAGGATGGACATCTTCACATTCCTGGGAAAGCAGCAAGTGATTCTGAGTGTTGTTAGTTCTATTATTCAGGTCAATACTTTCTGATTGAGTCATAAGCAATTGGGCTGAGCCAGAATCCTCCAATCTCTTGTCAAGAGACTCAGTTACAAAAGATGTTGTGGTTTCATTCTTTTTAGCTGGAAAGACAGGCTCAGCCAATGAGCTCTGCTTCACTGTATTCAGACTGTGTGCTCTTATACGGGACCAAGTTGTAGAATAAAAACTTTCGGCCTCTAACCAGAATTTAACCAAATGCTCCATTCTACGAAGTTCCATGAATTGAATGAAATAAGGGAGGACAACAGTGTCATGCAAGACTTGTTCAAGGGTCTTTGAGAGACTTGATTTGGTCTCTTGAGTCTGGTAGTCCAGACAAGATCTACCTAAAAGACAGAAGCAAAAGAATTAGCAGTACAGTAACAAATAATTTAAGATTGACATATTAGTCAGTCACCTTTATAGCAACAGTGTATCACAGGTCGTGAATAAAGTTTACTTCCTAGCAATCTAAATTAAGAGTTAGAAATACTATGGATATGGTTTTTAAACAAAGCAAGGAAAGACCTGTTCAATAATTATTTAAATAATTAAAAGCTAATCTTTATTGCTCAATTAATCCTCATCTCTCTTTTAATGGCAATTCAGACCATGTAAATTCTTAAGGGAAAAAACAAAACAAAACTATGATCATTAGTCCCAAAGAAAGAAAAAAGGCCAACCGACACGTTAAAAAAAAATTCAACCTCATTAAAAATCCCAGAAAAGCGACTTAATACAAGATACACAGTTTGCCTGTCAAATTGTAAGACTTTTTTTTTTTGAAAAACAAAACCAAGCACTGGTTAAAATGACAAACTTTTTGTTATATATATTTTACCACTATAAAATTATTTTTAAAGAAACTCATGTAGATTGCCAAGGCTTTGCTGTCTCTTACCAAATACTTCTCCAAAAAGGTTTGGCCAATTTACATTCTCATCACCAGTGGGTGTTGCCTGTTTTCCTATTCTAGGGTGACAGAGGAATGGGGAAATACTGCTGAAGAGGTACTTAGTTTTTTTTTGAGAGGCAAAAAACTTTTAGAAGTAGATAGAGTGATGTTGCACATGAGGAATGTAATGTTACTGAACTGTTCACTTAAAAACGGTTAAAATGACAAACTGGTAATTTGACATTACATTCCCCATGCTGTGCAACATCACCTCTATCTACAGCAGAAATAAGTGAAATAGAAAATATAAAAATAATGCAGAGACTCAATGAAACCAAAAGTTGGTTCTTTGAGAAGATAAATAAAATTGAGAAACCTTTAGCTAGACTGACAAGGGAAAAAAAATAAGACGAGAGAGAGAGAAGATACAAACAATGAAAAATCAGAAATAAAAGTGGAAACGTTAACTATCAACCCTACGAAAATGAAAAAGGATTGTAAGAGAATACTATGAACAACTGCAACAAATTGGATAACCTAGATGAAATGGATGAATTCCTACAAACACACAAACTACCTAAAGAGACCCATAACAAGTGAAAAGATCAAGTCAGTAATCGAAAACCTCCACAAAGAAAAATCCAGGACCAGGCAATTTCGCTGAGGAATTCTACTAAAGATTTTAAGAAGAATTAGCACCAATTCTTCTCAAATTCTTAGAAACAGAAGAAAAGGGAACACTGACTAACTCATTTTCCCTGATACCAAATCCAGATAAAGATACCATGAGAAAAGAAAACTGCAGACCAATATCCCCTATAAACAGAGGTGTAAAAATTCTCAACAGAATACCAGCAAAGTGAATCCAACAGCATGTTAAAAGACTTATACAGGCAGTCCCCATGTGACCAACATCCGATTTACATACTACCTGTTATGAACCAACCCCTGTAAAACCTATTATATTAAAAATTCAAGGTACATACAATAGTTCATAATATTAAACAGGTGCTACTTGTGACGCATCAAAACATTATTACCATGTATTATTATGTTAAACATGTTTTAGTGTACCTAGAAGTGTTTCTTTAATATTTTTTTTTAATGCACAGAAAGACACACTATATACCATATACTAAGACAAACATTTGACTAACTGACATTAGATATGAACCGTACCTAACTGTTCCGACTTATGTACAAGTTGAGCTTAAAGACAGATTTAGGAATGAAACCCATTCGTAAACTAGGGACTGCCTGTACACCATGACGAAGTGGGATTTATCTTAGAAATGCAAAGGTAGTTTAACATAAGAAAATTAGCCATGTAATACACACATTGTTAAAACGAACGGGTAAGAACCACATGATCATCTCAGTTGATACAACGAGAGCATCCTTTCATGATAAAAACACTCAAGAAAATAGATTAGGAGGGAAATTCCTCAATATGATAAAGGGCATTTATGAAAAACCCCATGCCTAACATCATACTCGATGTGAAAGGCTGAAAGCTTTTCCCCTAAGATCAGGAACAAGACCAGGATGTTGCTTTTACTACTGCTATCGAAATTGTACTGGAAGTTCTAGCCAGAGCAGTTAGGTAAGAAAAAGAAATAAAAGGCATCCAAATTCAAAAGGAAAAGAATTAAAACTATATTTGCATATAACAGGATTTTGCATATAGAAAGTTCCAAATAATCCACAGGGAAGCTATTAGAGTAATACATGAATTCAGCAGTATCAGAGGGCATCACACAAAATTTATTTGTGTTTCTATACACCAGCAATGAGCAAACTGAAAGGGAAAATAAAAAAGCAGTTCCATTTACAATAGCATCTAAAAGAATAAAATACCTAGAAATAAATTTAATCAGGGAGGTGACAACTTGTACACCGAAAAGTATAAAACAGTACTGAAAGAAATTAAAGAAGACCTAAATAAATGGAAAGACGTTCTCGGTTCATGGATTGGAAGACTTAATATTGTTAAGCTGTCAGTACTACTCAATGCAATCTACAGACTCAGTGCAATTCCTATCAAAATTCCAATAGCCTTTTTTTCAGAAATAGAAAAGCTGATCCTCAAAATCTTATGGAATTGCAAGGCACCCTAAATAGCTAAAGCAATCTTGAAAAAGAAGAACAAAGTAGGAGGACTCACCTCTCAATTTCAAAATATAGTATGCAGTTACAGTAATCAAAACAGCGTGGCACAAGGATAAGGATAGACATATAGACCAATGGGATGTAGCTGGCAGTCCAGGAATAAACCTTCATCTATATGACCAACTGACACCCTTAACAAGGGTGTCAAGTCCATTTAATGGGGAAAGAATAGTCTCCTCAATACAGTCATGTATCGCTTAATGTCCATAATACATTCTGTGAAATAGGACATTATGCGATTTGGACATTTTGTGAACTCCATATTTTATACAGGCAGTCCTTAGGTTACAAACGTCTGACTTACTTGTACCCTTAAGCTCAGACTGCCATAAAGCCCATTAACAATTTGAGTTAAATACATACATGGTTTGTAAAAACGAATGCACGCATTACTTTGTGACGCTCACAAAAACATTGCGTGGTTTGGAAGCTGTCTTAGTGATCCAGTGCGGCTCTAACACAAATACCACAAGCTTTAACAGAGAAATTTATTTTCTCACAGTCTAGTAGGCTAGAAGTCCAAATCCATGGCGTAAGCTCCAGCAGAAGGCTTTCTCTCTCTGTTGGCTCTGGAGGAAGGTCCTCGTCATCATCAGTCTTCCCTCGGACTAGGAGCTTCTCTGCGCAGGAACCTTGGGTCCAAAGGACACACTCTGCTCCCAGTGCTTCTTTCTTCGTGGTATGAGGTCCCCCCCACTTTCTGCTTGCTTCCCTTTCCTTTTATCTGAGATAAAAGGTGGTGCAGGCCACACCCTAGGAAAACTCCCTTTACATTGGATCAGGGATGTGACCTTAGCAAAGGTATTATACAATTCCACCCTAATCCTCTTTAACATAAAATTACAATCACAAAATGGAGGACAACCACACAATACTTGGAATCAGGGTCCAGCCAAACCGGTACACACATTTTTTGGGGGGACATAATTCAATCCATGACAGAAGTGTTTCTTAAGTGTTTCATCCGCTATGTCCTGTTCTCTGATCAGGACTTCTGAGCTGTATTATAACCTTATGGGACCATGGGCATATGTGCAGTCGGATAGTGTTCGAATAGACATTATGTGTCACATGACTGTAAATGGTATTAGGACAACTGAATCTCCACATGCAAAAGAATGAGGTTGGACAATTTTCTATTTCATTTATTTCTGCTCTAATCTTTATTTCCTTCTGTCATGGATTGAACTGTGTCCACCAAAAATGTGTGCCAACTTGGCTAGTTCTTGATTTCCAGTATTGTAGTGACTGTCCACCATTTTGTCATCTGATGTGATTTTCGTATGTGTTGTAAATCCTATCTTTGTAATGTTAATGAGGTAGGATTAACAGTGGTTATGTTAATGAGGTGGGACTCAATCTTTTAGATTAGATTGTGTCTTAAATCAATCTCTTGAGATACAAAAGACAGAAGCAAGCAGAGAGACATGGGGATCTCATAACAACAAGAAAGCACGCTGGGAGCAGAGTGCGTCCTTTGGACCTGGGGTTCCTGCTCCTGAGAAGCTCCTAGACCAGGGGAATATTGATGACAAGGACCTTCCTCTGAGCTGACAGAGAAAGCCTTCTCCTGGAGCTGGAGCCCTGAATTTGGACTTCTGGCCTACTAGACTGTGAGAGAATAAACTTCTGTTTGTTGAAGCCATCCACCTGTGGCATTTGTTACAACAATACTAGATAACTAACACACCTTCCTTCTGAAAGCTTTGAGCTTCCTTTGCTCTTTGTTTTCTAGTTCCTCAAGGTGTAAAACTGAGACCTTTCTTCTTTTTTACCATAGGTAGTTACAGCTATAAATTTCTCTCTGTGGACTGATTTTGCTGTATTACATTAAGTTTTACTATGCTGTGCTTTCATTTTTCTTTACTGCTGTTATTTTCTTATTTTTCTTCTCCTTTTTACTTCAACCCACTGGTTGTTTAATACTGTGCTGTTTAATTTCCACATATTTGTGAAATTTCCAGTTTTCCTCGTTATTGATTCTTAGTTTCATTCCATTGCGGTCAGAGAAGATATTTTGTATGATTTCAGTTTTTAAAACTGAGACTTGTTTTGTGACCTAACATATCATTTATTCAGAAGAATGATGTCTGTGCACTAGGTAAGAACGTATATTCTGCTATTACTGGTAGAATGTCATATACATGTCTGTTAAGTCTACTTGGTTTACACTGTTGTTCAAGTCCTCTATTTCCTTTCTGATCTTCTCAAGATGGTCTGTCCATAATTGATAGGGGTATACTGAAATCTCCAACTATTACTGCAGCACTATTTCTCTCTTTAATCGTCAATGTTTGTCTCATATATTTTGGCTGTTGTTAAGTGTATATAATTGTTATATCTTCTTGATAAACTGACCCTTTTATCATTATATAATGTCCTTCTTTGTTTCTTGAAACAGTTTTTGGCTTTAAGTCTATTTTATCTGACTTTAGTGTAGCCACCTAAACTGTCTTTTGGTTACTATTCGCATGGAATATTTTCTCCAAACTTTCACTTTCAACCTATGTCTTTGCATCTAAAGTGGGCCTCTTGTAGACAGCATACAGTTGGATCATGTTTGCTTAGCCATTCTCCAATCTCTGCCTTTTGACTGTAGAGTTTAATCCATTTCCATTTAAAGTAATTACTGATACAGAAGGATTTATTTCTGTCATTTTACTATTTGTTTTCTGTGTGTCTTACACCATTTTTGCCTTCACTTCCTCCAATACTGCTCTTTTGTGTTTAGCTGATTTTTTGAGGTGAACCACTATAATTCCCTTCTCATTTGCTTGTGTCTGTGTGTGTGTGTGTATAAAAACCAAAAACTAAGCCCACAGCTGTTGATTTGATTCTGACTCATACCAACCCTATAGGACAGAGCAGAACTGCCCCATAGGGTTTCCAAAGCTGTAAATCTTTTATGGAAGCAGACTGCCACATCTTTATCCCAAGGAGCAGCTGGTGGATTTGAACCTCCAACCTTCTGGTTAGCAGCCAAGTGTTTTAACCACTGCACCATATATACATATATTTAGATATTATATATGTGTATATATATACATATTGCAGTTACTATGGGGATTACATTTAACATCCTAAATTTATAACAATCTAGATTAAAATGATACCAACTGAACTTCAGTAACATACAAAAACTGTTCTTATATTGCTCCTCTCCCCTTATGTTACTGTTGTCAGAAACCACATCTTAATACATTGTATAACCAATAACGAACTATAATTATTTTGCATTTATCTTTTAAATCATATAAGACATAAAAAGTAGTTACAAATCAAAGTTACTGTAAAATTAGCCTTTATATTTACACATGAAAGTATCTTTACTAGACATCTTTTTTTCATCATAAAGCTTCACGCTACTGTCTAGTCTTTTCATTTCAACCCGAAAGACTGTCTTCAGCATTACTGGTAGGGAAGGTCTCATGGTAACAAACACCCTCAGTTTCTGTTTATCTGGGAATGTCTTATTTTGGCCCTCATTTTTGAAGGGCAGTTTTGCCAGATATAAAATTCTTGGTTGCCAGTTCTTTTCTTCCAGCATTTAAATATGTCATCCCACTGTCTTTAGCCTTCATAGTTTCTGTGGAGAAATCAGTACTAAATCTTACTGAGGATTTCTTATATGTGACAATTCATTTCTCTCTTGCTGCTTTCAAGATCCTCTCTTTAACTTTAGTATTTGAAAGTTTGATTATAATGTGTCTTAGTGTATATCTCTGAGTTTAGCCTATGGAGTTTGCTATCTTGGATGTGTAACTTAATGTCTTTCATCAAATTTCGGAAGTTTTCTGCCATTATTTCTTCAAATATTCTTCCTGTTCCTTTCTGTCTCTTTTCCTTCTTGAACTCCTGTAATGCATATGTTGGTCTGCTTGATGGTTTTCCACAAGTCCCTTAGGATCTGTTTACTTTTCTTCATTCTTTGTTTTCTTTTTGCTCCTCAGATTTGATAATTTCAATTGTCCTACCTTAAAGTTCACTGATTCTTTCTTCTGCCAGCTCAAATCTGCTGTTCAGCCCCTGCAGTGATTTTTAAAATTTCAGTTAGTGTATTTTTCAGCTACATAATTTGGCTACATTTTATAATTTTTATCTCTTTATTGATATTCTCATTTTGTTCATGTATCCATTTCTTGATTTCCTTTAGTTCTTTGGGTTTTTCTTTAGCTCCTTGAGCATATTAATACTGTTGTTTTAATGTCTTTGTGTAGTAAGTCTACTATCTGGGCTTCCCTGGAAGAGCTTCTATCCTTTCTTCTTTTCAATGTGCTATCCTTTCCTGTTTCTTTTTATGCCTTGTTTTTTTTGTTAAAAATGGGATATTTAAATATAATGTGGTGACTCTAAATATCAGCTTTTTTGTCTTCCTCCATTTTCTGTTTTGTTTTGCTTTTTTTTAATTGTTGAAGACTATAGTAGTCCATTTGTTTAGTGACTTCCTCCAATTATCACTGCAGCTGCTCTCCTGAATTTGTGTGGACACTGATGTCTCTGAAGCTTGTGTTCAGCTATTGTTCTGACAAAGATTTCCTTGAATGCCAAGAGAGTGGGAGGTGAAGGGAACCTCCTCCATTCTTTGCAAACTGGCTCTGTATCAGGGCCTTCCATTAACACTTAGCCAGGCTTGCACTGAGCCTAGGGATAGCCCAAGGTGAAAGCATAGGGTCTCGTCAGGTAATTTCTGATGATGCATCTTGCTCTGGGCAAGAGTACGGCTTTTTTAATTCCCCCATACATATGGTGCTTTTGAAAGCCTTTTTCCAAAAGAAACTCTCTCCCTGACTTCTCCTTCAAGTCTTTATGTGCCTATTCTATGTCCCAATTGAACTCTTTAGTCTCAGGCAGCTACAGGTGGCTACAGCTTTCTGGCATTACTTACTGCCCCTCCACCCTGTATGAGCTCCAAGAAGGCCAACCTGGGATAAGCACCTTAAGTCCTTCAGGCAGCCCCCAGACAGGTTAGAACAGAAACAAAGAGAAATTTGCTAATAAAGGCTGCTCTGTTCCATCTGGAGCAGATACCAGGCTCCCTCTCTGGCAGTGAGGGCCACTGCCACTTTAAGATGGCCACACTAAGTTGGGGAGCAGGTGAGACACAGATGAGTAAAAAATCAAAGCTCTCCTACCATTTATACTACTTTTTACTTGGTTCAGAATATGCTTAGTTGCTGTAACCTTTTCACTCACTGGTTTCCAGAGTTCTGGCAAAGTTGACTGTCAGTTTCTGCTTTTTTTTTTTTTTTTTTTTTGGTGTGTGTGTGTGTGTGTGTGTGTGTGTGTGGGCGCGCGTGTGTGTGTGTGTGTGTGTGGGCGCACGTGCGCGTTTTGTAGGGTGAAGCAAGCATGCAGCTGCTCATGCTGTCAGCTTGCTCCAAATAAAGGTGTTTCTTAATCCTTTGATATTCAAACCTTGTTGTTGCTGTTGAAGCACTTCATGTGTCATCATCCTTGCTGATGGTCTTACGGTGAATGCTAACTAGACCATCTCTGTCAAAACCACTTTCGGAAATTCTGATCTTTTGTAAGACTTACAAGTTTTTTTTTAATTAAATGTTTTATGTTGAATAATGACAGATTCACATTCAGTTGTAAGAAATAATGCAAAGTTATCCCTGTACCCTTTATCCAGTTGCCCGCAATGGTAACATCTTGCAAAACTATAGTACAATATCACAACCAAAACACTGACACTGATACAGTCTACCAATCTCATTCAGATTTCCCCACTTTTACTTGTTCTGATTTGTATGTGTTTTTTTTTGGTGTGTATTTACTTCTATGCAATTTTATCACATGTGTAGATTCACATATCCATGACTATAATCAAGATACAGAGCATCTCCAATACAAGGATCCCTCAAATTGCCCTTTTATAGCCACACCTACCTATTCTATTCTCCCCTTTCCATTTGTAATCTTTAGCAAACACTAATTTGTTCTTTGTTTCTATAATTTTGTCTTTTCAAGAATGTTGAACAGTATGTAACCGTTTGGGGTTGGCTTTTTTTCTCTCAATATGATTCCCTTGAGGTTCATACAAGTTAATGAATCAATAGTTTGCACATATCAATAGTTTGTTGTTTTTTATTGCTAAGTAGTATTGCATGGTATGCTACCACAGTTTGTTAGACCATTCACCTGTTGAAGGACATCTAGTTTTTGGCTATTACAAGTAAAGTTGTTATGAATTTTGTGTACATATTTTTGTATAAAGTTCCCAATTCTCTGGGATAGATTCCCAAGAGTGCTGGGTCATAAGATAATTGCTCACTTAACTTTATAAGAAACTGCCTACCTGTCTTCTAGAGTAGCTGTATTATTTCACATTGTCATAATATGCAATATATGAATATTCCAGTAAAACTTGCAACTTTACTTTGTGAACAATACACATTTTGGTTGCAGTCTTTGCTGAGAATAGCCCACAAAGACTGACACCTTGGCTTTGGATATATACCAATGTTAAGCAGAGAGAGATGTCAAAAGAGGGGCTAAGCCCTGAGATAATCTTTAAACCTTAAACCAAAAATATCTCCTGAAGTCTTCATTAAACCAAACAATAGTTTAGCTTAAGTAGTAAAGAATGTCTGCCTTCAACACTGCGCTCTTTTTAAGAACTGTTTATATGGGATCAAACTGATAATAGTGAATCAAAAGATTAAATAGGACACTTCAGGAGTAGCAAATTTATATTAATGGGAGAGGAAAAGGAGGGTGGGAATGGTTGCACAACTTGAAGAATGTAATCAATGTCACCAAAATGTACATGTAGAAACTGTTGAATTGTATGTATGTCTTGCTTTATGTATTCTCAAAAACAACAAAAAAATAAAATACATTAAAAAAAGGAGGAATTGATTTTATTGGAAGTCAATTCATTAATAATTTTTTTTTTATTTTATGACAACATGACATGTAATTTTATTTGTGAAGAAGTCTGAGTAATACTC
This sequence comes from Dugong dugon, assembly GCA_030035585.1. Lineage (NCBI taxonomy): Eukaryota > Metazoa > Chordata > Mammalia > Sirenia > Dugongidae > Dugong > Dugong dugon. The sequence goes on from CM057460.1 coordinate 206,066,439, forward strand.
AGAAAACAAGGATCTCCTACATATCTTTTCTTTGTTGGGGGCGTGGTAGGCATTATCTTAACATAACAGGGATCCTACTATACATATTACTACGGGGTTTTGGTTTTTTTTTTTTTTTTTAACTTAACATGTCTTGGACATTTCCCCCATGTCTTCCTCAGATTTTTAACTGGCTAAGCAGTATTCCAGAGTATGACTACACCACAATTTGAGTATTTCTCTACTAAAAACCTTTTGCAGTTGAGTTAATTCCAACTCACAGTGACCCTATAGGACAGAGCAGAACTGCCTCATAGGGTTTCCAAGGCTGTAATCTTTATGAAAGCAGACTGCCACATCTTTCACCGGTGGAGCAGCTGGTGGGCTTGAATTGCTGACCTTTTAGTTAGCAGCCAAGAGCTTAACCACTGCACCACCAGGGCTCCTTACTTTTCTATTAAGGGATATTTATATGTTGTTACTTTTTTTTGCTATCACAAACACTACTGCAATGAATAGCCTTATAAATATTTGTATATACATCTTTGTGCATTTATGTGGGCATAACTGAGGGCTAGATTTTAGAAATACATGTGCTGCCTAAAATGGTATGCATATTTTATATTTTGATAAATACTTCCAAACTAACTTCCAAAAAGCCTTCACCAATTTACACTTCCACTAAGTGGGATCAGCCATTTTCCTGAATCTTCGTTAACATTCAAATTATCAAACTTTAAACATTTGCTAATAATAGGGGAACAATAACTTATTGTTTAAATTTGCATTTCCCTGAGTATTAGTAAAGTGAATCATTTCTGTCATATATTTCATAGCTATATATATTTCTTCTTTTGGAAATGATCCATTTTTCTATTGGGCATGCTTTATATTTTGTAGTTACAGGAAGAAAACACAGTGCTACCAATTAAATATGTGCAGCTATTCTTTTAGTTTAAATATATTTCTTTCAAAGCTCCTTCAAATTATACAGTTCAGTATACTATGGAAAGAGTTTCACATATTGCACACAAATCCTTCCCCCTGTTGGAAGATAATGAAAAGTGATAGTCACTCACCAAGGTCACCAAAATGAGCAGCCTCCATGTGGCTTGGCTGCTTCTGAAGTGTTGCTGTCCTGCTGCTTGAGAAGGAGTCCATGTTGGCAGAAATGGCATTGATTGCAACATGACTTGGTCCTGCAGCCTCTAGCAAGGCATGACTTTTAGTGCTTTTTTGTGGGGAATGTACAGATATTGAAGCTATAATTTTTTAAAAAAATGTTAAAAATTAAACACAATTAGAGAGCTTAAGAGAACTTTAAAAATTATGTTTGTAACACTTCTACTAAATCAGCACATTCAACAAAAAAATACTTAAGAGGAAAGGTAACTTGATCAAGCAGCAGATGATTGGAATGAAATCTCTAATACTACAACTCTTGGAATACTGTGCCAAAAACAGAACTTAGAGAGAGCTTTCTCTGAGACCTTTTTCTATTGAAGATAGAAGAAAGTACTAAAAGCCAGGAAACATTCTGAAATATGTTTTAATTTTCAATTGCTTAATCTTTGCTTGCATCAGGAGCAAAACTAAAATTGCAGAGCAAATGCTCGTGGAAAAAAGCCAGAAAATATTCTTCAGAATACGTATTTTATTGAGTAACAAAATTTCTCAGTCTAATAAAAAAAATTTATGATCAAAGCTCAAGCTGCTTAATGCTAACTCGTTGCCGCTGAGCCGATTCCGACTCATAGCGACCCTATATGACAGAGTAGAACTGCCCCACACGGTTTCCAAGCAAGGGCTGGCAGATTGGAACTACAAACCTTTCTTTCAGTTAGCTGCCAAGCTCTTAATCATTTAAATTAAAAAAATATTTTCTTTAGTAGTCTGAAAAAATAATACTATCATCCTTTTTACTTTAAAAAAGAAGTTAGTTACTAATGATATTAATTGGAAGTAATCAACTCAATATTAGAATACTGTCAAAGTAACCCTATAAACTTCTCAATACAGCTGAATTAGAATTCTACCTATCCTGATTATTCCACACAAATATCAGTGTCTTTTATTAAAGATTTTTTTTTCCAAAGTTCTGGTTTAGTATATTACTATGTCAGGAAAGACAGAAATGATACAGATCATTTAGCATTCCACACACTTAAGATAAATACTCTCAGGTAACTAAATTTGTATCTACTACACCACTTATTTTAATTGATCAGTTAACAGATACATGCTCTCAATCTTAGCAAATAGTGGCCAAATAAAGAATCTTACTTGGAAATATTTCTTATAAAGAATATGTAGTACTATAATTCAGTCTATCGTTCTTTGAGATGTCCTTAAAGGATAAAGCAGGTAAGAATGTGATTATCCACACCTGTTTTCAGGTACAGACATTGCCAGGTTACTAATGTCTGACTTAGGGTCAACTTGTACTTGACCTTTAATGTTATGTACATTTGACCTCACTTTGAAAGGACTGAACCAACCCCTACTGGCAACAAATTTTTCATCACAATTACCTTCACTTGCTGCATATGCAGCTTTTAAATTACGGAAAAGGCTTCCAGGCTTTTGTTGCACTGAAGTACACAATAAAGCTAAATAAGAACTGCATGCACCTGTTCTGACTTACCTATAAATTTGACTTACAGACACAGTTAGGAACGGATGTTGTTTCTAACACAGGGACTGCCTGCATCTAAATTTACCAGTCATTCAGTAAGAGTTGGAGGAATTATGGAGAGTAATTGTCTTCAAACTATTTTTTTCAATTTTAGAAGGAAGTCTTGCTTTGTTCATATTTTTGTTTTTATTTTCATGATAAATTAAAGAGAATAAAATAATTTTAGCAAGTTGACAATAATAGCTAATTTTCTTGTAAAAACAAGTTACAGACAACATTCCATAGGAACAGTGTAAGACTTTCTGCCTAAATAACGGTTTCTTAATTAGATGCATAAGATAATGTAAAATGTTACTACTTCATTTTGCAAGGCTTTTTTTCCCCCCCTTCTCTGTTTGAACTAGCAACTTTTTTTACCTGCTCCTTCCTGATAGTCTTTCCTTGGTCTCCATGATACTACACGCTCTTTAATTTCCTCTTCTATCTGTTCCTCTCTGTCATTCTTTAGTACACATTTAGTAAAGGCTCTGCAGCTTGAATCCACCAGTTGCTCCTTAGAAACCCTATGGAGCAGTTCTACTCTGTCCTATAGGGTCGCTATGAGTCAGAACTGACTCGACAGCAACGGGGTTTTTTGGTGTCAAATATAGTCTCCTTTCTTGACTCTTCTTTTTCCTAAGGTTTTCTGTTCTCTTATTCTTTATGTTTGAAAGCACATTTATTCTTAAACCTTCGATTATTACGAGAGCAACAGTTTTCAAATTTTTTTCAGCTGTAAGCTCCTTCTTTCCCCCCAAAAAAAGTCGTAAGTGACACCCTGCAATGTCTGTAAAATAGAAAAAACCAGAGTTAACTGTGGCTGACTTCAGGGGAAAGTCTCATTTACTCCCTTGACCCGGGCCCTCCGTGCAACAGCTCCTAGGGCACACCTCATGGAAATGGAACATGGGTGGAAAACAGTCAACCTGTATCTCGGACTTGTCCTTTGACCTGGGCTTCTGTCTTGTAACTCTAATTATTTACTACTAGACACTCCCACTTTGATTTTTACCATATTAAGCCCACTTTGTCCAAATATCAAACTTATCAAATCTTCTTTCAAACTAAGTTCCCTTCTCAGTTTCCTGTTTCTGTTCAATTGACCAGTCTCCAAAGCTCAACATCTTGATCCCATTCTATTTCACTGTATCTGCTTACTTGCCAAGATCTGTTTTTCTCTCAAAATGTTTAAACACCTACTTACCTGTTTATTTTCAACACCACATCCTCAGCATAGGTCTTTCTCTACTGCAGTAAAAGAACTTTTACAATCTTCATCCTGCACAACTCTTTCAGACTAACCTTTCATAGATATCATATTTATAAAATTAATATCCTGCTCAAAAGCCTAAAATGGCCCCGTTTTGTCTGTCTCAACTGTCTTTTCTGGTCTTTAAGACTCTCCATAATCTGATCTCAATCTATCTGTAAAAATTTCCCTTTACTTGTCTGAAGGGCCCTGTGTCCAATATACCTAAAAAAAAACCAAAAAACGCAAACCCATTGCCATTGAGTCAATTCTGACTCACAGTAACCTTCTAGGACAGAGCAGAACCGTCTCTCCAAGGAGCGGCCGGTGGATTCGAACTGCCAACTTTTTGGTTAACAGCTGAACACTTAACCACTGCTCCATCAGGGCTCCTATATACACACATAGAAATAAGAAGCTGGACTGACAGGGAGAAAAGAGAAAGAAAGAATTTCCTCTTTCATTCAAATCCTTCAACTTTTAGGTTTCATTTACATGAAGGCTTCCCTAAACTTCAGACATCATTTGCTGATCTCAAATTCCTCTGAACATCTTGCAATATTTCACTTAATTTAACTAAGTGAACATATTTGAGGGCTCACTATCTTGAAACTATATAATAGCTACTACTTAAGTATCTACTATGTAGTAGGCACTATATTGGTTTCTTTACACATACACATCTTTTCTCTGGTGCATTATCTCATTTATCTCTCACAACAACCCTGCAAGATCAGTATTTTGCTCATTTTAAGAGATGAGGAAACAAATGGAAAGAAATTAAATACTTTGGACTGGGTCAAAGACCTAGTAGAGAGTAGAGTCAAGATTTCAGCCTAGGTCTGCCAGACTCTAAAAACTCACTTTATTACCTTGGTTAAAAACTCAGAATCTAGAATTACTGTGTAGATAAAATAACATGTAAGATGAATGTCTCAAAAGTACCTCCCACGTAACATATCAAAACTAAACATATCCTAGCTTGGTTCTCCACCACTCACACAATTAGACAAGCCAGAAGGGTAGTTACCATCCTTAATATCGCCCTCTTTCTCACACCTCATAGTTAATCCATAACAAAGTCCTATCCATTCTACCTCCTATATTAATTCCAATTCCATCCAGAGCTCCTTGCTTCCAGCACTATCAATCAAAGGCTGCTTAATTAAGAGAATTCTTGCTTTTCTGATTTTTAAAATAAAGCCAGCCAATTGCTTTTAGGGAATGATCAAATGTGTGATTAATAAGGAGAACAATGGTTCACTGTAATAACTAGGAGAGTCAACAAATGCTTAGTAACAGCCTATCTGTGCTAGATGTAGAAGAAAATTAGGGAAGAAAGCAGGAAATAAGTCACAATCATAAATAACTGTAAAACAACACAGAAATGATTAAGGCCAAAAGGAGATGATAACAGAATTAAAGAACTTATATGCAAAGCAGATCACTTTTCAATACAATGGAAGGCTGATGAATTTACCTTTAATTGACCTGATATCTGAGGTCTTCTCTTGTTCTTTGCCTTTCACTGCAAGAAAAAGAACATCATGACCAACTTGTGCAGTCAAACAGATCCTACACATTTTAAAAACATAATAAGATTATAACAGACAAGAATATAAAGTTCTACAAAGCACCTAAAACTGAAAAAAAGGGGGGGGGGGGAACCATTGCCCTCGAGTCAATTCCAACTCATAACGATGCCACGTGTTACAAAGTAAAACTGCTCCATACGGTTTTCTTGGCTATAATCTTATGGAAGCAGATCACCAGGCCTTTCTTCTGTGGTGCTGCTGGGTGGGTTTGAACCACCAACCTTTGGGTTAGTAATCACACACAAACTCTTTGCACCACCCAGAGACTTGTATAAAGTACTTGTTGTGTGCTGCTGAGGCAATTCAGACTCATAGCAACTCTATAGGCCAGAGTTGAACTCCCCCATGGAGTTCCCTAGACTGTAAATCTTTACAGTAGATCACCAGGTCTTTTCCTCCATGGAGCACCTGGTGGGTTCAAACTGGTTAGCTGAGCGCTTAACCACTGTGCCACCAGGGCTCCCTGATAAAGTACCAAGGGTGGACTACTTGCCTTGGAGGGCAATCAGTTGTCAGGGAAGGTCTCTCTAAGGAAGTAATCTTAGAACAGCACTCAGTTAAAAAGCATTTAAGGTACTTATGGAGAAACAATGTGGCCTAACAGTTAAGAGTTTGTGTGTTCTGGAGGCAGGGCCAAGATGCTGGAACAAGCAGACACTTCCTGTGGTCCCTCTTACAACAAAAACCAAAAAAACAAGTGAATCAATTATATAGAACAATCTAGGAGTCCTAGAACATCAAAGACAAAGGTGAGGAATCTGGACTGAATGGCAGGGGGAGAGAGAGACAATTCAGAGGAAGCGAAGAAGTGCCAGACCTGACCTAGCTGGCACCCTGCAGGCTGGAACGTTGGGCGCACAAGGGCTGAGGCAAGCAGTAGCGCTCAGGATGTGTTTTTACCATACCGGGAGAAACTGAGCAGGGGAGAGTCTGCACAAGCCTCTGGAGCCACGGGGAAGCGGCACTGGATCTGCGAGAGTTAAGTGCAAGCATCTAACCTACAGCAAGGGATCAAAATAACCCTTCCTCATCTGGGAAGTACTCTCTTCCCCTCACCCGCACCCTCCCTGCTCTGCTCCAGTACAGAGGAGTTCAGCGGTTGCCACACCCCCTGGGCTGGAAGTGGGACACCTTATGCCTAGCCAGTCTCCAGGCTTTGGGGAAGGAACAAATAAACAAAAAAGGAAACCACCACCTCCCTTAAGCTGGGCCCTCATGGCTGATTGCGTCCAAGCCAGGCACCTGGCTTTAAAAAATTAGCACGCTCCCTAAGCCAGGAACTCAGGGCAGCCACTGCCCCTTTGCCTAGACACAGGCATAAGAAGCTCATGGACTTAGAATGCCTTTCAGCCCTGCCTAGACCTGTGTGGGCCCATTCAACAGCATAAGCCCTCATTACCATAGTACAACAGGGTATATACCTGAAGCCTATTCTCAACTGCACAGCTAACGAGGAGTAGCAGATTCAAGACATTTGACACTACCCTGCCCATTAAGCAGGGTCCTATCCACCCACATCAAGGGCCTGAGGACTGGAAGCATCGCTCACTACGACTAGCCACCAATGACAGGAGTCCAAAAATAAGTGGTGTCTCCCAATACGCAAAGCCAACAGCACTGGGAGTCTCAAGTTCGGCTGTAAAACCCATCCACCTACATGTTCTAGGTGACAGGGACACACCTTCCAACTAAGCACTCAGGGGCAGCTGTTAGTCCCCTACCTTGGTCACCACATAACCCCCTACTGCAGCGAGATACCTGTGCCTGCTCCAATCACCCCTATGTAGCACTGCCTATCTAGGATGGCAGGTGACAGCCTGCACCACACACTCAGTGACCGACAACCTGTATAACTGAGCTGAATCCACACGAGAAGAGTAAACGGACTCCTAGGCTCACATACCTAGTAGCAGCTCTAACTACCTGGTGACAGGACATTAGAGCTTTAAAAACACCAATAATCAAAGTGGCTCACACGCCCAGCTATTTGGGCATATCAAATCAAAACAAAACAAAAGCTAGGATGCAATAAGCAAACATACAATAAATAAATATAATAACTTATTGATAGCTCAGATACTACAATCAATATCAAATCACAAAAAGAGGCTCCAGCAAGCGACTAAAACAAAGAGCCAGGAAACCTCCCGGAGAAAGATAAGGTCTTGGGATTACCAGAGGTAGAATTCAAAAGATTAGCATACAGAGCTCTTCAAAAGATCAGGAAGGAGATCAGGCAAAACGCAGACCAATGCAAGGAACACACAGACAAAACAAAAGAATTTAGGAAGGCTATACAAGAGCAAAATGACAAATTTAACAGGCTGCTAGAATCCAGAGAGACAGCAAATAGAAATCCAAAAGATTAACAATAAAATTTCAGAATCAGACAACTCAATACGAAGTCACAGGAGCAGAATTGAGGCAATGGAAGAAAGAATTAGTGAAACTGAAGATAAAGCACTTGACATCAATTTATTTCAGGAAAAATAACATAAAAGAATTTTTAAAAAATGAAAAAGCCCTAAGAATTCTGTGGGACTCTATCAAGAGGAATAACCTATGAGTGACTGGAATACCAGAAAGGAGGGGATAACAGAACATAGAGAGAATTGTTAAAGATTTTTTGGCAGAAAACTTCCCTGATATCATGAAAGATAGAAAACATCTATCCAAGAAGCTCATCGAACCCCACACTGACTAGATCCCAAAAGAAAGTCACCAAGACAAGTTATAATCAAACTTGCCAAAACCAGGGATAAAGAGAGAATTTTAAGAGCAGCTGGGAATAAACGAAAACTCACCTATAAAGGAGAGTCAATAAGACTAAGCTCTGACAACTCAGCAGAAACCATGAAGGCAAGAAAGCAATGGGATGACATATATAAGGCCTTGAAAGAAAAAACTGCCAACCAAGAATTATATATCCAGCAAAACTCTCTCTCAAATATGAAGGTGAAATTAGGGCATTTCCAGATAAACAGAAGTTAAAGGAATTTGTAAAAACCAAACCAAAATTACAAGAAATACTAAAGGGAGTTCTCCAGTTAGAGAATCAATAATATCAGATAACGACCCAAGACTAGAACACAGGATAGAACAACCAGGTATCAACTCAGATAGGAAAGTCACAAAAATAAGTCAAAGCTAAAACACTGAAAATAGGGAAACAGAGATGTCAACATGTAAAAGATGACAACATGAAACAAAAAACAGGGACTAAAAAACTTAATCAAAGATTTTTCAAATGGAAAGGAAGACAAGACAATATAAAGAAATAAAAGACTGGCTTAAACTTAGAAAAATAGAGAAAAATATTAAGGTAACCACAAAGGAAGCTAACAATCCTACACATCAAAATAAAAAACAGAAAAAACATAAAGACTCAGCAAATACAAAATCAACAGCAATGAAAAACATAAAAAGAAAATACATAAAGAAAAATGACTCAGCACAGAAAATTAAGTGAAACAAAGAAACTGTCAACACCACACAAAAAAAATACATCAAAATGACAACACTAAACTCACACCTTTCAATAACTACACTAAATGGAAACGGGCTAAATGCACTAATAAAGAGACAGAGAGTGGCAGATATTTAAAAAACACGATCCGTCTAAATGCTGCCTACAAGAGACACATCTTAAACTCAAAGACACAAACAAACTAAAACTCAACCGGTGGAAAAAAACATATCAAGCAAGCAACACTCAAAAAAGAGCAGAAGTAGCAATATTAATCTCTGACAAAATAGACTTTAAAGTCAAATCCACCACAAAGGATAATGAAGGACACTATATAATGATTAAAAAGTCAATACACCAGGAGAACATAACCATAATAAGTATTTATGCACCCAACGACAGGGCTCCAAAATACATAAAACCAACTCTAACGGTATTGAAAAGAGAAACAGACAGCTCCACAATAATAGTAGGACACTTCAACACACTACTTTCAGTAAAGGACAGAACATCCAGGAAGAAGCTCAATGAAGACACGGAAAATCTAAATGCCACATTCAATCAACTTGATCTCATAAACATATACAGAACACTCCACCCAACAGCATCCAAGTATACTTTCTTTTCCAACACACATGGAGTTCTCCACAATAGACCACATATTAGGCTACAAAACAAGCCTTAACAGAATCCAAAACACAGAAATATTACAACGCATCTTTTCTGACCATAAAGCCTTAAAGTAGAAATCAATAACAGAAAAACTAATGTAAAAATAATCAAATACATGGAAACTGAGCAACACCTTGCTCAAAAAATACTGGCTTACAGAAAAAATTAAGGGCAGAATAAAATAATTCATAGACTCAAATGAGAATGAAAACACATCCTACCAGAACCTTTGGGACACAGCAAAAGAAGTGCTCAGAGATCAATTTATAGCAACAAAAGCATACATCCAAAAAGAAGAAAGCACTAAAAATCAAAACTTAACCCTACAAATTGAATAGAAGGAGCAGTAAAAGAAGCCCAGAAGAAGCACCAGAAGAAAGGAAATAATAAAAATTACAGCAGAGATATTTATCTAACTAGAGGAAGATAAATGAAATAGAGAACAGAAAAACAATTATGAACAGATCAACAAGACCAAAAACTGGTTCTTTGAAAAGATCAACAAAATTGATAAATCACTGGCCAAACTGACAAAGAAAAACAGGACAGGAAGCAGATAGCCCAAATAAGAAATGAGATAGGCAGTATCACAATGGACCCAACTGAAATGAAAAGAATCGTAACAGAGTACTATGAAAAACTGTACTCTAACAAATTTGAAAACCTAGAGGAAATGGACAAATCTCCGAAACACACTACCTACCTAAACTAATACAAACAGAGGTAGAACAAATAAATAAACCTATAACGAAAAAAGAGATTTGAAGAGGCAATTTAAAAATTCTCAACATAAAAAAGCCCTGGCCCTAAAAGCTTCACTGGAGAATTCTACCAAACTTTCAGAGAAGACTTAACACCAGTATTACTAACAATACTTCAGAGCATAGAAAAGGATAGAATACTCCCGAACTCATTCTATGAAGCCAACATAACCTTGATACCAAAACCAGGTATAGACATCACACAAAAAGATTACAGACTCACATTCATCATGAACATAAATGCAAAAATCCTCAACAAAACTCTAGCCAATAGAGTTCAACAATATATCAAAAAAATAACTCATCATGACCAGGTGGGATCCATGCCAGGTATGCAGGGATGGTTCAAAATTAGAAAATCAATGTAATCCATCACATAAATAAAATAAAAGAACCACATGATCTTGTCAATTGATAAAAAAAGGTATTTGACAACGCCCAACACCTATCCATGATAAAAAGTCTCAACAAAATAGGAATAGAAGGGAAATTCCTCGACATGATAAAGGGCATTTATACAAAGCCAATAGTCAACATCATTCTAAACGGAGAGTCTGAAAGCATTCCCCTAGAGAACAGGAACCAGTCAAGGATGCCCTTTAACAGCACTCTTATTCAGCACTGTGCTGGAGGTCCTAGTCAGAGCAGTAAGGCAAGAAAAAGAAATAAAGAGCATCCAAATTGGTAAGGAAGAAGTAAAAGTATCGTTATTTGCAGAAGATTTGACTTTATACATAGAAAACCCCAAAGAATCCACAAGAAAACTACTGGAACTAATAGAAGATTTCAGCAAAGTATCAGGATACAAGATAAACATACAAAAATCAGCTGGATTCCTCTACACCAACAAACAGAACTTCCAAGAGGAAATCACCATTTACAATAGCCCCCAAGAAGATACAATACTTAGGAATAAATCTAACCAGAAACATAAAAGACCTATACAAAGAAAACTACAAAACACTACTGCAAGAAACCAAACGAGGCCTGCATAAGTGGAAAAACATACCTCGCTCAAGGACAGGAAGATGCAACATTGTGAAAATGTCAGTTCTACCAAAAGCGATCTACAGATACAAGGCAATCCCGATCCAAATTCCAACGACATTTTTTAAGGGGATGGAGAAACAAATCACCAACTTCATATGGGAAGAGGCCACAGGTAAGTAAAGCATTACCAAAGAAAAACAACAAAGTGTGAGGCCTCACACTACCTGATTTTAGAACCTACTATACCGCCACGATAGAACAGCCTGGTACTAGAACAACAAGAGATACATAGGCCAAGGGAACAGAACTGAGAATCCAGGTGTAAATTCATTCACCTATGGCAGCTGATATTTGACAAAGGCCCAAAGTCCGTTAACTGGGGAAAAGACAGTCTCTTTAACAAACGATGCTGACACAACTGGATAACCATCTTCAAAAAAATGAAACAAGACTTGTACCTCATACCATGTACAAAAACAAACTCAAAATGGATCAAAGACCTAAATACAAAATCTAAAACAATAATGATCACAGAAGAAAAAATAGGGACAAGGCTAGGAGCCCTAATACATGGCATAAACAGAATACAAACCATAACTAATAATGTACAAATACCAGAAGAGAAACTAGATAACTGGGAGCTTCTAAAGATCAAACACTTATGCTCATCAAAAGACTCCATCAAAAGAGTAAAAAGACTATCTACAGACTGGGAAAAAATTTTTGGCTACGACATATCTGACAAGGGTCTAATCTCTAAAATCTGCAAGATACCGCAACACCTCAACAAAAAAAAGACAAACAACCCAATTAAAAAATGGGCAAAGAATATGAATAGACACTTCACTGAAGAAGACATTCAAGTGGCTAATATACGAGGAAATGCTCACAATCATTAGTCATTAGAGAAATGCAAATCAAAACTACAATGAGATACCATCTCACCCCAATAAGCATGGCACTAATCCAAAAAACACAAAATAATAAATGTTGGAGAGGTTGTGGAGAGACTGGAATGTTTATACACTGCTGGTGGGCATGTAAAATGGTACAACCACTTTGGAAATTGATTTGGCACTTCTTTAAAAAGCTAGAAATAGAAGTACCATATGATCCAGCAATCGCACTCCTTGAAATATATCCTAGAGAAATAAATGAGCCATCACACGAATAGATATATGCACACTCAAGTTTGTTGCAGCACTGTTCATAACAGCAAAAAGATGGAAACAACCTAGGTGCCTATCAACAGACGAATGGATAAACAAATTATGGTACATACACACAATGGAATGCTACGCAACGAGAAACAATGAAGAATCTGCGAAACATCTCATAACATGGATGAATCTGGAGAACCTTATGCTGAGTGAAATTAGTCAGTCACAAAAGGACAAATATTGTATGAGACCACTACTGTACAAACTGAAGAAAAGGTTTAAACACAGAAGAAAACATTATTTGATGGTTATGAGGGTGGGGAGGGCGGGAGAGGAGAAGTCACTAACTAGATAGTAGACAAGAGTCATCTTGGGTGAAGGGAAGGACAATATACAATACAGGGGAAATCAGCACAACTGGATTAAACCAAAAGCTAAGAAGTTTCCTGAACACTACCAAACACTTTCAGGGACAGAACAGCTGGGGCTGAGGTCTGGTTGACCATGGTTTCGGGGGACATCTAGGTCAACTGGCATAACAGTTTATTAAGAAAATGTTCTGCATCCCACTTTGGTAAGTGGCGTCTGGGGTCTTAAAAGCTTATAAGTGGCCATCTAAGATACATCAACTGGTCACAAACCACTTGGAGCAAAGGAGAACGAACACCACCAAAGACACAAGGAAAATATTAGCCCAAAAGACCAAAGGGCCACATAAACCAGAGACTCAGAGACTCCATCACCCTGAGATCAGAAGAACTACATGATGCCTGGCTACCCACCAATGACCACCCTGACAGGGAACACAAGAGAGAGTTCCTGACTGAGCAAGAGAAGAGTGTGGAACAGAACTCAAATTCACATAAAAAGACCAGACTTAATGGACTGAGACTGGAGGAACCCCCAAGGCCATGGCCCCTGGATGCTATGTTAACCCAGAACTAAAACCATTCCTGAAGACCACTCTTCAGGCAAAGATTAGACTGGACTATAAAACATAAAATACTCATGAAAAGTGTGCTTCTTAGTTCAAGCAGATGCATGAAAGCAAATGGGTGGCTCCTGTCTGGAGGCAGGATGAGAAGGCAGAAGGGTAGGAGACGGTTGAATGGACACAGGAAACCAGAGGTGGAAAGGGAGAGAGTGCTGTCGCATTGTAGGGATTGCAGCTAGTGTCATATGACAACATGTGTATAAAAATTTTGTATGAGAGATTAACTTGAGCTGTAAACTGAGTCAGCCCCAACTCATAGTGAACCCACATACAACAGAACAAAACGAAACGCTGCCAGGTCCTGCGCCATCCCCATAATCGGTTGTGGATCAGACTGTTGTAATCTATAGGGTTTTCTAGTGGGTTCAAATTCCAGCTCTGCCACTTACTAGCCATGTAATCTTGAACAAGTTACTTTGTATTTCTGCCTCAATTTTCTTGATCTATAAAATTAGATCAATAATAGTGATACCTTTGGGGATTGTTCATTAAAATATAATACTTGTAAAGGACTCAGAAAAGTAACTAGTACACGATAAATTTAGGATATTAACTAATATTATTACCATGCGCCATTCACTGTAGTGGCTACTAGAAGCACTGTGAGGACAATCAGAGTTCTTTGGCTGTGTATCACATCTTATTGCTTTTGTATTCCCCCATAACATCAAATACGAACATTCTAAACTCGTAAACATTCTAAGCTTCTAACACTCAGTGTTCAACAACTTGCTTCTGTGGTCATACACAAAACAGCTGAAATAACAAAAAAAAAAACGCTGAAATTCTACTGCAGATAAGCTAACAATCCAAAATCCAAGAAAGAAATATCCATGACAGCTTAACTAAACCAAGTGTGTACTCTGTTAGAGGATGTCACATAAGACAATTTTTAACCCTCTAATTTTTCCTGTTTTTTCAACATTAAACTTTTTAACCCCACCATGAAAAATATATCAAAATAATTTTTTAAAAAACCAAAACATAAGCATCTCTGTACTTGTGCTCTTAAAACATTAAAAGTTGAAAAATCAGTAGAAGCAGGAAATAACTAGCCCTCAGAGTATCTGATAAGTCAATCCATCAATAAGTATTTGAATGCCAAGTATGTACCAGACACTCTCAAAAAAAAACCAGCTGCTGTCGAGTTGATTTCAACTCACAGTGACCCTACATGACAGAGTAGAACTGCCCCATAGGGTTTCCAAGGAGCACCTGGTGGATTCAAACTGCTAACCTTTTGGTTAGCAGCCGTAGCTCGTAACTACGACACCACCAGGCACCGAAAAAATGTCAAAATTACCTAAACGTGTAGAGACAGACGTGGACAAAAATAAGAAAGATCATTTCAGGAAAATAAAATAAAGAAATGTGGCAGGGTGACCGTTATTTGCAGACTTCTCAGCAGCATTTGCAAACTGCTCCATCTCCGGCTTGAAACATTTAACTTGTCTTGGCTTCCGTGACACTCCACTTTCTTGGTTTTCTAGTTGCCCCTTCTCAGTTTATCCTTTTGCTGATTTCTACTCCTTTGCCTACTGGTAGTTTCTCAGGGATAGGCTTTGGATTCCTCTTTTCACTACATAACCAGTTACCACTGAGTGGACTCTGACTCTTGGCAACGCCACGTCTGTCAGCATAGACTTGTGGTTCCATAGGTTTTCAATGGCTGATTTTTCAAAAGTAGATCGCCAGGCCTTTCTTTCTTCCCAGGCACCTCTGGCTAGACTCAAACTTCCAACCTTTCAGTTAGCATTGGAGAATGTTAACCATTTATACCACCCAGGGACTCCTTCCACAACACAGACATACGAATTTCCTGGATAATCTTATCAATTCTTTTTTTAATTTTTTTTTGCTCGTACATACTATTTTTTCATTTTAAATACACTATGAACATTTTTGCAAGCCATTAATGATTTTTTTGGGACATTATCAATAAATACTGCACAAAATTTCATTTTTTTTTAAATAATATTTTACTGTGTTTTCAGTGAAGGTTTACACAGCAGTTTAGGATCCCACTCAATTTCTAGGCAAAATGTTTAGTGGCATTGGTTACATTCTTTATAATGGGTGAACGTTCTCATTGTTTCCATTCTGGTTGTTCCATTTCCATTAATCTAGTTTCCCTGTCCCCTTACATTAGTATCTTTATCTTAAAGTAATTATTGACCATTTGGTCTCATACAGGCGTTTTTTTTTTTTTTTTTAAAAAGGAACACAGTACTAACGGGTGATATTATTTCTCGAGCCAACTTGTTATTTAGCTACAAGGTGACTTCAGGGGTTAGTTACAGTTCAAGGTTTGAAGAGTATCTTAGGGCAATAGTGTTGAACAGTCCTCCAGTCTCAACCAATCCAGTATTTTTTTTTTTTTTTCCTTCCCTTTTAGGGAATTTAAGGTTCTGTTTCACATTTTTTTATCTTACTCATTCTTAAGGTTTTCAATGCCATACATGCATCGTGACTCCTAAATTTATATCTCCAGTGTGAATCTTTTTTGACCTTCAAATTCATATAGCTAACAACCTACTTGTTATCTTCCATAATTCCATTTGTCCAAAACTGAGCACACCATCTTTTCCCAAACCTGTTTCTACCTTACTCTTCATCTTCTCTCATGAATGATAAAAATCTGGGAGTCATCCTTAAGAGCTGTCTCCCCCTTACCTCCCACACGCAAACCGTCTCTAAGACCAACTGATTCTACAATGAAAATACACCTCCACAGTTTCAACTGTGCAACCCTCAATGCATTCCCCTTACCAACCTGATCTCCTATGTAATACCATGTAATGCTTCAAGCACAAAAGCGTACACACAAACACAACTTTATCAAATATTAGCATTCTGTCTTATTTCCTTTTCCCATCTAAGTATTATACATTTAGTTAAAAGTTGCTATGAATTGCTGCCCGATCCCATTACTCTTCCTCCCTTCTCAGAGATACCTTCCTAAATTAGACGTTTTGTTTAGCCATGCATGTTTGCAGACTATTACCGGACATGAATATGTCAAAAAACAGTAATTCTGCACATCTTTAAAAATTACATAATGACATTCTTCTATACATATGACACTCGTACTCATTTAATAATTTGACATTTGTCTATACTGATGCAGTTCTAGTGCATTCATGTAGCTCTAGTTCATTCATTGTAACTGCTTAATTCCTTCAAATGAATATACCTTTATTTATCCATTTCTCTGTTGATGAACACTTAGGTTACTTTCTACTTTTCACTATTACAAACACTGATGTTATGAACATTTTTGTACATGTCTTCCTATGTATATATGCAAAAGTTTCTCTAGGATAAACTACAAATGGAATTGCTAAGTAACAAATTGTGTGCATTTTTAAAGTGGCTGTATCAATTTACACTCCTATGCCATGCTTCATATTCTTATCCATGGTATTTTTAATTGTTGTCAACTTATTCCTTTTGAAATGATATCTCATGGTGTTTTAAATCCATTTCCTTGATTTTCTTTGAGGTTAAACATCCTTTCATGTTTACTGGCCACTTAGGCTTCCTCTTTTAAAACTACCTATTCATGTTCTTTGTCTTCTATTTAATATTTAAAAAATTCCACAGTCCAGATACTAATTCTTGTCATTTGTATTACAAATATCTTTGGTATATTGTCTTGTATGGAAGTTTTAAATTTTAACATAGTCAAATTTATATTATGTGGACTGCACTTTTTCTGTTGATTGAAAAAAATCCTTTCATATACCAAGATAAAAGATTTTTCCCCTCTATAATTTCAAATTTAGCTGTTTCACTCTGTGGGCTCTTATCTACCTAGAAATTATTTCCGTACATCAGCAACTGGCAAACTACAACCCATGGGCCAAATCCAGTCCATCATTATTTTCTGTAGCTTTATTGTAATACAGACATGCCCATTTGTTTACATACTATCTATGGTAACAAGGATACAGGAGAATGAGACAGAGGCCCTATGGCCCACAAAGTCTAAAATATTTATTATCTGACCCTTTAGAGAAAGTGTGCCTACCACTGATGTACATGATGATGCTGTTATTGCTGTATGATAGAAAGCAGGAAATCTTAATTTTTTTTCCCCAGATGGGTAACCAGCATCATTTACTGATTAGTTCATCCTTTCCCAACTGACTGAGAGCTATTTTATATACCAAGTTCCCATTCATATCTGGGTCTGTTTCTGCATATTCTACTCTATAGTCTTAGTCAACTGCATACTAAGCCTCTAACAGGATCAAATCCTCTACCTTGCTCTTTGTCAAAACTATCTTGACTATTCTTAGCCTTTGCTCTTCCATATGAATTTTAGATTCAGCTTGTCCAATTCCCCAAAACCTCCAAGGGAACTTTTAATTTAAATGGCATTGTCTTAAAGATGAATTTGAGAGAGAGAGTTCACATCTTTCTGATATTGAGCCTATCTATGAACACAGTATATCTCTCCATTTATTTGGGTCTTCCTTCATGTCCTTCAATAAAGTTTTGTAAACTCCATAAAGATCTTAAAGTCTTTTGTTTTTAACAGCATATAGAACTGAGTTTTACATACTGTGTATATAAATGAATATATTTTTTAAGACTTGCCAAATTATTTCATGTGTTCTAATGATACACGTGCAGATTTTCTTGAGTTTTCTATGTATCAATTTTTACACAAATAATGCATGCCTTCTGCATCTGTTTGCCAGCCATGTCCTCCCCCGTGAAGAATTTTTTTAAGTGTGCTATGCTAATTTTTTTACAGCAACGTGTGGAAGAAGATTGGCATGGCAGCACTTGTGAAGGTGTCTCATGGAGGGAGGGTGCAGGCGGCAAAAAACTGCAGCAGGCAAGCATTATTTGCATAAAAATACGATATGCAATCATATTATCAGGGAATAATGACTCTCTTGTTCCTCCCTTCCTTCCCAAAACTTATATAGTGACAACTACATCAGCTTTCTTTTCATTTGCACAGTATAATATAGTGACCTTTTTATCCCTAATGTTTTATGCTTTAAAATACTTCATCTGCCACACAAGCTTTCTTCTGGTTAGTATTTATCTGGTATTTTCAATTTCTCTATGCCCTTATGTTTTGGTTGTATCTCTGGTAAAGAGCTTATAGCTGGATTTTGGTTTATCATACAATTTGAGTCTATCTTTTAGCTATATGGACTTTGGCTAAATAAATTTTTAACCGTATTGACTGTAGTGTATTTACATTTATTATAATTACTGGTCTACTTAGGTTTATTTCTGCCACCTTATTTTGTACTAGTTACTATGCTTTTTCTGGTTTGTGTATTTCTTTTTATTATGAAAAATTTAAGACATAACAAGACTACAAAGTAATATGAGGAACATACAGGTTTATCAAATCTTAATATCATGCCATATTTGCTTCAGAATTTTTTTTAGAAATAAAACATTACAGATGTCAACTGAAGTCTCTCCCTGTCTGATTCTTCCTCCCTGCAGGGAAACAAGATCATGAATTTTTACTATGTCCATCCATACTATTATCTTTTAATATATTTATGTATTCATAAATAATATTTAACATTGTTTTGTATGGTTTTAAACTGTACACAAGTCACTGTACCAACTTACATTTCTAGCCACAGAGTATCTTAATCAAATCTTGGTGAAGTCAAGCTTTAATCCCAATCTGTCTAGTTCTCTCAAGAACTTCACACCTGCAACTCCTCTCTCTTCTGTATCATTTTCTTCCTCTCTACTGGATCATTCCTATCAGCACACAAACATGCACTAGCATCTTTTATTAAAAAAAAAAAAAAAAAAACCCTCGGCCAAATAGCCCCTCCAGTTATTGCCCCATTTTTGTCCCTTTTCACTGCGAAGTTTCTTGAAAAAGGTGTCTTTCCACTTTCTCAATTCACATATTCCCCTTAGCCTATTCCACCGACTCTTATAAAAGTCATCAATTACTTCCACGGTACCAAATTCAGTACCTATTTCTAATTATCTTGGCCTTGCAATGACATTCAACACAATACTCCCTCTTTTTCGAAACATTATCTTCTCTTAGCTTCCATTACATTATACTCATCTCGATAGCATTTTATTTTCAATTCTCCTTTGCCAAGGGCTCATGCTCAACCTAACTTGTAAAAACTGGATTAACCCATAGCTCTCTTTGCTTCTACGATATGGCAGGAACTGCTAGCTGGCCACTGAACTCATTCTTTCCTTCCTAGCAAGAGGACTGTATCTGGCATATAACTGGCTGCTACTCAACATTTCCCAAAATCTGAGTTAGCTGTGACCAGATGACTATGTTCTCATCAATCGAATGTAAACAGAAGTGGTATATGCCACTTTCTGGCCAAGCCTTAAAGAAAGTTGGTGTTTTTCCCCCATATTCTTTTCCTTTACCATGAGCCAGAGGACTGAGGACAGTAAGGGCTGTGACCTGGCTTTGACAGACTATACCCTAGGGAAAAGAGGAAAAACAAGATGAAAGGAAAATGATCCCCGAATAATCATGAAGCAAAGTGACCCAATTAGCAGGAACCTGGACTGTTACCCAAGAGAGGCATAAAAGTCTATCTTGAGTCTATCTTAGGTTAGCCTTCCAACCTAACTCATTCACATATTATGTGTACTCCCTAGGTGATCTCATCTACTCCCATGTTTTCAATCATCGTTTATGCAAAATACTCCTAAATCCACATCCAGCTCTGGAGTTTGACCTCTTTTCAGAACTCCAGTTAGTACATCCAACCACCTACTTGACATATCCACATGGATGCCCAAGAGTTACCTCAAACTTGATTCCTCCTACCCTAAGTTCTAAACCCAGTTTTCCCAGTCTTCCTTCACTCCCATCACTTACTCAAGTCATGCTATCTCTATCTCTAAACCATTTCTTTCCCCCTCCCAAGAAATTCTGGTCATACTGACCTTCCTTCTGTTCCTTAAATACACCCAGTTCATTCCTGCATTAAGACATTTCCACTACCCACTATCCCTGGCCAGAATGCTGTTCTTCTGATCTTTGCCAGGCTGGCTTTCTCTTATCATTCTGGTCTCAGTTTAAATTCCATCTCCTCAAACAAGGCTCTCCTTACTATCCAGAACTATCCAAATGCTCATTGTCACCCAATGATTTACTACCATATAACTTTAAATTCTCTGCACAACAATTATCACTAGTTGATACTTTTTTTATTCACTCATTCAACAAATATTTACTAAATGTCTAACTATATCACAGGCACACTAACTTAGGTATGAGGATACATGCTGTGAACAAAAACCAACTTCCAGTCTAGTAAAATATACAGTAAAGCCGATAGCAATAACTGCTGCCGACAAAAAAAAAAGTAGGGCAAGGATATGGGAGAACAGGGGCGGGAACTGCCATTACAGATACAGTAAGAAAAACCTTCATTAAGGTAACGATTAATCAAAAACCTGAAGGAGGTAAGGGATCAAAATGTGTGGATATCTGTGGGAAGAAGTTTCCAGGCACAGAGATCAAGTGAAAAGACCCTGAGGCGGGCATGTGCTTGGCAACAAGGAGGCCAATATAAAATGGAAGAGTGATGGAGAGGGAGAACAGGAGATGAGTATAGAGAGGAAATGGGGCCTAGATCATGGATGGCCATGAATAGGAAGCCACTGGTGGGATTTGAACAGAGGTGTAGCATTATCAAGGAGCCCTGGTGGTGCAGTGGTAAAGCGCTTAGCTGCTAACTGAAAGGTCAGCGGTTTGAAAACACCAGCCGCTCTGTGTGAAAAAATTGTGGCAGTCTGCTTCCACAGAAGAAGCAGAAGAAGGAGCAGTCCTATAGGATCTCTATGACTCGATGGCAACGGGTTTGGTTTTTTGGTTTGGTGGCATAATCTGACTTATAATCCATTCTGTTTTGAAAATATACTACAGTAGGATGAAAAAAGGAAACCAATTGAAGCCTATAGCAAAATAATGCTGCTTCCTTGATCTTCATAAAACCAGCTGCTTGTTAACATTTAAGCTAAGACTGAATGACATTTCATCAGAGGACTTCCTTAACTGCCCAAACTCAATACAGAGATGACTGCCTAGACTAGAGTGTCAATGGTCAAGGATAGTGAGAAGTGACTGGATTTGAATATGTTCTAGGGTAGACCTGACAGATCTGCTGATGGATGAGATATAGAGTATGAGAAAAAGAGAAGTTCGAAGACATCACTGAAGCTTTAGCCTGAGCAATTAAAAGGCCAGAAATGCCTTTTATTGAAATGACAAACAAGTGATGAACAGGTTTAGAAGGTCTAAATCTACACTTAAATTTTAAATACATTAAGATAAAGATGTCTATTAGATAAGTGGAGATAAAAAGTGGATCAATAGTTGGATATACCAGTCTGGATTTAAGGAAGAGGATTCAGGCTGGATGTAAATCTGGAAGTCATCAATGTATTTACAGGTATTTAAAGACTGGGTGGGACCCCTGAACAGAATTGTCTCTCAGCTTCTACTCTTGCCACATCCAGTCTAGGACAAGAATCGAGAATGATATTTTTGAAAACATAAAATAAGATCAGGTCACGACTCTTCAATTTTTTTTAATAACATCCTCTCTACACTTGGAATAAAACCTAACCTTCTTACCACAGCCTGTAAAGCTCTGAATAATCTGAGCCTTGCATACCTCTCCATGTTGCAATCATCCATCTTTAGTTTCTTAAATGGCACCAAGCTTTCCTGCATCACAACTTTTGAATATGCTATTCCTGTGCCTAGAATGCTCTTCGTTGGCCTCTATAAAGTTACCTCCTACTGATTCTTCAGCTCTAAAATTTCAAGTTCACTTGCTCAGACCTTTCTCTAACATCCAACCAAAATATACTTCTTCTCTCAACTAAATCTCTTTCGTAACACTTTACTCACTTTGTAAATACAAACATATATACATACATATACATCAATATACATCTACACACCACAACTCATCTGTTAGTTTGTCTTACTGTAGTACCTTGCATATTGCTGTGATGCTGGAAGCTATGCCACTGGTACCTCAAATACCAGCAGGGTCACCCATGGTAGATAGGTTTCAGCAGAGCTTCCACACTACGACAGACTAGAAAAGAAGACCTGGGAATATATTTCTTCAAAAAAGTAGCCAGTGAAAACCTTATGAATAGCAATGGATCACCGTCTGATACAGTGCCAGAAGATGAGACCCTCAGACACTCAAAATATAACTAGGGAAGAGTTGCTTCCTCAAAGTAGAGTCGACCTTAATGACCTGGATGGAGTAAGGCTTTCAGGACTTTTGTTTGCTGATGTGGCACGACTCAAAATGAGAAGAAACAGCTACAAAAAATGTACAATGTAAAAAGTATGAATCTAGGAATACTGAAAGTTGCAAAAATGAAATGGAACGCATGAACATTGACATCCAACGCATTAGTGAGCTGAAATGGACTGGTATTGGCCATTTAAAACAGACGATCATATGGACTACTATAGTGGGAACAAAAAATTGAAGTGGAACGGCATGACATTCATAATCAAAAATAACATTTCAAGAACTATCTTTAAGTACAACGCTGTCAGCGATAGGATAATATCCATACGCCTACAAGGAAGATCAGTTAATACAAATATTATTCAAATTTACACACCAATTACTACAGGACAAAATGAAGAAATTGAACATTTTTACCAACCTCTGCAGTCTGAAATTGATCAATCATACAATCAAGATGCATTGATAATTACTAGTGATTCGAATGTGGAAGTTGGAAACAGAAGCATCAGTAGTTGTAAATATGGCATTGGTGACAGAAATGACACCAGAGATCATATGAAAGAATTTTGCAACACCAACGACCTATCCATTGGAAATACCTTTTTCCAACAATATAAATGGTGACTATGCCATTTATATTCCTGTGTATTCCACCACACAGGAATGGAATACACAGGAATCAAATTGACTACATCAATGGAAAGAGTCAATGGAGAAGCTCGATATCATCACTCTGAACAAGGCCAGGGGCCAATGCAGAACAGACCATCAATTGCTCACATGCAAGTTCAAGCTGAACCTGAAGAAAATTAGAACAAGTCCACAAGAGTCAAAGTACAACCTTGAGTATATCCCACCTGACTTTAGAGACCATCTAAAGAACAGTTTTGATGCATTAAATACTAGTGACTGAAGACCAGACAAGTTGTGGGATGACATACATGAAGAAAGCAAAAGGTCATTACAAAGACAGGAAAGGGAGGGGAAAAAAAGGACCAAAATGAATGTCAGAAGAGACCCTGAAACATGCTCTTGAATGTAGAGTAGCTAAAGCAAATGGAAAGAATGATGAAGTAAAAGAGCTGAAAAAAAGATGTCAAAGGACGGCTTGAGAAGACAAAGTAAAGTATTATCGTGAAATGCGCAAAGACCTAGAGTTAGAAAACTAAATGGAAAGTACATACTTTGCATTTCTCAAGCTAAAGAACTGAAGAAAAAAATTCAAGCCCTGAGTTGCAATACTGAAAGATTCTATGGGCAAAATATCGAATGATGCAGGAAGCATCAAAAGAAGACGGAAGGCATACAGAGTCGCTGTATCAAAAAGAACTGCCAACGTTCAACCATTTCAGGAGGCAGAATACGATCAAGAACTAATGGTATTGAAGGAAAAAGTCCAAGCTACACTGAAGGCACTGGTGAAAAACAAGACTCCAAAAATTGACAGAATTCCAAATGAGATGTTTCAACAAACAGATACAATGCTGGAAGCACTCACTCATCTATGCCAAGAAATTTGGAAGACATCTATCTGCCCAAACAACTGGAAGAGATCCATATTTGTGTCTATTCCAAAGAAAGGTGAGCCAACAGAATGCAGAAATTATCGAACAATATCATTAATACCACATGCAAGTAAAATTTTGCTGAAGGTAAGTGAAAAACAGTTGCAGCAGTATATCAGCAGGGAACTACCAGAAATTCAGGCTGGGTTCAGGAAAGGACGCGGAATGAGGGATATCACTGACGATGTCAGATGGATTTTGGATGAAAGCAGAGAAATACCACAAAGATGTTTACCTATGTTTTACTGACTATGCAAAGGCATTTGACTGTGTGGATCTTAACAAACTATGGATAACATTGTGAAGAACAGAAATTCCAGAACACCTAATTGTGTTCATGTGGAACCTGTACATAGACCAAGAAGCAGTCGTTCAAACAGAACAAGGGGGTGCTGCATGTTTAAAGTCAGGAAAGGTGTGTGTCAGGGTTGTATCCTTTCACCATACTTACTCAATCTGTATGTTGAGCAAATAATCCAAGAAGCTGTGCTATATGAAGAAGAACATGGCATCAAGACTAAAGGGAGACTCATTAACAAACTTGATATACAGATGATATAAACTTGCTTGATGAAAGCAAAAACGACTTGAAGCACTTACTGATGAAGATCAAAGACTACAGCCTTCAGTATGGATTACACCTCAGCATAAAGAAAACAAAAATTCTCACAACTGGACCAACAAGCAACATCATGATAAACGGAAAAAAGAACTGAAGTTGTCAAGGACTTACTTTACTTGGATCCACAATCAATGTCCATGAAAGCAGCAGTCAAGAAGTAAAGCAAAGTATCTGTCTTAGGCTGGGTTCTCTGGAGAAGCAAAACCAGTAAAGCATACACATATATATACAGAGATTTGTATCAGGGAAATGGCTCACACAGTTGTAGAGGCTGTAACATCTCAAGTCCATGGGTCAAGACAGAGGCTTCTCCTGATTCACACAGCCACAGGGGCTGCCGAACCCAAGATTGGCAGGTCGGAGAGCAGGGCTCTCAGTCACACACTGCGAAGATCAACGAATCCCAAGATTGGCAGGCAAGACTGCAAGTAAGCCACTAGCTCAAGTTCCAAGAACTGGAAGTCTGAGGAACAGGAGCCAGCTGCAGGATCCAGAATGAGCAAAAGCTCCAGAGCCCTGCCAGAATATCCGCCCACACTCGATGCAGGCCACACACCCAAGGAAACTCCCCTTAACCGACTGGCTACTCACAGCAGATCCTGTCATGGGGGCAATCACATATCAATTTCAACAGGGAAGTGACCACATTACATGACTGCCAGAATACTGAGAACCATGGCCCGGCCAAGTTGACACACAATCTTAATGATCATAGTATCCAAAAAAACCAAACTCATTGCTGTGGAGTCAATTCCAACTCATCGTGACCCCACAGGACACAGGAGAACTGCCCCACAGGGTTTTCAAGGACCGGCTGGTGGATTTGAAGTGTCAACCTTTTGGTTAGCAGGCGAGCCTTAACCACTGTGCAACCAGGCTCCAAACAATGTATAGCACTGGGCAAATCTGCTGCAAAAGACCTTTTTAAAGTGCTAAAAGGCAAAGATGTCACTTTGAGGAATAAGGTGTGCCTGACCCAACCCACGATATTTTCAATTGCCTCATATGCATGCAAAAGCCGGACAATGAATAAGGAAGACAGAAGAACTGAAGCATCTGAATTATGGTGTTGGGGAAGAATACCGAATATACCACAGACTGCCAGAAGAATGAACAAATGTCTTGGAAGCACTCACCAATGAAGACCAAAGACTACAGCCTTCATTATGGATTACGCCTCAACATAATGAAAACAAAAATCCTCACAACAGGCCCAATAAGCAACATCATGATAAACGGAGAAAGTACTGAAATTGTCAAGGATTTCATTTTCTTGGATCCACAATTAACACCCATGAAAGCAGCAGTCAAGAAATCAAATAATGTATTGCATTTAGCAAATCTGCTGCAAAAGACCTCTTTAAAGTGTTAAAAAGCAAAGATGTCACTTTGAAGACTAACGTGTGCCTGACCCAAGCCATGGTATTTTCAATCACTTCATATGCATGCAAAAGCTGGACAATAAGGAAGACCAAAAAAGAACTGATGAGTTTGAATCATGGTGTTGGCAAATAACAGTGAATATACCACGGACTGCCAGAAGAACGAACAAGTCTGTCTTGGAAGAAGTACAGCCAGAGTGCTCCTTGGAAGGAAGGAAGGCAAGACTCTGTCTCCTGTACTTTAGGCATGTTATCAGGAGGGACCAGTCCCTGGAGAAGGACATCATGCTTGGGAAATAAAGGGTCAGTGAAAAAGAGGAAGACCCTCAATGAGATGGACTGACACAGCAGCTGCAACAATGGGCTCAAACACAGCAATTATTGTGAGGATATAACCGGATCAGGCAGTGTTTTGTTTTGTTATACATAGGGCCGTTGTGAGTCAGAACCAACTTGAGGGCAGCTAACAACACAACAACAGATGTGTGTAAATACACACATAGTTTTGTTTGTTTACTGTCTGCCTATCCCAGCAGACAATAACCTCCATAAGTGCAGAGACTTTGTTTTGTTCATTGCTCAATCCTGAGGGCTTAATACAGTGCCTGGCAGACAGATGGCACTCAACAACTATTTGCTGAACAGAAACAACAGTTTGTTGTGTAAATTGCAATTTGCTTCATTATACTTAGAATGCTTTTATCCCCTTCAAAAAAAAAAAAACACTTCAACACTGTCAAACAAATTAGAGAGCTATTACCTTACCAAAAAAGCTTCCTTATACTATTTTACCAATTTCATTCATTCACCGTTTCTTTCATCACCTGGCATCAGTTACTAAAACCCCAAGTATGTACTTAGAGAAATTCTTTAATTCAGTTAGTCAAGACTTGAATGGAGCCTTAGAAATCATCTAATTCTCAGTTAAGAGTAGTTAACTAGCCTTACCAAGTTACAGTCAGTAGCAGAGTCGTCATGTGTACCCAAGTTCCTGATTTAGTTTAGTGCTTTTTTCAAAACCCATCTCTGCGTGGTACATTTTCTCTGAAGGAAGAACTGACACAGAACCGCCACCATCCAGAGACTCACACTTGTTCACTTTGGAAATATATTTTTAATGAAATACAACAACCTTACCCAGTATCAAGAATCAAGCTATCTCTACTTAGAATTTGGGCAGTTATTACAACTGAAAATCAGAAATATACGTAGTTCGTTATAAAGTTAGTGTTCCAATGGTTCATAAACTTGCTAAATCAAAAGTAGTAGTCCTCTTTATTAGAAAACTTTTAGCATAAGCTAAGTAACGTTATTTTAGAAACAGCAGTAGTCCTCCCTTCCTCTCCCCACAAAAAAGAAGAAACTGGAAAATAGCACTAGTTGAAGAAAACAATTTTTCACGTGTTGCTTTTAAACACAAAAACCTCAGTATTCTGAAATATCAGCGACTTCCTGTAATAGGGTACCAAAGGGATTTTCTTTTTCTTGATGCACAGTACGCAAACAAACCGAAAACCTGCTTTTACGCAAACACGCATTAACGTCCATGGGTTACAGCAACACTTTTGGACCAGTGCGACGATTCCCCTCTGACCACGCGCGAGGAGGCCACCTTCTCCCTCCCAGCAGATTCCCAGAGCAGAAAAAGGGATCTGCAGGAGGTCGCGAGCTCACTGAGGCCTTCACCGCCGCCCTGAAGAGAAGCCCTAGTAGGCCCCCCGCCCCCACGCCGCCTCTGCGGCGCCCCCTCAAGCTACCTTTCCGCCGGAAGAAGGACATGGCGGGACCCGGGTCGGGGCGGAGGGCCCGGGGGGATTGTCGCGGGGAGGGCCCGGCTCCCCTCATTCAGCAACTGGCCCGGACTTCCGGGTCCGCAGCAGCCGCCGCACTAGCTCGTGAAAAAACGCTTCTTCCGGGTGTGGGCCCCACTGCCTCCTAAAGATGCCCGGGCAGCGCCTTCCGCCATATTATCAACAAGCCGCCCACCCGGAGTTCCGGTCCTTCCCCGCGCGAGGCTTCACGGGAGGCTGAGGGGCCGGCCCCGCCCCCGACTCGCTCGAGGGTGCGGGCGCGCGCCCGCGCCGCTCACGTGACCTTGCGGGCGTGCGGCCTCCGCCTTTCTACCAAACTGTAGGTGTTGAAGGCTGTGGTGGCGACAGCTCTGCTTCGTTGCTAGTAGTCCAAGTAATGGCACCGGCGCTGCAGACCCAGTCTCTGCAAACCAACCCTCCTGGAGCGGGATCCCTCCCGGAGCTCCCCGCTCGTTCGGGACAACGCGCCGTCCTCGGAACACTCTCCTAAAGGCTGGGCCAGCACTGCCACTCTCCGGTTAACTTCTGTTTTCCGTTTCACATTTGCTAAAATTAGGCGCTCGCCGGCTTGGACTGGCTTCATCCTGCACTTCCACCCCTTCCTCTCGTAAGCGTGCCAGAACCCTGATGGGGAATAGGAGGCATGAACCGGTTCATGCGGCTCCGGTGAATCCCTTGGTCACAGTGACCTCGGGAATAAGAAAAGAGAAGTGGGCTTATTTTCATAAGGCGATCTCTGCGAATGCTGAAATTTGAAAGGGATGCAACATAAGAGCCTCACTAGTATTTATTAGGCAAACTCCAGTGAATCATCTTTCAAGTCTTGTTTAAATGTCATTTTCCCTGTGAATTTTCTGACCCTCACTTTACTAAAGCAGTGAAATAAAGCCTCCACGCCTTTAGTGCCCCGCATCACCCACCCCCACCCCCATTCCCCGCGAGTGCAGTCAACTGAATAGGTCATTGTCTGTAGCCCTTTGCTCTTGCCAGTGAGGGACCCAGGAAAACAGTGTGTGTGCAGTTGCCATCCAGTTGATTCCAACTCATAGCGATCCTATAGTAGAAACTCAGTAAATGTTGGCTAGATTTTTTAATCATGTGAAGAATGAGGAATCTGAGGTCCAGAGAGAAGAGGCTATTTGCCCAAGATTATTCAGTGTCAGTGTTGAGACTAGAACTAGAACCCAGGGTCTTTTCACCGTTATATTAGAGCAGGTTAATAGATTAGTCTGTTTTGGTTGGGGCTTATTTACAAATGCATGTAAGACGTGTTGATATTTACTGAAAACTTAGTATGTGCAGGTTCTGTGCTAAACCCTCCAGATTAACCCTTGTAATAGCCCTAGGGGAGACCTGGTTGCGTAGTGGTTAAGAGCTCAACTGCTAACCAAAAGTTCGGCAGTTCCAATCCACCAGCTGCTCCTTGGAAATCCTATGAGGCAGTTCTGCTCTTTCCTATAGGGTCGCTATGAATCAGAATTGAATTGACTTGACCACAACGGGTTTGGTTTTTGGTTTAACAGCCCCAGGAGTCAGTCTTAGTAAGACAAAACTAGGCATAGAAAAACAAAGTGACCTGCCCAGAGTCACAGGCTAATTAGAAGAGAAGCTAGGATTTCAAACCTAGATGGTCAGACTCCAGAGTCCAAAGTTAAGGCTCTACCCAGGTAAGGAGTGTGTCCACCAGCGCTGGGCAAGAGCAGGAGAGACTGGCCATAACTCTGGATGCCCCCAGTGCATCCTACATCTGAGCTGGTGCTGAGAATGGACATCTGTCAGACTGTGTCCTCAGCCTCAGTGGAGGCTGCCAATGGATCTGAACGAGTCCGAGACTCAGAAGTGCCCTTGAAAACCAGTCTGCACTCGCAGGTTGCCCCCTCTCCAGTCCACCCCATTACCCTCCTCCAGGGGAAAGGGAGATTGGCTGAAATCAGGGACAGCTGGAGTGGGGTGTGGTCTAAGTGGGATTTCTCTTTACTAGAGCAGTATAAGAGGAGTCCCTGGGTGGTACAAAGGGTTAACAGCACCTGTCTGCTAACTGAAATGTTGGCGGTTGGAGTCCACTCAGAGGTGCCTCAGAATAAAGGCCTGGTGATCTACATCTGAAAAATCAGCCACTGAAAACCTTATGGAGCACAGTTCTACTCTGACACACATAGGGTTGCCATGAGTCTGAATCTACTAGTCAGCAGCTAGACATACATGGATAAAAGGATAAATAGTATCTAGCAGAGAAGCCTAAGTACAGGGCTTTTACACTCTTAGCAAGAGAGCACAGCACCCTGCTCTTGTTCCTGTCCAGAGATCAATCCTTTAGCAAGGGCTGCTTTATATCTGTTGACTGGTGGGGTCGTTAAGGTTGTGTGTCAACTTGGCTGGGCCATGATTCTTAGTGGTTTGGGAGTTACGATGTAGTTTGGTGGTCGTATAATGATGTAATCACTTCCATGATGAGATCTGCTATGATCTCATCTGCCAATCAGTTGAAAGGGAGTTTCCTTGGGGATGTGGCCTGCATCCAATATATGTGGACTTTCTGGCAAAGCTCACTGACTCTGAATCCTGTGACTCACTGTGCTCTGAATCCTGCATTTGGCTTGTCAGCATCTGACCTCCAGTTCTTGGAACTTGGGCCAGCAGCCTACCATGTCACCTGTGAATCTTGGGTTCATCAGCCCCTGCAGCTTTGTGAGTCAGGAGAAGCCTCCAGCCTGACGCTTGACCCATGGACTTGGGACTTGCAAGCCTCTACAACCACATGAGCCATTTCCTTGAGATAAATCTCTCTCTCTTTATGTAAAACATACATATATGCTTCACTGGTTTTGCTTCTCTAGAGAACCCAGCCTAAGACAACTGGTTAGTTGGTTGGAGCAGGAGGGTTATGGAGAGAGGGAGTTCAAGAAATCGCCTGAATGTCTCTGAGATGGAGCACTGCCAAGGGAGGGAAGAGTGCTCTAGTCCTCTAAATCTCCAACTAAGTATAGAATCAGTATAAAAGCAGTGGCCTACCTTGCATACCAACTTAATTGCTGCACTTCGGCCTCTCCTAGCAGAACTTTTGGAGTGCTCCTTATTTCCCCAGACAGCTAAATGCATGCCAGTAGCTAATAATTGCTGTCATTATTTATTTAGTACTTATTATGTGCCCTCAGTGTACTAAGTGCTTTATAATCACAATTCCATTTCCCACTTAATCCTTTGCCCTTCCCCTGCAAAAAAGACCCCATGAGACGGCTACTATCATTACCCCCAATTTATAGCTGATGACCCTGAGGGTCAGAGTAACTTATGCAGGATCACAAGGCTACTAACACAGGATTTCAGTCGCTATCAATCTGACTGCAAGGATGCCTGCCGATACACTTCCTTCTGTTTTTCTGCCCACCTCCAGATAATACCATCAATCTAATGTTCCAGCATGTGGGATCTCCATTTATTGGGCAAATATAAAAGGATGAATAGTATCCAGCAGTTCAGATTCTTCAGGTCTTTATAAGCTTAGGGAGGATTTATGTTGAGAGTATTATCATCTATCTTTTGAAATTTGATGATCCACATATGAATAAAGTTAAAATAAAACAAGAAAATAAAAATAAACACGAATATTAACCTGAGTACCCTAGTGTTTGGGCAAACCGAGACCCTGCATTGCATTTCAAAGTTAGTCTGTTAGAGTTATTTAATTTACATGTAAGACAAGAAATTTTTACAAGGAGTGCCTCTATGCTCCTAACTTTAACATAATCTTCAGTCTTTTCATACCAGTTGTATCAGTAACAACAAATCACTGAGGCAAAATCAGCAAGTTGGTTATCACAAAGCCAGTGAATAAAATTAATCTATGATAAAAATTGTTTACAAATTTGATCAACAATATTCTATAACACTGTAACAAATAAACTTTTTAAATCAAACATTCATGATCTCAAGGAAATTATTCAATCAAATTTTTTTAATATTATATGAAGAGAAAACTCACTTTTTAGCAAGCAGATTTAAACAAACTCAGATTTATGAGGAGAAAATTCAGAATACATATTGATAACAAAATTCTCATCAACTATCTAAACAAAGGCTAATATTTAACCCAGTATTTTACATTTCCTTTTGATCTGAACCTAAAATTTTTTTTATTGTACTTTAGATGACGGTTTATAGAGCAAATTAGTTTCTCATTAAACCATTAGCACACATTGTTTTGTGACATTGGTTGCCAACACTGCGACATGCCAACCCTCTCCCCTTCTCAACCTGGGTTCCCCATTACCAGCATTCCTATCCCCTCCTGCCTTGTCAACCTTGCCCCTGAGCTGGTGTGCCCATTTAGTCTTGTATTAACTGAAGTGTGACCCTCAGGAGTGACTTCAGTACTGAGTTAAAAGGGTGTCTGGTGGCCATATTCTCAGGGTTTCTCCAGTCTCTGTCAGACCAGTAAGTCTGGTCTTTTTGTGTGAGTTAGAATTTGTTCTACCTTTTTCTCCAGCTCCGTCCTGGATCCTCTATTGTGATCCCTGTCAGAACAGTCAGTAGTGGTATCCAGGCACCATCTAGTTGTGCTGGACTCAGTCTGGTGGAGGCTGTGGTAGTGGTGGTCCATTAGTCCTTTGGACTAATCTTTCCCTTGTGTCTTTGGTTTTCTTCATTCTGCCTTGCTCCAATTGGGATGGGACCAGTGGAGTATCTTAGATGGCTGCTCACAAGCTTTTAAGACCCTAGACGCTACTCACCAAAGTAGGATGTAGAACATTTTCTTTATAAACTATATTATGCCAATCGAGCTAGATGTCCCCGAGACCATGGTCGCCAGCCTTCAGCCCAGTAATTCAGTCCCTCAGGGAGTTTGGATGTGTCTATGGAGCTTCCATGACCTTACCCTGAACAAGTTGTGCTGGATTCCCCAGTATTATGTACTGTCTTACCCTTTACCAAAGTTACCACTTATCTATTGTCTAGTTAGTGTTTTTCCCTCCCCACCACACACCCGCTTAGTAACCATCAAAGATTGTTTCTTTCTGTGGGTAAACTTTTTCATGAGTTTTTATAATAATGGTCTCATACAGTATTTGTCCTTTGTGATTGACTTATTTCACTCTGCATAATGCCCTCTGGATTCATCCATGTTGCGAGATGTTTCATGAACTCATTGTCATTCTTTATTGTTGTGTAGTATTCCACTGTGTGTATGTACCATAGTTTATTCATTCATCTGTTGATGGGCATTTAGGTCGTTTCCATCTTTTTGCTATTGTGAATAATGCTGCACTGAACAAGGGTGTGCATATATCTATTTGTGTGACAGCTGTTATTTCTCTAGGATATATTCCGAGAAGTGGGATTGCTGGATCATATGGTATTTCTATTTCTAGCTGTTCAAGGAAGAGTCATATCATTTTCCAAAATGACTGTACCATTTTACATTCCCACCAGCAGTGCAGAAGAGTTTCAAGCTCCCTGCAACCTCTCAAACATTTGTTATTTTCTGTTTTTTTGATTTGTGCCACTAATGTTGGGGTGAGATTGTATCTCATTGTAGTTTTGATTTGCGTTTCTCTGATAGCTAGTGATCCCTAGCATTTCCTCATGTGTCTGTTAGCTGCCTGAATGTCTTCTTTGACTATTCACATCCTTTGCCCAGTTTTTAATTGGATTATTTGTCTTTTTGTTGTAGAGGTGTTGAATTTTCCTATAGATTTTAGAGATTAGACCTTTGTCGGGTTTGTTATAGCCAAAAATTTTTTTTCCAGTCCGTAGGTTCTGTTTTTCCTCTTTTGGTGAAGTCTTTTGATGAGCATAAGTGTTTGAGTTTTAAGAGATCCTAGTTATCTTCTGGTGTTTGAATATTGTTAGTTATGGTTTGTATGTGATTTATGCCATGTATTAGGGACTCTAGCACTGATCCTATTTTATCTTCTATGATCTTCATGGTTTTTGGTTTTATATTTATGTCTTTGATCCATGTTGAATTAGTTTTTGTGAATGCTGTGAGGTATGGCTTCTGTTTCTTTTTTTTACAGATGGACATCCAATTTTGCCAGCACCATTTGTTAACAAGACTGTCTTTTCTTCTTTTAATGGACTTTGGATCTTTATCAATTATCAGCTGCTCAAAGATAGATGGATGTATTTCCATCTTAATTTCTCAATTCTGTCCCTTTGGTCAATGTATCTGTCATTGTACCAGTACCAGGCTGTTTTGACTACCATAGCTGTAAAGTAGGTTCTGAGGTTAGGTAGTGCAAGTCTTCCTACTTTCTTTATTCTTCCTCTTCAATAATGCTTTACTTATCCGGGGCCTCTTCCCTTTCTATATAAAGTTAGTGATTATTTTTTTCCATCTCTTTAAAGAATGTTGTTGGTATTTGGATCTGGATTGCATTGTATTTGTAGATTGCTTTGGGTAGAATTGTCATTTTCACAACGTTAAGTCTACCTATCCATGAACATAGTATATTTTTCAATTTATGTAGATCTCTTTTGGTTTCTTGCAGTAGTGTTTTTTTGTTTTCTTTGTATAGTTCTTTTACATCCCTGGTTAGATTTATTCTTAAGTATTTTATTTTTTTAGGGGCTATTATAAATGGTATTGCTTTCCTGATTTCCTTTTTGTCGCTCTCTTTGTTGGTGTATAGGAATCCAACTGATTTTTGTGTGTTTATCTTGTATCCTGCTACTCTGCTGAATGTGTGTTTCTAGAAGTTTGTCCATTTCCTCTAGATTTTCAAATTTGTTGGGGTACAGTTTTTCATAGTATTCTGTTATGATTTTTATTTTAGTTGTGTCTGTTGTGATATCACCTATCTCCTCTCTTATTCATGTTATTTGCTTCCTTTTCTGTTTTTGTTTTGTCAGTTTGTCCACTGGTTTGTCTGTTTTGTTCATCTTTTCAAAAAGCCAACTTTTGGTCTTGTTAATTCTTTCTATTTTTTTTTTTTTGTTCCCTATTTCATATATTTCTTCTGTAATCTTTATTACTTCATTTGTTTTGATGCCTGTGGGCTTCTTTTTGCAGTTCTCTTTCTATTTGTTCAAGATGTAGGGGTATTTTGTGTTGGTCTTTTCTTTTTATTTGATGTGTGTGTTTATTGCTATAATTGACCTTTAAGCACTGCTTTTGCTGTGTCCCAAAGTTGTTGTTAAGATTGGTTTTTATTCTCATTTGATTCTGTGAAATTCTTAGTCCATCCTTGATTTCTTCTATTACCCAATAGTTTTTAAGCAAATTGTTGTTCATTTTCCATGTATTTGATTTTTTTTTCTTTACTGTTTCTGTTATTAATTTCTCCTTTTATGGCATTATGATCAGAGAAGATGCTTTGTATTTTTTCAATGTTTTGGATTTTGTTGAAGCTTACTTTGTGGTCTAAAATGTGGTCTATTCTGGAGAATGTTCTATGTGCTTTGGAAATGTATACTTTGCTGCTGTTGGGCGGAATGTTCTGTGTATGTCTATGATGTTGAGGAGGTTGATTGTGGCATTTAGGTCTTCTGTGTCTTTACTGAGTTTCTTTCTAGAAGTTCTGTCCTTCACTGAAATTGGTGTGTTGAAGTCTCATACTATTATTGTGGAACTGTCTATTTCTATTTTATTTATAGAGTTTATGTATTTTTGGAACCTATCACTGGGTGCGTACATGTTTATTATGGTTATGCCCTGCTGGTGTATTGACACTTTAGTCATTATAGGTTGACCTTCCTTATGCCTTATGGTGGATTTTGCTTTAAAGTCTATTTTTTTGGAGATTAATATTATCACTCCTGCTCTCTTTTAGTTATTATTTGCTTGATATATTTTTTCCATCCTTTGATGTTTAGTTAATGTCTTTGTGTCTCAAGAGTGTCTCTTGTAGACAAAATATAGATGAATCATGTTTTTTTAATCCATTCTGCCACTGTCTGTCTTTTACTTGTGCATTCAGGCCACTTACATTCATTGTAATTATTGATAGATATGTGTTTACTGCTCTTTTTTTGTGATGCTGACAGATTCTTTGTTATGTTTAATTTGTTTGTGCTGAGTTCTTTTTGTTTATAGATTTTCTTTTCATTTCATTATCGCTGATTTTGTGTTTGCTGAGTTTTTATGTTTTCTTCCTTTATTTTGATAAAATAAATACATTTATTTTAAATATATTTCATATATAGAAATATTTCATGCATAAAATATATCTTATATAAAAATTTTTCACATATATAGTTAATATATAAAAATATTTCATATATGAAAGTTTCATATATAATGTATTTCATATATAAACATATTACATATCTAACTGTTCGCATATAAAAATCATTTCATATATAAACAATTTCGTGTATAAAAATATTTCATGTATAAAAGCATTTAATATATAAAGTATATCTTATATAAAAATATTACTTATATAAAAATATTTCACATACAAAAATATTTCACATATAAATATATTTCACATGTAAACTATTTCATATGTAAAAAGCTTTATATGTAAAAATATATCAAATGTAAAAACATTTTATATCAAAATTTTTCATGTATAAAAATATAACTATAACTTTCATACACGTCTATATTTCAAATATAACTGTATTTCAAATATATTATTTCATATACATATTTCACACATACATACCTGTTTCACACATAAAGACATGTTTTTCACATGAAGACGTTTCACACAAAAAGATGTGTTTCACACATAAAAACGTGACTCACAAATATATGTAAAAATATTTCATAGGTAAAAATGTTTCATATGTAAAAATATTTTATATAAAAACATTTATTATATAAAAATGTTTTGTATATAAATATATTTCTTTTAGAAAAATATTTCATATATAAAATACGTCATGTATAAAAATATTTCATGTATAAAAACACATTGCATATAAAATCATTTTGTGCATAAAATCATTTTGTATATAAAAATGTTCATATGTAAAAATATTTCATACATACAATTATTTCACATATACAAATATATCTTATATTTGTGTATCATATATACAAATATATAAAATATTTCATATGTAAAAATATTTCATGTATTATTAAATGTACATCACATATAAATATATTTCACATACAAATGTACTCATATATAAAAACATTTCATATACAAAAATATTTCATATATAAGATATTATATATATATATAAAATACATCTGCCAAAAATTTTCATATATAACTGTATTCCTAGTATAACAATATTTCAGATACGAGTTTCCCACATACATACATGTTTCCCAAATAAAGACGTGATTCTCAAGTAAAGATATCTTTAACACATAAAGATGTGTTTCAAAAGTAAAGACGTGTTTTCACAATAAAGTCATGTTTCACACATAGATGTGCTTCACACACAGATGTGTTTGACACATAGATGTGTTTCACCCATAAAGGAGTGTTTCACATAAGGACGTGTTTCACACATAAGGACATACTTAACACTTAAAATATTTCATATATGAAATTATTCCTTACATACGAATATTTCATATATAAAAACGATTCATATATAAAATTATTGTATATATGAATACATTTCGTATGTAAACATATTTCATATGTAAAACTATTTTGTATGAAAAAATTTCGTATGTAAAAATATATCATGTGAAATTTTTTCTTACATAAATATATTTCATATGTAACAATATTTCATATTTAAAAATATTTCATATATCCAGTATATCATATATTAAAATACTTCATGTATAAAAATATTTCTTATTTCACAATTATTTGTATATAAACATATTTCATTTATAACTATATTTCATATATGTGTTGCATAGATACGTACGGGTTTCACACATGAAGACATGTTTCACACATGAAGATGCGTTTCACACTTAAAGTTGAGTTTTACACATAAAGACCTATTTCAACCTAAAGATGTGTTTCAACCTAAAGACGTGTTTCACACATAAAGACATGTTTCACACAAAAATACATGTTACACATAAAAAGACATGTTTCACAATAAAATACGTTTTTCACACATAAAGATATGTTTCAACATACAGACAGGTTTCACATTTAAAGAGGAGTTTCACACATAAAGAAGCGTTTCAATGTAAAGACATGTTTTAGCATACAGATGTGTTTCACAGAAAAAGATGTGTTTCACACATAAAGATGAGTTTCAACATAAAGACAAGTTTCTCATGTAAAGAACGAGTTTCACACACAGACTTGTTTCACACATAAAGATGTGTTTCAGACATACTGATCTGTTTCAACATAAAGACGAGTTTCACACTTAAAGACATGTTTTACATACAAATGTGTTTCACACAAATGTTTTTCACACATAAAGGTGTTTAACAAATACGGACATGTTTCACAAATAAAGGTGCGTTTCAAACAGAGGCATGTTTCACACAAAAAGTCATGTTTCACACACGAAGATGTGTTTCACACAGACTTTTTTATACAAAATATATATAAAAATATTGCATATATAAAAAATGTTTTATATAGAAGTATCTTCTGCATGTATTTCATATATAGAATATTTCATATAAAATATTTAATGTATAAAAATGTGTCATATAAAAACATTTCATATATGAAAATATTTTATATACAAAAACATTTCATATAAAAATTTCTTATATAAAAATATTTCTTATGTACGAATATTTCATATATAAAAAATTCATACAAAAAATATATATCAAAATTTTTCATACATAAAAACATTTCATATATAGCTATATTTCAACTATAAGTGTATTTCTTATATAACCATATTTCATATGCATGTTTCATACTTACGTAAGTGTTTCACACATAAAGACATTTAACACAAAATCACGTGTTTCACACACAAAGAAATGTTTCAACATAAATACAAGTTCACTCCTGAAGATGAGTTTCACACACAAAAGAGTTTCAACGTAAACACGTGTTTCACACATAAAGAGGTGTTTCACACCTAAAGATGTGTTTCACACTTAAAGACATTTTACACAATAGAATATTTCACACACAAAAACTTTCCACATGTATTTCCTGTATAAAAATATTTCTTATATAAAAATATTTGATATGTAAATGTTTCATTTATAACTACATTTAATATATAAAATATTTCATATGTAAAAATGTTTGTTATATAAAACATTTTATATAAAAGTATATCTTATATAAATATACTTCATATATAAGAATGTTTCATATATAACATGTTTCATATATAAAAAATATTACATGCATAAAAGTATTTCTAGTATAAAAATATGTCATATATAAAACCATGTCATGTAAAAACATTTCAAACATTTCAAATATGAAAACGTTTCATATATAAAAACATTTTACATAAAATTTATTTATTACACAAACATTTCTTATATACAAATATTTCCTATACAAAATAATTCATTTATAAAAATATTTCATATGTAAGTATATTTCTTATGTAAAAATAATGCATATGTAAAAATTTTTCACGTGCAATAATTTTCTGTATGTAAAATTTGTATATGAATTATTTCATGTGTGAAAGTATTTCACATATAAAAATATTTATGTATAGATATATATTATATATAAAAACATTTCATGTATAAAATCATCTCATCTATAAAACGTTTCATATATAAAATTATTTTTCTTATATAAAATTATTTCATATGTAAAAATATTTATGATAGAAAATTATTTCATAAACATTCCATATGTACAAATATTTTGAGTGTAAAACTATTTTGTATGTAAAAAGAATACAAATATGAAAATATATCTTATATAAGGTATTTTATATGTTAAAATATTTCATATATAACTGTATTTCAACAATAGCTATGCTTCTTATGCAACTATTGTTCATAAACGTGTTTCATACTTACATTTCATGTTTCATACATAAAGTCATACTTCACCCATAAAGTCATACTTCACCCATAAAGATGTGTTTCACATAAAGACCTGTTTCACACAAAAAGACGGTTTCCACACAAAAGATTTCATATATAAACATAGTTCATATGTAAAAATATGTCTTATATAAAAATAATTTATAAATAAATATATTTCATATATCAGAATATTTCGTATATAGAATATTTTGTATAAAAGTATTTATGCATAAAACATTTTGTATATGTAAATAAATTTTTCTGTGTTGAAGCCATCTACTTGTGGTATTTCTGTTATAGCAGCAGTAGATAACTAAGACAATATATTAAATAATTTTATATATAAAAATTTCATATATTAAAACGTATATAAATGTTTC
Organism: Dugong dugon; assembly: GCA_030035585.1. Lineage (NCBI taxonomy): Eukaryota > Metazoa > Chordata > Mammalia > Sirenia > Dugongidae > Dugong > Dugong dugon. The sequence continues at coordinate 206,106,856 of CM057460.1, forward strand.
ATTTATAAAAATATTTCTAATATAAAAATATTTTATATGTAAAATATGTTATTTAAAATTTTTGTATATAAATATATTTCATAAATAAGAATATTTTGTATATAAAAATTATTTCATACATAAAAATATTTTACATAAAAAGTGGTCATGTATAAAAGCCTGTATATAAAAGAACATTTCATATATAAAAATATTTCATATATAAAACTACTTCATGAATAAAAACATTTCACATATAAAATATTTTCTATATAAAAATATTTTGTATACAAATTATGTTATATGAAAATATTTCTTATATACAAATATTTCATGTATGAGTATATTTTCTTTTTGAAAGTATTTAATATGTAAAAATATTTCAAATACAAAAATATTTCATATATAAAATATTTTCATATAAAAATATTTCATATATACATATATTTCATATGTAAAACATTTAATGTTTAAAAAGGTATCAAATATAAAAATCTTTCATGTTTAAAAATTTATATGTGTAAAAACATTTCATATATAAAAAACGTTTCATATATAAAATCATTACATCTATTAAATCATTTATGCTACAAAATCATTTCATGTATAAAATCATTTCTTATATTTCTTATGTGAAAATATATCATATGTAACAATATTTCATATTTAAAATATTTCAGGTATAAAAATATTTATGTATAGAAATATTTCATATATAAGAACATTTCATATGTAAAAATAATTTCTTATATAAATATCATTTAATCTATAAAATCCTTTAATCTATAAAAACATTTCATGTGCATAATCATTTCTTATATACTAATATTTCTTATATAAAAATTTTCATATATGAAAATATTTCATATATAAAAACATTTCTTATATTTCTCATATAAAATATTTCTTTTATAAAAACACTTCTTGTATAAAAATAAATATAAAAAATAAAAAACAAATAAAAATATTTCTTATGTAAATATATTTATTTATAATATATAAATAATATTTCTTATGTTAAAATATTTCTTAGGCAAAATATTTTCTATAAACATATATTTGAATATTTATATATAAGCTATTTTATATATAAAAATATTTCATGCATATAAATATTTCATGTATAAAAATGTTTCATATATAAAACTACATCATAAAAACATTTCATATGTAAAAATATTTCATATATAAAAGCACTTCATATATAAAAAGTTTCACATAAATTATTTCTCATATACAAATATTTCACATGTAAAAATTATTCATATATAAAATATTTGCTGTGTATAAAATTTCATTTATAAAAATATTTCATATGTAAAAATATTTCATCTGTAAAAGTACTTCATATACAAACTATTTCATGTGTAAATATATTTAATGCATGAAATATTTATGTGTAAAAATATTTCAAATATAAAAAATTTCATATATAAAAATCAATTCATACATAAAATCATTTCATCTATAAAAACGTTTTATGTATAAAATTATTTCTTATATAATATTTCTTATGTAATAGTATTTCATATATAAATATATGTATGTAAAATATTTCATATTTAAGTATTTCACATATAAAATTATTTCAAATATAAAATATTTCATACATAAGAATATATCTTATATCAAAATTTTTCATATGTAATTATATTTAATATATGAGTATAATTGAATTATAACTATATTTCTTTATAACTGTTTTTCATATACGTGTTTTATCCTTACATACATGTTTCACACATAAAGATGTGTTTCCACATAAAGACGTGTTTCACATATAAAAATGTGTTTCACATAAAATGCGTGTTACACACATAAAGACATGTTTCACACATAAAGATGTGTTTTAACATAAAGACGAGTTTTACACTTAAAGAGATGATTCATACATAAGGACATGTTTCACCCATAAAAATGTTTATCACACATAAAAACGTTTTATCATAAAGATGTGTTTCACACATAAATAACGTGTATCACACTAAAAATCAAAAAGTTGTTTTTCACACATACAGACGTGTTTCACATGTAAAGACACTGTCTTAATTATCTAGCACTGCTATAACAGAAATACCACAAGTGGATGGCTTTAACAGAGAAATTTATTCTCTCACAGTCTAGTAGGTTTCAAGTCTAAATTTAGGGTGTCAGCTCCAGGAGATGGCTTTCTCTCTCTGTTGGCTCTGGAGGAGGGTCCTTGGCATCAGTCTTCACCTGGTTGAGGAGTTCCTCAGGTACAGAGCCCCCATGTGCAAAGAAAGTGCTCTTCCTGGTGCTGCTTTCTTGATGATATGAGGTCCCCATGTCTCTTAGCTCACTTCTCTCTTTTATATCTTGGCTTAAGACACTATCTAATCTTATAGATCTCATTGATATAACTGCCACTAATCCATCTCATTACATCATAGTGATAGGATTTACAACACACAGGGAAATCATATCAGATGACAAAATGGTAGACAATCATGCAGTGCTGGGAATCATGACCTAGCCAAGTTGACAGATATTTTGGGGAGACACAATTAAATCCATGACAGACATGTTTCAACATAAAGATGTTATCATGGATTGAATTATGTCCCCCAAAAGTATGTCCACTTGGTTAAGCCATGATTCCCAGTATTGTGTGATTGTCCTCCATTTTGTGATTGTAATTTTATGTTAAAGAGGACTAGGGTGGAATTGAAACACCCTTACTAAGGTCATATCCCTGATCCAATGTAAAGGGAGTTTCCCTGGGGTGTGGCCTGCACCACCTATATCTTACAAGAGATAAAAGGAAAGGGAAGCAAGCAGAGGGAGGGTCCTCATACCACCAAGAAAGCAGTGTTGAGAGCAGAGTGCGTCCTTTGGACCTGGGGTTCCTGTGAGAAGAAGCTCCTAGACCAGAGTAAGATTGATGACAAGGACCTTCCTCCAGAGCCAGAGAGAGAAAGCCTTCCCCTGGAGCTGATGTACTGAATTTGGACTTATAGCCTGCTAGACTGTGAGAGAATAGATTTCTCTTTGTTAAAGCCATTCACTTGTAGTATTTCTGTTATAGCAACACTAGACAACTAAGACAGAGGTGTTTCAATATTAAGTCATTGAAACATAAAGACAAGTTTCACACATAAAGACATGTTTCACATATATAGAAGTGTTTCATACAAAAAGATGTGTTTAAACATAAAGATGTGCTTCACCCATGAAAAAGTTAATCACAAATAAATATGTATTTCAAAATAAAGACCTGTTTGAACATAAAGATATGTTTCATACATAAAGGTGTGTTTCTTGCAAAAAGTCGTGTTTTACGTGTAAAGATGTGTTTCAACATAAAGACGTGTTTCAGCATAAAGACAAATTTCACACAAAAATACGTGTTTCACACATAAATACATGTTTCACACAAAAAGATATGCTTCAGCATAAACACTTTACCACACATAAAGATGTGTTTCAACATAAAGACGCGTTTTACACACAAAGACGTGGTTCACACAAAAAGATGTGTTTCAGCATAAAGACTTGTTTCACACTTAAAGAAGTGTTTCACACAAAAAGATGTGTTTCCACATAAAGATGTATTTCCACATAAAGACATGCTTCACACATATAGACGTGTTTCAACAAAAAGACGTGTTTTAACATAAAGATGTGTTTCAAACATAGAGATGTGTTTCACACATTCATTCATAAAAATGTTTATCAAATATAAAGACATGTTTCAACATAAAGACATGTTTCACAAGTAAAGATGTGTTTCTACATAAAGATGAGTTTCAACATAAAGACGTGTTTCACACAAAAAGACATGTTTCACACATGTAGACATGTTTTACACATAAAGGTGTGTTTTTCACATAAAGTCATGTTTTGCATATAAAGAAGTTTTTCAACATAAAATATTTCATATATAAATATATATCTCCAATATACATCCACAGTATATATCTGCAGTGCAGAACGTATCTGCAGTACACATCTGCAGAATGTATCTGCAGTATACAATTGCAGTATATTTCTGCAGCAAATTTCTGCAATATATCTCCAGTACACATCTGCAGTATATATCTGCAGTGTAGTACTTATCTGCAGTGCAGTATATATCTACTATATATATCTTCAGTATATATCTGCAGCATATCTTCATCACTAATAGATCAGGTATTGGTGAAAGACGAGGCTCTGGGTGACAGCATGTGTGACACCTTTCTACAGATTTGTCAGAATGAAAAGTATAAGGAAGCTGGTTGGTTGGTCCTACCTTCACTAGAGAAACTGGTGAAAGAAAGAGATGTGCTCAGGGCTTCAGGGTCAAAGCTCAAGTGCCACATAAATGACCTCAAAATTTCCACTTGTGCTTTGAAAGAAAGTCTTATTTCTTGTAGTAACAGAGTTGATATTGCTGAAAACCAAACCCAGAGGCTTATTGTGAGAGTGGCTGAATTACAATGCCAACTCAACTGCCAACCTCAAAAGGTGTCTGAAGTTAAAGTGAAGGCATTGATTGGGAAGAAATGGGATCCTGAAACTTTGGATGGGGATCATATGGGCAGAGAATCAGGAAGCTAGAGACATTGAACCCCTAAATTCCATTGAATCACTCCTGTCAACAGAATCAGCCCTGCCAGTCCCATCTGAAGAGATTACTCCATGTTTGTCTGCTAAACCACCCTGCCCAGAAAAACCATTAGTCCCTCCACTCCCATCGAATGAGATTAGCACAGCTTCCTCTAAAGAGCCCTTGTCTGAGTCATTGCCTGGGGAACCACCTAAGGCAGATACTTTACAAGACAATGTTGAATGTTCTCAAAACACCCACTACCGATTTTGGCTCCTAGACCTTAACTAGACTTAAGTCCCAGCGAGCCCCAAAAGGTGAAGTACAAAGTGTAACCCAAGTGGAGGAACACTACACTCTGAGAGAACTGCTTGACTTTTTTAATATGTACAAACAGAAACCTGGGGAATATGTGTGGGAATGGTTATTAAAGGCAATGGTGCAAGGAACATAAAGATGGGTCAGTCTGAGTTCATTGATATGAGTCCACTAAGCACAGAGTCTTCATTCAATGCTTCAGCTTGAGAAGTTAGGAAAGGATCTAATAGTTTATTTGGTTGTGCCGAAGCATGGATTACACAGTGGTCTACACTAAATCAAGCTGAAGTACCAGACCTGCCTTGGTATACTGTGGAAAAACGTATCCAGAGGCTTAGGGAAATTGGCATGCTAGAGTGGATTTATCAAGTTAGACCCACAGACCCATACATGGAGTGTCCAGAGGACACACCTTTTACCACAACTGTGAGGAAGAAATTTGTGAAGGGAGCTCCAGTATCCTTGAAGACTGCTGTGATTACTATTTTACGTAAGTCAGATTTGACAGAAGTAACTGCCCTAACTGAATTAAGACACCTAACTACAGTGGGGTTGATTGGACCCCGTGGTAGTAGGGGCCAAGTGGCTGCACTCAAGACAAGGTGGGCGTGGTTACAGTAATGGACCAAGGAGTCAAGGCAGTAATCAGAATAGTCTGACTCATATGGACTTATTGCATTGGCTACTTAGTCATGGTGTCCATAGGAGTGAAATAGATAGGAAATCTACCAAATATTTACTTGATCTGTACAAATGGATGAATTCTAGGTCAGGTGAACAGCAGCATAACTCAAATCATGAGAATAGAGTGTCACGGTCCCTCAATCAATTACCAGACTTGAGCAAGTTTAAAGACCCCACAACCCCTTGAATGAAGGGGAGGCCTGGCCTCCTTGAGGAAGGATTTCAATACACTGCCAAAAAAGCATACGGTTAATCTTTCTCCCAGTCTTCCCCAAAGGAATCTAAGGCCTTTTATGAGTGTGACTGTTCATTGGGGAAAAGAAATAATCAGACTTTTCAGGGATTACTGGATACTGGCTCTGAACTGACACTAATTCCAGGAGACCCAAAATGTCACTGTGGCCTACCAGTCAGAGTAGGGGCATATGGAGGTCAAGTTATTAACAGAGTCTTGGCTCATACCCATCTCACAGTAGGTCCAGTGGGTCCCCAGTACCAGAATAGATAAACTCAGCAACTGGCAGAACCCCCACATTGGATCCGTGACAAATGGAGTAAAGGCTATTATGGTAGGAAAAGCCAAATAGAAGCCATTAGAACTGCCGCTACCTAGGAAAATAGTAAACCAAAAGCAATACCAAGTTCATGGAGGGACTGCAAAGATTATTGCCACCATCAAGGACTTGAAGGATGCAGGGGTGGTGATTCCCACCACATCCCCATTCAACTCGCCTATTTGGCCTGTGCAAAATCAGATGGATCTTGGAGAATGAAAGTAGGTTATCAAAAACTTAACCAGGTGGTGACTCCAATTGCAGCTGCTGTTGCAGACATAGTTTCACTGCTTGAGCAAATTAATACATCTCCTGGTACCTGGTATGCAGCTATTGATCTGGCTAATGCCTTTTTCTCCATACCTGTTTCAAAGGACCACCAGAAGCAGTTTACCTTCAGTTTGCAAGGCCAACAATATACCTTCACTTGCTTACCTCAGGGCTACGTTAACTCTCCAGCCCTATGTCATAATTTAGTCCACAGGGACCTTTATCACCTTTCCCTTCCACAAGATGTCACACTGGTCCATTACATTGATGACATTATGCTGATTGGGCCTAGTAAGCAAGTAGTGGCAATGACTCTGGACTTATTGGTAAAACATTTGCATGCTAGAGAGAGGAAAGTTAATCACGCAAAAATTCAGGCACCTCACACCTCAGTGAAATTTCTAAGGGTCCAGTGGTGTGGGGGAATATTGAGATATTCCTTCCAAAGTGAAGGATAAGCTATCGCATCTGGCTGTGCCCACAACTAAAAGAGAGGAACAATGCCTAGTGGGCCTGTTTGGATTTTGGAGGCAACATATTCCTCATTTGGGTGTGCTACTCTGGCCTATTTATCAAGTGACTCAAAAAGCTGCTAGTTTTGAATGGGGCCCAGAACAAGAGAAGGTTCTGCAACAGGTTCAGGCTGCTGTGCAAGCTGCTCTGCCTCTTGGGCCAAATCATCTGGCTGATCCAATGGTGTTTGAAGTATCCATGGCAGATAGACATGCTATTCGGAGTCTTTGCCAGGCCCCTATTGGTGAATCACAGCCCAGACCCTTAGGGTTTTGGAGCAAAGCCCTGCCATCCTCTGCAGATAACTTCTCTTCTTTTGCAAAACTCCTTTTTGCTTGTTACTGGGCCTTAGTAGAGACTGAACACTTAACCATGGGACACCAAGTCACCCTGTGGCCTGAGCTGCCCATCATGAACTGGGTGTTGTCTGACCCACAGAATCATAAAGTTGGATGTGCACAGCAGCACTCCATCTATAAATGGAAGTGGTATATACAAGATTGGGTCCGAGCAGGATCTGAAGGCACAAGTTGCTTGAGGAAGTGGCCCAAATGTCCATGGTCTCCACTCCTGTCACATTACCTTCTGTCTCCCAGCTGCACCTATGCCCTCATGGGGAGTTCCTTACGATGAGTTAACTGAAGAAGAGAAAACTCATGCCTGTTGTACAGATGATTCTGCACGATATGCAGGCAGCACTCGAAAGTGGACAGCAGCAGCGCTACAACCCCTTTCTGGGACCTCCTTGAAGGACAGTGGTGAAGGGAAATTCTCCCAATGGGTAGAACTTTGAGCAGTGCACCTGGTTGTTCACTTTGCTTGGAAGAAGAAATGGCCAGATATGCGATTGTATACAGATTCATGGGCCATGGCCAATGGCATGGCTGGATGGTTAGGGACTTGGAAGGAACATGATTGGAAAATTGGAGACAAGGATTTATGGGGAAGAAGTATGTTGAATAGACCTTTCTGAATGGGCCAAAGAAGTGAAGACACATGTGTCTCATGTGAATGCTCACCAAAGGGTGACCTCAGCAGAGGATGATTTTCACAACCAAGTCGATAGAATGACATGTTCTGTGGAAACCACTCATCCTCTTTTCCCAGCTACTCCAGTCATTGCTCAATGGGGTTGTGAACAAAGTGGCCAAGGTGGGAGAAATGGAGGTTACGCAAGGGCCCAGCAACATGGACTTCCACTTACAAGGTTGACTTGGCTACAGCCACTGCTGAGTGCCCAATCTGCCAGCAGCAGAGACCAACATTGAGTCCCCGATATGGCACCATCCCTTGAGGTGATCAGTCAACAATGTGGTGGCAAGTTGATTACACTGGACCACTTCCATCATGGAAAGGGTAGCGTTTTGTTCTTACTGGAATACACACTTACTCTCTATATGGATTTGCCTTCCATGCAGGCATTGCTTCTTCCAAAACTACCATCCATGAACTTACAGAATGCTTTATCAACTGTCATGTTATCCCACACAGCATTGCCTTGGATCAAGAGATTCACTTCACAGCAAATGAAGTGCAGCAGTGGGCCCATGCTCATGGAGTTCACTGGTCTTACCATGTTCCCCAACATCCTGAAGCAGCTGGCTTGATAGAACGATGGAATGGCCTCTTAATGACACAATTACGGTACCAACTAGGTGGCAATACCCTGCAGGATTGGGGAAATGTTCTCCAGGAGGCTGTACATGCTCTAAACCAGCATCCAATATATGGTGCTGTATCTCCCATAGTCAGGACTCATGGGTTCAGGAATCAAGGGGTGGAAATGAGAGTGGCACCACTCACTATTACCCATAGTGATCCACTTGCAATATTTTTGCTTCCTGCCCCCTCGACCTTAGGCTCTGCAGGTCTAGAGGTCTTAGTTCCAAAGGGAGGAATGCTCCCGCCTGGAGACATATCACTGGTTACATTGAACTGGAAGCTAAGAATATCACCTGGCCACTTTGGGCTCCTTATGCCTCTAGATCAACAGGCCAAGAAGGGAGTTACCATACTGTTTGGTGTGATGGATCCTGATTACCAAAAGGAAATTGATATTACATAATGGAGGTAAAGAAAAGTATGTCTGGAATGCAGGAGAATCCTTTGGGCTTCTTTTAGTACTACCATGCCCTGTAATTAAAGTCAATGGAGAACTACAGCAACCCAGTTCTGACATGACTACTAATGGCCCAGACCCTTCAGGAATGAAGGTTTGAGTCACCCCACCAGGCAAGGAACCACGACCAGCTGAGGTGCTTGCTGAGGGAAAAGGATATGTGGAATGGGTGATGGAAGAATGTAGTTCTAAATACCAGTTGTGACCACGTGATCAGTTGCAGAAACGAGGACTGCAAATGGTATGAGTATTTGTGCTTTGTATGTGTGTTCGTTGTATCATGTTAGTGCAAGCTTGACTTTATATTTGTCTTTATTCGAGATTATGTATGGTTTGAGGAGATGTGTACAGGTGCCAAGTTGACAAGGGGTGGACTGTGATGGTGAAGGTTGTGTGTCAACTTGCCTGGGCCATGATTCTCAATGGTTTGGAAGTCATGATAAGGTCCATGATGAGATTTGATATTAAGTGATCACCTCTGTGGTGGGATGTGCTGTGAGTAGCCAATCAGTTGCAAGGGAGTTTCCTTGGGCATGCGGCCTGCACTGAATATAAGTAGATAGTCTGGCAAGGTTTGGGGGCTTTTTGCTCCTGCTGGACCCTGCAGCTGGCTCCTGTTTGACCTCCATTTCTTGGCACTTGAGCTAACAACTTACCTGTGGTCTTGCCTGCCAATCTTGGTATTCATTGATCTTTTCAGCCTGTGAGCAAGAGCCCTGCTCTCTGATCTGTGGATCTTGGGTTTGCCAGCCCCTGCGGCTATGTGAATTAGAAGAAGCCTCTATTCTGACCTGCAGACTTGGGACATTCCAAGCTCTACAACTGTGTGAGGCATTTCCTTGACATAAATCTCTCTATACATATTTATAAGTATTACTGGTTTTGCTTCTGCAGAGAACCCAGCCTAAGACAATCACTTTGGGGAGTATTGACATTTTCACAATGCTGAGTCTTCCTATCCATGAGCATGGTACGTTTTTCCACTTAGGTAGGTCTTTTTTGGCTTCTTGCAGTGGTGCTTGGTAGTTTTGTTTGTATAGATTTTACGTTCCTAAGTATTTTATCTTCTTGGGGGTCATTGTAAATAGCACTGATTTGCTGAATTCCTCTTTGAAGTTCTCTTTGTTAGTGTAGAGGGATCCAACTGATTTTGTATGTTAATCTTGTATCCTGTTACTTTGCTGAAATCTTCTATTAGTTCCAGTAGCTTTCTTGTGGATATTTTGGGGTTTTCTGTATATAAGTTCACATCATCTGTGAATAGGTATAGTTTTACCTCTTCTGTACCAATTTCAATGCACTTTATTTTCTTGCCTTATGGCTGTAGCTAGGATTCCAGCATGATTTTGAATAAGAGTGGTAATAAAGGGTTTCCTTGTCTGGTTCCTGTGCTCAAGGGGAATGCTTTCAATCTCTCTGCATTTAGAATGTTGTGAGCTTTTGGTTTTGAATACATGCTCTTTATTATGTCAAGAAACTTCTGTTCCTATTTGGCTGAGTTTTTATCAGGAATGGGTGTTGGACTTTGTCAAGTAACTTTTCTGTGATTCTTTTCTTTTGTTTCATTTACGTGGTGGATTATATTGATTGATTTCCTAATGTTGAACTATCCCTGAATGACTCCTGTAAATCCCACTTGATCATAATGTATTATTTTTTTGATACACTGTTGAATTCTATTGGCTATAATTTTGTTGATAATTTTTGCATCTATGTTCATGAAGCATATTGGTCTGTAGTTTTCTTTTTCTTTTTTTTTTTGTGGTGTCTTTGCCTGGCTTTGGTATCAGGGTTATGCTGGCTTCATAGTATGAATATTATTTTTTTCCTATGATTTGAAATAATTTCAGTTTATTGGTGTGAACTATTCTCTGAAAGTTTTTTTAGAATTCCCCAGTGAAGCCATCTGGGTGAGGACTTTTTTGTTGGTGGTGGTCAGGACTTTTTGTTGTTGGTGGTTGTGATTCTAGAAATATGTCCATTTCCTCTAGATTTTCAAATTTCTTGGAGTACAATTTTTTATAGTATTCTATTACTATCCATTTTATTTTAGTTGTGCTTTTGTTGTAATAGCACCTGTCTCATTTCTTATTCATCTTATTTGCTTCCTTTCCTGTTTTCGTTTTGTCAGTTTGGCCACTGATTTGTCTATTTTGTTCATCTTTTCAAAGAAACAGCTTTTGGTTTTGTTGATTCTTTCTACTGCTCCCCACCCCCCATTTCATTTATTTCTGCTCTCGTCTTTATTATTTCCTTCCTTGTGATGCCTGTGGGCTTCTTTTGCACTTCTCTATTTGTTAGAGTTGTAAAGTTAGTGTTTTGTTTTGTCCCTTGTCTTAAGTCATCTCGTGCTGCTACAACAGAAATACCACAAGTGGTTGGCTTTAACAAAAGGAAATTTATTTCTTCACAGTAAAGTAGGCTAAAAGTCCAAATTCAGGGTGCCAGCTCCAGGGGAAGGCTTTCTCTCTCTGTCGGCCTTCTCATCAATGTTCCCCCAGACTAGGAGCTTCTCCATGCAGAGACCCTGGACCCAAAGGATACGCCCTGGCACTGTTTTCTTGGTGGTATGAGGTCCCCACACATCTCTCTACTCACTTATCTCTTTTGTATCTCAAGAGATTGCCTCAGGACACAATCCAATCTTGTAGATTGAGTCCTGCCTTACTAACACAACTGCCACCCATCCTCCGTCATTAACTTCATAGAGGTAGGATTTACAACATATAGGAAAATCACGCAATACCAGGAATCATGGCCCAGCCAAATTGATACAAACATTTTTTGGGGGACCTAATTCAATCCATTACAGCCTTTTCTTCTTTTTCAATGTGTGTGTTTATTGCTATAATATGACCTCTAAACTCTGCTTTTGCTCTATCCCAAAGGTGTTGGTAAGATGTATTTTCATTCTCATTTGATTCTATGAATTTTTTATTCCATCCTTGATTTCTCCTATTACTCAGTAGTTTTTAAGCTAGATGTTGTTCAGTTTCCATGTATTTGATTTTTTTTCCTTGCTGTTTCTGTTATTGATTTCTACGTTTATGTCATTGTGATCAGAGAAGATGCTTTGTATTATTGCTATGCTTTGGATTTTGTTGAGGCTGGCTTTGTGAGCTAAAATATGGTCTATTCTGGAGAATGTTCCATGTGCATTGGAAAAGTATGTATACTTTGCTGCTGTTGGGTGAAGTGTTCTGTATATGTCTATGAGGTTGAGTTGGTTGATTATGGCATTTAGATCTTCTGTACCTTTATTGAGTTTTCTTTTCTACATGTTCTGTCCTTCACCAAAATTAGTGTCTTGGATTCTCCTACTGTTATTGTGGAATTGACCATTTCTCTTTTCAATGTTGTTAGAGTTTGTTTTATGTATTTTGGATCCCAGTCATTGGATGTTTACATATTTATTATGGTTATGTCTTCCTGGTGGATTGACACTTTAGTCACTATAACTATAGATGGACCTTTCTTTAGCTTTGTGGTGGATTTTGCATTGAAGTCTATTTTATCAGAGATTAGTTTTGCTACTTCTGCTCTTTTTTGGTTATTGTTTGCTTGATATATTTTTTCCATGCTTTGAGGTTTAGTTTGTTTGTGTCTTTGTGTCTCAGGAGTGTCTCTTGCAGACAACATCTAGATGGATGCTGTTTTTTATCCATTCTGTCACTCTTGTCTTTTACTGGTGCATTTAGGTCATTTATATTGAGTGTAATTATTGATAGGTGTAAGTTTACTGCTGTCATTTTTTTGTGGTGCTGACAGAGTCTTTGTTCTGCTTAATTTTTTGTGCTGAATTCTTTATGTTCACATATTTTATTTTCATTTATTTCATTATTGTTGATTTTCTGTTAGCTGATTTTTTTTATGTTTTTCTTCTTTTTTTTTCTGATGGGTAGGTTTCTTAGCTTCCTTTGTGGTTACCTTGACATTTACCTTTATTTTTCTAAGTTTGAACAAGCCTTTTATCTCTTGATATTGCCTTTACTTCTTCTTATGGACATGCTACAACTACATCATTTTTTCCCTCTTTTTTATTCTGATATTGTGGTTGTTTACTTATTGATGTCTCTCATTCCCTATTTTCAATCTTTTAGTTTTGTTTTATTTTTGAGAATTCCTTCTCTGGGTTGGTATCTGGTTGATCTGTCTTGTGTCCTAGTCTTGATTGTTGCCTGGTGGTGTTGGTTCTTTAACTGGATGACTCCCTATAATATTTTTTTGTAATTTGTATCTGGTTTTAACTTATTCCCTTAATTTCTGTTTATCTGGGAATGATCTAATATCATCATTGTATTTGAGAGAAAATTTTGCTGGATATATAATTCTCGGCTAGCAATTTTTGTCCTCCAGTGCTTTATATATGTCATCCCATTGCCTTCTTGCCTGCATGGTTTCTGCTGAGTAATCAGAGCTTAATCTTATTGGTTCTTCCTTGTAGATTACTATGTTTATCTCTAGCTACTCTCAAGATTCTTTTTCTTTGGTTTTGGCAAGTTTGGTTATGATATGTCTTGGTGACTTTCATTTGAGATCTATCCTGTATGGGCTCATTGATTTTCTTGGACAGATACCTTCTCATCTTTCAAGATACTAGGAAAGTTTTCTGCCAGGAAATCTTCAACAATTCTATCTGTGTTTTCTGTTACCCACCCCCCTTCCCATCACCATTCTGGAACTTTGATCACTAGTAGGTTTTTCCTCTTGATATATCCCACATAATTCTTAGGATTTTTACATTATTTTTTCAGTATTTCCATCAATTTGTTGTCAAGACATTTATCTTCAATCTCACTAATTCTGACTTCCATTGTCTCAGTTATGCTCCTATCACCTTCTATTGAGTTAGATAATTCTGAAATTTTATTGTTAAACTTTTGGATTTTTGTTGCTGCTTTTGTATGGCTTCTAGTAGCCTATTTATTCTGTAGTTTTGTTCTTGTATTGTTTTCCTGACAAATTGTGGGGATTGTAACCAATGTCACAAAACAATTTGTGTGTGCATTTTTGAATGAGAGACTAATTTGCACTGTAAATATGTGACAAAAGCACAAAAAAGAAACAAAAGTAAATTCATTATGATTTTTAAGCTAAAAAAGAATTTTCAAAATAATTTAAGATGAAAGCAATTTAAAATACTATTTTTTATATTTAAATGTGTATTTCCCACTGACTAGATTGCAAGCACCCTAAACTGGATTACAAGTTTCTTGAGGCTTGAATCTGGGTGTTCAATTCTCTTTAATACCACTAAACACTTAGCCCAGTGTTGAGCACGTTATTGTTGTCACCTGCCATCTAGTCAGCCCTCAACTCATGGCCACCGCGTGCACAAGCAGACTTGCCTGGACCTGCTCCACCTCCAAGATCAGCTGGGCATTGGACTCTTGTGATCCATAGGGTTTTCATTGGCTGATTTTCAGTAGATCACCTACTCTTTCTTAGCCTGTAAGCTCCACTGAAACCTGTTCAGTAACATAGCAACATGTAAGCCTTCACTGACAGAAGGGTGATGGCTGCATATGAGGTGTATTGGCTGGGAGTCCAGCCTGGTGCACTTCCCAGGCTGCTTCTGCAGGGCTCTTTTATTATCTATGCAGTGTAGGAATTAATAGCATTAGAGTCAGAAAAAATCTAGGCTTGAATTCTGATTCTACTGACTACTAGCTGCATGGTGTTGAAAAAGATCTTTAGATTTACAGATGCTCTATTATCTTACTTATAAATTGAAACTGTAATATTTATTCCTATTAACAACAGTCAGGTAGAATTAGATGATTTTTGCAAAAACTACTTTGTACATCACTGGCATGGAGCATAAACTCACAAAAAATTGTAGTTTTTTAAAAATCTCTGGATAAACGCATCTATATTCACTAGGTTGTAAACTTCATGAAGGCAAGGATACTTGTTATTTCTAACACCAGAATAAGTACCTGACATAAAACAAGCAATGGAAAATATCAGGGCTTCAGTCAGATGCATCTTAGTCCTCAAAGTGACATATTTGCTTTTGAACCCTTTAAAGAACTCTTTTGGAACAGAATTGAACAAGGCAACACATTGTTTGATTTCTTGACTGCTGCTTCCATGGGTGTTGATTGTGGAGCCAAGTAATATGAAATCCTTGACCGCTTCAATATTTTCTCCATTAATCATGATGTTGCTTAATGGTCCAGTTGTGAAGATTTTTGTTTTCTTTATGATGAGGTGTAGTGCTTACTGAAGGCTGTAGTCTTTGATCTTCATCAGAAAGTGCTTCATGTTCTCTTTGCTTGCAGCATGTAAGGTTGTGTCCTCTGCATATCACAGGTTATTAATAAGTCTTCTACCAGTCCTGATGCCATGTTCTTGAGCATGTATTTCATCTTCTTGGTTATTTGCTCAGCATAATTATTGAATAAGTATGTTGAAAGGATACAACACTGACCATACTTTTCCTCATGTATACCCTGAAGAATCACCTGCATGTTTGTAAAGCACTGCTTGAAAGAGAAGGCAGAATACAGCGTTCTCATTCAAGCTGTTTAATCTAATCAAGTTGATTAAGTTATCATTTTTGATTAAACACAGTCCTCACACCATCTACAAGCTTTCTCAAACATTCTCTCAATGGTAGAAGACTGGCAACTCTCTCCCTTTCAAGTAATTGAATCCCCCGGTTTTCAAAGGGAACTTTGCCTACAGAGAATGAGGGTACCTTTCACATTCTAGAAACCATAAGGCAGACTGTTTCTAGTTCAGCTAAAGGAAGGCAGAAGCACTGCAGTTTGGCTGACTAAATCTTGTGTTGTAAGCACATGTTTCCAATTCATTGCAAGAAAGAGAAGCCGAAAGACAGTTGCTCTCAGTCTGGCAGATGAAGGGAGAAGGATTCACTTACTTCATTTGAAAATCCCTCTGTCTTGCGTGCCCAAGAACATTGCCTATGCATTCTCCACCTGGGTAAAGTGTTAAGACTTCTCTCCCCTTCCACTACACGAAGAACAGCGGGGTTTAGAGCTTCCCGTGAGGCACACTGTGCTTCTCGGCTGAAAAAGCAGCCTTAGACACCGTATCTCTGAAGGAGAAAACAAAGCTCGTTTCTCCCATTCTGGTATATGACAGCAGTAGAGAGGTAGTTTTTCTAAGTAAACACTATCTTAGCAGGACCTGCATGTTCGCAATGCACTGCATGAAAGAGAAAGCAGAATACAGTGTTCTCATTCAAGCTGTTCAACTTAATCAGGTTGATTAACTTATCATTGTTGATTAAACACAGTCCTCACACCATCTACAAGCTTTCTCAAATATTCTCTTGAAGGGAGAAGACTAGCGACTCTCTCCCTTTCAAGTACTTGAATCCTCCAGTTTTCAAAAGGAACTTTGTCTACAGAGAATGAGGGTACGGTTCGCATTCTAGGAAGAACAAGGCCACTGTTTCTACTTCAGCTAAAGGAAGGTGGAAGCGCTGCAGTTTGGCTGACTAAAGTTTCTGTTGTAAGCACCTGCATGTTTCCAATTCACTATAAGACAGAGAATCTAGAAGGCTGTTGCTCTCGGTCCAGGAAATGAAGGAAGAAGGATTCACTAGCTGTGTTTGAAAATCCGTCTATCTTACACGCCCATGAATGTTACCTGTGCATTCTCCACCTGGGTAAACTGTTTGACTTCTCTCCCCTTCAACTACATGAAGCCCAGCAGGGTTTAGAGCTTCCCCTGAGGCACTCTTCGCTTCCAGGCCAAGAAAGCGGCCTTACACACAGTATGTCTGAAGGAGAAAACAAAGCACGTTTCTCCCGTTCTGGTATGCGACAGCCGCAGAGGAGCAGTTTTGCTGAGTAAAGACTATGTTAGCAGCAATTGTAAGTTAGCAATTCAGCTCATGAAAGAGAAAGCAAAATACAGCGTTGTCCTTCAAGCTGCTTAACTTAATCCACGGAAGTTTTCAGTTTTGTTAGAAGAAACAGTCCGCCCATCAAAAGCTGTTTTCTCAAGTGTTCTCTCAGTGGGAGAAGACTGGAGAATGCCTGCCTTGCAAGTATTTGAATCCCCTGGTTTTCAAAGGGAACTTTGCTTAAGAGGGAATGAAGGTCCCTTTGGCATTCAAGGCAAAACAGGCAGATTGTTTGCCTTCAGCTAGAGGATGGCAGAAGAGGTTCAGTTTTGCTGACTAAACTGTGCGTGCTCAAGGCGAGGATGTAGCTTCTTCCCTGCCAGAAAGAGAAAGCAAGGGCCAGTTGCTCTCAGTCGGGATGAATTGAGAAGGATTCACTTACTGTGTTTGAGAATCCCTCTATGTTACATGCATAAGAAAGTTGCCTGTGCATTGTCTAGCTGGATAACGTGTATGAGTTTTCTCCCTTTCAAGTAGTTGAAGCCATTCAGGGTATACAGCATTCCGGGAGGCATTCCGTGCTGCGCAGCTAAGAATACCGCTTTACAGACGGTATCCCTAAAGGAGAAGAGAAACCACGTTTCTCCCGTTCTGGAACATGAATGAGGCAAAGCCGTAGTTTTGCTGAGTAAAAACTTTGTTAGCAGCAAGTGTGAGTTCCCAATTCACCGCATGTAAGAGAAAGCCAAATACAGTGTTCTCCTTCAAGCTGCTTAACTGAATCTACTGAAGCTTTCCGTTTTGTCAGAAGTAACAGTCCGCACACCACCAGCTGCTTTCCTGAATGTTCTTTGAGTGGGAGAAGACTGGAGAGTGTCTGCGTTGCAAGTGTTTGAATCCCCTGGTTTTCCAAGTGAACTTTGCATAACAGGGAATGAAGGTACTTTTGGCTTTCAAAGCAAAACAGGCAGACTGTTTGCCTTCAGCTAGAGGATGGCAGAAGAGGTTCAGTTTTGCTGACTAAACCTTATGTGCTTAACTTGAGCATGTAGTTTCTTCCTGGCAGAAAGAGAAAGCAAGAGCCAGTTGCTCTGTGTCTGGGGATGAAGTGAGAAGGATTCACTTACTGTGTTCAAAATCCCTCTGTGTTACATGCCTAAGAAATTTGCCAGTGCATTGTCTACCTGGATAAAGTGTAAGACTTTTCTCCCTTTCAATTAGTTTAAGCCATTCAGGGTTTACACCGTTCCGAGAGTCATTCTGTGCTGTGCTGCTGAGAATACGGCTTTACAGACGGTATCCCTAAAGGAGAAGAGAAATCGCGTTTCTCCTGTTCTGGAACACGAATGAGGCAAAGTCGTAGCTGTGCTGAGTAAAACTTTGTTAGCAGCAAGTGTGAGTTCCCAATTCACCGCATGAAAGAGATAGCAAAATACAGCGTTTTCCTTCAATCTGCTTATCTGAATCTACTGAAGTTTTCAGTTTTGTTAGAAGAAACTGTCCGCCCACCACCAGCTGCTTTCTCAAACATTCTCTCAGTGGGAGAAGACTGCAGTGTGCCTGCCTTGCAAGTATTTTAATCCACTGATTTTCAAAGGGAACTTTGCATAAGGGGGAATGAAGATACTTTTGGCATTCAAAGCCAAACAGGTAGATTGTTTGCCTTCATCTAGAGGATGGTAGAAGAGGTTCAGTTTTGCTGACTAAACTTTGTGTGCTTAAAGCTAGCATGTAGCTTCTTCCCTGCCAGAAATAGAAAGCAAGACCCTGTTGCTGTCAGTCTGGGGATGAAGTGAGAAGGATTCACTTACTGTGTTTGAAAATCCCTCTGTGTTACATGCCTAAGAATGTTGCTTGTGCATTGTCTACCTGGATAAACTGTATGAATTTTCTCCCTTACAAATAGTTGAAGCCATCAGGGTTACAGCATTCTGGGAGGCATTCTGTGCTGCGCGGCTGAGAATACTGCTTTAACAGACAGTATCGCTAAAGAGAAGAGAAACCGCATTTCTCCCGTTCTGGACAAGGAATGAGGCAAGGCCGCAGTTTTGCTGAGTCAAAAGTACGTTAGCAGCAAGTGTAAGTTCCCAATTCAGCGCATGAAAGAGAAAGCCAAATACAGCGTTCTCCTTCAAGCTGCTTAACTGAATCTACTGAAGTTTTCACTTTTGTTAGAAGAAACTGTCCGCCCACCACCAGCTGCTCTCTCAAAGGTTCTCTCAGTAGAAGAAGATTGCAAGGGTTTGAATCCCCTGGTTTTCAAAGGGAACTTTGCATAAGAGGGAATGAAGGTACCTTTGGCATTCAAAGCCAAACAGGCAGATTGTTTGCCTCCAGCTAGAGGATGGCAGAAGAGGTTCAGTTTTCCTCACTAAACTTTTAGTTTCGGGGCCACGACTACACTGTACTGATCTCCAGAATCACAGGCATGGCCACCTCCCTGGCAGCAGTTCCTCTTGCCTGTGTTCCATTTGCCAGCCTGGAGTTTTGGAGACAGTGTTTCCGCCAGCCAAGCATTCTGGAACAGACACTGAAAGGAAAGCTTGCTCATGAAGTCCTAGATCAATACGCTGCTTTGCACTGAGGTCCTGCCTGGGTCATCTGTACACTGCAGCTCCTCCCAGCACCAGGAGCCATGATTTTCATTGGATGGTGTTTTTCAATGACGTGTTTTCCTAGATTTTCTTTTTGGCTCTCTTTCTTTAATCTTTTCCTCAGTGGCGTCACTAGGGTTGGTGTCACCTAGTGCAGTAGTTTATGGTGCCACACCCCTATGGACCTCCTCCTGTAGCAGACCATGCAGGATCCTTAGTAGTGTTTTTGTATTAATGGTACTCATAAACTGTAATTCTCGTATATCACTCCTTCTTTTCCTTCAATTACTACTTCATTCTCAATAAGTTGTTGATGTAATATCACAAATACTAATTACCACAACATTGCAGCTACAACACCAGAAAATTCCACAGAATCAGCAAATATAAAAACACCGGCAGTACCCAAAACAGCAGGTGCTTGTAGTGGATGCAGAGGAAACCACATGATTTCATGGGTCATTGAAATTGGGTAATGACAGCTCTGACTGGAGGGCATTACCCATTGTCAATGAGTCAATTCCCACTCATAGCGACTCTACAGGACAGAGTAGAACTGCCCTATAAAGTTTCCTAGGAAATGCCTGATGGATTCGAACAGCTGCCCTTTTGGTTAGCAGACATAGCTCTTAACCACTATGCCACCAGGGTTTCTGGAGGGCATTAGAAGGTTCAGAAAGTAAATTAACATAGAGTTTTGCCTCGTATATTGATACATGTAAGCTGAGCTTACAAAAACTGTTTTTGTTGTTATAACTTAACTACATGGATATTTTTATTTAAAAGTATGAATTTATGCTGAAACCCTGCACAAAAATTATATAGATAGTCCTTTTGGTGTCACCTCTTCTGACACTGTCACCCCTAGTGTTGCCACTGCTTTTGGTCTCGCCTCCATTTTCTTGTCTCCCGTGGCATCTATTAGTTCTTTTGCCTCCACCCTCCCATGACTGTGCTGCTCTAGACTCCACCCCTGTAAGAGCCCCATGGAAAATGCTAGAGAGTGGTCCACGGGCCTCCAGCTGCTCAGGAACTTGGGAGGAGATGGGGTGTAGGGATCTATGCATCTAAAAAGCCCCTCAGGTCATTCTGGTGCTTATTTTAGAGGGCAGCAGTGAGCAGGCCCCCTTCCTGAGCATGGCTGTGAGAGGTTTCCCATGGTCCCTCTGCTTTGCTTGGTCTAGGGAGAGGCAGAGAAGAGAAGGATGACCGAAGGCAGTGGGAAGGGTTTAGTGCTGCAAAGCCTGTCCTGATCGAGCTTAGGGAATTTGTTTCCTCCACTCTCATCACTAGCAGTGAGCTGACTCTTCTCTGCTCAGACTAAAGAGGACTTACCAAAATGAGCTCAATACAGACTCCAGATTTGATTTTACAGTCTTCAGTTAACAAAGGGCAATTCAATATTAGCAGTAATTGACTGCTTTAAAAAGTTATAAACAAAACCCCGAATAAAATGAAATGAGCCTCTTCCTTTGCCACCCTTCAGGCCCCAAGCTTTCTCACCTTCTACCTGCCAATACTGTTTGAACTACTTTGAGGGTCTTGGAATAAAGGTCTCAGGAATATCACTTTTTTCACCCCTTGAGGAATTTCCCCAATGCTGGTTATGCTAAGGCCTGAGAATCCCGCAGGGGCTGCCACAGCCGGTGTACCAGACATTCAACACACTGTGGTTTGGGAGCACTTCAGTCTTCCAGCAATTAGGCATGACTCAGGGACCTGACCCCAGAGGTGTTCAGACTTCCTGAAGCCAATGCTGCCCACTCCCGGATTATCGCCACATCTGGTTCTTAGGATCAGTCAGTCCATCATGTCCCCTGAGCAGCATTTCTGTGGAAGGATACCTAAGAGCACTGTGGGTTTGTGCCATGCACTCTGAAAACCTGCCCCCTTTGTGTGGGGCAAGGAGCTACTGAAAAACACTATTGAATCTGGCGGAAACCACAGCCCACGGTCCTGGGGGAATCTGGGAGGGTGAGAGGTGGAGAAGCTAGAAAGGCCTGGTCGTGGAGACAGACAGGGGCCAGCATGACCTGAAGCCACAAAGCTGACCTAAGGGAAAAGGTCTCACACATGCCCAACCTAGGCCCATTTCTGCTTCCAAAGGAGAAAGTCTTTCCCTGCTCTTATCCAACTAGACTGTAAAGGCCTTTGACTTAAGACATGATCAAGCCTTCAAAGCCTCTTAGGGCGAATGACAGTCAAGGAGTCTCTGCCCAACCCCACCTACTCAGTCCTGCTCATTTGGGTTCAAAACGATATTAACCAGTTTCTCATTTGCAAAGCCCCTTCTGTGTGTAAAAAGAAATATGTGAATTCTTAGGAAATCCTGCAAGGAAGGTACTTTTTAATTCAGTATTTTTACTTTTTACTGAAACATAAAAAGGGAAAAGGAAGAAAAGAAAATGCCACACACTGGGGCGAGACATTTACAATGAACACAGCTGCCTCAGGATTATGGATTGAATTGTGTCCCCTAAAAGGATTCGTTGCAATTCCTAAACTCTATCTCTTGGTAATAATCTCATTCGGGAATGGTTGTCTTTGTTATATTAATGAGGCAGGATTACTGTAGGGTTATCTCCAGTCAATCACTTTTGAGATATAAAAAAGATCCAACCAGCAAGCTCCGAAGCAGAGACGGGGGAAGAGAGATGCCAAGACACAAGGAGACCTCCAAGGAACGGGGAAGCAGAAGCTTAAGAGACAAGAACCTTCTTCCAGAACCGACAGAGAGAGAAAGACTTCCCCTAGTGTCCACACTCTGAATTTGGACTTCTAGCCTCCTAAACTGTGAGAAAAACGTCTGTTTGGAAAGCCATTCACTTGTGGTACTTCTATTATAGAAGCACTAGATAACTAAGACAAGAATATACTAAGATCTCTCCCAAAGTATAGAAAAAAGGCAAAAATGAAGTGGAGAAGGGTCACTGGAAGGCAAATTGGAGAACAGGGACCCAAAATGGCCTATAACACAGGCTCCCTCTCAGAAACAATCACAGATACACACAGAGGCCACAATGAAACAGTCCTCCCAACCCACAGGGCCAGACCATAGAGAAACAGAACTTTAGTCCTTCCTACCCACAGAGTCAACCCATAGACGAACAGGACTTTAGTCCTTCCTCCCCAAAGGGCCAGACCCATGGAGGAACAGGACTTTAGTCTTTCCTCCCTGTAGGGCCAGACCCAGGGAGGAACAGGACTTCAGACTTTCCTCCCCACAGGGCCAGACCCAGGGAGGAACAGGACTTTAATCCTTCCTGTCCACAGGGCCAGACCCAGGGAGGAACAGGACTTTAGTCCTTCCTCACCACAGGGCCAGACCCAGGGAGGAACAGGACTTTAATCCTTCCTGTCCACAGGGCCAGACCCAGGGAGGAACAGGACTTTAATCCTTCCTGTCCACAGGGCCAGACCCAGGGAGGAACAGGACTTTAGTCCTTCCTGTCCACAGGGCCAGACCCAGGACTTTTGAGGCTGTAACTGAGAAAAAAGGATCAGCGTAGACCACCACTGGAGCTGACTCTGCATCCCACATGTCTTTGACCAGACCTGCCCAGAACAACTTAGCTCTGCTTTTGGTTAAAGAAAAAAGCCAAGTGATCTTCATCAAGTGGCTGGAGATGGACATGGGAGAGCATTTTCCTTATTCCAGCTTCTCGAAACCCGTGTCTGCTGTCTAAGAGGAGAAAATCGAATTGAAAACCCATGCAGTGCACAGGTGGGTTCACCACTGTCCATCTCCCAGGGGCCAGCCATGAAATCCTATTTCAGGGTGGCACAGCATGGCCATATTGAGAGGAAAATCCCCATGGTTCCCTGAGATGAGCTTCCAGCTCTGCCCCTGCCCTGGCCTATTCCAACACCACCCCTGGGCCCCAGGATCTTGGAATTTGACACGACTACGTAGTTCACCTTGTAAAACTTAATGCTTAAAAGCCACTTCGTCAATAAGGGTTAACCGGAGCACTCATTTAAAGTTGCAACCAGCAAACACTTCCCTCCGACTCACACTCACGTACTTTCTAAGCTTGCCCTATTTTATGACTAGCACTTATCACCTTTAACACATTAAATATTTTCCTAGTTTATTACATTTATTATCTATTGTCTCCCCAGTGGAATATAACTTTTGCGAGGACAGGAATTTTGTATGCCTTGTGGGATGATACATCCCCATTGCATAGAACACTACCTAGTATATGGTGTTTTAGGTACTTAAATATTTGTGGAATGGATAAATGAATCCAAAGGAAGACACTCAAACTGAAAATCTCTCTCCTGTCTCCTCTTCTGTCCTATAAAGGGGATTTGCAGAGATGGGCGTAGTGGTACTGCAGGATTCAGAGGCATCATCCCGAGAAGTCGGATAACTGGGGTTTGGTGCTGACACGGACACTTTGTGCTACCCTGTTTCCTCAGACATTTGGGACCCACCTGGACGTAAGAGCACTCCCAGATCAAGGATCAGGCCCGGCATTTTTGGGGCGTGGCCTCCAGATCTATTGATATGCTGCCCTCTCTTACTTTCAGTTCGTGATGTGAACATTTCACTCGTATTCCCTCTTATTGATGTTTGAGCATTACAGGATTGCCATCCAGCAGTTGTTTGTTCCCAGGCTGCATCTGAACTCATCCCTCTGACTTTTGTTTTCTGTCTTATCTAAACTTTTACTTGCATTCTTTCTCTAAATGAAGTCTAGGGAGGCTGTTTTCTGAAGTGCTCCAGGGTCCCATAAGCCACAAAATCTACTCACAGGCATAGGTCAGTCACTTAAAAGCTGTAAAGATCGGTCACCAGCCACAGAGCAGTTAAAGACTCCTGTCTTAGGAAAAACCGACATGAGATGGATCACAGTGGGAGGCTATCCACTGGTTGCAAGCAAACAGCCACACACCCTAAGGAGCACACTGGTTTAAGCAACACACAGTCCAACTCCACAGCAGAATCCCCTGTTACGTTTTCATCAGACCCTGGGAGTACTGGTCTCTGTTTATCATGGTGTTGCTTATTGGTCCAGTTGTGAGGATTTTTGTATTCCTTATGTTGAGGTGTAATCCGTACTGAAGGCTTGTGGTCTTTGATCTTCATCAATAAGTGTTTCAAGTCCTCTTCACTTTCTACAAGCAAGGTTGTGCCATCTGCATAACAGGTTGTTAATGAGTCTTCTTCCAAACTCGATGCCCTGTTCTTCTTCCTATTGTCCAGCTTCTTGGATTATTTGCTCAACATATAAATTGAATAGGTATGGTGAAAGGATACAACCCTGATACACACCTTCTCTAACTTTAAACCACACAGTATCCCCTTGTTCTGTTCGAACAACTGCCTCTTAGTCTATGTACAGTTTCCTTATAAGCACAATTAAGTGTTCTGGAATTCCCATTCTTCGCAGTGTTATCCATAATTTGTTATGACACAGAGTCGAATGCCTTTGCATAGTTAATAAAACAAAGGTAAACATCCTTCTGGTATTGTCTGCTTTCATCCAGGATCCATCTGACATCAGCTATGATATCCCTGGTTCCATGTCCTCTTCTGAATCTGGCTTCATACGGTGTTGTCATTTTAGAGTTGAGGAATTACCTTTTGATCAGAGAAGAAAGATGACATTTATGTTTGTACTTGAGCATCTCATAAGTGGCAGGAACCACATAAATCATCTAACTGTAACAATGTTTTGCATGATTATTCTTTAGGGGACTTTTTTTTTAAATCTTGCCTTCCAGAATCTTTTCACTTTTCTGATTTAAATGTCACATTTCAAGTCCCAGACTGCTCGTTCAATTAATACCAAGAGATACTGGGAGATTTTGGTCTTGGGAAAACCTGCAAATATATTATTAGGGTTAACAATCATTCAGCATTATCTACTATTAAATTCTTAGTACCCTGTCATTTCTTAAGTATTTTAAGGGTGTAAATATGTCTAAAATGGGTCCAATAATTAGTACATGTATATATTTATTTTCAAAATAAAGTAAGAATGTTATTAAAAATTTATAAAATTAAAAATTACTCACATTTTATCAAAATACTGATTTTTTAATGTTTTACTCTGCCCAGTTTCCTGTGTTTGCTGACTCATACGTGGTAATTATAGTAGTGTAGGCACAACTTTCTATTTCCTTTATGAATAAAATTAACAAGAATAATTGCCAGCGTATCTTGAGTACTCAATATTGTTAGGCATATTTTTGAGCAATTTATCTGAATTAACTCATTTTACTTTCACCTGTACACTATATTATCCCCATTTTATAAATGAGGAATCCAAGGCCTAAATTCACAGAGCTTAGGCATATGGCAGCTAAGATTTCAACACAGGCAGTTGGTTTCAGAGCCCACTGTGGCTCCTTAAGTACATTCACCACTAAACGACATAAAAATATCTGTATTGACAAAGTTCTCATCTGAATGTAAATGGACTAAATGCACAAATAAAGAGACAGAGAGTTGCAGAATGGATAAAAAAACATGATCTGCCTATATACTGCCTAGAAGTGACACGCCTTAGACTTAAAGTCATAAACAAACTAAAACTCAAAGGATGGAAAAAAATATATCAAGCAAATAACACAAAAAAGAGAAGGAGTGGCAATATTAATTTCTGACAAAATAGACTTTAAAGTGAAATCCACCACAAGGATAAGGAAGGGCGCTATATAATGATTAAAGGGTCAATACACCAGGAGGACATAACTATAATAAACACTTATGCACCCAACGACAGGGCTCCAAAAAACATAAAACAAACTCTAATAGCATTGAAAAGTGAGGTACACAGCTCCACACTAATAACAGGAAACTTCAACACACCACTTTTGGTGAAGAAAAGAACATCCAGAAAGAGGTTCAACAAAGACAGAAGATCTAAATGCCACAATCAACCAACTTGATCTCATGGACACATACCAAACTCTGCACCCAACAGCAGCCAAGTATACTTTCTTTTCCAACGCACATGGAACATTCTTCAGAAAAGACGGCATATTAGGCCATAAAGCAAACCTTAACAGAATCCAAAGCATCGAAATATTACAAAGTATCTTTTCTGACAATAAAACCATAAAAGCAGAAATCAATAACAGAAAAAGCAAGGAAAAAAATCAAACACATGGAAACTGAACAACACCTTCCTCAAAAACTACTGGGTTAGAGAAGAATTTAAAGATGAAATAAAGAAATTGATAGACTCAAATGAGAATGAAAACACATCCTACCAGAACCTTTGGGACACAGCAGAAGCAGTGCTCAGGGGTCAGTTTATAGCAATAAATGCACACATCTAAAAAGAAGAAAGGGCCACAATCAAAACATTAAGCCTACAACTTGAACAAGTAGAAAGAGAGCAGCATAAGAAGCCCTCGGGCACCAGACGAAAGTAAATAATAAGAATTAGAGCAGAATTAAATGAAATACAGAATAGAAAAACAATTGAAAGAGTTAACAAGCCCAAATTCTGGTTCTTTGAAAAGCTCAACAAAATTGATAAACCATTGACCAAATTGACAAAAGAAAAACAGGAGAGGAAGCAAATAACTCCTATAAGAAATGAGATGGGTGATATCACAACAGACCCAACTGAAATTAAAAAAATATTAACAGAATACTATGAAAAATTATACTCTATCAAAGTTGAAAACCTAGAGGAAATGGACAAGTTTTTAGAAACTCACTGCTTACCTAAACGAACACCAACAAGAGGAAGAACAACTAAATAAACCTATAACCAAAGAAGAGATTGAAAAGGTAATTCAAAAACTCCCAACAAAAAAAGCCCTAGCCCTGATGGTTTCACTGGAGAATTCTCCCAAACTTTCAGAGAAGAGTTAACACCACTACTACTAAAGGTATTTCAGAGCATAAAAAAGGATGAAATACCTCAAACTCATTCTATGAAGCCAGCATAACCCTGATACCAAAACCAAGCAAAGGCACTATCAAAAAAAAATTACAGACTGATATCTCTCATGAATATAGATGCAAAAATTCTCAACAAAATTCTAGCCAATAGAATTCAGCATCATATCAATAAGATAATACACCATGACCAAGTAGGATTCATATCAGGTATGCAAGGATGGTTCAACATTAGAAAATCAATCCACATAATCCACCACAGAAATAAAAGGTAAGAAAAGAATCACATGATCATCTCAATTGACACAGAAAAGGCATTCAACAAAGTCCAACACCCATTCCTGATAAAAATTCGCAAAAAAATGTGTGTAGAAGGGAAATTTCTCAACATAATGAGTGACATCTATGCAAAACCGACAGCCAACATGATTCTTAATGAAGAGAGGCTGAAAACTTTTCCCTTGAGAACTGGAACAAGACAAGGATGCCCTTTATTTCCACTCCTATTTAACATTGTGCTGGAAGTCCTAGCTAAAGCAAAAAGGCAAGAAAAAGAAATAAAGGGCATCCAAATTGATAATGAAGAAGTTAAACTGTCCCTGTTTGCAGATGATATGATACTATACATAGAAAACCCTAAAGACTCCATTAGAAAACTGGAACTAACAGAAAGATCCAGCAAAGGAGCATGATACAAGAGAAACATGCAAAAATCCGTTGGATTTCTATACACAAATAAAGAGAATGATGAAAAGGAAATCAGGACTGCAATACCATTTATAATAGCCCCTAAAAAAAGTAAAATGCTTAGGAATAAATCTAACCAGGGATGTAAAAGACCTATACAAAGAAACCTACAAAACGCTACTGCATGAACCCAAAAGAGATCTGCATAAACAGAAAAACATACCATGCTCGTGGATAGGTAGACTCAACATTGTGAACACGACGATTCTACCCAAAGCGGTCTAAAAAGAGAATGCGATCTCGTTCCAAATAGCAACAATATTCCTTAAAGAAATTGAAAAACACATCATTAACTTTACGTGGAAAGGGAAGAAGCCTCAGATAAGTAAAGCACTACTGAAGAAGAAGAATAAAGTAGGAGGACTTGCACTATCTGACCTCAGAACCTACTATACAGCTATAGCAGTCAAAACAGCCTGGTGCTGCTACAAAGACAGAGACATTGACCAATGGAACAGAATGGAGAACCCAGACGTAAATCCATCTACCTACCGTCACCTGATCTTCGACAATGGCTCAGAGTCCATCAGATGGGGAACAGACAGTCTTTTTAACAAATGGTGCTGGCAAAACTGGATGTCCATCTGCAAAAAAATAAAAGAGGACGCATACCTCACACCTTACACAGAAAGTCATTCAAAATGGATCAAAGACCTAAATATAAAGCCCAAAACTATAAAGTTCATAGAAGAAAAAATAGAATCAATGCTAGAGGCCCTAGTACACAGCATTAACAAGATACAAACCATAACCGACAACACACAAACTCCAGAAGATAAGCTAGATAACTGAGATCTTCTAAAAATTAAATACTTACGCTCATCAGAAGACTTCAAAGAGTAACAAGAGAACCTACAGACTGGGAAAAATATTTTGGCTATTACAAATCAGAGAAAGGTCTAATCTCTAAAATCTACAGGAAAACCCAACACCTCTAGAACAAAAAGACAGGTAATCCAATTAAAAAAATCAGCAAAGGAAATGAACAGATACTTCACCAAAGAAGACACTGAAGCAGCTAACAGACATCTGAGGAAATGTTTTCGATCACCAGCCATTGGAGAAATGCAAATCAAAACCACAATGAGATACCATCTCATCCTGGCATTACTGGCACAAGTCAAGAAACAGGAAATAAATGTTGGAGAGGCTGCGGGGAGATCAGATCTCTTACGCAGTGCTGGTGGGAATGCAAAATGGTACAATCATTTCAGAAAACCATATGGTATTCCTTAGAAAGCTAGAAATGGAAATACTATATGATCCAGCAATCCCGCTCCTAGGAATATATCCTCAGTGAGTCATTACACGAATAGACATATGCACACCCAGGTTCATTGCAGCATTGTTCACATGAGGAAACAGATGGAAACAACCTAAATGCCCATCAACAGATGAATTGAGAAACTGGAAAATGGAGTATTATGCAACGATAAAGAACAATGTTGAATCTGTGAAGCATCTCACAACGTGGATGAATCTGGAGGGCATTATGCTAAGTGAAATAAGTCAATCACGAAAGGACAAATATTGTATGAGACGACTCTGTAAAAACTCATGAAAAAGTTCACATACAAAAAGAAACAATCTTCCATGGTTACAAGCGAGTTGAGGAGTGGGGATGGAAAAACACTAACTAGACAATGGATCAATGGTAACGTTGGTGAAGGGTAAGACAGTACACAATACTGGGGAAGCCAGCACAGGTTGTCCAAGGCAAGTCGATGGAAGCTCCATAGACACATCCAAACTCCTTGAGGGACTGGGTTGCTGGGCTGAGGGCTGTGTGGACCACGGTCTTGGGAAACATCTAGCTCAATTCGAGTAACATAGTTTATAAAGAAAATGTGCTACATTTTACTTTGGTGAGTAGCATCTGTGGTCTTAAAAGCCTCTGAGCAGCCATCAAAGACACTCCACCGGTCTCTCTCCTTCGAGAGCAAGGGATAATGAAGAAAACTAAAGATACAAGGGAAAGATTAGTCCAAAGGACTAATGGACCACATCTACAAAGGCTTCCACCAGACTGAGTCCAGTACAGCTAGATGGTGCCCGACTACCACCAAGGACTGCTCTGTCAGGGATTACAATAGAGGGCCCGAGACAGAGCTAGGGAAAAATGTAGAACAAAATTCTAACTCATAAAAAAAAGACCAGATTTACTGGCCTGACAGAGACTGGAGAAACCCTGACAGTATGGCTCCTGGACACCCTTTTAGCTCAGTAATGAAGTCACTCCCGAGGTTCACCCTTCAGCCAAAGATTGGAGAGGCCCTTCAAACAAAGTGAGACTAAAGGGGCACACTAGCCCAGGGGCAAGGACTAGAAGGCTGGAGGGGACAGGAAAGCGGGTAATAGGGAACCCAAGGTTGAGAAAGGAGTGTTCACATGTCGTGGGGGTGTTAACTAATGTCATAAAACAATATTTGTACTATCTGTTTAATGAGAAGCTAGTTCTGTAAACCTTTATAGAACACACAATAAAAAAAGTTTGTATATTTAAACTCCTTATCTTTCCTTAGATTGAGAAAATTATTTTTAGGGTCATTGTCATGGATTGAATTATGTCCCCCCCAAAAATGTGTGTATCAATTTGGCTGGGCCATGATTCCTGGTATTGTGTGATGTGGGATATACGCCATTTAAACATGGCTGCACTATTGACAAGTGCAGCGCCCACAGGCCTCTAGGCTGTATAAGACATGTTGGAGACTTGTCAGAGATAAGAAAGAGACTAAGCACGACTTGTTTTCCCAAAGCTATTGTCCTGTTACTGATTGGCTTGTTTACCTGAATTCCTTCTCCCTTGCCTGAAACGGATTGTTGCTCACCCTAAACCGATTGTTCTGTTAATTGCTTTACTGCTTGCTGTATTGACTATAAAATAAACCCCTGGGACTGAAGCGGGGGTCGACTCCTCAGAGCGACCCTCCTGGCCCCACTTCTCTGTAAGAGTTGTGGAAAGGTTACTGTTTCTGCCTCTGCTCCCTGAGACTGTGTGATTTTCCTATATGTTGTATGTAAATCCTGCCTCTATGACGTTAATGAGGGAGGATGGGTGGCAGTTGTGTTAGTAAGGCAGGACTCAGTCTACAAGACTGGATTGTGTCCTGAGGCAATCTCTTGAGATATAAAAGAGAGAAGTGAGCAGAGAGACAGGGGGACCTCATACTATCAAGAAAGCAGTGCCAGCAGAACGCGTCCTTTGGACTGGGTTCCCTGCGCAGGGAATCTCCTATTCCGGGGGAACACTTATTCCGGGGGAACACTAATGAGAAGGCCGAGAGAGAGAGAGAGAGAGAGAGAGAGAGAGAGAGAGAGAGAGAGAGAGAGAGAGAGAGAGAGAGAGAGAGAGAGAGAGAGAGAGAGAGAGAGAGAGAGAGAGAGAGAGAGAGAGAGAGAGAGAGAGAGAGAGAGAGAGAGAGAGAGAGAGAGAAAGCCTTCCCCTGGAGCTGACACCCTGAATTTGGACTTTTAGCCTACTTTACTGTAAGGAAATAAACTTCTCTTTGTTAAAACCATCCGTTTGTGGTATTTCTGTTATAGCAGCACCAGATGACTGAGACAGTCATCATATTTAGAGAAATGAAAGTTTTTATTGAGGTAAAATTGTGTCTTATGTAACAAGTAAGCTACATTTTATATACAACCTATTACATTAATTATTTGATAAAGAACATACTTTGTATGAATAGAAAAGAACTGGACGAAAAATTGATGGACATTGAGACTACTAATAGGATAGAGTGGGAAGTGTAACAATGACTCTTTCTTTCACTTACAATAGGTGGTGTAAGAAGTGTACTATTATATGCAGCACATGCAAGGACTCTGAATCTGTGAGTGTTTCAGGATGGAGTCATAAAGAAATGTGAGTCTTTATAATGTTTATTAAGCTTTGCAACGTCTGACTTCTTAGATGCAGGTATCTCACTAGTCCCCTGGCCTTTCTTCACCTTGTATCATGTACTGTCTTAACAGCTTAGGTATTCTTTTACTCTTATTCCAATAAAAGTCTTAATGGCAAAAAAAGATGGTGTCAACGCTTCTCTGAATGTTTTTTAAAATTCCCCGGTGAAGCCATTTCGGCCTAGTTTTTTTTTTTTTCCTGGCAAGGGAGTTAGTTGATGACATTTTTAATCTCTTCTTTTGTTAGGGATCTGTTTAGCTTTTCTCTCTCTGTATTAGTTTAGGTAGGTAGTGTGTTTTCAGGAATTTGTCCATTTCTTCTAGGTTTTCAAATTTGTTGGTGTACAATTTTGTTTTTATACTATCTTGTTTCTGTCAGTTGGATCTGTTGTATGTCTCCACTTTTATTTCTTATTTTGGTTGTTTATCTCTCATTATATTCCTTTGTCATTCTATCTAGTAATTTGTTTTATTGATCCTTTCAAAGAACCAACTTCTTGTCTTGTGGATTGTTTTTTTCTGTTTTCTATTTAGTGTATTTCTGCCTTGATCTTTATTGTTTTCTTTCTTCTGGTGGCTTTGGTCTTCCATTTCCATTTGTTCAAGTTTTCAGGTTAAGTTATTTGCTTTGCATCTTCTTTTATAGTGTAGACATTTATTGCTATGAATTTCCTTCGGAGCACTACTTTTGCTGTTTCCCAAAGGTTTTGGTATACTGTGTTTTCAGTTTCATTTGATTCTAAGTATTTTTTTTTAATTTTACTTTTGACTTCTTCTGCAAACCAATGCTTTTTCAGTAGTGTGTTATTTAGTTTAGGACATATTTTTAGGTTTCCATTTTTCATGTTTATCTTCATGTTATTTTTTTATTACAGTTCATTTTTACAGTTTTTTGATTGTTGTAATTAAATGAAGTTTACATTTCAAGTTAGTCTCCCATACACAATATTTTTTTACATACACTGTTATGAGACCCCAACCGCTCACCCCATTCTGCAGCAGCACACTCTTCCCCTCCGCCCTGATTTCCCATGAACATTCAACCAGCTCCTAACTCTCTGCCTTCCCGTGTCAACTCTGGACAGAAGCCGCCCCTTTGGTCTCTTGTATCTACTTGACTAAGAGGCACTTTCTTCAAAAGTATCACTTTATGTCCCACAGTCCATTCCAATCCCTGTCTGAAGAGTTGGCCTAGGAAATTGTTTTAGTTCTGGGGTCATAGAGAGACCAGGGGCCCTGCTTTCCGGGGCACCTCCAGTCTCAGATCATTAAATCTGGTCTTCTTACTAGAATTTGAGTTCTGCATCTCATCATTCTATGGCTCCATCAGGGACCCTCTGTTGTGTTCCCTGTCAGGACACTTATTGGTGGTAGCCGGGCTCCATCTAGTTCTGGTCTCAGGCTGATGAATTCTCTGGTTTATGTGGCTCATTCTGTCTCTTGGGCCAATACTTTCCTTGTGTGTTTGGTGTTCCTCGTTCTCCTTTACTCCAAGAGGTTGGGACCAATTGATGCATCTTAGATGGCCGCTTGCAAACCTTTAAGACCCCAGACGCCACTCATCAAAGTAGGATGCAGAACATTTTCTTAATAAGCTTTGTTATGCCAGTTGACATAGATACCCCTGAAAGCATGGTCCCCAGATCCTGCATCCCTGCTACTCTGTCTCTCAAAGTATTTGATTGTATTGAGGACACTTCTTAGCTTTGGATTACTCCAGTTGTGCTGGCTTCCCCTGTAGAGTCTGCTGTCCTTCCCTTCACCTATGATGATTCTTATCTACTATCTAGTTAGTGAATAAACCCTCACCCTCCCTCCCCATTCCCGTAACCATCAAAGAATGTTTTCTTCTGTGTTTAAACCTTTTCTTGAGTTCTTATAATGGTGGTCTTATACTTATATATTTGTCCTTCTGTGACTGACTAAATTCACTCAGCATAAGTTCCAGCTTCCACCAAGTTATACGATGTTTCACAGTTTCATCATGTTCTTTATTGTTGTGTAATATTCCATTGTGTGGATATACCATAGTTTGTGTATCCATTCGTTCACTGAAGGGCACTTAGGTTGCTTCCATCTTTTGGCTATTGTGAACAGTGCTGCGATGAACATGGGTGTGCATATATCTATTCGTGTGACGGCTCTTGTTGCTGTAGGATATATTCCAAGGAGGACAGCTGGATCGTATGGTACTTCTATTTCTAGCTTTTTAAGGGAGCGCCAAATTGATTTCCAAACTCGTTGTACCATTTTACATTCCCAGCAACAGTGTATAAGTGTTCCAGTCTCTCCAGAACCTCTCCAGCATTTGTTATTTTCTATTTTTTGGATTAATGCTAGCCTTGTTGTGGTGAGATGATATCTCATTATAGTTTTGATCTGTATTTCTCTAATGGCTTATGATCGTGAGCATTTCTTCATGTGTCGGTTAGCCACCTGAATATCTTCTTTGGTGAAGTGCCTGTTCATATCCTTTGCCCATTTTTTAGTTTGGTTTTTTGTCTTCTTGTTGAGGTTTTGCTGTATCTTGTAGTTTTTAGAGATTAGACGCTGATCAGATTTGTCGCAGCCAAAATTTTTTTCCCAGTCTGTAGGTTGTCTTTTGACTCTTTTGGTGAAGTCTTTTGATGAGCAGAAGTGTTTTATTTTTAGGAGCTTGCATTTATCTAGTCTCTCTTCTGGTGCTTGTGCATTGTTACTTACGGTTCGTATTGTGTTTATGCCATGTATTAGGGCTCCTAGCGTTGTCCCTATTTTTTCCTCCATGATCTTTATCGTTTTTGATTTTATATTTAAGTCTTTGATCCATTTTGAGTTAGTTTTTGTACATGGTGTGAGGTATGGGTCTTGTTTCAGTTTTTTGCATATAGATATCCAGTTGTGCCAGCACCATTTGTTAAAGGGACTGTCTTTTCCCCAACTAATGGACTTCGGGCCTTTGTCAAATATCAGCTGCTCATAGGTGGATGAGCTTATATCTGGATTCTCAAGTCTGTTCCATTGGTCTATGTATCTGTTGCTGTACCAGTACCAGGCTGTCTTGACTACCGTGGCAGTATAATAGGTTCTAAAATCAGGTAGTGTAAGGCCTCCCACTTTCTTCCTCTTCTTGAGTAATGCTTTATTTATTTGGGGCCTCTTCCCTTTAAATATGAAGTTGGTGATTTGTTTCTCCATCTCATTAAAATATGCTGCTGAAATTTGGATTGAGAATGGATTGTATCTGTACCTTGCTTTGGGTAGAATTGACATTTTCACTATGTTTAGTCTACCTATCCATGAGCAAGGTATATTTTTCCACGTATGCAAGTCTTTTTTAGTTTCTTGCAGTAGTGTCTTGTAGTTTTCTCTGTATAGATCTTTTACATCTCTGATTAGATTTATTCCTAAGTATTTTATCTTCTTGGGGGATATGGTAAATGGTATTGATTAGGTGATTTCCTCTTCAAGGTTCTCTTTGTTGGTGTAAAGGAATCCAACTGATTTTTGTATCTTTCTCTTGTATCCTGAAACTTTGCTGAAATCTTCTATTAGTTCCTGTAGTTTTCTTGTGGATTCCTTGGGGTTTTCTGTATATAAGATCATATCATCTGCAAATGGAGATACTTTGACTTCTTCCCAACCTATTTGGATGCCCTTTATTTCTTTTTCTAACCTAACTTCTCTGGCTAGGACCTCCAGCACAGTGTTGAATAATAGTGGTGATACAGGGCGACCTTGTCTGGTTCCTGTTCTCAAGGGGAATGCTTTCAAAGTCTTTCCATTCAGGATGATGTTGGCTGTTGGTTTTGTATAAATACCCTTAAGTATATTGAGGAATTTCCCTTCTATTCGTATTTTATTGAGAGGTTTTATGATGAATGGGTGTTGGACTTTGTCAAATGCCTTTCCTGCATTGATTGATAAGATCATGTGTTGCTTGTCTTTTGTTTTTTTTATGTGATGGATTATGTTGATTGTTTTTCTAATGTTGAGCCATCCCTGCATACCTGGTATAAATCCCACTTGATAATGGTGAATTATTTTTTTGATATGTTGCTGAATTCTATTGGCTAAAATTTTGTTGAGGATTTTTGTGTCAATGTTCATGAGGGATATTGGTCTGCAATTTTCTTTTTTGGTGGTGTCTTTACCTGGTTTTGGTATCAGGGTTATGCTGGCTTCTTAGAATGAGTTTGGGAGTATTCCGTCCTTTTCTACGCTCTGAAATACCTTTAGTAGAAGTGGTGTTATCTCTTCTCTGAAAGTTTGGTAGAATTCTCCGGTGAAGCCATCCAGGCCAGGGCTTCTTTTTTTTTTTTTTTTTTTTTTTTGGTGGCAATCTTTAATAACCTTTTCAATGTCTTGTTATGGGTTTATTTTGTTGTTCTACCTCTGT
Organism: Dugong dugon; assembly: GCA_030035585.1. Lineage (NCBI taxonomy): Eukaryota > Metazoa > Chordata > Mammalia > Sirenia > Dugongidae > Dugong > Dugong dugon. The sequence continues at coordinate 206,143,156 of CM057460.1, forward strand.
TTGTGTTAATTTAGGTACGTAGTGAGTTTCTAGAAATTTGTCTATTTCCTATAGGTTTTCAAATTTCTCAGAGTAGACTTTTTCGTCATATTCTCTTATGATTCTTTTAATTTCAGTTGGGTCTGTTGTGATATCACCCGTCTCATTTCTTATACGGGTTATCTGCTTCCTCTCCAGTTTTTTTTTTTTTTTTTTTTTTTTTTGTTCAGTTTGGCCAATGGTTTATCAATTTTGTTGCTCTTTTGAGAGAAACAGCTTTTGGACTTGTTAACTCTTTCCATTGTTTTTCAATTCTCTGTTTCATTTAATTCTGCTCTAATTCTTACTATTTCCTTCCTTCTGGCACCTGTGGGCTTCTTTTGCTGGTCTTTCTACTTGTTCCAGTTGTAGGGTTAATGCTTTGATTATGAGCCTTCCTTGTTTTTGGATGTGTGCATTTATTGCTATAAACTGACCTCTGAGCACTGCTTTTGCTGTGTCCCAAAGGTTCTGGTAGGATGTGTTTTCATTCTCATTTGAGTCTATGAATTTCTTTATTCCATCCTTAATTTCTTGTATAACCCAGTAGTTTTTGAGCAAGGTGTTGTTCAGTTTCCATCTGTTTGATTTTTTTCCCTTGCTTTTTGTGTTGTTGATTTCCACTTTTATGGCTTTATGGTCAGAAAAGATGCTTTGTAATATTTCAATATTTTGGATTTTGTGAAGGCTTGCTTTATGGCCTAATATGTGGTCTATTCTGGAGAATGTTCCATGAGCATTGGAAAAGAAAGTATACTTGGCTGCTGTTGGGTGCAGTGTTTGGTATATGTCTATGAGATCAAGTTGGTTGACTGTAGCATTTAGCTCTTCCGTGTTTTTGTTGAGTTTCTTTCTGGATGTTCTGTCCTTCACCAAAAGTGGTGTGTTGAAGTCTCCTACTACTATTGTGGACCTATCTATCTCTCTCTTCAGAGCTGTTAGAGTTTGTTTTATGTATTTGGGAGCCCTGTTGTTGGGTGCGTAAATTTTATTATAGTTATGTCCTCCTGGTGTATTGACCCTTTAATCATTATATAGTGCCTTTCCTTATCCTTTGTGGTGGATTTTACTTTAGAGTCTATTCTGTCAGAGATTAATGTCGCCACTCCTGCTCTTTTTTGAGTGTTGTTTGCTTGATATATTTTTTCCATCCTTTGAGTTTTAGCCTGTTTGTGTCTTTAAGTCTGAGGTGCGTCTCTTGTAGGCAGCAAAGAGATGGATCATGCTTTTTTTATTCAATCTGCCACTCTCCGTCTCTTTATTGTTGCATTAAGTCTGTTTACATTCACGTAATTATTGATAGGCATGAGTTTATTGCTGTCATCCTGATATCTCTTTTTGTGTGCTGTTCACAGGTTCTTTGTTCTCCTCAATTTTCTGTGCTGAGTCTTTTTTTTTTAATTTTTTATTTTTTTCATCTTTTTCTTTGTTGTAGATTTTGTGTTTACTGGGTCTTTATGTTTTTCTACTTTTTATTTTCATTTGTAGGATTGTTAGATTCCTTTGTGGTTACCTTAGTATTTAACCCTATTTTTCTAAGTTTATACCAGTATTTTGTTACTTTATATTGCCTTAACTTCCCCTCCATATAGAAATCAATATCTCAATTTTTTAAATCCCTCTTTTTTTGTTTTAATGTTATCCTTTTGAACATATTGATATCTGTTTCCCTATTTTCAATGTTTTAGCTTTGGTGCATTTTCAATTTCTGTATCTGAGTCAATATCTTGTTGCTCTGTCCTGTGTTCTAGTCTTGTGTTGTTAGCTTGTGTTATTGATTATCTAACCGTAGGACCCCCCTTTAGTATTTCTTGTAATTTTGGTTTGGTTTTAGCAAATTCCCTGAACTTCTGTTTATCTGGAAATGCCCTAATTTCACCATCATATTTGAGAGACAGTTTTGCTGGAGATATAATTCTTGGCTGGCAGTTATTTTCCTTCTAGGCTTTAAATATGTTATCCCATTGCCTTCTAGCCTGCATGGTTTCTGCTGAGTAGTCCAAGCGTATTCTAACTAACTCTCCTTTGTAGACGACTTTTCTTTTACCCCTAGCCACTCTCAAAATTCTCTCTTTATCTTTGGTTTTGGTAAGTTTGATTATAATATGTCTTGGTGACTTTCTTTAGGGATGTACCTTATGTGGGGTTCGATGAGCATCTTGGATAGATACCTTCTCATCTTTCATGATATCAGGGAAGTTTTCTGTCAACAAGTCTTCAACCATTTTCTCTATATTTTCTGTTATCCCCCCCTGTTCTGGTACTCCAATCACTTATAGGTTATTTCTCTTGATAGAGTCCCACATGACTCTTAGAGTTTCTTCATTCTTTTTAATTCTTTTATCTGATTTTTCCTCAGATAAGTTGGCATCAAGAGCTTTATCTTCAATGTCACTAATTCTAGCTTCTACTGCCTCCATTCTGCTCCTATGACTTTCTATTGAGTTGTCTAATTCTGAAATTTTATCGTTAATCTTCTGGATTTCTGATTGCTGTTTCTCTATGGATTCTTGCAGCCTATTAAATTTGGCATTATGTTCTTGAATAATTTCTTTAAGTTCCACTACTACTGTGTCTGTATGTTCCCTGGCTGTTTATCTTCATGTTATTGATTTTTACCTTCATAGTATTATGGCCAGAGAAGATGTTTGGTATCATTTCAGATTTTAAAAATTTATTGAATTTTGTTATGTGCCCTAAGATATGATCTTTTCTGGATAGTGTTTCAAGTGCATTGAAGAAGAATGTGTATTGTGCTACTGATGTGTAGTATGTTATATATATGCCTGTTAGGTCCAATTGGTTAATAGTGTTATTTAGGTCTTGCATATCTTTATTTATTCTATTGCTAGTAGTTCTATCTATCATTGACAGTGGTATATTGGAAGCTCCTACTATTCTTGTAGAAATATCTATTACTCTCTTCAGTTCTGTTAAACTTTGCTCTAAGGGATCTGGTATTGGGTCCAAAAATATTTATAATTGTTATTTCTTCCTGGTGAATTTTCCCTTTTATCATCATATAGTGAACTTCTATCATGATATACTGCCCTTCTGTTTGTCTTATAATAGATTTTGACTTAAAGTATATTTTGTCAGGTATTAATATTGCCACTCCTGCCCTCTTTTGGTTCCTATTTACTTGGTATGTTTTGTTTTCCCAACCTTTGATTTTTAACCTATTTATGTCATTGTGCCTAATATATGTCTCTTGTAGGCATCATATTGCTGGGTCATTTTTTTTCATCCATTCTGCCACTTTCTGTATCTTAACTGATGGATTTAATCCATATGGAATTTCTTTAACTACGTCAATCGTTCCACCTTTTGTTTTGATGTTGTTAATTTCAACTTTGTATGTCAGAATCCATGTAGTCAGTTTTTAACTTTATTTTACTGTTGTGACGTCTTCACATGCCTTGGTATCAAAGTGATGCTGTCATTTGTTTTTACCTTAGGTTGTTGTTTGTTTGCTTGAGCCATCTCCTCTTGCCTCTTCAAGTGATTTGCGATTTCCTGTTGTCTTTGAAGAATTAAATATTTTATGTATGTCTATACAAGAAAAATCTCTATTATATATAATAAAACCTTATTATATACGTATATAAACAGATATATCCTATGTTTAATTGACTTTGTGTCTTATTTGTTTGGTTGATTTGTTTAATATATTAGGAGCTTGGCCTCTTCTTTTTTCAATTACATTGCTTCCTTTTATTTTTATTTTTTAATTGTTTTATGTTACTGGTCTATGTGTGACTCTGTTTCTGTCAGTTGGCTGAGTATGTTTTTCTCTCATTTATGAGTATGGTGTGTTGCACACACCCAGGGATCCTATGTCCTTAGGCATGTATGACTTCCATTAGAGGACTGGATGGAGGTGTGAGAGTGGATCCCTTCCCTGATGTGAGCCACTAGGTGTCTGGTGGTCAGGATCCCTTCACAGTTTATGAGGAATAGCTCATTCCCTTCTTTGGCGTGAATGTCTAGTGTGGCCCCAGGAGAACAGGATGGACCCTGGGCAGGGGTGGGGGCCAGGGCCTGTGCAGGCAGGCCAAGCAGGGGTGGGTAGGTATCAGATAGAAGGGAGAGGGCACGAGACACAGGGGCAGGCAAATCATCTGAGTAAGGGCAGGGGCACAGGGAACCAGATCTAGGTAGCCGGGCTGAGCAGGGGAAGAAGTGTTCAAGGAGTGAAAATGAAGCGTGACCTGAGGTGGTTTTGGGGATATTTCTAGTTGTTACTCTGCTGGCTACTACTCAAAGGGCATCTCCAGCCATTTTCCTGACCAGCATTCACTAGGGACACTGGATCTCTCCTTCTCCCTCTTTCTGTTTCCCTTTGACCTTCTGCAGAGGTGCTTTCCCTGTCCTATCTATCTGTCATCCAGAGGCTCCAGTGATTCAGACTACCTTAACTTGTTCCAGTAGCACTTCCTTGGATTTCCCTAATGTCAAAGTTATGACACTCCCATATGTTGCCTCTTGGACTTGGTCAGACCAAGGACAAGTTCTCCTTACCTATTTTCCTTCCAAGTTTGTTTACCAAGTGCCTCTGCCTCTATCTGTGTTTTCGTGGAAGTTGTCTTTCTGGGCTTCTCACCTGATGTCTTAGGCTGGGTTCACTAGGGAAGTAAAACCAGTAAAGCATATAAAAATACAGAGAGAGAAATTTATATCAAGGAAATGGGTCATGCAATTGTGAGGCCAGAATGTCCCAAGTCTGTGGATCAGGATAGAGGCTTCTCCTGATTCACATATCCACAGATCTGGTAAACCCAACAATGGCATGTTGGAGAGCAGGGCTCTTGCTCACAGGCTGTGAGGATTGATAAATCCCAAGATCAGCAGGTAAGCTGCTAGCTCAGTTCCCAAGAACTGGAGGTCAGACCAACAGGAGGAAGCTGCAGGATCCAGAGAGGGCAAAAGCCAGAATGTCCACTTATATACTAATGCAGGCAATATGCCCAAGGAAACTCCCTTTTAACTGGTTGGCTACTCACAGCAGATTCCATCATGGGGTTGAGGCGGGGGCAATCACATACAAACACTGAGAATCATGGCCCAGCCAAGTTGACATACAATCTTAACCATCACACCCAGGGATGATACATGCTGCCATCTCTAAATGACCACTCTGTGCTGAACAGCAGGCAGGTAAAAGATGTTCTGTGGTTCTCTGTGTTCCCACTAGTTTCTAGCTGTCCTTCCAGTTGTTGTTTCATCTGATTCTTCAGCCCACTGTTTGATGTTGAGGGGTCCAAAGTTGTTATTTGTGTCTCTTTTACCTAGTTTCTCAAGTCTTTGTTGTAGGGAGATGTTACAGTGTGTCTAGCTGAGCTGTCATCTTAACCAGAACTCCCACAATATTTTTAATTTAAAAACAAACTCATAAATGTGTAGTTATATGACACGGGCAGGAAGTGATATTCTTAGACTCCAGAGATTGATACTGAGAACAGACAGGAGGTTACATAGTTTGTTCCAACTTAGTTTACAAATCAAGAGATTGATAACAGGAACACCAGAGAATCAAAGAACCTTGCTAATCAACTCTGGGTTAGTTTATGTATAGATTTAGGAATACGCATGCCTTTCTGGTCCTTTGTGGTGATACTAGCCTTCTGTAGAAAAGTTCCATCTAGATAATGCTTTTTTATTGCTTGCCAGTTAGTATTTTTATGATTAAGAGATTCAGCAGAATCCGTCATCTCATACTATGTATTTTTAAAACATCAATGAAAAGCTCGCCCATGAGGAACACTTACTATGTGCAGACGAATGATTCACATGTTTAGCTCATTGATATTCAAACACCACCAGGCTGATGCTAATGTAATACCCCTTTTTAGAGAAGAAAATGGGGCACAGAGAGGTTCTAGTGTAGAACAAAACATTCTGGGGATGGTTAGATCTTTAAATATGCAATGGTTTATAGAATAAAAAGCAAGTAGAGTATTAAAAATTATTACATTGGACGTTCTCCAAACTGGGTTTCTCCCATTTATGGGTTATAAACATGGCTGTTCTAATAAAAAATGATTACATTTTGTATTCTAGTATTTTCTACTATCATAACTATTAAGTACTCTAAGTCAAATATCTAAAAGAGTTGCATAAACAATATTAGTACAAATTCCAAAATGTGAAGTTTAGTTTCATCATCCAACTTGTAGTTTTCTGTCATTACATTTAGGTGATAATAACGCTAGGCAAGTATTTTTTTATTTTGAAAATCTGAGACAGTTTTTTTAAAAGTGAAACAACCCGAAGAAATCCTCCTTTTTTTGAATTAAGTGGTATGAAGTATGACATCCATATGCAGCTTTCTGTAGTGTCCCAACAACTTTGCAGAATTGAAATCTATCAACAGGAAGTAAGTGTTTTTTCTAAGTTGTTTTAGAAACTTGTTTTACTTTACTTTTTACCTATATATTACTTTCATGTTTCTCCCTTCTCTGCTTGTAGGTACTATTGATTAATTTCAGTACCACCATTCTAACACAACTAAGTGTCAAAGTAAAACATAGAGATATAATGAAGATTCTTGATCTGTCTTTCAGGTAGATAAAGACTAATTGTTTTTACAATAAATAGCACATTCCAATTAACCATAAACTAGTTTCAAAGTTCAACTGTGATCTTCCTTTAATACTGATGAGTGTTAGACTTGTCTTACTGTCATTCTCAACACTTTCTTAATCTTATGGCATATGGATTTAGGAGGAGTGAAAAATGAGCCTTAAATGTGATCTAAATTCAAGGATTTGAACACACAGGACTATGCCAAAGAAGGTTGACTTGCTCCTTAGGAAGCTTGTTATTTACTTAAAAAGACTGACTGTATGTGAAGTTCTATGAGTCTTTTAGTGTCTTTATAGTAAAATACATGCTTATACATTTCTCCCATGCTTATTACTTATTCTTGGAGAAATGTCAAAATCTCCTGCTAAGACTGATTCTTAGTTATCTGCCAAAATTCTTCATCATTAATTTCTTTGGGCATAGTAAACTTAGTTTTTTGAGAGATTGCCCCATTTTACACTATCTGGCTCCTCAAATGAATCTGTTTCTGTAGTCTATTGTTTATGCTTCCAGAGGCAAATCAGTTCAAAAACTGGTCCAAATTACTAAACTTTCTATTATAGAAACAAGCCAAATTTATAGGATGCAAGTCTTTTAACCTACAAATCTACTTGTATCTGTGCCTTTCCTCTTGAAATGAACTATATGCCTTTCTTTGAATAACCTTCCACTTATTTCTAGATCCCTCTCTTTGTCTACTGAGGCCCTCACACTTGTAGGAGAAAGAACACAACTCTAGCAATTATTCCCTGTACTGGATCAGGTCCCACAGTTTTCAAACAGATTATAACCCCCATCTGTAAAACAAAAGAGCATTCACTACAGCCTATGTTCAGTCAGACAATGCCCAAGTCATGATTCCCTTTAACTGCAAAACTCCTTAAAAGTTCTCTTAGTAATTTCTTAAACACCTCATTGCCTGTGGACACAAGGTGTTTGTTCTTAGCTTCACTTCTGGGAAGGAGCCCTAGTGACACACTGTTAAAGTGCTCAGCTGCTAACAGAAAGATTGGCTGTTGGAATCCATCCATCTTCTGTGGGAGAAGTTGTGGCAATCTGCTGCATAGAGATTTCCAGCTATGGAATCCCTAAGGGCTCACTTTGAGTTTGAATAAACTCCAAGGCAGAGGGTTTTTTTGGTTTTGGTTTCACTTCTGGGCTCTCAGTTATACACATGCTAAATACAGTCTAAGCTTACTGGTGGGTCCCATAAATAATTTCTGATAAAACTGATTATTAAGCATTAATTACTATAGATTACAATTGATTTTAGCTTTGATTCTTTTTTCATATATTGGGAGATATGTTTAAGAAAGTTATGAAAACTCACTGAGGTTTTATTTAAACAATTTTAAGTCACAAGTTTTTTATTCATTACGTCATTGAATGTTTAAAGTCAGCTAATAAATGCCTGTATTATGACCACTAGCTCATAAGTACCTTGGACTCATTTCTCAAGTGAAGTCTCTAAGAGTGACATAGGGGCAGTTTGGTGAAGAATATGATCAATAGCAAGAATGTTTTCCTAATTATGACAGTATTTAGAAGAAATTTATATCACTGTTATCATTTTGCTAATTCACAGGAATCACAGAGTTTAGTAGTACCAGAAAACTCTTCGGAAGAACCGTCTGAGGAGAGCAGTCTTATAAACCTGAAAGTTCCACCAGAATCAAAAGAAAGAAATCTTCACCGACAAGAATTTTTAATAAAATTACTTGAGATTGAACCAAAAATTAACAACGATTCTATGCAGAAGCCTGAGGCATTTCTGGGGTGGATTAATGTCAGTTTAGATGACATTAGGAGTATTTTTATGATTCTGCATCAGGTACTAGTAAGTTTATTTCACTGTAAATATATTTTTCCCAGAAGTTTTACACACCTACCTTATATAGAGACATGAATTAATAAAATATAGTAATTCATTCAGCAATGATATGTTCTGTGGTAGACACTCTACTAGGCATCAAGGGTACATGATCATTGTCTACAGTGACAGAGTATTTGTAAAGACACGGATAATTATAACAAGGTGAAATAGAGGAAGTGCAGGTAGTTAAGAGAGCAAATAGGAGGGAATGTCTAGGGAGATTAAAAAAACAAAAAAGCAAAAAAAAAAAAAAATAAACCTGTGGTTCTTCAATTGATTGCGACTTACAACGACCCTATAGGAAAGGGTAGAACTGCCTCACAACGTCTCCAAGGCTATACATTTTTACTGAAGCAAATTGTCACATGTTTCTCCAGCAGAGTGGCTGGGGTGTTCGAACCACTGACCATTCAGTTAACAGCCAACCACTTAACCACTGTGTCACCTCTTCCGTCTATAGCACCGCAGAAAGGAGAATAAGCATACCCTATTTTTATGAAAATAATGCGTGCCTTCTATGCTTGTTTGCCAACTGTTCCTTCCTCCCGGGAAGTATTTTCGTAAGTGCTGATATGCCTTTTATTCCCCACATGTTGCTGTAAGGAAAACAGCATAGTCTGCTCATGAAAATACCTCGCGGGGTAAGGGGTTGGTTGAAAATAAAAGATATAAGGAGGGTGTCTTCTTTTCTTCTTCTTTTTTTGTAAAAATATGGCAATTGCTTTTCAAAGTGGATTTCATTCTGAGCTACAAAGCACCCATTTCATAGGAGTTTAATCTTCTGGATGAAGACAAAGTAAATCCACCGGGAATCTTTGAATATAGGTGTGGTTCTCAGGTATTTATAATCTGTTCACAGGCTACCCTACAAATAGTTTCTTATGAAACAGTGTACTACCATGGTATACCATTATTGTTGTTACCAGGTGCCTTTGAGTCAGTTCCGACTCATAGTGACCCTGTGTACAACGGAACGAAACACAACTTGGGCTTTCGCCATCCTCACGATCATTGTTATGCTTGAGCCCATTTTGTTGCAGCCACTTTGTCAATCCATCTCCTTGAGGATCTTTCTGTTTTTTGCTGATCCGCTATTTTACCGAGCATGATGTCCTTCTTGGGACTGTTCCCTTCTAATAACATGTCCAAAGTATGAGAGATGAAGACTCGCCACCCTCTCTACTAAGGAGCATTCTGGATGTGGAATGAGGAATATCTTTGCTGATGTCAGATGGATCACTGCTGAAAGCAGAGAATACCAGAAATATGTTTATCTGTGTTTTATTGACTACACAAAGGCATTTGACTGTGTGGATCATAACAAATTATGGATAACATTGTGAAGAATGGAAGTTCCATAACACTTAATTGTGCTCCTGAGGAAACTGTACATAGTTGGTATATCATGGGTACTTTCAATTTAAATAAGTGATAAGACTCACATAGTGGTAACTATGTGGCAGTCACTCTTCCACATGCTTTACAACATGAACCTTTGTGATCTTCAGTGTAATTGGAATTATCGTGTGGTAGGTACTGTACTTATCTCCATGTTACAAACAGCGTAACTGACAGCTCGAGGTCACACAGTAAGTGGCAGTGATATGACCTCTAGAGTAGGTTTGATAGGCTCTGGACATGTGCTATATTTATCAGGGATAGCATCAATAGACTCAAACATAAACAACAATTGTGAGCATGGCGCAGAACACAGCCAAGTTTTGTTCTGTTATGCACAAGGTCACTATGTGTTGGAACCTTCTATATTGGCACCTAACAACAACAACAGCTTTAAGAAAGGAAAGACCTTCAGCCATCCTGCTGTGATAATCCCAACATCAATCCCTGGTTCCCCAGAGGGCCAGTGCTTGGGAGACGTGTGGCTGTCTACCAGATTAGACAAGTACATGTCAGTCAAAGTTTTCCTAGTAGTCTACAAAGGGGAAGCATCAATTAGACAAGGGATTTATGCTGACTAGTCCGTTACAGAGATCATGGGGTGGGGTTGTGCTTGTATGAGGTGCCTGTCAGAGTCATCTGGAGGACTTTTCACAGGTCATAAATTCTACTTAAGAGGACTGAAGGAGCCCTGATGGTCCAGTGGTTAAAGTGCTTGGCTGCTAATCGGAAGGTCTGAGGTTTGAACCCACCAGCCGGTCTACGGGAGAAAAATGTGGTAGTCGGCTTCCTTAACAATATCTCCCTTGGAAACCCTCTGGGGTGGTTCTGCTCTGTCCTATAGATAGGGTTGCTATGAGTTGAAATCTACTCGATGGCAATGGTTTGGGTTTTTGGGGTTTGGCTAGAGAGGACTAGAATGAGACTGAAGGTACATGTCTTTTTCAAAACTCTTTGTGGTCACTGCTAAGGCACACGTCTCTATCCTCCTCCTTTGACCAAGGTGTAAACTACTGTTTTTTACTAGTCAGTTTATTAAACTATGTCTAGATAAGATGTTTTGATATTCTACACAATGTCCTTGTCTTATCTAGTTGGAACTGAACTTTTAACAATTTGTCCTCATATTCTTCAGGAACGCTTGCAGCAGATTTACATTCATCAACATTACTAGATTACTAACTGATTTTAGTTTTTAATAAATTTTAGATAGTATTTTATAATTTTTGTAATGTTTTATTTAGTCCAGTATGCTCTGTGTATTGTTGTTTTTCATTTTGTTTTTTTCTTCTGAGAGTTTATCACTATAAAAGTTTTGTGATACACATTTAAAAATTTGTATTGTGGTAAAAAAGCTTGTCATTTTAATCAATTCTAAGTGTACAATTCAGTGACATTAATCATATCCACCATATTGTGCTACCAGTAATTAACAGTAATTTGGTATAAATTATAAGTATTGGTTAAAGGAGCTCAGGTGGCACAAAGAGTTAAGCTCTTGTCTCCCAACCAAAAGGCTGGTGATTCAAACACATGTTGCCTTCTTGGAGAACTGTCTGGTGACCTGCTTCTGTAAATAAAGATTACAGCCATGAAAACCCTATGGATAAGTTATACTCTCTCACCTGGGATAACTATTGGATTAGTTTTTTCATTTCATTTTCCACAACTTTTTTTTTAATGTAAGAAGAAAATAAAAAGGAACAAATACTTTTAAAAAGAAAGAGCTTCTCCTTCAGTGGTACGCTTAGACCAGAAGTATTTGAGAAGAAAAAGCTACCTAACATGCCTCTGACAAGAGGAGAAACACCTTAAAAAAACCAAATGTCTTGGCACACGCCCTCTACCTGTACTTAAGAACACCGTTAAGGGGAATGTTATTGTATTTTCGCTTATATTTCACATGTACACACTTGGTACATAATCTTTCCAAACTCCTGATAGGGAGAATTTCAATTAAAGAAGTTTTGCTTTTTTTTTTTTTTTAAAAAAAATAATTTACCAAAAATTCTAAAGGAAAACTCATTGATTTGGATGCCAGAAAATAAAAATCTGATTCTTAACTATGGTTGTAGTACATCCCAGGCACAGACAAGTCATGCAGCCTTTCATTTAATAACAAAGTTTTGTTAGATCCCTTGCCAGCCACTGGTACAGGGACACATAAGTGACCCTGCAATTACAGTAAAATATCTACCTCTAAAAATAATTTGGATGTATCTTACAACATACTCATAAATCCCATTGCCATCGATTTGATTCTACTCATACCAACCCCATAGGACAGAGGAGAATTGCCCCATAGGGTTTCAAAGAGTACCTGGTGAATTTGAACCGCCGACCTTTTGGTTGGAAGCTAAGCTTTTAACCATTGTACAACCAGGGCTCCAAAGCATAACCATATGGGCTTTTGTAATATTTTACTTTAGAAATTTGGGACTATATTTAAAGTCTTTAATGGTTGGGTGAAAAAGAGAAACCTTGTATGACAGAACCCATCTAATATACATCATCAGCTATTTAGAACGTTTTATCACCTATACCTAGGTTATGTTGTCCTCTCTTGTTTTTAGACTTCTATAAAGGTCTGGCTCCATAGCTCACATTTACCTAGGGCCTGTGAAGTCTCAGGTTCTTTTCTGCACCAAAAGGAGTGGTGAAGAATGGGTAGTTTCCTCTTTCTTTTATAGGGACTTAGAGGCAAGCAGCCCACCTTCCATATAGACCAAAGGGGATTGGACACCCAATGGAGATATTTCTTCTCATTGGGACCAGAGCATTCTATCCTCTCACTTATCAGAAGGCTCCCTCCATCTTTCTCCCTGAAACTCCTCTATTAGAACCTACTTGCTGCTTTGTTTTTCTTTATTTTCCTCAAATGAGTGGGAATGACAACCATCTCTGCATCACTATTCCCATACAAGGAAGTATGGCTAAAACATTTTTTGCTTCATGACTTAAAAAACTAAAATTCTTCACTTTTCTGCCTTTCAAGGAGGTGAAGTCACTCAGCGTTTACCTTACTGGGAGGCATTTTGGGCTGCGCGGCCAAGAATGCCGCCTTACAGCTGGTATCGCCAAAGGAGAACAGAAACCACGTTTCTACCGTTCTGGTATAAGACTCCTTCAGAGACGCAGTTTTGCTGAGTAAAGACTATGTTAGCAGCAAGTCTAATTTCACCAAAGCAGTGCATGAAGGAGAAAGCAAAACACAGCATTCTCCTTCAAGCTGCTTAACTGAAGGTACTGAAGTTTTCAGTTTTGTTAGAAGAAACAGTCCGCCCATCAAAACTGCTTTCTCAAGTGTTCTCTCAGCTGGAGAAGAGTGGAGAGTGCCTGCCTTGCATGTGTTTGAATCCCCTGATTTTCAAAGGGAACTTTGCATAAAAGGGAATGAAGGTACACTTGGCATTCAAAGCCAAACAGGCAGATTTTTTGCCTTCAACTAGAGTACCACAGAAAAAGTTCCGTTTTGCTGCCTACACCTTGTGTGCTTAACAGGACCATGTATGTTCTTCCTGGCAGAAAGAGAAAGCACCAGCTAGTTGCTCTCAGTCTGGGGAGAAAGGGAGAAGGATTCACTTACTGTTTTTGAAAATCCCTCTGTGTTACATGCCTAAGAATCTTGCCTGTGCATTGTCTACATGGAGAAAGCGGATGACTTTTCTCCATTTCACGTAGTTGAAGGCGTTCAGAGTTTCCAGCATTCAGGGAGTCATTCTGTGCTGGGCGCCTGAGACAACCACTTCACAGACGGTATCCCTAATGGAGAAGGGAAAGTGCCTTTCTTCCGTTATGGAACACGGACGAGGCAGAGCTGCCGTTTTCCTGAGTAAAGGCTATGTTTGCAGCCAGTGTAGGTTCCCAGTTCAGCCTCTGAAAGAGAAAGCCAAATACAACGTCCTCCTCCAAGCTGTTTAACTCAATCTACTGAAGATTTCAGTTTAGTTAGAAGAAGCTGTCCGCCCACCAGAGGCTGCTTTCTCAAACGTTCTCTCAGTGGGAGAAGACTGGAGAGTGCCTTCCTTGCAAGTATTTCGATCCCCTGGTTTTCAATGGGAACTTTACGTAACAGGGAATGAAGGTACACTGGGCATTCAAAGCCAAACAGCAAAATTGTTTCCCTTCAGCTAGAGGACAGCAGAACAGGTACAGTTTTGGTGACTAAACCTTGTGTGCTTAACGCGAGCATGTAGCTTCTTCCAGGCAGAAAGAGACAGCAAGAGCTACTTGCTCTCAGACTGGGGATGAAGAGAGAAGGATTCACTTACTGTATCTGATAATCTCTCTGTGTTACATGCCTACGAGAGTTGCCTGTGCATTGCCTACCTGGATACAGCGCATGACTTTTCTGCCTTTCAAGTAGTTGAATGCGTTCAGCTTTTACAGCATTCCGGGAGGCATTCTGTGCTGCATGGCTGAGAATACCACTTAACAGACAGTATCACTGAAGGAGAAGCCAGACCGGGTTTCTCCCGTTCTGCAACATGAAGAGGCACAGCCGTGGTTTTCCTGAGTAGAGGCTATGCTAGCAGCAAGTCTAAGTTCCCCAAAGCAATGCATGAAAGAGAAAGCCAACTACAGCATTCTCCTTCAAGCTGCTTAAAAGAATCTACAGAAGTTTTCAGTTTTGTCCGAAGAAACAGTCTGCCCACTAACAGCTGCTCTCGAAAACTTTCTCTCGGTGGGAGAAGACTGCCGACTGCCTGCCTTGCAAGTATTTGAATCCCCCGGTTTTCAAAGGTGACTTTGCATTTCAGGGAATGAAGGTACCATTGGCATTCACAGCAAAACAGGCAGATTGCTTCCCTTCAGACAGAAGATGGCAGAGGAAGTTCAGTTTTGCTGACTAGACTTTGGGTGCTTAACAGGAGCATGTAGCTTTTTCCCTGCCAGAAAGAGAAAGGAAGACCCAATTGCTCTCAGGCTGGGGACGATGGGAGAAGCATTCACTTACTGGGTTTGAAAATCCCTCTGTGTTACGTGCCTAAGGAAGTTGCCTGTGCATTGTCTACCTGGATAAAGCATATGACTTTTCTCCCTTTCAAGTAGTTGAAGGCGTTCAGAGTTTACAGCGTTCCGGGAGGCATTCTGTGCTGCACTGCTGAGAATACAGCTTAACAGACGGTATCGCTAAAGGAGAAGAGAAAGCGCGTTTCTCCCGTTCTGGAACACGAACGAAGCAGAGCTGCTGTTTTCCTGAGTAAAGGCTATGTTAGCAAGCAGTGTAGGTTCCCAATTCATCCCATGGAAGAGAAAGCCAAATACAGCGTTCCCCTTCATCCTGTTTAACTGAATCTACTGAAGTTTTCAGGTTTGTTAGAAGAAACAGTCTACCCAACCAAAGCTGCTTTCTCAAGTGTACTCTCAGGGGGAGAAGACTGGAGAGTTCCTGCCTTGCAAGCATTTGAATCCCCTGGTTTTCAAAGGGAGATTTGCAGAAGAGGGAATGAAGAGAGTTTCGGCTTTCAAATCAGAACAGGTAGATTGCTTGTCTTCAGCTAGAGGATGGCAGAAGTGGTTCAGTTTTGCTGACTCAAGCTTGTGTGCTTAACGCGAGCATGTAGCGTCTGCCCTGCCAGAAAGAGAAAGGAAAGAGCCATTTGCTCTCCAGTCTGGGGAATAAGTGAGAAGGTTTCACTTACGGGGTTTGAAAATCCCTCTGTGTTAATTGCCTAAGAGAGTTGCCTGTGCATCGTCTACCTGGAGACAGCTTATGACTTTTCTCCCTTTCAAGTAGTTGAAGGCCTTCAGGGTTTCCAGCATTCCGGGTGGCATTCTCTGCTGCGCGGCTGAGAATTTGGCTTTATAGACGGAATCGCTAAAGGAGAGGAGAAACCGCGTTTCTCTCCTTTTGAACACGAATGAGGCAGAGCCGCCGTTTTCCTGAGGGTAGGCTGTGTTCTCAGCCAGTGTAGGTTCCCAACTCAGGCCACGAAAGAGAAAAGAAACTACAGCGTTCCCCTTCAAGCTGCTTATCTGAATCTACTGAAGGTTTCAGTTTTGTTGGAGAAAACTGCCTGCACAACCCCACGTTAGTTCTCCAACATTCTCTCCGTGGGAGAAGACTGGAGAGTGCCTGCCTTGCAAGTATTTCAATGCCCTGGTTTTCAAAGGGAACTTTGCAAAAGCGGGAGTGAAAGTAATCTTGGCATTCAAAGCCAAACAGGCAGATCATTTGCCTTCAGCTAGAGGATGGCAGAAGCGGTTCAGTTTTGCTGAAGAACCCTTATGTGCTTTACACGAGCATGTAGCTTGTTCTTTGCCAGAAAGAGAATGTAAGAGCGGATTGCTCTCAGGATGAGGATGACCTGAGAAGGATTCACCTAGTGTGTCTGAAAATCCCTTTGTGTGCCATGCCTAAGATAGTTGCCTGTGCATTGTCTTCCTGGATAAAGTGTATGACTTTTATCCCTCTCAAGGAGTTGAAACCTTTCAGGGTTCCCAGCATTCCGGGAGGCTTTCGGTCCTGTGCAGCTGAGAATACCGCTTTCCAGACCATATCGCCAATGAGAAGAGAAACCGTGTTTCTCCCGTTCGGGAACAAGAATGAGGCAGAGTTGCCGTTTATCTGAGTAAAGGCTATGTTAGCAGCAAGTCTAAGTTCACCAAAGCACTGCATGAAAGAGAAAGCAACATACAGCATTCTCCTTGAAGCTGCTTAACTGAATCTACTGAAGTTTTCAGTTTTGTTCGAAGAAACAGTCCGCCATCAAAAGCTGTTGTCTCAGTGGGAGAAGACTGGAGAGTGCCTGCCTTGCATGTGTTTGAATCCCCTGATTTTCAAAGGGAACATTGCATAAAAGGGAATGAAGGTACACTTGGCATTCAAAGCCAAACAGGCAGATCGTTTGCCTTCAAGTAGAGTAGGGCAGAAGAAGTTCAGTTTTGACGCCTAAACCTTGTGTGCTTAACACGAGCATGTGTCTTCTTCCTGGCGGAAAGAGAAAGAAAAAGCTAATTGCTCTCAGTCTGGGGAGAAAGGGAGAAGGATTCACTTACTGTGTTTGAAAATCCCTCTGTGTGATATGCCTGCGAATGTTGCCTGTGCATTGTCTACCTAGAGAAAGCGGATGACTTTTCTCCCTTTCACGTAGTTGAATGCGTTCAGAGTTTCCAGCGTTCCGGGAGGCTTTCTGTGCTGGGCGCCTGAGACAACCGCTTCACAGACGGTATCGCTAATGGAGAAGGGAAAGTGCGTTTCTCCCGTTCTGGAACACGGACGAGGCAGAGCTGCCGTTTTCCTGAGTAAAGGCTATGTTAGCAGCCAGCGTAGGTTCCCAGTTCAGCCTCTGAAAGAGAAAGCCAAATACAGCGTCCTCCTCCAAGCTGTTTAACTCAATCTACTGAAGTTTTCAGTTTAGTTAGAAGAAGCTGTCCACCCACCAGAGGCTGCTTTCTCAAATGTTCTCTCAGTGGCAGAAGACTGGAGAGCGCCTTCCTTGCAAGTAGTTCAATCACCTGGTTTTCAATGAGAACTGTACATAGCAGGGAATGAGCTAGAGGACAGCAGAACAGGTACAGTTTTGGTGAGTAAACCTTGTGTGCTTAACGCGAGCACGTAGCTTCTTCGTGGCAGAAGGAGACAGCAAGAGCTTCTTGCCGTCAGACTGGGGATGAAGAGAGAAGGATTCACTTACTGTATCTGATAATCTCTCTGTGTTACATGCCTAAGATAGTTGCCTGTGCATTGGCTACCTGGATACAGCGTATGACTTTTCTGCCTTTCAAGTAGTTGAAGGCGTTCAGCTTTTACAGCGTTCCGGGAGGCATTCTGTGCTGCATGGCTGAGAATACCACTTAACAGACAGTATCGCTAAAGGAGAAGCTAGACCGGGTTTCTCCCGTTCTAGAACATGAAGAGGCACAGGCGTGGTTTTCCTGAGTAGAGGCTATGCTAGCAGCAAGTCTAAGTTCCCCAAAGCAATGCATGAAAGAGAAAGCCAACTACAGCATTCTCCTTCAACCTGCTTAAATACATCTACTGAAGTTTTCAGTTTTGTCCGAAGAAACAGTCTGCCCACTAACTGCTGCTCTCGAAAACTTTCTCTCAGTGGGAGAAGACTGCAGACTGCCTGTCTTGCAAGCATTTGAATCCCCCGGTTTTCAAAGGTGACTTTGCATTTCAGGGAATGAAGGTACCATTGGCATTCACAGCAAAACAGGCAGATTGCTTCCCTTCAGACAGAAGATGGCAGAGGAGGTCCAGTTTTGCTGACTAAAGCTTGGTTGCTTAACATGAGCATGTAGCTTTTTCCCCACCCGAAAGAGAAACGAAGACCCAATTGCTCTCAGACTGGGGACGATAGGAGAAGAATTCACTTACTGGGTTTGAAAATCCGTCTGTGTTACATGCCTAAGGAAGTTGCCTGTGCACTGTCTACCTGGATAAAGCATATGACTTTTCTCCCTTTCAAGTAGTTGAAGGCGTTCAGAGTTTACAGCGTTCCGGGAGGCATTCTGTGCTGCACGGCTGAGAATTCCGCTTAACAGACTGTATCGCTGAAGGAGAAGAGAAAGCGCGTTTCTCCCGTTCTGGAACACGAATGAAGCAGAGCTGCTGTTTTCCTGAGTAAAGGCTATGTTAGCAAGCAGTGTAGGTTCCCAATTCAGCCCATGGAAGAGAAAGCCACATACAGCGTTCCCCTTCATCCTGTTTAACTGAATCTACTGAAGTTTTCAGGTTTGTTAGAAGAAACAGTCTACACACCGAAAGCTGCTTTCTCAAGTGTACTCTCAGGGGCAGAAGACTGGAGAGTTCCTGCCTTGCAAGCATTTGAATCCCCTGGTTTTGAAAGGGAGCTTTGCAGAAGAGGGAATGAAGAGAGTTTTGGCTTTCAAATTAGAACAGGTAGATTGTTTGCCTTGAGCTAGAGGATGGCAGAAGTGGTTAAGTTTTGCTGACTCAAGCTTGTGTGCTTAACGCGAGCATGTAGCGTCTGCCCGGCCAGAAAGAGAGAGGAAAGAGCCATTTGCTCTAAGTCTGGGGACGAAGTGAGAAGGTTTCACTTACCGGGTTTGAAAATCCCTCTGTGTTGCATGCCTAAGAGAGTTGCCTGTGCGTCGTCTACCTGGAGAAAGCTTATGACTTTTCTCCCTTTCAAGTAGTTTTAGGCCTTCAGGGTTTCCAGCATTCCGAGTGGCATTCTCTGCTGCGCGGCTGAGAATTCGGCTTTATGGACGGACTCGCTAAAGGAGAAGAGAAACCGCGTTTCTCTCCTTTTGAACACGAATGAGGCAGAGCCGACGTTTTCAGGACTGTAGGCTGTGTTCGCAGCCAGTGTAGGTTCCCAATTCAGCCCATGAAAGAGAAAAGGAAATACAGCGTTCCCCTTCAAACTGCTTATCTAAATCTACTGAAGGTTTCGGTTTTGTTGGGGAAAACTGCCTGCACAACCCCAGGTAGGTTCTCCAACATTCTCTCCGTGGGAGAAGACTGGAGAGTGCCGGCCTTGCAAGTATTTCAATGCCCTGGTTTTCAAAGGGAACTTTGCAGAAGCGGGAATGAATGTAATCTTGGCATTCAAAGGCAAACAGGCAGATTGTTTGCCTTCAGCTACAGGATGGCAGAAGATGTTCAGTTTTGCTGAGTAAACCTTCTGTGCTTAACGTGAGCATGTAGCTTCTTCCCTGCCAGAAAGAGAAAGGAAGAGCCATTTGCTCTCAGTCTGGGGACGAAGTGAGAAGGTTTCACTTACTGGGTTTGAAAATCCCTCTGTGTTACATGCCTAAGAGAGTTGCCTGTGCGTTGTCTACCTGGACAAAGCTTATGACATTTCTCCCTTTCAAGTAGTTGAAGGCCTTCAGGGTTTCCAGCATTCTGGGTGGCATTCTCCGCTGCGCCGCTGAGAATTCGGCTTTATAGACGGACTCGCTAAAGGAGAAGAGAAACCGCGTTTCTCTCCTTTTGAACACGAATGAGGCAGAGCCGCCGTTTCCCGGAGTGTAGGCTGTGTTAGCAGCCAGTGTAGGTTCCCAATTCAGCCCATGAAAGAGAAAAGGAAATACAGCGTTCCCCTTCAAGCTGCTTATCTGACTCTACTGAAGGTTTCGGTTTTGTTGGGGAAAACTCCCTGCACAATCCCAGGTAGGTTCTCCAACATTCTCTCCGTGGGAGAAGACTGGAGAGTGCCTGCCTTGCAAGTATTTCAATGCCCTGGTTTTCAAAGGGAACTTTGCAGAAGCGGGAATGAATGTAATCTTGGCATTCAAAGCCAAACAGGCAGATTGTTTGCCTTCAGCTAGAGGACGCCAGAAACGGTTCAGTTTTGCTGAGGAAACCTTGTGTGCTTAACCCGAGCAGGTAGCTTCTTCTCTGCCAGAAAGAGAACGTAAGAGGGGATTGCTCTCAGTATCAGGAGGACCTGAGAAGGATTCACTTAGTGTGTCTGAAAATCCCTTTGTGTTCCATGCCTAAGAAAGTTGCCTGTGAGTTGTCTTCCTGGATAAAGTGTATGACTTTTATCCCTCTCAAGGAGTTGAAACCATTCAGGGTTTCCAGCATTCCGGGAGGCTTTCGGTGCTGCGCGGCCGAGAATACCGCTTTCCAGACCATATCGCCAATGAGAAGAGAAACCGTGATTCTCCCGTTCGGGAACAAGAATGAGGCAGAGTTGCCGTTTGCCTGAGTAAAGGCTATGTTAGCAGCAAGTCTAAGTTCACCAAAGCACTGCGTGAAAGAGAAAGCAACGTACAGCATTCTCCTTGAAGCTGCTTAACTGAATGAATCTACTGAAGTTTTCAGTTTTGTTCGAAGAAACAGTCCGCCCATCAAAAGCTGTTTTCTCCAGTGTTCTCTCAGTGGGAGAAGACTGGAGAGTGCCTGCCTTGCATGTGTTTGAATCCCCTGATTTTCAAAGGGAACTTTGCATAAAAGGGAATGAAGGTACGCTTGGCATTCAAAGCCAAACAGGCAGATCGTTTGCCTCCAAGTAGAGTACGGCAGAAGAAGTTCAGTTTTGCCGCCTACACCTTGTGTGCTTAACACGAGCATGTGTCTTCTTCCTGGCAGAAGGAGAAAGCAAGAGCTAGTTGCTCTCAGTCTGGGGAGAAAGGGAGAAGGATTCACTTACTGTGTTTAAAAATCCCTCCGTGTTGCATGCCTAAGAACGTTGCCTGTGCACTGTCTACCTGGAGAAAGCGGATGACTTTTCTCCCTTTCACGTAGTTGAAGGCGTTCAGAGTTTCCAGCATTCCGGGAGGCATTCTGTGCTGGGCGCCTGAGACAACCGCTTCACAGACGGTATCGCTAATGGAGAAGGGAAAGTGCGTGTCTCCCGTTCTGGAACACGAACGAGGCAGAGCTGCCGTTTTCCTGAGTAAAGGCTATGTTTGCAGCCAGTGTAGGTTCCCAGTTCAGCCTCTGAAAGAGAAAGCCAAATACAGCGTTCTCCTCCAAGCTGTTTAACTCAGTCTACTGAAGTTTTCAGTTTAGTTTAGAAGAAGCTGTCCGCCCACCAGAGGCTTGCTTTCTCAAATGTTCTCTCAGCGGCAGAAGACTGGAGAGCGCCTTCCTTGCAAGTATTTCGATCCCCTGGTTTTCAATGGGAACTTTACCTAACAGGGAATGAAGGTACACTGGGCATTCAAAGCCAAACAGCAAAATTGTTTCCCTTCAGCTAGAGGACAGCAGAACAGGTACAGTTTTGGTGACTAAACCTTGTGTGCTTAACGCGAGCATGTAGCTTCTTCCAGGCAGAAAGAGACAGCAAGAGCTACTTGCTCTCAGACTGGGGATGAAGAGAGAAGGATTCACTTACTGTATCTGATAATCTCTCTGTGTTACATGCCTACGAGAGTTGCCTGTGCATTGCCTACCTGGATACAGCGCATGACTTTTCTGCCTTTCAAGTAGTTGAATGCGTTCAGCTTTTACAGCATTCCGGGAGGCATTCTGTGCTGCATGGCTGAGAATACCACTTAACAGACAGTATCACTGAAGGAGAAGCCAGACCGGGTTTCTCCCGTTCTGCAACATGAAGAGGCACAGCCGTGGTTTTCCTGAGTAGAGGCTATGCTAGCAGCAAGTCTAAGTTCCCCAAAGCAATGCATGAAAGAGAAAGCCAACTACAGCATTCTCCTTCAAGCTGCTTAAAAGAATCTACTGAAGTTTTCAGTTTTGTCCGAAGAAACAGTCTGCCCACTAACAGCTGCTCTCGAAAACTTTCTCTCGGTGGGAGAAGACTGCCGACTGCCTGCCTTGCAAGTATTTGAATCCCCCGGTTTTCAAAGGTGACTTTGCATTTCAGGGAATGAAGGTACCATTGGCATTCACAGCAAAACAGGCAGATTGCTTCCCTTCAGACAGAAGATGGCAGAGGAGGTTCAGTTTTGCTGACTAGACTTTGGGTGCTTAACAGGAGCATGTAGCTTTTTCCCTGCCAGAAAGAGAAAGGAAGACCCAATTGCTCTCAGGCTGGGGACGATGGGAGAAGCATTCACTTACTGGGTTTGAAAATCCCTCTGTGTTACGTGCCTAAGGAAGTTGCCTGTGCATTGTCTACCTGGATAAAGCATATGACTTTTCTCCCTTTCAAGTAGTTGAAGGCGTTCAGAGTTTACAGCGTTCCGGGAGGCATTCTGTGCTGCACTGCTGAGAATACCGCTTAACAGACGGTATCGCTAAAGGAGAAGAGAAAGCGCGTTTCTCCCGTTCTGGAACACGAATGAAGCAGAGCTGCTGTTTTCCTGAGTAAAGGCTATGTTAGCAAGCAGTGTAGGTTCCCAATTCAGCCCATGGAAGAGAAAGCCACATACAGCGTTCCCCTTCATCCTGTTTAACTGAATCTACTGAGGTTTTCAGGTTTGTTAGAAGAAACAGTCTACCCACCGAAAGCTGCTTTCTCAAGTGTACTCTCAGGGGCAGAAGACTGGAGAGTTCCTGCCTTGCAAGCATTTGAATCCCCTGGTTTTGAAAGGGAGCTTTGCAGAAGAGGGAATGAAGAGAGTTTTGGCTTTCAAATTAGAACAGGTAGATTGTTTGCCTTGAGCTAGAGGATGGCAGAAGTGGTTAAGTTTTGCTGACTCAAGCTTGTGTGCTTAACGCGAGCATGTAGCGTCTGCCCGGCCAGAAAGAGAGAGGAAAGAGCCATTTGCTCTAAGTCTGGGGACGAAGTGAGAAGGTTTCACTTACCGGGTTTGAAAATCCCTCTGTGTTGCATGCCTAAGAGAGTTGCCTGTGCGTCGTCTACCTGGAGAAAGCTTATGACTTTTCTCCCTTTCAAGTAGTTGAAGGCCTTCAGGGTTTCCAGCATTCCGAGTGGCATTCTCCGCTGCGCGGCTGAGAATTCGGCTTTATGGACGGACTCGCTAAAGGAGAAGAGAAACCGCGTTTCTCTCCTTTTGAACACGAATGAGGCAGAGCCGACGTTTCCCGGAGTGTAGGCTGTGTTCGCAGCCAGTGTAGGTTCCCAATTCAGACCATGAAAGAGAAAAGGAAATACAGCGTTCCCCTTCAAGCTGCTTATCTGACTCTACTGAAGGTTTCGGTTTTGTTGGGGAAAACTCCCTGCACAATCCCAGGTAGGTTCTCCAACATTCTCTCCGTGGGAGAAGACTGGAGAGTGCCTGCCTTGCAAGTATTTCAATGCCCTGGTTTTCAAAGGGAACTTTGCAGAAGCGGGAATGAATGTAATCTTGGCATTCAAAGCCAAACAGGCAGATTGTTTGCCTTCAGCTAGAGGACGCCAGAAACGGTTCAGTTTTGCTGAGGAAACCTTGTGTGCTTAACCCGAGCAGGTAGCTTCTTCTCTGCCAGAAAGAGAACGTAAGAGGGGATTGCTCTCAGTATCAGGAGGACCTGAGAAGGATTCACTTAGTGTGTCTGAAAATCCCTTTGTGTTCCATGCCTAAGAAAGTTGCCTGTGAGTTGTCTTCCTGGATAAAGTGTATGACTTTTATCCCTCTCAAGGAGTTGAAACCATTCAGGGTTTCCAGCATTCCGGGAGGCTTTCGGTGCTGCGCGGCCGAGAATACCGCTTTCCAGACCATATCGCCAATGAGAAGAGAAACCGTGATTCTCCCGTTCGGGAACAAGAATGAGGCAGAGTTGCCGTTTGCCTGAGTAAAGGCTATGTTAGCAGCAAGTCTAAGTTCACCAAAGCACTGCGTGAAAGAGAAAGCAACGTACAGCATTCTCCTTGAAGCTGCTTAACTGAATGAATCTACTGAAGTTTTCAGTTTTGTTCGAAGAAACAGTCCGCCCATCAAAAGCTGTTTTCTCCAGTGTTCTCTCAGTGGGAGAAGACTGGAGAGTGCCTGCCTTGCATGTGTTTGAATCCCCTGATTTTCAAAGGGAACTTTGCATAAAAGGGAATGAAGGTACGCTTGGCATTCAAAGCCAAACAGGCAGATCGTTTGCCTCCAAGTAGAGTACGGCAGAAGAAGTTCAGTTTTGCCGCCTACACCTTGTGTGCTTAACACGAGCATGTGTCTTCTTCCTGGCAGAAGGAGAAAGCAAGAGCTAGTTGCTCTCAGTCTGGGGAGAAAGGGAGAAGGATTCACTTACTGTGTTTAAAAATCCCTCCGTGTTGCATGCCTAAGAACGTTGCCTGTGCACTGTCTACCTGGAGAAAGCGGATGACTTTTCTCCCTTTCACGTAGTTGAAGGCGTTCAGAGTTTCCAGCATTCCGGGAGGCATTCTGTGCTGGGCGCCTGAGACAACCGCTTCACAGACGGTATCGCTAATGGAGAAGGGAAAGTGCGTGTCTCCCGTTCTGGAACACGAACGAGGCAGAGCTGCCGTTTTCCTGAGTAAAGGCTATGTTTGCAGCCAGTGTAGGTTCCCAGTTCAGCCTCTGAAAGAGAAAGCCAAATACAGCGTTCTCCTCCAAGCTGTTTAACTCAGTCTACTGAAGTTTTCAGTTTAGTTTAGAAGAAGCTGTCCGCCCACCAGAGGCTTGCTTTCTCAAATGTTCTCTCAGTGGCAGAAGACTGGAGAGCGCCTTCCTTGCAAGTATTTCGATCCCCTGGTTTTCAATGGGAACTATACCTAACAGGGAATGAGCTAGAGGACAGCAGAACAGGTACAGTTTTGGTGAGTAAACCTTGTGTGCTTAACGCGAGCACGTAGCTTCTTCGTGGCAGAAGGAGACAGCAAGAGCTTCTTGCCGTCAGACTGGGGATGAAGAGAGAAGGATTGACTTACTGTATCTGATAATCTCTCTGTGTTACGTGCCTAAGACAGTTGCCTGTGCATTGGCTACCTGGATACAGCGTATGACTTTTCTGCCTTTCAAGTAGTTGAAGGCGTTCAGCTTTTACAGCGTTCCGGGAGGCATTCTGTGCTGCATGGCTGAGAATACCACTTAACAGACAGTATCGCTAAAGGAGAAGCCAGACCGGGTTTCTCCCGTTCTGGAACATGAAGAGGCACAGGCGTGGTCTTCCTGAGTAGAGGCTATGCTAGCAGCAAGTCTAAGTTCCCCAAAGCAATGCATGAAAGAGAAAGCCAACTACAGCATTCTCCTTCAAGCTGCTTAAAAGAATCTACTGAAGTTTTCAGTTTTGTCCGAAGAAACAGTCTGCCCACTATCAGCTGCTCTCGAAAACTTTCTCTCGGTGGGAGAAGGCTGCCGACTGCCTGCCTTGCAAGTATTTGAATCCCCCGGTTTTCAAAGGTGACTTTGCATTTCAGGGAATGAAGGTACCGTTGGCATTCACAGCAAAACAGGCAGATTGCTTCCCTTCAGACAGAAGATGGCAGAGGAGGTTCAGTTTTGCTGACTAAACCTTGGGTGCTTAACAGGAGCATGTAGCTTTTTCCCTGCCAGAAAGAGAAAGGAAGACCCAATTGCTCTCAGGCTGGGGACGATGGGAGAAGCATTCACTTACTGGGTTTGAAAATCCCTCTGTGTTACGTGCCTAAGGAAGTTGCCTGTGCATTGTCTACCTGGATAAAGCATATGACTTTTCTCCCTTTCAAGTAGTTGAAGGCGTTCAGAGTTTACAGCGTTCCGGGAGGCATTCTGTGCTGCACGGCTGAGAATACCGCTTAACAGACGGTATCCCTAAAGGAGAAGAGAAAGCGCGTTTCTCCCGTTCTGGAACACGAACGAAGCAGAGCTGCTGTTTTCCTGAGTAAAGGCTATGTTAGCAAGCAGTGTAGGTTCCCAATTCAGCCCATGGACGAGAAAGCCACATACAGCGTTCCCCTTCATCCTGTTTAACTGAATCCACTGAAGTTTTCAGATTTGTTAGAAGAAACGGTCTACCCACCCAAAGCTGCTTTCTCAAGTGTACTCTCAGGGGGAGAAGACGGGAGAGTGCCCGCCTTGCAAGTATTTGAATCCCCCGGTTTTCAAAGGCAACTTTGCAGAAGAGGGAATGAATGTAATCTTGGCATTCAAAGGCAAACAGGCAGATTGTTTGCCTTCAGCTACAGGATGGCAGAAGATGTTCAGTTTTGCTGAGTAAACCTTCTGTGCTTAACGCGAGCATGTAGCTTCTTCCCTGCCAGAAAGAGAAAGGAAGAGCCATTTGCTCTCAGTCTGGGGACGATGTGAGAAGGTTTCACTTACTGGGTTTGAAAATCCCTCTGTGTTACATGCCTAAGAGAGTTGCCTGTGCGTTGTCTACCTGGACAAAGCTTATGACATTTCTCCCTTTCAAGTAGTTGAAGGCCTTCAGGGTTTCCAGCATTCTGGGTGGCATTCTCCGCTGCGCGGCTGAGAATTCGGCTTTATAGACGGACTCGCTAAAGGAGAAGAGAAACCGCGTTTCTCTCCTTTTGAACACGAATGAGGCAGAGCCGCCGTTTCCCGGAGTGTAGGCTGTGTTAGCAGCCAGTGTAGGTTCCCAATTCAGCCCATGAAAGAGAAAAGGAAATACAGCGTTCCCCTTCAAGCTGCTTATCTGACTCTACTGAAGGTTTCGGTTTTGTTGGGGAAAACTCCCTGCACAATCCCAGGTAGGTTCTCCAACATTCTCTCCGTGGGAGAAGACTGGAGAGTGCCTGCCTTGCAAGTATTTCAATGCCCTGGTTTTCAAAGGGAACTTTGCAGAAGCGGGAATGAATGTAATCTTGGCATTCAAAGCCAAACAGGCAGATTGTTTGCCTTCAGCTAGAGGACGCCAGAAACGGTTCAGTTTTGCTGAGGAAACCTTGTGTGCTTAACCCGAGCAGGTAGCTTCTTCTCTGCCAGAAAGAGAACGTAAGAGGGGATTGCTCTCAGTATCAGGAGGACCTGAGAAGGATTCACTTAGTGTGTCTGAAAATCCCTTTGTGTTCCATGCCTAAGAAAGTTGCCTGTGAGTTGTCTTCCTGGATAAAGTGTATGACTTTTATCCCTCTCAAGGAGTTGAAACCATTCAGGGTTTCCAGCATTCCGGGAGGCTTTCGGTGCTGCGCGGCCGAGAATACCGCTTTCCAGACCATATCGCCAATGAGAAGAGAAACCGTGATTCTCCCGTTCGGGAACAAGAATGAGGCAGAGTTGCCGTTTGCCTGAGTAAAGGCTATGTTAGCAGCAAGTCTAAGTTCACCAAAGCACTGCGTGAAAGAGAAAGCAACGTACAGCATTCTCCTTGAAGCTGCTTAACTGAATGAATCTACTGAAGTTTTCAGTTTTGTTCGAAGAAACAGTCCGCCCATCAAAAGCTGTTTTCTCCAGTGTTCTCTCAGTGGGAGAAGACTGGAGAGTGCCTGCCTTGCATGTGTTTGAATCCCCTGATTTTCAAAGGGAACTTTGCATAAAAGGGAATGAAGGTACGCTTGGCATTCAAAGCCAAACAGGCAGATCGTTTGCCTCCAAGTAGAGTACGGCAGAAGAAGTTCAGTTTTGCCGCCTACACCTTGTGTGCTTAACACGAGCATGTGTCTTCTTCCTGGCAGAAGGAGAAAGCAAGAGCTAGTTGCTCTCAGTCTGGGGAGAAAGGGAGAAGGATTCACTTACTGTGTTTAAAAATCCCTCCGTGTTGCATGCCTAAGAACGTTGCCTGTGCACTGTCTACCTGGAGAAAGCGGATGACTTTTCTCCCTTTCACGTAGTTGAAGGCGTTCAGAGTTTCCAGCATTCCGGGAGGCATTCTGTGCTGGGCGCCTGAGACAACCGCTTCACAGACGGTATCGCTAATGGAGAAGGGAAAGTGCGTGTCTCCCGTTCTGGAACACGAACGAGGCAGAGCTGCCGTTTTCCTGAGTAAAGGCTATGTTTGCAGCCAGTGTAGGTTCCCAGTTCAGCCTCTGAAAGAGAAAGCCAAATACAGCGTTCTCCTCCAAGCTGTTTAACTCAGTCTACTGAAGTTTTCAGTTTAGTTTAGAAGAAGCTGTCCGCCCACCAGAGGCTTGCTTTCTCAAATGTTCTCTCAGCGGCAGAAGACTGGAGAGCGCCTTCCTTGCAAGTATTTCGATCCCCTGGTTTTCAATGGGAACTTTACCTAACAGGGAATGAAGGTACACTGGGCATTCAAAGCCAAACAGCAAAATTGTTTCCCTTCAGCTAGAGGACAGCAGAACAGGTACAGTTTTGGTGACTAAACCTTGTGTGCTTAACGCGAGCATGTAGCTTCTTCCAGGCAGAAAGAGACAGCAAGAGCTACTTGCTCTCAGACTGGGGATGAAGAGAGAAGGATTCACTTACTGTATCTGATAATCTCTCTGTGTTACATGCCTACGAGAGTTGCCTGTGCATTGCCTACCTGGATACAGCGCATGACTTTTCTGCCTTTCAAGTAGTTGAATGCGTTCAGCTTTTACAGCATTCCGGGAGGCATTCTGTGCTGCATGGCTGAGAATACCACTTAACAGACAGTATCACTGAAGGAGAAGCCAGACCGGGTTTCTCCCGTTCTGCAACATGAAGAGGCACAGCCGTGGTTTTCCTGAGTAGAGGCTATGCTAGCAGCAAGTCTAAGTTCCCCAAAGCAATGCATGAAAGAGAAAGCCAACTACAGCATTCTCCTTCAAGCTGCTTAAAAGAATCTACTGAAGTTTTCAGTTTTGTCCGAAGAAACAGTCTGCCCACTAACAGCTGCTCTCGAAAACTTTCTCTCGGTGGGAGAAGACTGCCGACTGCCTGCCTTGCAAGTATTTGAATCCCCCGGTTTTCAAAGGTGACTTTGCATTTCAGGGAATGAAGGTACCATTGGCATTCACAGCAAAACAGGCAGATTGCTTCCCTTCAGACAGAAGATGGCAGAGGAGGTTCAGTTTTGCTGACTAGACTTTGGGTGCTTAACAGGAGCATGTAGCTTTTTCCCTGCCAGAAAGAGAAAGGAAGACCCAATTGCTCTCAGGCTGGGGACGATGGGAGAAGCATTCACTTACTGGGTTTGAAAATCCCTCTGTGTTACGTGCCTAAGGAAGTTGCCTGTGCATTGTCTACCTGGATAAAGCATATGACTTTTCTCCCTTTCAAGTAGTTGAAGGCGTTCAGAGTTTACAGCGTTCCGGGAGGCATTCTGTGCTGCACT